>LR738710.1:709669259-709831628 GCA_902687465.1 Secale cereale | reverse complement strand
TGGTGGCTCCGAGTGCTCCTCACTCGGAGGGTCCGAAAATGACTTGTTCAAAGTTGTGATATGAGCATGAATAGAATTTGAGACAAGAAAGCATAGATAGCTAGGGAAGGTGCTTAGGCATTCTTGTCCATCCATTTGGCCAGAAAAATCAAAACAATCAAAACAACAAATGGATGTCCTTGAATGGATAAAATCATGCATTCAACATGCTCACACAATAAGATAGCAACTGAAATATGTGTCAAACATGCACAACCAATACTCTAGCTACTAGCACACAATTTGTCGATGACTAGGTCATCTATATATGAGTATTTTGACTTAGGAGCCAAATGAGAACATTTGATCATAGGTCATACTCATCGTTTAAGCACAAGTGGGGTTACCACTTTTACATAAAGCATTTATGTGACCACATCATTTGGAGATGCTTTAGCTCAATTTTTAGAGCAAAGCTCCCCCTAGATGTGAGAACCCCTTTTAAAGGGTCAAACTAACCTTGGGTTGTCGTAGAAGACTTCATGTAGATGTTGAAGATGTGGATGCTCAATGTTGATGTAGATCATCAAGAGTTGGGAGCTATCCTTTGGATTAGTGCACTTTCAATACCTACATGGGTTAGTCCCACAAGGAACAAACAAGAATATCCATAGACATAGATTGAAGTACACAAAAGATGATGTCCATGAAAGCAATGATTACCTTGTCCCTTGACTTACCAACAAGAGGGTTTGTGACTCCATGAACTAGTGCATGATGTGGAAGTTGATTGCACAAGTTCTTGCCAAAATGAGTATGAGTGAAGTTTGTTGGCGGAGTCACCCTCAAGAACCTTCTAGTTCTTCTTCTTTGGGATCCACATCATCTTGATGGGAATCCTTGGGGTTGTAGTTGAGCTTGACGAAGTAGAACTTGATGTGTCCTTGGGAACCCACTTGACCATGGCTTGAGGTGCTTCAATGAATGCATCAATCTCCTCTTGAAGCTTGTCCTTGGCTTTTAGCTTGTGGTCTTGTGGTAGAAGGTCATCTTGAGCTTGTTCCACATTGGAAGAAGTAGGATCATACTTCTCCTTTTGTGAAACAAACTGTGGAGTAGGGTATTGACCTTCTTCCCACTCAACACCTTCGGCGTTGAACTTTCGCTCAAAACCAATCCCTTGATTCTTCCGGTGCCTTCCTTGTTTGCGAACAATCTCCTCAAAGTTCTTGCTTCCGGCAAGACTCTTGTAGACACCTTTCTCTATGATTTCCTTCAATAAGCTATTTTCTTGCTCAAGTGTAACTTGGCTTGAAACATTGTTAGTGGAATCAAGAGAACTACTAGAAGCAACAATATTGGATTTAACATGGTTATTGTTACTACTAAAGGAAGAATTTTTCTTATGCTTGTCATGTTTAGTCTTAATAGATGGCAAGAAATTAGACAAGAGAAGTAGTTTGGCAAGATATGAAGAACTCTTTTTTCGAAGATCGTCATTGATCGCTTTTAGAAACTCATGTTCTTGCTCTAGAGTGAGCTTCTCGAAGCGTAGCTTCTCATGAGATCTTAGGAGCTCTCTATGATCTTCTTGAGTTGTTTCATGAGCTAACTTAAGAGTGTTTAGTTCTTTAGTTAGACGCTCAATCTCCTTCATAGCATTGTCATTCGACTCTTCTCGACTATAAAGACTACTAGCATTTTCATCATTACTAAGCTCACTAGATTTATCATGCAAGAGCTCATCTTCACCGAGCAAGTCATCCTCATCACTATCAAAGTCAATGAATTCAGGGTGTGTTACCTTGGGGCCTTTAGCCATGAAGCATCTTCCAATTCCCTCATTTGGTGAATCAAATAAGTCGTAGGAGTTGGAGTTGGAGGATACGAGTGTAAGTCCGGCAACACCTTCATCTTGACTGTAGTCGGAGTCGGAGTGATAGCTTCCATCGGATTGATTGTCGGAGTCGGAGCCGGAGACCCATTCACCTACATGAGCTTGATGTCTTCTTCTTGTGTAGCTCCTTGATGACTTGTCTTTCCTCTCCGAATCCTTGCTTCTCCGAGAGGGTCTTCGTTCATAACGATCATCTCTACTCCTTCTCTCTCTCCGAGGTGACTCATCTCTTGCTCTTCTTCTTGGAGATTCTTCTCTTCTCTTGTGGGGAGCCGTACACTCATTTGAGAAGTGTCCGGGTCTTCCACAATTGTAGCAGTTTCGATCACGACTAGAAGATCTCTTTTCATCATATGATCTAGACTTTGAGCTTCTTTCTTTACCTCTATTCTTGTAGAACTTGTTGAAGTTCTTAACCATTAGGCTTATCTCTTCATTGGAAATTAACTTGTCACTTGAGGTAGTGGGAGCATCACTTGTAGCTTTGTAGGCACCACTTGACTTGTTGTGAAGCTCTTCCTTATCCTTATGTGTCATCTCATGAGCAACAATTCTTCCAATGACTTCAGTTGGCTTGAGAGTCTTGTAGTTTGGCATCATTTGGATCAAAGTGCACACGGTGTCATACTTTCCATCCAAAGCTCTTAGAATCTTCTTGATGATGAATCGGTCGGTCATTTCTTCGCTTCCTAAGCCGGCAATCTCATTTGTGATGAGAGCAAGCCTAGAGTACATTTCAGCGACTCCTTCACCATCCTTCATCTTGAACTTGTCAAGTTGACCTTGAAGAATATCTAACTTTGATTCCTTCACATATTCAGTACCTTCGTGCATTTCAACCAAAGTATCCCAAATCTCTTTAGCATTCTCAAGACGGCTGATTTTGTTGAACTCCTCGGGACACAAAGCATTGAAGAGAATGTCACAAGCTTGAGCATTGTTTTGTAACATCCGCAACTCTTTCGGTGTAGCTTCGCGATCCGGAACTTTTCCTTCTTCAAAGAAATCACCTTGCATACCAACACAAATAATGCCCCATGCGGCTGGGTTATGACCAAGAATATGCATTTTCATTTTATGCTTCCAACTAGCAAAATTTGTACCATCAAAGTAAGGACCTCTACGATAATTACCCTCACTAGACGCCATACTCTCCTAGGTTGTGAAACCAAGCTTATGGAGTCCAATGCAATGGAAACCAAGGCAATGGAGACCAAAGCTCTGATACCACTTGTAGGATCGAAAGTAGGTCTAGAGGGGGGGTGATTAGACTACTTGACAATATAAAAATCTGCCTTTAGATCATGCAATGTTTTTGGCAGTTTCACAATTAAGATCAATTCAAGTAACACCCTACACATGCAATTCTAGAGTATATGCAGCGGAAAGTAAATTGCACATGTAAAAAGGAGGTGGAGAAGATCAAACGCAGTTTGGTGACACGGAGATTTTTGTCGTGGTTCCGATAGGTGGTGCTATCGTACATCCACGTTGATGGAGACTTCAACCCACGGAGGGTAACGGCTGCGCGAGTCCACGGAGGGCTCCACCCACGAAGGGTCCACGAAGAAGCAACCTTGTCTATTCCATCATGGCCTACGCCCACAGAGGACTAGCCTTACTCGGGGTAGATCTTCACGAAGTAGGCGATCTCCTTGCCCTTACAAACTTCTTGGTTCAACTCCACATCTCAAAGACGGAGGCTCCCAAGCGACACCTAACCAATCTAGGAGGCACCACCCTCCAAAAGGTAATAGATGTTGTTGATGATGATGAACTCCTTGCTCTTGTGCTTCAAATGATAATCTCCCCAACACTCAACTCTCCTCACTGATATGGCTGTGGTGGAAGAAGGGATTGAGTGGAAAGCAACTTGGGAAGGCTAGAAATCAAGTTTCATATGGTAGGAATGGAATGACTTGATCTCAACACAAGAGTAGGTGGTTCTCTTCTCAGAAAGTGTATGGTAGGAGTGGTAGACTTTCTGATGGCTCTCCTCACGAATGAAGAGGGGGTGGAGGGGTATATATAGCCTCCACACAAAATCCAACCGTTACACACATATTTGAGCAATCTCGGTGAGACCGAAGTTAAAACTCGGTCAGACCGAAAGTTCAAATATAGTGAATGTTGGGATTTTCGGTGGGACCGAACATACCATCTCGGTGTGTCCGATGTGAGTCAAAGGTAGGAGCTTGCCATTCTCGGTGGGACCGAAATTAACAACTTGGATATTCCGATATGATGTCAATTGGTTACAGAAGGTTGGCAGTCCAGTTTCGGTGAGACCGAACTCAAAATCGGATGGACCGAAAAATTAGGGTTTGAAAGAATAGCTGAAGTGGTTCATCTCGGTGGGACTGAGTTTGCAGAATCGGTTTGTCCGAGATTACTTATAAGTGTGTTAAGTAGTGAAAGGTGCTGATAGTTGAGGGAGCTAGATCACTAAGCACTTGAGCAACCAGATCATCAACACAACCTCATCCCCTTTTAATAGTATTGGCTTTTCCTATGGACTCAATGTGATCTTTGATCACTAAACCAAAAATGGAGTCTTGAGATTTTGCCAATGCTTGTCTTAGCATTTTGAGGGGTCCACTTCTTCAGACATTTCCATACCCATATCATCGAACTTCTCTGAAATGATTCTCAAGTAAATATTAGTTCAATGATATATATGTTGTTATTAATTACCAAAACCACCCGGGGATTAGTTGCACTTTCACTTCCGGTTCCCCCCACCACATGGCACCCCCATTTCCTCTCCCCCTCCCGCAAAAACGACTAACTCCACAACACCAGAGCATCTTACATCACGTGGTCCGTACTTATCGGCCTTTCTACCCCTCCCTTCTCGAAGCCCTAGGCTGCTCATCCACCGGCGTACCAGAGCCCATTCACTTCCAGCGGCGTCCACCTCGCCGGATTTACTTCTGCGACCGCATCTACCCCTCCCACCTCCACTATAAACAAGTAGACTACTCATCCACCACTGTACCTTAACCCATTCAGTGTCGGCCTTGTCCACGGTGCCGGATCTGATCCGCCAGTAGTCTCGTCAACCGCAACGCATCTACAGCGGCTCATTCGTACTCCCCATCGGAGACGCTTCGTCCACACCCCCCCGGAGCCGCCCCACCGACAGCCTCTGATCCTCTTTGCCGACACCTTCCTCAACCCTACCGGAGCCGCTTCGCTGACACCATCGTCAACTCTACCGGAGTAGCTTTGCCTATACCATTCTCAACCCTACCGGGGCCACTTTGCCAACTCATAAGTCCACGGCCTCAGATGCGCTTCGTCGCACCCTCATCCAACCTACCAGAGCAGCTTCTAACGCCCCGTCCACGGCCGCAGATCTGCATCGTCGACACCATCCTTAACCCAACCACCGGAGCAGCTTCACCGACGCCCTTGTCGACGACCACAGATCTACTTCGCCCACACCGTAGTCCACCCTACCGGAGCTGCTCCACAAACATCCTACTCGACAGTTCTAGATCTCCTTACCGGACCCCGACAGCCAGCGCAACGTCATCACCCTTGATGTTTCTAACCTGATTCCCACCGTCTGGCAAGATGCCAAGCACCCGCCACGGCCTAGGTACTTGTCACCTTTAAATCCGTCCAACATCACCTACCCGATGTACTTCCAATATACTAACAGGTCACTGTTACCTATTATGCAGCTGGCCAAAACTACAAGGACAATGTTTCTTTTGGATCTAACAGCTTGGCCAACCAAGATCCTGGACTGAGGAATTGCTATGATCTTGTAAGTGTGTGTGTATGTGTGTCTCTCTCTCTTGTATTGTTGTGTGCTTGCCAACGTGTTTGCTAAGATTTTCGACCAGTAATCCATTTGTGCAGACAATATTTCTACTACTGGCTGCTAAATTAGATATGTAGATGTCATACATGATACTACCTCGTACCTTCGTTCCTAAATATAAGTCTTTCTAGAGATTCCACTATAGGCTACATACGAAGCAAAATGAGTGAATCTACACTAAAAAATGCATCTATATACAATTGTATGTGGTCCATACTGGAATCTCTACAAAGACATATATTTAGGAACAAAGGTAGTACATTACACAAAATCGTAGGTGGCATGTAGGAATTCCAGTGCACTACATTAGGCTCCCTTAGAGTGCCTGCTAGTCCATTACATAGAGTCATGGCTAGTTTATGATACACACACAATCGTTAATTGGTGGTTTAAATATGCGCAAGGGATATGCAATGTATTATCATGTAGAGATGTCTAAAATTAGCCGTGTCAACTTGCAGATGGGGTTACACAATGAAAAAGTACAAGATGTATGTGGCAATTTCATGGAACATCGCAAAAAAAAGGAGAGGCAGCGGTGAACCTATACGGTGTGCTATGGTAGGTCACTCCTCCATTCCAACCATCGTGACATGTTATTTGTATGTCAGTTATATTGGCCAAGTTTCTTAGGGACATTTATTACGAGTTATCCTAAGAAAATAAGCACCTGTGAATATAAGCTCTAGGTAATAAGCCAACCAGTTCTTTTCATTGCCTTCCTTTTCAGCTTATCTTTGGTATGATCAGTGAAAAGTCTACATTGCATTATATTTTGTCATTTTGCTACCCATATGAAAATTAATTTGACTTGCAAACATCACAAATTGAACCCAGTGCAGTAATTAATATGATAGGAAAACATACAATCTCTATTTGTTCAAAATGCAAATACAAAGATACCATCTACTTGGCACAATCTACTTTGGTCAATGTCTTCCATAGAGATCCCATTGCCTAATTTAAATGAAGAACGCATGACCCACATTTAAATGAAGAACAATTATTTATTGAAATTCGATGGTCCAAGTGGCTGGTTATTATCATATAGCAGCACCACCTGAAAGCATCATATAGCAGTAGGAGCTCATAGCAACTCATCATATAGCATCAGCAGTGTGCAATTCATCATATACCAGCAGTAGCTCATAGCAATTCATCATATAGCAGCAGCAGGAGCATCTCATAGCAATTAATCATATAGCTTCAGCAGGAGGAGCTCATAGTAATTCATCATATAGCAGCAGCAGGAGCAGCTTATAGCAACTCATCATATAGCAGCAGCATCATCAGCTCATAGCAATTCATCATATAGCAGCAGCAGCTCATAGCAATTCATCATATAGCAGCAGCAGGAGTAGCTCATAGCAATGCATAATATAGCAGCAGCAGAAGTAGCTCATAGCGAATTCATCGTATAGTGGATCAGAATGACAATTCGGCAAACAATCAGAGGAGATCCTCACCTTGTTAGATGAGCTCATCCTTCAATGGCACCTCAAGGCCACAGCCTAGGAGGAGGGGACGGGGAATAAGGTGCCTTCTCCCGCAATGTGGCATCAGCCGTAGTTGTGCGGCGCCCGCCGGAGTAGTGCATTGGACCACAGTGGAGTAGCTGCTGGAGACCATGATAATGAGGGGCGGTGCCAGAGGGAGGAGCAGCCGGGGAGATTTGGTCCTACCCGCCGGGCATGTAGCCTAGTTGGATAGAGCATCGTCGAGGACCATGCCAGATGGGACCAGTGGCGACGACTCGCAGGAGGATCCCTAGCGCTACATGCAGGGGATCGAGGTAGAGGGAAATGGGAGAGGAGGTGGAAGCGGGCATGGCAATGAACGCTTGCGTGTTTGTTTTTACTTGAGGGTCAGGTGTGACACGGGCGTGAGCAGTTGCATTGTGAGTGTAATATAGGCAGCCAATAGAGTCATTTCACTATTTCCAATCTCTTCAATTTTTAGTGAGCATCTACCCGAAACACCCCCCTCCAAAGCGAAATAAGTTAAGCCCAAGCCCATAACTCAAAAATGACTTCTTTACATCTTTTATGGCTTATTTTGACAATAAGCTCCGAAAAGGTGGAATAGGACTGACCCTTAACCTGCAATTCAATTGTGCATGCAATGATGAATCACTCATGCCTGCTATAGTGTACATTTAGGTCTCATCATACATGGCATAACCTAATACATGTTCATTCCATTGTAGAATCTGGAATATGCAATGTTTATGTTAGTTCATACGTTCCACATGATGTATAAATGCCCCTTAAATCTGGTCAGTCAAGTGATGGTCTTTAAGCCTCCTTCTTTGCTTCTTTCCTTGATGCACTCTCCTTCCATCTATATAGGGCCTAATGTGTTTTTCGAGACAGCCTTTGACTATTGATAAGACTAATAATACATGAGATGCGTAATGTGAAAATTATATCATTGGAAGCTCCTTTCACGTACGAATTTGACGGCATGCTTTGTGTAACTTGCATGTCATATATTATTGCTATAACACTTGGTCAAAGTTAGCCTAAAAAACGATTAGGCCCTATATAGATGGAAGGAGGGAGTATGTAAGATTTGCTCACACATATGTTTAATTGCTTGTTTGCATCAGCCAGCCATACCAGGACTGTTTGCTTTGATTACTTGCTATTCTTGACCTAACACTCTAACAGAGCTTGTCAACGATTTAAACACTAAGGGCTGCTGTAGTGGTGGCTTGTCTAACTCATAGGTGACATAAAGGTTTGGCTGTACACTGAAGTAGGCTCTCCAAGAGTACCTAGAGATCGAGTTAGAAGGTAGGCCTAGTTTTTACATAGTGCACACATAGTAAATGCTCATTTCATTGTGTGCAAGTGCAAGAGACGTGGTATGTTTCATTATGTGGTGTTGTTTTGTTATAATGTCATCCTTTTGTTTTGTTCACAGACTCAAAAGTATGCATATTTATCTTCCAAGGAGACGAGTAACTAGTTTGTGTCACGTTGCAGAGGGGGTGCAATGAAGGTAAGATTGAGGATTTACAAGTACAAGATGTTAGGAAGGAGCCTTGCAAGAGAAGTAGGAGCAGCGCTGAGCCTGTTCAACCAGTTAAGGTAAGTCACTGTACCCAACTCAACAGTCCAATTCCTTGTTTGTTTCAGGCATAGTTAATTTGCTCTTTTCAATTGCTTTATTTGTCCTGAGTTAATGAGATGCGCAAACAATGATGCCTGATGTTGGGTACTTGTATAACTATTAGTTGACATAATTAAAGGCCTTACCATTTAATTACTCTGGCCAAGTGTGCCTGAAGCTTTGAAGTCTATTAACCAACTATTACTACATGAGGCTCACAATCTAGTTTATACTAGCACTACAAAAAAGACACATCCGTGACATTTTGGGCCGAATGAATTTTTTTCTGTCATACTTATGACACTTCTATGACGATAATTGTGACAAAACCCGGTATCATCATAGATGTGGTGGGGTCCTACTTCCATGACAAAAAATGGGATTTTCATCCTGGGCGGGCCAGAGACGCAGCTGCATGACATTCTTTGGGCCGTCCATGACGGAAAAAACCATGGTAGAAGTGAGGGCGAGGAAAATATCGGGGTGTTCCCAGTTACGGTGAGTGGTCGGGGCCAAGCGATGCGCATTTCTCTCGTACACGCACGCGCGTGTGTGCAAGGCATTGGGCTCTAAGTGAACCCGAGCGAGGCGTTGGGCTCTAACTGAACCCAAGCGATTGCACTACAAGCTACACGTTACTGAACCCGAGCGATCTATCGATGGCTGTTAACTGAACCCGATCGAGCGATTCCTTCGCTACTGCTGCTAACTGAAGCCAATCGATGCTGCCTCTGGAGGAATAGTGAGCATTGCTGGGGGGTTTGGATGAATAGTTCCTGGTGGGGGTGGATGAACAGGACCCCGTGGTGTTGCCTCTGGATGAACAGGACCCCGATCGATCGAGCTGCTTGGGGCTAGATGAACAGGACCCCGTGGAGGGCAGGATGAACAGAACCACCCCGTGGAGGGCTGGATGAACAGTAGACGGTGGAGGGCTGGATGAATAGTAGCCCGTAGAGGGGTGGTTGAATAGGAGCCCGTGGAGAGGGCTGGTTGAAAAGTAGCCGGTGGAGTAGCGCGCGGTGGAGGCTGGATGGACGGGAGCTCGTGGATGAACAGTCGCAGGTGGAGGCTGGAGGAGGTCGACGGTGGATGAACAGTAGCCCGTGGAGGCTGGAGGGGGTCGACGGTGCAGATGAATAGTATCTCGTGGAGTCCTGTTTTACGGCACGCCACACCCCTCCCGATGAACAGGACCCCCGTTTCGACCGTAGCGCTCCAACACAAGTCCGTTTCCTCCGTTTTGCGGTACGCCACACCCCTCCCGATCAACAGGACCCCCATTTCGACCGTAGGAGGTCTGTTTCCTCCGTTTTGCGGTATGCCAGACCCCTCCCGATGAATAGGATCCCGTTTCGAACGTGGCCGGTCGAACACAAGGCGGTTTCCTCCATTCTGCGGTACGCCAGGCCTCGTTTCCATCGGCTGTTCCGTCCGAGCCCTCCAGATGAACACGACGATGCATTCCATTCCGATCCAGCCGGTTGGCTCTCCATGAACAGGACGACGACGCTGTTTCTCCGTTCTGAACCAGCCATGTACACAAGCCCTGGCTGTACGTATGCACGAGTAGGCGTTCGCGACCCCGCCCATATGTACGTACGTGGCCGTATTTATTTTCTTGCACCCTAGCCGCTGTACGTACGTGTACATGCTACGTGCGCGCCTCTACTATGACACGTGCGCGCCTCTACATCGACCAGTATGTATGTACACGTTCGCGACCATAATTACAACGCTACGTACGCTTCAACCAGGTGGGTCCCGACTATTAGGCACTTCCTTGCGTGCGAAGATGTAGCTGGTGGGTCCCAGCAGTCAGGGAGGCGAATCATTTTTTTTCTGCCCGGACGCGCTTCCTTGCATGCAAAGATGTAGCTGGTGGGTCCCAGCAGTCAGGGGAAAACGATTTTTCACGAAATACGGTGGCCCGTCCGGTGGGTCCTGGCTGTCAGGTGGAGGAATAATTATTTTGCGCGTAATAAGGAGGCACTTCCTTGCTGTGGCCGTGGACCTAGCTGTCAGCCTCTCCACGTACAGTCCACGTCCGATGGAAGCCGTTCCTTGACCACGTTGACCATGCCGCGCCGAGAGCACCAGGGCGATGGACGACGGCGAGGCCTAGGAAGGGGACGACGTGGAGCCGTGGAAGACACGGTAGTGGAAGCCCGCGTGGAGAGGAGGACAAGGGTTCACTGGTTCAGCTGCGATGTGAGGCTGCCATCGCCGCATGGCTTGACCAATGGTGGGAATAGTAGGGGGCAGTGAGGCCTCCGCGGCAGCATAGCCGGAGGCATGAGCATGCAACACGACCAGCCCTGCTTTGGGCGGCTGGAGCAAGAAGACCAGAGGTTGAAGAAGCAATACGATCGTTGGATGGACATCGTACGGTCACTGGAGCTAAAATCGTTCATATTTACTAAGTTGACAAAGCACTCCGTCCCTGTCAACTTAGTAGGCCCACAAGTCAGCCTCCCACCAAGGTGGGTCCCAACTAGCAGGGGGAGTATTCATTTTTTTGTGCGTAATAAGGAGGCACTTCCTTGCGTGCGAAGATATAGCTAGTGGGTCTGACCTGTCAGCGGTGGGAACGTTTTTTTCGCGAAATACAGAGGCCCTTCCGGTGGGTCCCAACTGTCAGGTGGAGGAATCATTATTTTGCGCGTAATAAGGAGGCATTTCCTTGCGTGCGGCCGTGGACCCAGCTATCAGCCTCTCCACGCACAGTCTACTTCCGATGCTATCATTCGTTGACCACATTGACCACTCTGCGCCGAGCACATCCAAGGTGGTGGACGACGGCGAGGCCCCGAACAGCAACGAGCCGGAGATGGGAAGACGCGGGAGTAGAGTTGCTGACGGAGAGGTGTACGAGGGTTAACTGGTTCTGGTGCGGTGTGGTTCGGCAGTCGGTGGAGAAGAACAGGAGGTGTGTAGGGGTGGAGGGATGGCCTGGCCAACGGTGGAGTAGCGTTTCACAGCGAAGCGTGCTAAGCAGAGCTGCTAGCAGGAGGAGGCGAGAGCAGGTGGTCCCGACGGCGCTGGACGAAGAAGACAAGAGATTGAAGATGGATGCCGGTCGTTGGATGTAAATCCAATGGCTAATGATTTCAGAATCATTTGTTGACTAAGTTGACAACGACTTGCATTGGCTTCGGCCTATTGGCCCACATTTCAGCCTCCAAAAATGTGGCACATATTCAACCCATTTTTCAGAATTTACAGTCTTTTTCTTTGCAGGGTAGAATTTACAGTCCATTTGATCTTTTTTTTGAATTACAGTCCATTAGCTGGGCTGGGTGAACAAATAATGTAGCGTCCATGCGGCCCATTTATGTTTTTCCTAAAAAAATTATAGGCCATTTGCACTTTCTCGCAATACACGATTTTGCTGGGCTGATTCTAATTATAATGTTGGGGTGGGCGCAGCAATGTTATCAAAAAATAATCAGGGGCTGAGCATTTTGTTTATATATATATATATATATATATATATATATATATATAATAAGTGATATATTACTACATTGGTCCTTAAATCTTACCAAGCTTTTGTACACAATCACCAGGATTTTCGTTGCAAAAAAAATCCAGGATTTTATTGTTAAGAAATTATTTTTATAAGTTAACAAGATGTGGGATATTGTTTTCTTACATATGTAAGTATCTGTTAAATATATGATGACAATAACAATAATATAAAATAACATATAAAATAATTCAAATATATATAATATAGTTAGAAGGGAAACATAAGATGGACGAGGCGTTCCTATTCTTATATAGAAAAATAGAACAGACCTTTGCGTTTTCTTCAAAAAAGACATAAATTGGGCTGCCGATGTTTCAGGAAAAATAAAACCTCGGATGGGAGGTCCATAGGCCGGTCGATACATGACGGCCCTCAAGAAAATACAAACAGGCCTACGGACGTCCCATCCGAGGTCATGGGACGCGCATGTTTAAAAGGAAAGCGTAGACAGGGTAACCCAAAACCCAGCTGATACTTGCTGCCCCAATGATAATAAATGATACCTGCGAGCTCCCCGACTTCCTTGTGAATTTATCTCCTATAGTAACTACGTTGAAGCACCTAAAAAAATGTAACTATGTTGACGAACCCGTGGGCCCCAACGTCAGTATAGCATTAGGAGGAAGTATTTTTTCGATGAGGCACTTGCTTGCGTACGGCCATTGACCTGGTGGGTCCCGACTGTCCGCCTCTTCACGTACAGTCCTCTCCAGATTCCTCTCGTTTGTTCAGCATGTTCACAACGGCAGACAACGGCGTCGTGGCGAGCGCACAAAGGCGCAAGAGGAGATCCGACCACCTGAGTAAGTGCCTTATTAGTAACGAAACAACTGAACTAGCCCAGTGGCCGAGTGACACTACCCGACAGCTGTTCCGCCCGGGTTTGATTCCACCTGTGCAGAGAAAATATCTCCAATTTTTTTGCCTTTGCCTTTATTGACACATGGGTCCCAATTGTCATCTACGCGCACACCACGTCGTACACTTGCCAAAACTTCGTCCCTCTTTTTCTTTGTTTTCACACACTCGACATTGCGTGGGCATTTTGAAAATAACATATCTTTTTGACTGTGCATCATATGAAGATGTGCTATGCATGAATGTTGATCAGCATGATATTAACTTGCTGGTAGTTCCAGTTTCGACCATGAATAAAACTTCCAGCATGATGTTAACACTGTTTGAAAAGGCCGTGTTAATATAAATACTCTGCCGCTGAAAGTTGCAGTTTCTTATCTAAAACTGAACTTGGAGTTTCTTATCTGAAACTGAAACTTGCAGTTTCTTCTCTGAGAATCACATTGTCTGCACTTTTATACTCCTATGAAACTACATTTTTTTAAGTGCAGCGAGAATATCTCCAAATTTTTTGCCTCTGCCTTTATTGACATGTGGGTCTCAATTGTCATATACGCACACCATGTCCTACACATGCCAAACTTCGTCCCTCGTTTTCTCTGTTTTTCGCGCACTTGACATTGTGTGGGCATTTTGAAAATATCATATCTTTTTGACTGTGCATCATATGAAGATGTGCTATGCATGAATGTTGATCAGCATTATGTTAACTGGCTGTTAGTTCCAGTTTCGACCACTAATAAAACTTCCAGCATGATGTTCACACTGTTTGAATAGGCCGTGTTAATATAAATGCTCTGCCTCTGAAAGTTGCAGTTTCTTATCTGAAACTGAACTTAGAGTTTCTTATCTGAAACTGAAACTTGTAGTTTCTTCTCTGAGAATCACATTGTCTGCACTTTTATACTCCTATGAAACTACATTTTTTAAGTGCTAAAAATAGATCTCTAGAATTCTTAAAATACCTCATATGCTCAATACTGCAAATCTGAAATTCAAAAGACATTCATATCTGAAAGTACTCTCAAAATACACAACACAAAACACAATTCACAACCTGCAAATACTAACAACCCTAAGCTCCTCCTGACAATCCCTCCTATTCCTCACCGACAGACAGCTGCCTCGTGAGACGATGTGAACGCCGAGGGAGAGGATGGCGGGAAGCATCGTCGTGCCAACTGTTTTTCTCCTCTTGCAGGTGGGTTCGGTCGACGAAGACTCCACCGGCTCGCTCTGGCACAAGACCCTCACAAACGGCACCCTGTAGATGCTCGATCCTTCAATCTCTGGTGGATGCTCCATCTGGGATCGGAGCACCACACATCCCACTGATGGTGGTGGATGCCAATGCTTAGATGCAGCAGGGTTGGTGTTGGTAATTTTTACTTGGCACCTCGCACTCTGCATATATGCTGGTTCCATCCGTACATTTGTGCAGTTCCACCAAAATGCAGCTGAATAACCCTGTTTGCACAGATAATGAAAAGGCATGATTAGATTATAGTGGCACTAGTTGATGAAACATACACTAATAAACAGAAGAAAATATTACATCATACTGGAAATCGACCCAAGTCTCCCCAATACACCTTCTGCCAGTGATGAACATCAGCGTACAACGGTAGTACAAGGAGGGGCCTTGAGACATTCAAATCTCTATTTTTGTGCAGATCAACTAAAATTAAGCACCCTAGTTTGCAGAAACGCTTAAATATTAACAATGGGACTAGTTGATGAAACATACATTAACAAAGAGAAGCACTTTCTTTATCTACATTGGAAATGAAATGATAGAGAGGACACTTGCTCTATTTTAGCTATATTATTACTTCATTTTATTAGTGACACTAGGGTCGAGCAGGTGGCAAACGAGGTGTACCGTGCGTCGCAAGGATGAAGGCCGGGGGTGCTTAGACTAGGATGCTGAAGTTGGCTCTTCCAGTCCCTATCTTCCCCCTGATGTTTCTATGATAGAATTTGGGTTGTAATCCAAACTTGGTCGAGCTGGTGCTGCGCCCCCCTACATGCCTAGCTTATGTGGCGAACTTGTCTCCTGCTAGTACTCAGTATGTTCTAGTAGTAGTTGCATAACTGCCCGTTTACACTGAGATGTTGTCGGATAATGGTTCTCTATGGTTGGGTTTCTTTAATGAAATCGGAGTGAACCCCCTCTTTTGATATATATAAAAAAACATTGGCACCAGGGGTGCCAAAACATTGCCTCAAATTAATAGTGCGACTAGATTAAGGTGCAAAATAATAACACTACTGGTTTATCATGGCAGTGCCAAAACAGTAGCACAAGAGCAGGATCAACATACATGATCTTTAGGAAACGGTCAGACCAAAAAGGAACATACCTCGTGATGGGAACCATATCTGCAGTCAATGCCATCGTAGAAGGGATGACACCAGTCACCAACATGGATGATTCAATTCATGGGACCTTTTGGTGCAGTTCACCTAAAATGAAGCAATGTCCCATGCGCTAGCAGCTTCTTCTTCTTCTTTTTTTCAGAAAAGGGCTCCAGCCGCGGTTCCATTTCCATCAGAAAACGAAACCCATAGAGCTTCTTCTTCATTAGTTGTAATAAAATTGAGCAACATCAAGGTTGGTCATGAAGCTCCTGGAGAGTAGGCGGACCAGGACAGTTGCATCTCTAACGAAAAGAAGCAAATTATCTTAATTGGAAATTTAGCAGGACATGAAAAAAAGTGCCATTGATTCATATTACTAGAGGCATTACATTGAAAAGAACATTGGTTTAACGTGTCCTTACTTTTAACAGTGCGACTGCTACATTTTACCAGTGGCATTACATAAGAGCGGCTCGGGGCAACAAACATCAGAAGAGGATATCTGGGTTGGTCCCATTTTTATTCGGTATATAGCCACCTTATACTGTGTGAGCCTAGCAAATCTAGTGCTGGACTTACTCTGTTGACTTGTCCCCCAGTCCCCACTTTCTTTCCTTTTTCAACCAATAGATCGGGTTTATATTGAGTTTTTACTGCGTTCCCTTCATTTCCCTATTAGACCTAGAGACCAGTTGGATAGCCAGTCTCTGCTACTTTTTGCCCCCATTATTTCCTCTTTGGACCAAGTCCTAGTTTCAGGTATCAAAACTTCCCCCACCCCCACCCCACCCCCTTTCTTCCTTGTTTGAACCAAGTACTACTAGATTCGACTGCATGAACTAGTTTTACCTCTTAACAGTAAAAAATTAGGTGGTTTTCGAACAGCCGATCGATCCTATCTAAACGAGGGGGCCAGAGAAATAGTAAAAGATACAAACGCAGCGACATCAGGAGCTCGGGAAGTAGAGCAAGGCCGATTTCGAGGGAAGTTATACCTGAGGGTCGCCGGGATGTCGCTAGGTGGGCGGCGGGAGGCCGGATCTGCCCACACTACGACAGCGAGGAAGAAGGGGTGGGAGGCCCTCCCTCGCCAGCGATGCTTGGGAGAGAACGGGAAGGCACGCTGATCGGGATGCGCCGGCAGTGGGTAAGAGCCGTCGCCGAGGACGACCACGTGAACGTTGCACCTTCTCACCTTCCCGAGCGGAGAGGATCCGGCTGGATCTATGACCAGCGGTGAGTAGAGAGAGAGAGTTTGGCCACCGCTGTCGTGTTTAGATCTGGAGAGGACGAGACAGTGTGAAGAGAGCAACACTAGCAAGCAAGCGTGGAGGCTCCTGCCTATATAGTGGAGTATTAGTTTTCTTTTGTCTACCGGCTGGAGCCGTCTTGACCTCGGCAATGACTATCGAGAAGTCTTCATGCACGTGCCCCGGAGGCGCAGTTGCCTTCATTTTGATCTGAAGCACCGGATTATAACATATAACATGAAAAAAATGCCACATGACAAGAAATCATAACCTCACTGCCCAAAGGAGACAAGATGAATCCCGACGGACAAACTAGACGAGGATCAAAGCTCAAATTGAAGATAAACTCGTAGAAAAGGGGTCTGTCGTTAGATGTCCTAATTAACATAGCGGGCTTGGCCTAGATAGAAGCCGAGTAGTCTTCGTGCATGTGCCCCCAATGACTAGCCCAACTCAGTTGTCGCTGTTTAACCCTCGTAGTGATCCGAAGCACATGACACCTAATTTTGCGAGATGACAAGAAACCTTTTTTTAGATTTCTCACCAGAACTACGGCCCTATACAACACATCCTGCACGATATGTAGACGATAGCCAATCCAGGCGTGTCTGCTGGAGTCTGGTCACATGCATGGACGAACTGATCTTCCGTGTCTTGCAGGGATCGTCCAGGTACCAACATATGTACTTCTATTAAATCACCTGACTTGCGGGGCTAGGGAATGTGCCTATGATCGGTTCTCAATTGCGGTCCCACATGTGTGTGCAAACGCAATTTGACGCACGTTCCATTCGGAGAGCGGTGTGCCAAACCGACCGACCTTCTGGGGTGTGACGCGAATGCGACGGGCGTGCTTTATACTCCGTACATGTGTACCGCCGTTTAATTGAGGCTTTGCTCCATGGCGCAATCCATGGATACAAAATTAGTATACTGTACTATTTAAAAGTCGAGGGCGGGGCTTTTCCCGCGCGGTAGGCGGGGTAGTTCCGCCTAGTCGGTTCGACAGAGACGCGAGAAGATGAGGGAGTAGGCTGCTACAAACGTAGGGCTGTGTGATTTGACAATGAGTTACTACTGGCAGGTGGGGCCCGGTGATTTGACTTGCCATTATCATTTTAACTGCCAAGCCGGATTACTGACCACCTCCATACAGGTGCCTCTCCCGATGCTCCACCATGTAGAGGCTGGCTCTTGCTTGAGAGCCCACTCCTCCACTTTTTCCTCGCCTCATTCCCCCACATATGCAAAAATGCCATGTAAAGTGGGTTTATAGCCCACTACTGTACTTGATCCTACAGGTGCTAAGCCTGCCACATAGGCATAAAGTCTGATGTGGCAAGTTAATTAAGAAAATAGAGACTAGTTTGGTGACCCTAGGAAGAAACAGTGATAAGCACGTGTACCTAGATGAAGAAAACTTAGCAACAAAAAACTAAGCACCTATGCATTGGGGACTTGAGTTGCTAAGCCATTTAATGCCCATAGCACCTCATCTAAGCACCATTTCATTAGAAGAGGTCACTCCATGGCAAATGCAATAAATACTACGAAGAAAGAGATAGAGAGAAGTAAACAAAAAATACTCTTATAGCCAACCTTATAGCTAACCTTGTTGTATGAGTGACTATGTGATGACTATGTATGACATGCCAACATCAGATAGCCTAACACACCGTGTTAAATCTCCAAGGGTTTGACCGCGCGAGCGAGGCGACGGTCGTGGTAGGAGCGACCATGATACGGGCTGCTGGCAGCCCTTGGATCTGAGATCGAACGGTCGCATGCTTAGTTGCTGAAAATTTGCAGAATAACCCTCCAGGATAGGATATTCACCCATAGGTCTAGAATCACGCCATGCAACCGTTCAATCTCAGATCCAAGGGCTCTCGGAAGCCCGTATCATGGGAGAATGGAAAGCTTCATATCACCTGTAATTTTCCCGACGCTTGACATGACATCGAAAGCCATTTAATTGGGCGTCGAGTAGACATGACGTCTAATTGGCCCCCCGTAGTACTGTGCATGAATCCATTTATCCACCAGGCAAGCTACTACCCTGCCATTCACACGCGCCACCCCAGTCGACATTTTTACAATCGATAAACCGCTCCTAGTCGTCCCGTCCTTTCACATTACTGCAGTTCCACTAATCCTAACCCTCCTCCCAAATCCATGGTGTCCCAAATCTCCATGATCGGCGGTGAGTACAAGGTTAGAACCATCACCGGCGATGAGTTCGACGTCATCTACACCCGTTCTTCCGCAACGGTGAAAGAATGCCTTGCTCGCTTCAAACGCATGTTCGAAAACTCAAATGATGAGTGGGTCGCTGTGCTAGATGTTGAGTACACCACAGTCCTGGGAAGCGATAAGAAACTAAAGGAGGCAGAGAAGAAGAAGCCCACCGTGATCCAGGTTTGGATGCATGACTTATGCTTGGTCTACCACATATGCCATGCCGACGTTGAGTGCGAGGAATTTAAGAACTTCCTCAAGGGCGGCTGAGTCAAATTCGTTACTGTAGACTTTAGAATGACAAGGAAATCCTGGGTCGGATAGGCCTCGTTGTAGGCGACCCCTTCGACCTCCAGAAGGAAGGGCTGGTGCTCTCCCTTGATCAGCCTTCAATGTTGACCCTGGCAAGAGCCATGGTTCATCCTATGTATGATGAACTGAAGAAAGCTCCGCACACGTTTCATCGTGCATGGCAGTGGACTGTACTAGATATAGACCACATCCACTACGCTGCAATGGATGGCTACCTTTGTTTCAATATCTACAAGGGTTGGATGAAGAGCAAGAGCCAAGTGTGCGGTTCAAGCAAAGAAGTATCGCCCAAGAGGAAGAGGGACAAGGACGAAGTCGAGGACGTGGACGAGGACTCCGAGTAAGGTGGCAGTGTCGTTCCTCATGGTGGTTCTAATGCAGTGTCTACTGGATTAGTTGCTTAGTTTAATTTCTGGTGTGCTTAGTTTTATTTGAACGGTGTGTTGTGCTGAGCCCCTAGTAGAACTATGTTATGTTTCTTCTCGTTATGTTTCGTACATTTCATCTTTTAGTTGGTTTAGTACTATGACTCGTTTCTTGACATTATATACGTACAATATATATGGCCAACATCATATGGCCAGTAGATTAGTTGTCAAAGAATTTCAGGGTGCTTAGTTTTGTCAAAGAATTCCAGGGTTCTTAGTTTTATTTGAGGGGTGTGTTGTCCTGGACACCATTAAATTATCATTGTGAGAATCGGCTTATTTTTTTCATGTAACATGGTCAACGGGTTTGACGTGAAAATAACAATGTCTAATGGTATTTCTGAGCAAACATCTAACTTAACGAGGGCATTTTTTAGATATCTAATTGCATTTTTTAGCAGGCATCTCACGGATCGATGGCATTTTTTGAGTAGTTGTAACTTCTAATGGCAAAACTGAATAGTGGCACACAACTAGTGGCATAAATAATTAAGAACCCAAGAATTAAGTAGGGCTAATTTCTTTATTTCTTTATTTCTTTATACCTTTGTGTCCGAAACAATATACGCTGCCTCCCGCCAGATTTTCTTTACAGAGGCAACATAGAACTATATGAGTGCCCTGTTAAATTTTGGAATTATTCCGGGTTCGTTTGGCCTTTTTAATACATTATTTGAGTTTCTGGTCATTTAATGTGCATAATTCGAATTTGAACTACAAGCACATGCTCCCGTGCACCGAAGTTGACTGAAAAATCACATGTGTGTCCTCGGGTGAATTTCTAGGTCCCATGCAAGAAATGGGAATGAAATTCAAACATCTGGGCATCGTGGTTCGGCCGAGAACATTGAGAAGCTTGGTTTTAAAATTCTTGTAAATCCAAAACACGCCTGAAAATCATGAAACTTGGCATGGTGTCATGTCATGGTACTACCATGCTGTGGTATAAAAAATTGCAGAACATGAACAAGTTTTGCTATAAGTTTCTTAGAAAACCGGAGCTTCTCTCAAGAAGGCTCGTTGTTCTGAGAGGGAACGTGTCACCTTTGTGTGCATAATTCAAATTTTAAATACAAGCACATGCTCTAGTGCACCGAAGCTGGTTGAAAAATCACATGTGTGTCCTCGGGTAAATTTCTAGGTCCCATGCCAGAAATGGGAATGAAATTCAAACATCTGGGCGTCATGGCTCGACTTGAAACATTGAGAAACTTGGTTTTTTAATTCCTGTAAATCCGAAACACGCATGAAAATCATGAAACTTGGCTTGGTGCCATGACATGGCACCAACATGCTGTGGTAATTTTGCTGTCAGATTTGTGAAGGCGCACACATTAACAATCAACAAAGTCATTTTGGAACAAGTGATGTCACGTTACAATTGGAAACACAAGTATTATTGAAACCGTGGTCGTTCTATTTACCATTTACGTACCACCACGCGTCCCTTTTTTTATTAGCTAGGAGGCGCCGTGTAGGGTAGCTATGTCAGGACCGCGATCCTAAGTCACACTGATCTAGCTTGTAACACATCATATCACTTTGCGGCCTCACGCACGGTATCCCCACGGGTGCCACCTTACCTGACCCGGGACTGTTTGCGCATTTTGGCACACGTATATGATAGTGTCGCTAACATCCATATGACAGAGAACCCGGGCCGACATGGCAAGTTATAAACCAAAAGTGGCACTAAATTACAGAGACAGGCATCCATGACCCAGCAACGAACGTGTCGGTCATCAACGTATGAACCCAAGTCGTAGAAAGCTACATGGACTTAAAGGAACAACGCGTGACATTTCCCCTAAGGGACAGACACATGAACGAAGAAGGACACATGCCGGCCAGCCTATGGGTTCCGGAGCAGTAGCAAGCTACCAAGGCTCAGTGGAAGCACTAGGAGGCATTTCCATATAAGATAGGCTACCAAAGGTAAACAACTAGGTGTCGGATTCCACACATACCAAGCATTTCAAACATCCACACAATACGCTCCATGTGTGCAAATACAACATTGCATCACAACATAACTCTATGACTCAAAGTACTTTATTTAAGAGGCTCCGAAGATCCATACATAACATATTCATACAGGTAGGGGTCACATGACCCAACACTCAAGTCATACAATCATACAAGCACAAGCGGAAGCTAACATGTCTGAGTAAAGACAACTTGGAAATAAAACAGGCTTGGTGTAGCCTGACTATGTACAAGGCCCTTCACAAGCTCAGGATCTCCGTCTGGGTAGCAAGCTACTCGTCGACGTCAACGTCTATGTAAATCCCATCAGAAGGGGCATGGTTCTCCTCTGCAACAGTTATTAAGCAAACATGAGTACAAAGGTACTCAGCAAGACTTACAACAGAACCTATCATATATGCATCATTATCAACAAGGGTAGTGGAGTTCATTGCAGCAAGCCAGCTTTGACTCTTGGCTAACCTATACTACAACTCTCAACAGACTTCAAGATAAGACTACGTACACGAGTCCTCTACTCACCACAACAATACACCACCGTGGATCCTCTCCCGTCATCCTACGGAAGGGCCATCCACGGCACTCACACTTGTCATGAGGCTTTTAGTAGTATCCATCAACTTGTCTATGAACTGTATAAGCAACCAAGTGGTCCGTACCGCGAACAACGGCTATTCGAATAGATTGGTAACACTGCAGGGGTGTACTTCTTCACACACGCTTCCACCACTTATCGCCGTTTACTCAAAATCTTTTCCAATGTACCCTGCAGGGGTGTCCTCTTCTAACAACTAGGGTTTAATAAAATCTTTTCCAATGTACCCAAAATGCCCTTTAAAAATGTTCATCATCTTTGCCTTGGTCTTAAACCTCTGATAAAAATGATGCACAATTTTCTAGGACATCCAAAGGTCTCTGGATTAATTCATATTGTATTTGCATTTGGGCATTTAAATGCTACAAAATATTTTTGGTGCCCAAATAATCATAAACTAAAATGTTCCATGATGTTCATATTATATACAGTGAGCATGGCCAGTTTTATGATTTATAAAGATGCTCTAGCATTTATATTAATTCAACAAAGTTGAAAAAGAAACAAAACAGAAAGAAAAATAGAAAAGAGAGAGAAAGAGGGCACAACCCACTTACCTGGACCAGCCGGCCCAACTGGCGGCCCAGCACTGTGCTGGCCCCAGCCAACCAGCTGCTTCAGCAGCCAGGCAGGCAGGTGATGCCGGCGCACGGCCGCGCGCCACCGCGGCAGCTGCTTGCCGCCCTGGCCGCCGCCTCGCCGCGGGAACGGCCTGGACGACCTCCACGCCCCTGTCTCTCTCCCTCACCCTCCCCGCGCCGTGGCCGACGCAACCACCGCCGTCCTGTCGCCATAGCCGCAGCCACCGAGCTCCCCTCGCCTCGCCGTCGTGTCCCCGAGCTCTGCCACCGTCTGCTACGCCTCCCCGACGAGCCACGCATCGCCGGAATCTCCAACACGCCGTCCCCGAAGACTTCTCCCCCGTTCGGCTATCGAGATCACCGGCGACCTCACCGTCGCAGCAGCTCGTCCCCGACCTCGCCGTCAACTCCAACACGACCGCCGTGAGCCTGGCTACCTCCCCATCCTCTCCGTTTCCCCCCTCGAGCTCTGTAACGACTGCACGAAGCTCACCTGCACGCGCCGCTGCGGAGCTCGTCACCGACGAGGCTCCGGCCACCCAACGGCCACGCCACCCTATCCATTAGCTTCACCGCACCACCAGGAGCCTAGAGCACCTCACCACGAGCCTCGCCGTGCCTCCTAGCGACTAGCCCGAGCTCACCCGAGCTCCGGCAGCCACCAAGGTTGTCGTCGGCGCCTTTTCCGGCGACCCCGAGGCCAACCACCACCACCACTCGACGCGGCACTTCCCCAGCTTCACGTAGACGTGCTCCGCCGTCGATTTGGTCGCGGGAGCACGAATCCCGCACTCCACCGCCGCGTCTCGCCTCCCCGACGGCTAAACGCCGGTCTGTTTGACCCCGTTTGACCACGGGTGGGCCCAGGTTGACCCCTGGAGTTAATGACAGGTGGGCCCAGGCGGCTAAGTTAATTAGGATTAGCAGTTTAATTTAATTAGTTAACCTAATGACACTAACACGCGGGACCCACCAGTCAGGTTTGACCTGGACCAGGTCTGTTGACCTGCTGACGTCAGCATGATGTCATGCTGACGCAGTAAATGCTTTTCTGGGATTATTTGATTTAAAACAATTCAGGAAATTCCAGAAAATGCTTTAAACTTCAAAAAATCATATAAATTCAACAGTAGCTCAGATGGAAAAGATTTATATATGAAAATTGATCAAAAAAATCCAATCTTTCCAATGGCACTCGTTTCATGCATGTTTGAGCAAGTTAACCTTGCTGTTCACTTTAAAATATGATAATGCATTTTAATAAATAATAGTTTGGGTATAAATTTGAATCTTTGATTCAAATGGGCTCAAACCTTTCGGTTTATAGTTGCATTAGCCCAAAACACATTCATCTTGCCATATCATGAGCATGCATCATATTGTTGCATTTGTTTGTATATTGATTGTATCGTCGGTGTTCTCCGTGGTAGGTCCTACTCTCGAGGATACAACTGCGTATCCAACTGAAGAGCAGTACTCGACAACCAATCTGTCCGGCAAGCAACCCATTGATCATTCCGATACAAACCCATCTTCTTGCTCCTTCTCTCTTTTACTGCATTAAGGCAACAACATGTGTACTGCTACTTGCTGCGGTAGTTGAACCCTATTCCTTTGCATGACCTGTCATTGCCACAGTAAATAGTTGAAACCCACTAGCATGTGTAGGAGTTGATTGAGCCATGTGATGTGTGTTCCACCATGCTATTTGTTTATGTTGCCTCCTATTGTTAGAGTTGTGTCAGGTCTGGTTCATCTGGGTGATGGATCAGAGTGAAATGATCATGCTTGATGAAGAGAGTGAAGTGTGGAATATGCTTGGTAAAGGTATGGATGAAAGGCCATGTAGGAGTACATGGTGGGTTGTTTCATTGGAACCGTCCATAGGACCAGAGATCTGTATGTTGTTGGGGAACGTTGCATGGGAAACAAAAATTTTTCCTACCGTTCACCAAGATCAATCTAGTAGAAGCGACTACGAGAGGGGAGTGTGATCTACGTACCCTTGTAGATCGCTAAGCGGAAGCGTTATGAACGCGGATGATGGAGTCGTACTCGTCGCGATTCAGATCGCCGAAGACCTAGCACCGAAGCAACGGTGCCTCCGCGTTCTTCACACGTACGGCTCGGGGACGTCTCCTCCTTCTTGATCCAGCAAGGGGTGGAGGAGAGGTTGATGGAGAACCGGCAGCACGACGGCGTGGTGGTGATGGTGGAGAAGAACTCCAGCAGGGCTTCGCCTAAGCACTGCGGGAGGAGAAGATATGACGGGAGAGGGAGGGCAGCACCGAGGCACGAACTGTGTTGGCTGCCCTCCCTTTGCCCCACTATATATAGGGGGGGTGGAGAGGCCAGGGCGCCCTAGGGTTTCCCCCTAGGGGCCGGCGGCCAGGGCAAGGGGAGGGGGGCGGCGGCCAGGACAGGGGGAGGCGCCCAGGCCCTAGGGTTTCCCCCCTAGGTGCCTTGCCCCCCAAGTCCCAAGGGGTGCGGCCAGCCCTAGGGGGTCCCACCCCCTTAGCCGCATGGGGAGAGGGCCCAGGGGGGGCGCACAGCCCCCTGAGGGCTGTGGTGTCCCCCCTTGTGGCCCAATAGGCCCAGAACACCTTCCGGACCCCCCGAAAACCTTTCCCGGTACTCCGCCGATTTCCCGATGCTCCCCGGAACACTTCCGGTACTCCGAAACCTTTCATCCTATATATCAATCTTCGTCTCCGGACCATTCCGGAGACCCTCGTCATGTCCGGGATCTCATCCGGGACTCCGAACAACCTTCGGTAACCATGCACTCTTCTCACTAACAACCCTAGCGTCACCGAACGTTAAGTGTGTAGACCCTGCGGGTTCGGAAACCATGTAGACATGACCGAGACACTCCCAGGTCAATAACCAATAGCGGGATCTGGATACCCATATTGGCTCCTACATGTTTCTCGATGATCTCATCGGATGAACCACGATGTCAAGGATTCAGGCAATCCCGTATACAGTTCCCTTTGTCTCGTCGGTATGTTACTTGCCCGAGATTCGATCGTCGGTATCTCTATACCTAGTTCAATCTCGTTACCGGCAAGTCTCTTTACTCGTTACCGTAATACACAATCCCGTGACCAACTACTTAGTCACTTTGAGCTCATTGAGATAACGTATTACCGAGTGGGCCCGGAGATACCTCTCCGTCATACGGAGTGACAAATCCCAGTTTCGATCCATGTCAACTCAACAGACACCCTCGGAGATACCTGTAGAGTACCTTTATAGTCACCCAGTTACGTTGTGACGTTTGGCACACACAAAGCATTCCTACGGTGTCAGTGAGTTACATGATCTCATGGTCATAGGAACTTATACTTGACATGCAGAAAACTATAGCGATAACTGACACGATCAAAAGCTATGTTAACGTTTGGGTCTCGTCCATCACATCATTCTCCTAATGATGTGATCCCGTTATCAAATGACAACTCATGTCTATGACCTGGAAACCGCGGTCATCTTTGATCAACGAGCTAGTCCTGTAGAGGCTCACTAGGGACACAAAGTCTGTCTATTCATCCACACGTGTATTTGAGTTTCCAATCAATACAGTTATAGCATGGATAATAAACGATTATCATGAACAAGGAAATATAATAATAACTCTTTTATTATTGCCTCTAGGGCATATTTCCAACAGTCTCCCACTTGCACTAGAGTCAATAATCTAGTATTACAAGGTAATAAATCTAACACCCATAGAGTCTTGGTGTTGATCGTGCTTAGCCCGTGGAAGAGGCTTAGTCAACGGATTCAAATCCGTGTGTACTTTGCAAATGTTTATGTCCTCCTCCTTGACCGAATCGCGGATGGAATTGAAGCGTCGCTTTATGTGTCTGGTCCTCTTGTGAAACCTTGGTTCCTTGGCTAGAGCAATGGCACCAGTGTTGTCACAGAACAGAGTCATTGGGTTCAGTGCACTAGGCACAACTCCAAGATCTGTCATGAACTCCTTCATCCAGACACCTTCCTTAGCCGCCTCCGAGGCAGCTATATACTCCGCTTCACATGTAGAATCAGCTACCACGCTCTGCTTGGAACTGCACCAGCTTACTGCTCCCCCGTTGAGAATATATACGTATCCGGTTTGAGACTTGGAGTCATCCGGATCAGTGTCAAAGCTTGCATCGACGTAACCCTTTACGACGAGCTCTTGATCACCTCCATAAACGAGAAACATATCCTTAGTCCTTTTCAGGTACTTTAGGATATTCTTGACCGCTGTCCAGTGATCCATACCAGGATTACTTTGAAACCTTCCGGCCATACTTATGGCAAGGCTGACATCTGGTCTTGTGCACAGCATTGCATACATGATAGAGCCTATGGCTGAAGCATAGGGGACGACACTCATCTTTTCTCTATCTTCCGTAGTCACTGGGCATTGAGTCTTACTCAACTTTGTACCTTGCAATACCGGCAAGAACCCCTTCTTGGATTGATCCATTTTGAACTTCTTCAAAACTTTATCAAGGTACGTGCTTTGTGAAAGTCCTATCAAGCGTCTTGATCTATCTCTATAGATCTTGATGCCCAATATGAAAGCAGCTTCACCGAGATCTTTCATCGAAAAACTCTTGTTCAAATACCCCTTCACGCTATCCAAAAATTCTATATTGTTTCCAATCAGCAATATTTCATCCACATATAATATTAGAAACGCTATAGAGCTCCCACTCACTTTCTTGTAAATACAAGCTTCATTGTAAACTTGTATAAACCCAAACGCTTTGATCACCTCATCAAAACGAAGATTCCAACTCCGAGATGCTTGCACCAGCCCATAAATGGAACGCTGGAGCTTGCATACTTTGTCAGCATTCTCTGGATCGACAAAACCTTCTGGTTGCATCATATACAACTCTTCCTTAAGAAAACCGTTAAGGAACGCTGTTTTGACATCCATCTGCCAAATTTCATAATCGAAATATGCAGCTATTGCTAACATGATTCGGACGGATTTAAGCATCGCTACGGGTGAGAAAGTCTCATCGTAGTCAATCCCTTTAACTTGTGAAAAACCCTTTGCCACAAGTCGAGCTTTATACACGGTGACATTACCGTCAGCGTCCGTCTTCCTCTTAAAAATCCATTTATTCTGAATGGCCTTCCGCCCTTCAGGTAATACTTCCAAAGTCCATACTTTGTTTTCATACATGGATCCCATCTCGGATTTCATGGCCTCTAACCATTTGTCGGAATCCGGGCCCACCATCGCTTCTCCATAGCTCGTAGGTTCACCGTTGTCTAACAACATGACCTCCAAGACAGGGTTACCATACCACTCAGGTGCAGTGCGTACCCTTGTCGACCTACGAGGTTCGGTAGTAACTTGATCAGAAGCACCTTGATCATCATCATTGGCTTCCTCTTCAACCTCTGCAGGCTCCACAAAAACATCTTTCTGCGCTGCGCTACTCTCTGGTTGAAGCAGAGGTTCAATAACCTCATCAAGTTCTACCTTCCTCCCACTCAATTCTTTCGAGAGAAACTCTTTCTCGAGAAAGGACCCGTTCTTAGCGACAAACACTTTGCCCTCGGATCTGAGATAGAAGGTGTACCCAACTGTTTCTTTTGGGTATCCTATGAAGACACATTTGTCCGCTTTGGGTTCGAGCTTTTCTGGCTGAAGCCTTTTGACATAAGCATCGCAACCCCAAACCTTGAGAAAAGACAACTTAGGTTTCTTACCAAACCACAGTTCATACGGTGTTGTCTCAACGGACTTAGATGGAGCCCTATTTAAAGTGAATGCAGCTGTCTCTAACGCATATACCCAAAACGATAGTGGCAAGTCGGCAAGAGACATCATAGAACGTACCATATCTAATAGGGTTCGATTACGACGTTCGGACACACCATTACGCTGTGGTGTTCCAGGTGGTGTCAACTGTGAAACAATTCCACATTTTCTTAAGTGATCACCAAACTCATAACTCAGATATTCTCCCCCTCGATCAGATCGTAGGAACTTGATCTTCTTGTTACGATGATTTTCAACTTCACTCTGAAATTGCTTGAACTTTTCAAAAGTTTCAGACTTATGCTTCATCAAGTAAATATACCCATATCTACTTAAGTCGTCAGTGAAGGTGAGAAAATAACGATATCCACCGCGCGCCGTTACACTCATCGGACCGCACACATCGGTATGTATGATTTCCAATAAGTCACTTGCCCGTTCCATTGTCCCTGAAAACGGGGTCCTTGTCATTTTGCCCATGAGGCATGGCTCGCACGTGTCAAGTGATTCAAAATCAAGAGACTCCAAAAGTCCATCAGCATGGAGCTTCCTCATGCGTTTCACGCCGATATGACCGAGACGGCAGTGCCACAAGAAAGTGGTATTATCATTATCTACTCTACATCTTTTGGCATCAATGTTATGAACATGTGTATCATCACTATCGAGATTCAATAAGAATAAACCCCTAACTTCGGGTGCATGACCATAAAAGATATTACTCATATAAATAGAACAACCATTATTCTCTGACTTAAATGAGTAACCGTCTCGCAATAAACAAGATCCAGATATAATGTTCATGCTTAACGCAGGCACTAAATAACAATTATTCAGGTTCATAACTAATCCCGATGGTAATCGAAGAGCGAGCGTGCCGACGGCGATCACATCAACCTTGGAACCATTTCCCACGCGCATCGTCACTTCGTCCTTTGCCAGCCTCCGTCTATTCCGCAGTTCCTGTTTGGAGTTGCAAATGTGAGCAACCGAACCGGTATCAAATACCCAGGCACTACAACGAGAGTTGGTAAGGTACACATCAATAACATGTATATCATATATACCTTTGTTGTTGTTGGCCCCCTTCTTGTCCGCCAGATACTTGGGGCAGTTCCGCTTCCAGTGGCCATTCCCCTTGCAATAGAAACACTCAGTCTCTGGCTTGGGCCCAGCCTTGGGTTTCTTCACTGGATTAGCAACTGCTTTGCCACCCTTCTTAGAGTTACCCTTCTTGCCCTTGCCATTCTTCTTGAAACTGGTGGTCTTATTGACCATCAACACTTGATACTCCTTCTGGATGTCTGCCTCAGCGACTTTCAGCATCGAAAACAGCTCGGCGATGGTTTTATTCATCCCTTGCATGTTGTACTGCTGGACGAAGCTCTTGTAGCTTGGAGGGAGTGACTGGAGAATTCTGTCAATGATAGCTTCATCCGGGAACACAAGTCCCAGATCAGCTATGCGGGTATAGTACCCAGACATCTTCAGTAAGTGCTCACTGACAGACGAATTCTCCTCCATCTTGCAAGCGAAGAATTTATCGGTGGTCTCATACCTCTCGATCTTAGCATTCTTCTCAAAGATGAATTTCAACTCCGTGTACATCTCATATGCACCATGACGTTCAAAACGCCTTTGGAGTCCTCCTTCCAAGCCGTACAACATGGCACATTGTACTATCGAATAGTCATCCGAACGCGTCTGCCAGACATTCATATCGTCTGCAGAGGCTCCAGGAGCGGGGGGTTGACCTAGCGGTGCATTTAGGACATAAACCTTTTGGGCAGCTGTGAGGATGATCCTCAGATTGCGGAGCCAGTCCACAAAGTTGCTCCCATCATCTTTCAGTTTAGCTTTCTCTAGGAACGCATTAAAATTCAGGGGAACTCCTGCGCGAGCCATGTACAACATAAATTTGCAAAGACATTTTTAGACTATTGTTCATGATAAGTGAGTTATTACCTAATCAAATTAATTATAACTCCCACTCAAATTGACATCCCTCCGGTCATTCGAGCGTGACATGCTCCAAATTCACCAACCCAAGTCCGATCATCACGTGAGATGAGGTGGTGTCAATGGTGAACATCAACATGTTGATCATATCTACTATATGACTCATGCTCGACCTTTCGGTCCTCCGTGTTCCGAGGCCATGTCTGTACATGCTAGGCTCGTCAAGTCTAACCCGAGTGTTCTGCACGTGCAAAACTGGCTTGCACCCGTTGTATGCGAACGTAGAGTCTATCACACCCGATCATCACGTGGTGCTTCGAAACGACGAACCTTCGCAACGGCGCACACTCGGGGGGAACACAATTTTATCTTGAAATTTTAGTGAAGGATCACCTTATAATGCTACCGTCGTCCTAAGCAAAATAAGATGCATAAAAGGATTAACATCACATGCAAATCATAAGTGACATGATATGGCCATCAACTCGTGCTTTTGATCTCCATCTCCAAAGCACCGGCATGATCTCCATCGTCACCGGCGCCACACCATGATCTCCATCATCATGATCTCCATCATCGTGTTGCCATCGGGGTTGTCGGCGCCCCACCATGCTCTTACTACTATTGCTACCGTTTAGCGATAAAGTAAAGCATTACAAAGCGCTTAATGATTGACACGCAGGTCATACAAAAATAAAGACAACCCTATGGCTCCTGCCGGTTGCCGTATGCATCGACATGCAAGTCGATGTTAACTATTACAACATGATCATCTCATACATCAAAATATATTTCATCATGTCATTGGCCATATCATATCACATACACACCCTGCAAAAACAAGTTAGACGTCCTCTAATTTGTTGTTGCATGTTTTACGTGGCTGCTATGGGTATCTAGCAAGAACGCTTCTTACCTACGCAAAACCACAACGGTGATATTCAAGTTGCTATTTAACCTTCTACAAGGACCGCCTTGTTCTATTCCGATTCAACTAAGATAGGAGAGACAGACACCCGCCAGCCATCTTATGCAACAAAAGTCACATGTCTGTCGATGGAACCGGTCTCATGTACGTGGACATGTAAAGTTGGTCCGGGCCGCTTCATCCTATAATACCGCTGAATCAAGAAAGACTAAGGAGGGCAGCAATTTAAACATCAACGCCACAAACTTCTTTGTGTTCTACTCGAGAAAGCATCTACGCAAGATCCTAGCTCATGATGCCACTGTTGGGGAACGTTGCATGGGAAACAAAAATTTTTCCTACCGTTCACCAAGATCAATCTAGTAGAAGCGACTACGAGAGGGGAGTGTGATCTACGTACCCTTGTAGATCGCTAAGCGGAAGCGTTATGAACGCGGATGATGGAGTCGTACTCGTCGCGATTCAGATCGCCGAAGACCTAGCACCGAAGCAACGGTGCCTCCGCGTTCTTCACACGTACGGCTCGGGGACGTCTCCTCCTTCTTGATCCAGCAAGGGGTGGAGGAGAGGTTGATGGAGAACCGGCAGCACGACGGCGTGGTGGTGATGGTGGAGAAGAACTCCAGCAGGGCTTCGCCTAAGCACTGCGGGAGGAGAAGATATGACGGGAGAGGGAGGGCAGCACCGAGGCACGAACTGTGTTGGCTGCCCTCCCTTTGCCCCACTATATATAGGGGGGGTGGAGAGGCCAGGGCGCCCTAGGGTTTCCCCCTAGGGGCCGGCGGCCAGGGCAAGGGGAGGGGGGCGGCGGCCAGGGCAGGGGGAGGCGCCCAGGCCCTAGGGTTTCCCCCCTAGGTGCCTTGCCCCCCAAGTCCCAAGGGGTGCGGCCAGCCCTAGGGGGTCCCACCCCCTTAGCCGCATGGGGAGAGGGCCCAGGGGGGGGCGCACAGCCCCCTGAGGGCTGTGGTGCCCCCCCTTGTGGCCCAATAGGCCCAGAACACCTTCCGGACCCCCCGAAAACCTTCCCGGTACTCCGCCGATTTCCCGATGCTCCCCGGAACACTTCCGGTACTCCGAAACCTTTCATCCTATATATCAATCTTCGTCTCCGGACCATTCCGGAGACCCTCGTCATGTCCGGGATCTCATCCGGGACTCCGAACAACCTTCGGTAACCATGCACTCTTCTTACTAACAACCCTAGCGTCACCGAACGTTAAGTGTGTAGACCCTGCGGGTTCGGAAACCATGTAGACATGACCGAGACACTCCCAGGTCAATAACCAATAGCGGGATCTGGATACCCATATTGGCTCCTACATGTTTCTCGATGATCTCATCGGATGAACCACGATGTCAAGGATTCAGGCAATCCCGTATACAGTTCCCTTTGTCTCGTCGGTATGTTACTTGCCCGAGATTCGATCGTCGGTATCTCTATACCTAGTTCAATCTCGTTACCGGCAAGTCACTTTACTCGTTACCGCAATACATAATCCCGTGACCAACTACTTAGTCACTTTGAGCTCATTGAGATGACGTATTACTGAGTGGGCCCGGAGATACCTCTCCGTCATACGGAGTGACAAATCCCAGTCTCGATCCATGTCAACTCAACAGACACCCTCGGAGATACCTGTAGAGTACCTTTATAGTCACCCAGTTACGTTGCGACGTTTGGCACACACAAAGCACTCCTACGGTGTCAGTGAGTTACATGATCTCATGGTCATAGGAACTTATACTTGACATGCAGAAAACTATAGCGATAACTGACACGATCAAAAGCTATGTTAACGTTTGGGTCTCGTCCATCACATCATTCTCCTAATGATGTGATCCCGTTATCAAATGACAACTCATGTCTATGACCTGGAAACCGCGGTCATCTTTGATCAACGAGCTAGTCCTGTAGAGGCTCACTAGGGACACAAAGTCTGTCTATTCATCCACACGTGTATTTGAGTTTCCAATCAATACAGTTATAGCATGGATAATAAACGATTATCATGAACAAGGAAATATAATAATAACTCTTTTATTATTGCCTCTAGGGCATATTTCCAACATATGTGTGGTTCAAGTTTCAGCTACTACCACACATTGGGATCCTTAATTGACCCTCTCGACTTATTAACTGCCCTTGTCCTCTGTCCAGGAGTTGCAACTAGTTTCTGGTGTTTGTAGTTTACTGGTGGTCGTGCGCAGCGCTGACCCTCGGGGTGGGCTGTGATGCGGCAGGTACGTGGCACGGTGTACCGGTCGCCCTTTTGGTGACTCGGGAACCCTGTACACATCGTTTGGGGCCGTGAGCGACACCCCGACCGGATCTCCCCACGGATGGAACCCAAATAGGCGATAAACCTAGACTAGGGACTTGTGTGGTTAGTCAGGTCGTGGCCGACACCCTCGCTGGGCTTCCGCTTGAAGGTTGTCGAGTACATGTCGAGTAAACGACAATAAGTGGTGGAAGCGTGTGTGAAGAAGTACACCCCTGCAGTGTTACCAATCTATTCGAATAGCCGTTGTTCGCGGTACGGACCACTTGGTTGCTTATACAATTCATACACAAGTTGATGGATACTACTAAAAGCCTCAAGACAAGTGTGAGTGATGGCCCTTCCGTAGGATGACGGGAGAGGATCCACGGTGGTGTATTGTTGTGGTGAGTAGAGGACTCGTGTACGTAGTCTTATCTTGAAGTCTGTTGAGAGTTGTAGTATAGGTTAGCCAAGAGTGAAAGCTGGCTTGCTGCAATGAACTCCACTACCCTTGTTGATAATGATGCATATATGATAGGTTCTGTTGTAAGTCTTGCTGAGTACCTTTGTACTCATGTTTGCTTAATAACTGTTGCAGACGAGAACCCTGCCCCTTCTGATGGGTTTTACATAGATGTTGACGTCGACGAGTAGCTTGCTACCCAGACGGAGATCTTGAGCTTGTGAAGGGCCTTGTACATAGTCAGGCTACACCAAGCCTGTTTTATTTCCAAGTTGTCTGTACTCAGACATGTTAGCTTCCGCTTGTGCTTGTATGATTGTATGACTTGAGTGTTGGGTCATGTGACCCCTACCTGTATGAATATGTTATGTATGGCTCTTCGGAGCCTCTTTAATAAAGTACTTTGAGTCATAGAGTTCTGTTGTGATGCAATGTTGTATTTGCACATATTGAGCATATTGTGTGTATGTTTGAAATGCTTGGTATGTGTGGGATCCGACACCTAGTTGTTTACCTGTGGTAGCCTATCTTGCAGGGAAATGCCTCCTAGTGCTTTCACTGAGCCTTGGTAGCTTGCTACTGCTCCGGAACACGTAGGCTGGCCAGCATGTGTCCTTCTTTGTTCCTGTGTCTGTCCCTTAGGGGAAATGTCATGCGTTGTTCCTTTAAGTCCATGTAGCTTGCTACGACTCGGGTTCATACGTTGATGACCGACACGTTCATTGCTGGGTCATGGATGCCTGTCTCTATAATTTAGTGCCACTTTTGGTTTATAACTAGCCATGTCAGCCCGGGTTCTTTGTCATATGGATGCTAGCGACACTATCATATATGTGTGCCAAAATGCACAAACGGTCCCGGGCCAGGTAAGGTGGCACCCGTGGGGATACCGTGCGTGAGGCTGCAAAGTGATATGATGTGTTACAAGCTAGATCGGTGTGACTTAGGATCGGGGTCCTGACAGCATTGGCATTAGAGCCGGACTGCCTGTAGGTTTCTCAAGCCAAACTGGTCGATGTTGAGTCTAGAAAATTCTTAGTTATATGTAGGGGAATTGATTGTGGAAGGTACGTAAGGCTCTTTTTACTTCTTTACCTTATGCCCTTCTGATCTGAGTCAGTCTATTCTTTCTACGGGGGTTTAGGACTGGCCTCTCATCCTTACTATGTTCACGTGTTACTAATCCGTAGACTCTTAGGATTGTTGGTTTCAAGCCCCAGTTCAGTTTCTACCCTTCTAGTATGTTGATTAGTTGGACCCGGAACCTTGATATGATGTTGTTGAGTGGCTATGCTATCATTTGTATGATGTCTCAAAATCTTTTTTGAGCATTTACAGTTGTTATGCTGCCCAATTTCTTCTAGAAATTCTAATTCTTTTGCATTATTTCGTGTTTCAGATGTCTGATCACACACCTGACCAGGTGGTCCATTTGACTCGGTGCATTGATGTGCCAGGTCACACGGCCATGCTAGTCCGTGTGTTGACTGAGACCGGCTACCGTTGGTATCCTGAGTACACTGTGGAGGAACAGTACCGGGATTTCAACCAGAGTCAGTATTTCTGCACAGTTCGGATATACCCCTCATATCCTGGAGCTACCGACCCCATCCATTGGTCTTATGGACTCAGGGTTACCATCGAGATGGCAGTGCAGGATGCCGCTTACTCGATAATGACCATCATCCGGGCTAGGCATGCCCTGCCGCTGAACACTGAGTTCTGCTACATGCTAGCCTCACTTCCTGGAGAGGAAGGCTACTACACTGGTCTGTATACTGATGCCGCTCATGAGGAGCCACTGCTTCAGACTACTACTCAGATACTAGAGGATAGGGACCGTGAGGTCCGTGCCCTCCGGATGGAGCTTTACAACACTCGAGCTGCCCACTGGACTACTTTGACACGGCTTGCAACTGCCGTGCACGCCAGATATCTGGATATGCGGGATTTGTACCCCGTGCGGACTCGTCTGCCCGATCGTATGGATTGGCGTGACGTTGGGGGTATTACACCTCCACGTGGGCGTCGGTTACCACCAGCAGCGGGACCGAGACCGCATCTGTGTCCCTATGGTCCACATCCTTCGAGTGCTTGAGAGTTTCCAGATCCACCTATTCCACTTCCAGGCTACGGTGGTAATCTTTATGAAGATTACTACGGGAATGTCTGAGTTAGACTGTGGCAGTAGTAGTATCGTAGTAGTTGTATTTCCACAGTCCTGCGCGTCTTGTGGAATATGACTTAGTGTGTACTGAGTTCCGAAGGCGTAGTTAAATAATGTATAGGAGCTTGGAATGCCTCTGATGAGATGTATCGTCTTTCACCGTAGTTGTACTTTAGCCTTGGCTTGTACTAAACTATGTATGGTGTGTATGACCACTGGTGTATATATGGCAGTTTCTATATTACCATGTCGTACGGATGAACATCTCTGCATTCCGTGTCATCCATTACATTCTGCACTCCTATGTCAAGTTTTGCCATCCTTGTCTAAACCGTTGTTTTGTTTCCTAGGATGGTCAACACTCGCAACACTCCTTCTGCCCTGGAGCAGGGTGAGGCCAGTGGGGCTAGAGATGAGAATCTGCCCCAACCACCCTCCTTGGCTGAAGTTATGCTAGAGGCAGAAAGGAACAAGAGAGAGACCAACCGTCTGCTGGAATGCATAGAGCAGAACACTGGTTTTCGCCAGAGGAATGACGTGGTGTCAATTAATGACTTTATCAAGATGTGCCCACCGAAGTTCCATCATTCCGCTGAACCTCTGGATGAGGATGACTGGCTTCGCAGTACCACCCATAAGCTACACTCTGCCCGTGTGGCCGAAGCTGACAAGGTTACTTACGCAGCCTACCATCTTGAAGGCCCTGCTAGCCTCTGGTGGGAAAACTTTGAAGCTATGCGTCCTGCTGGCCAAATCACTACTTGGGTAGATTTCAGTGAGGCATTCCATGAACATCACATTCCGGAAGGACTCATGGATCGCAAGCGGGAGAAATTCTGCAATTTCACCCAGGGCCAGCTAACCGTGGATGGCTATAGTCGCGAGTTTGGCAACTTGGCACGCTATGCTCCCGAGGAAGTATCCACCGATTCCAACAAGCAGGCGAGGTTCCGCAAGGGACTCAGCCCTAAACTTCGCCGAGATCTACGTCTGCACGAGTGCACCTCCTTCCAGAAGTTGGTGAAGAAAGCCATCAGTGCTGAGACGGGCCAGACTAATTTCCAAGCCACACGCAAGCATCCTCGTGACTTTGGTTCCTCATCCGGCTCTGGCTCTCACAAGCGCCGTGTGTGGGTTCCTAACACTGCCCTGCCACCCAAGTTCACTGCGAGGCCATCCTATGAGGCGCCTCGCCCAATCCAACAGTATGCACCTGCCAAGACTTATGGAGGACCACCTGCCAACTTTGCTCCACGCACTGGCACTATGACATGCTTAAAATGTGGAGAACCAGGGCACTACATGCGAGAGTGTCCTCAGAACCAGCCTGGAAAATCCGTTGGCTGTGGTAAGCCAACATGCAAGGTGAACTATGTCAAGCCAATCCCCACTGCACGTGGTCATGTCAACCATGTCTCTGCTGAGGAAGCTTATGAGGATCCTAACATCGTCCTTGGTACGCTTCTTGTTAACTGCCATCCGGCGTCTGTTCTTTTCGATACTGGAGCATCTCATTCCTTCATATCAGAGAGCTATGCTCGAATGCACAACATGACTTTTTGTGACATGACCACTTCAATGGTTATTCAAACTCCTGGTTCAAAGTGGCAAACCTCTAGGGTAAGCCATGGAAATGAAATTCTTGTCGATAGACTTGTTTTCCTTGCATCACTAATAGCTCTCAAGTCCTCGGACATAAACATCATCTTGGGTTTGGACTGGATGACAGCTCATTACGCTAAGATTGATTGCTACACTAGGACTGTTCAACTTACACACCCATCTGGCAAGACAGTCAATGTTTTGGCCCGAATGGCTGAGCGCCAGCTCTACTCTCTTAATGCCAGCTCTCTACGAGAACTCGAAGATATCCCGGTAGTCCGTGACTTCCCGGATGTTTTTCCAGAAGAACTGTCAGGTGTTCCACCTGACAGAGATGTCGAGTTCGTGATAGATCTTGTTCCGGGAACTGTCCCAATCTCTAGGAGACTCTATAAGATGGCACCCCTAGAACTAGCTGAGCTTAAGAAACAACTCGATGAGTCCTTGAAAAAGGGTTTCATCCGTCCTAGTTCTTCTCCTTGGGCTTGCCCCGTCCTCTGCGTCAAGAAGAAGGATGGAACGGAACGGATGGTTGTAGATTATTGACCTATCAATCTGGTCATGATAAAGAACAAGTATCCGCTCCCCAGGATCAACGACCTGTATGATCAGCTTGCTGGATCCTCAGTCTTTTCCAAAATGGATTTGAGGTTGGGCTACCATCAAATCAAAATCAAGAACGGGGACATTCCGAAGACAACCTTTGTTACTCGTTATGGCCAATACAAGTACACCGTCATGTCCTTCGGGTTAACCAATGCCCCAGCCACTTTCTCCCGGCTAATGAATTCTATATTCATGGAGTACTTGGATAAATTTGTTGTGGTATACCTCGATGATATACTCATTTACTCCAAGAACAAGGAAGATCATGCCGAGCATCTAAGGCTGGTATTGACGAAACTTCAAGAGCACCGCCTTTATGCCAAATTCTCCAAGTGTGAATTCTGGTTGCCAGAAGTGACCTATCTGGGTCATGTAATCTCTGGTAAGGGTATTGCCATCAATCCCGAGTGAGTTCAGGCCGTCCTTGACTGGACTCCACCTGAATCGGTCAAGCAAGTTAGGAGTTTCCTTGGCTTAGCGAGCTATTGCCGACGCTTCGTTGAGAATTTCTTCAAGGTTGCTAAACCTCTAACTGAACTCCTCAAGAAAGATAAAAAGTTCGAGTGGACCCCACAGTGTGAGTCTAGCTTTCAGGAACTGAAAAGACGCCTGACATCTGCACCCGTACTGGTACCACCAGACTTTTCCAAGGACTTTATTATCTATTGCGACGCCTCGCGACAAGGACTAGGTTGCATATTCATGCAAGATCGTCAAGTGATTGCCTACGCATCTCGACAGTTGCGTCCACATGAGGATAACTATCCTACACATGATCTAGAGCTTGCAGCTGTAGTCCACGCACTCAAAACATGGCGACATTACCTTCTTGGCAATCGCTGTGAAATCTTCACTCATCACAAAAGTCTGAAATACATCTTCACCCAACCGGATTTGAATCTCAGGCAAAGACGTTGGGTTGAGTTGCTCACGGATTACGACTTAGGAATCACTTACACCCTTGGGAAGGCCAATGTCATGGCTGACGCACTAAGTCGTAAGTCTTATTGTAACAACCTGATGTTACAACAAGGGCAACCACTTCTCCACGAGGAATTTCGTAAGCTTAACCTTCACATTGTTCCTCGAGGATTCCTTTCCACCTTGGTCGCGAAACCTACCCTTATGGATCAAATCATAGCTGCCCAGCGGTATGATAGAGGTATATCTTGGTTCAAGGAGAACATTGCTAGCGGGGTTGCTAAAAGTTTCTCTATGGATGATCGAGGTGTGCTGTACTTCGAGAACCGCTTGGTGGTTCCCAAGAAACAGCAACTACGGCAATTGATCCTTAAGGAGGCTCATGAATCTCCTCTCACGATTCATCCCGGTAGCACCAAAATGTATCAGGACCTACACCAGAGGTTCTGGTGGACTAGGATGAAGAGAGAAATCGCTCAGTTCATTGCTAACTGCGATGTTTGTCGTCGAGTTAAAGCAGAGCATCAACGGCCTGCTGGCACCCTTCAACCTTTAGCTATTCCTAAATAGAAATGGGACAAAATCGGTATGGACTTCATTACCGGATTTCCCAGGACCAGGAAAGGGAATAATGCTATCTTCGTCGTTATCGACTGTCTCTCCGAAGTAGCCCATTTCCTGCCTGTTCGAGAGAGTATAACCGCTAGCCAGCTAGCAGACTTGTATATTTCTCGGATAGTATCTCTTCATGGTGTGCCATTGGAGATTAACTCAGACCGTGGAAGTCTTTTCACCTCTCGATTTTGGGGAAGTTTCCAAAAAGCTATGGGGACTCGTCTCTCTTTCAGAACCGCCTTTCATCCTCAGTCAAGTGGTCAAGTAGAACGAGTCAATCAAATTCTGGAAGATATGCTCCGAGCCTCTGTCATCTCTTTCGGTATGGATTGGGAGAAGTGTCTTCCATTCGCCGAATTTGCCTATATCAATAGCTATCAAACTAGCTTGGGCAAGGCTCCCTTCGAAGTTCTGTATGGACGGAGGTGTCGAACGCCTCTTATCTTGTCAGAAACTGGGGAAAGACAATTCTTTGGTCCGGATATGATCCAGGAAGCAGAAGAGCAAGTTCGCATCGTTCATGAGAAATTGAAAACAGCCCAGTCTCGCCAGAAGAGCCAATATGATAGTCATCATAAGGCTGTGACTTTTGAAGTCGGCGATAAGGCTTACCTTTGGGTTACTCCTCTTAAGCGAACCCATCGCTTTGGTATCAAAGGCAAATTGGCTCCTCGTTACATCGGTCCTTTTCGCATTCTTGCCAAACGAGGAGAAGTTGCCTACCAGTTGGAACTACCTCCGCACATGTCCAGAGTTCATGATGTCTTCCACGTCTCTCAACTCAGGCGTTGCTTCTCGGATCCTATCCGCGGAGTGGACCATGAAACGCTTGATCTCCAGGACAATCTTACATATCGAGAATACCCCATTTGTATTCTTGATCAAACCGAGCGTACCACTCGACGTCATAATATCAAGTTTCTCAAGGTTTAATGGTCACATCATTCCGAGAACGAAGCTACTTGGGAAAGGGAGGATCGTCTTCGACTTGAGTACCCCACATTTTTTTTGGAGGAACCCGAATCTCGGGACGAGATTCTTTTGAGTGGGGGTGAGTTGTCACATCCCTAGTCAGTGCTCGCATTAGGACTAGCTAGAGTGTGCATCGTGTTTACTTTCTACAGAAACTTGAAATGGGAATGACAGAAACCCCAGCACCCCTCTTCTAACAACTAGGATTTAATAAAATCTTTTCCAATGTACCCAAAATGCCCTTCAAAAATGTTCATCATCTTTGCCTTGGTCTTAAACCTCTGACAAAAATGGTGCACAATTTTGAAGGGCATTTTGGGTACATTGGAAAATATTTTATTAAACCCTAGTTGTTAGAAGAGGGGTGCTAGGGTTTCTGTCATTCCCATTTCAAGTTTCTGTAGAAAGTAAACATGATGCACACTCTAGCTAGTCCTAATGCAAGCATTGACTAGGGATGTGACAAGCTATTTGTGTACCGGAGGCGTGCGAGCAGACCCCTGCGCGTGCTTATCGGGAGGAGAGCCCTTTGACCTCCATCTGTCGTCCACCTCTCTCCTAAGGTCTCCATTAATGGTGCCCGAGCCTCTGTTTAATGGCGTGACAATGTCTCACTCGACTGAGATTTAAGAGAGAAAAAAGAAAATCTAAAAAGAAAATTTTGCACGGATCTTGATGTAAGATCCGACAGACCTATATAGCATCTACTATGACTTATAGCAAGACTGATGAAAATATATCAGGATGGCGAGAGTGGATAATAATTGTCTTACATAATTAGGAAGATAATTTAAAAAGCCACATGCGGCTACGCCCGAAATACACAAGGGAAAAAGAAGAAGGAAGACGCATACAATGATCTGGCTCGTTGATCTCTAATTTCTTTATGCGCTCCAGGTCACGGAGACTAGTTCTGACGGCGGGCGATGATCTCTTTCATCAGTTTCATGTCCTTAATACGCTGCTTGGCAGCATCCCTGGATTCCTCCACCAGTCTATTGCGCTCGATCCAGAGCATGTCATTCTCGTCCATAAGTTTCTTGATGATGACGCATGTCCTCTGCAACACGACAGCGGTCTCCTCCTCCTGCTTCGCCCTTCCGACAATCTTCGCCCTCAACAGGTCACGCTCACCTCGGAGCTTCGCATTGCTTCCCCCAGTTGCCGGATGACGCTGGTAGCCTCGTCCTGCATCCCTGCCCAGCTGTAGATCTGATCCATCTGGCTATGGACTATAAGACTCCTCGCCTGCCCGCAAGAAATTTTCCCAGGCCGCTGCGGCACGGCGGGACCTCCCTGCTGCTTTGGCGGTGCGGCAGGACATCTCTGTTGCTTCCACGGCATGGTCGGACCAGTCTGCTACATCGATGGCGTAGTGGTACCTCCGTGCTACTTCGGCGGCGCGGAGGGACCTCTGTGCTGCTAGTGCTACGCGGCTGGACATGTCGGCTGCTTTCGCGGTGAGGCGGGACATCTCTTGTGCTTCCTCTTCCATGCTCACCTCTCCCTAGTCGAAATCTCTCAACCCAGAACTCACGCTGGCTATGGCTTGATTGACTTGATTGTTTTTTGTGGATGAGGAGTTGAGGAGGAATGTGCAGTCATCTTAGCATAGTAGTATTTATAACCGAGTACTACTAATACGCTCCTAAGTGGGAAACCGTTTAGGTTGTGATCGGTGTGAACATGTTTTCAATAAAATATATCGTGGTAGTAGTAGTAATTTGGAACGTGACGAGACGCGCTCAAAATTTATTGACAGTTCTAGTTTCGAAGTGCGGCACTATTCCCGGATGGCTTAACATCGGCACGTTTTCTCGGCCGTGGTGTAGCATATGCCATGGTACTAGTTCTTTTTCTACTGTTGTGTACGTGCAAAAATTGGCACCGTCGGATACATATCTTACGCTTGGCGTTCGACAGGAATAGCCTCGTGGCGAGCTATAGACTAGTCTTTTTTCCAGATGCATTACACCTATCTCTCAGGACTTCTCGCATGCACCATCACTGCTCCCTAGGTTGATGCCACCCACATACAGTTGTACTCTGAGAAGAGGTGCACGCACACACTTGTCCTCTCTCACACACACATCTATAGCTACGAATTGTAGTGTTCTCAACCATCCAATTGGCTCTATCATAGGTTTCACGTTGCTCCTTGGCCTTGAGATTGAGATGTTTTAAACGCGGAGGCTAAGATGGAGGCGCAAGGTTTTGGTTAATGTGCTGGCCGCGCACGGCACAAACATGACACGAGCTTCGTCTGCCTGGCGCGCATGTAGTCGGGTGAGTTGTCCAAGAATAGACACAACCAGGCCCTCGTTGGTATCCGCGCCTTGACTTTGGCAGGTCATAGTGGAGAGTAACATAGACCAGTTACTAGTACCTTCATAGTAGGTAGTGTCATATAGTATATGCATAATTTGGCGACGAGCGCTCTCTATATGTACCACCTTTTTTAATGACATCTTGTTAGTTTTGCTCCATGGCGCAATCCATCGATACTACTACTATACAACTGTATACATTTTTTAAAAGGCTAGAGGGCGGGGCAGTCTAGCTTGCTCCTTTTCACGAGAGGCAAGGGCCTTTGTGATTTGATGGGTCATTACTGCTGGAAGGCGGGGCCTTGTGATTTGACTGCTCGTATAAATGTGCCGACGACCTGAGTGTTGGGGAACGTAGTATTTTAAAATTTTCCTACGATCATGCAAGATCTATCTACCAGATGCATAGCAACGAAAGGGGAGAGTGTGTCTACGTACCCCCGTAGATCGAAAGCGGAAGCGTCTAGTGACGCAGTTGACGTAGTCGAACTTCTTCGCGATCCAACCGATGAAGCACCGAATGTATGGCACCTCCACGTTCAACACACGTTCAGCTTGATGATGTCCCACGAGCTCTTGATCCAGTAGAACTTTGCGGGAGAGTTTCGTCAGCACGACGGCCTGGTGACGGATATGATGAAGCTACCAGCATAGGGCTTTGCCTAAGCGCTACAACGGTATGACCGAGGTGTGTTTCTGTGGAGGGGGCACCGCACACGGCTAGAACAATGTTTCTTCTGTGTCTTTGGGTGCCCCTACCCCCATATATAAAGGAGCAAGGGGGGAGGTGCGGCTGGCCTTCTAAGGCGCGCCAGGAGTAGGATTCCTACTCCTAGTAGGAATAGGAATCCCCTTTCCTATTCCTACTAAGAGTAGGAAAGGAAGGGGAAGAGGAGAAGGAAAGGAGAGGTGGTGCCTCCCCCCTTTTCCTAGTCCTACTAGGAACCCTAGGGGGTGCGGCCAGCCCTATGGGCTGCCCCTCTCTTAAACTCATAGGCCCACTATGGCCCATACTCCCTCGGGGGGGGGGGGGGGTCCGGTAACCCCCTCCGGCACTCTGGTTAAATCCGAAACTTTTCCGGAACACTTCCGGTCTCCGAATATAGTCGTCTAATATATCAATCTTTATGTCTCGGACATTCCGAGACTCCTCGTTATGTCCATGATCTCATCTGGGACTCCGAACTACCTTCGGTACATCAAAACTCATAAACTCATAATACCGATCGTCATCAAACGTTAAGTGTGCGGACCCTACGGGTTCGAGACCTATGTAGACATGACCGAGACTCATCTCCGGTCAATAACCAATAGCGGAACCTGGATGCTCATATTGGATCCTACATATTCTACAAAGATCTTTATCGGTCAAACCGCATAACATCATACGTTGTTCCCTTTGTCATCGGTATGTTACTTGCCCGAGATTCGATCGTCGGTATCTCAATACCTAGTTCAATATCGTTACCGACAAGTCTGTTTACTCGTTCCGTAATACATCATCCCGTGACTAACTCATTTGTCATTTGCTTGGAAGGCTTATTATGATGTGTATTATCGAGAGGGCCCAGAGATACCTCTCTGACACTCGGAGTGACAAATCTTATTCTTGATCTATGCCAACACCACGAACACCTTCGAAGACACCTGTAGAGCATCTTTATAATCACCCAGTTACATTGTGACATTTGATAGCACACAAGGTGTTCCTCCGGTATATGGGAGTTGCATAATCTCATAGTCATAGGAGCATGTATAAGTCATGAAGAAAGCAATAGCAGTAAAACTAAACGATCATAGTGCTAAGCTAACGGATGGGTCTTGTCCATCACATCATTCTCCTAATGATGTGATCTTGTTGATCAAATGACAACTCATGTCTATGGCTAGGAAACATAACCATCTTTGATCAATGAGCTAGTCTAGTAGAGGCAAACTAGGGACTTACTATTTTGTCTATGTATTCACACATGTACTAAGTTTCCGGTTAATACAATTCTAGCATGAATAATAAACATTTATCATGATATAAGGAAATAAATAATAACTTTATTATTGCCTCTAGGGCATATTTCCTTCAGTCTCCCACTTGCACTAGAGTCAATAATCTAGTTCACATCTCCATGTGATTTAATACCGATAGTTCACATGGTTATGTGAATAACACCCATAGTTCACATCGCCATGTGACCAACACCCAAAGGGTTTACTAGAGTCAATAATCTAGTTCACATCGCTATGTGATTAACACCCAAGAGTAATAAGGTGTGATCATGTTTTGCTTGTGAGAGAAGTTTAGTCAATGGGTCTGACACATTCAGATCCGTATGTATTTCGTAAATTTCTATGTCTACAATGCTCTGCATGGAGCTACTCTAGCTAATTGCAACCACTTCCAATATGCATCCAGATTGATACTTTAGAGTCATCTGGATTAGTATAAATCTTGCATCGACGCAACTCTTTACGACGAACTCTTTATCACCTCCATAATTGAGAAACATTTCCTTAGTCATCCAGTAACTAAGGATAATTTTGACCGCTGTCCAGTGATCTACTCCTGGATCGCTTTTGTACCTCCTTGCCAAACTCATGGCAAGGTACACAACAGGTTTGGTACACAACATGGCATACTTTAAAGAGCCTATGGCTGAGGCATAGGGAATGACTTTCATTCTTTCTCTATCTTCTGCCGAGGTCGGGCGTTGAGTCTTACTCAACTTCATACCTTACAACCCAGGCAAGAACTCCTTGTCTTACTGATCCATTTTGAACTACTTCAAAAACTTGTCAAGGTATGTACTCATTGAAAAAACTTATCAAGCGTCTCGATCTATCTCTATAGATCTTGATGCTCAATATGTAAGCAGCTTTACCGAGGTTTTTCTTTGAAAAAACTCCATTCAAAGACTCCTTTATGCTTTCCAGAAAATTCTACATCATTTACGATCGACAATATATTATTCACATATACTTATCAGAAAGGCTGTAGTGCTCCCAATCACTTTCTTGTAAATACAGGCTTCACCGCAAGTCTGTATAAAACTATATGCTTTGATCAACTTATCAAAGTGTATATTCCAACTCCGAGATGCTTGCACCAGTCCATAGATGGATCGCTGGAGCTTGCACATTTTCCTAGCACCTTTATGATTGAAAAAACCTTCTGGTTGCATCATATACAACTCTTCTTTAATAAATCCATGAAAGAGCGCAGTTTTGTTATCCATTTGCCAAATTTCATAAAATGCGGCAATTTCTAACATGATTCGGACAGACTTAAGCATCACTATGGGTCAGAAAGTCTCATCGTAGTCAACTCCTTGAACTTGTTGAAAAACTTTCGCAACAAGTCGAGCTTTGTAAACAGTAACATTACCGTCAGCGTCGGTCTTCCTCTTGAAGATCCATTTATTTTCAAAGGCTTACCGATCATCGGGCAAGTCAACCAAAGTCCACACTTTGATCTCATACATGGATCCCATCTCAGATTTCATGGCATCAAGCCATTTTGCGGAATCTGGGCTCATCATCGCTTCCTCATAGTTCGTAGGTTCATCATGCTCTAGTAACATGACTTCCAGAACCGGGTTGCCGTACCACTTTGGCGCGGAACGTGCTCTGGTTGATCTACGAAGTTCAGAAGTAACTTGATCCTAAGTTTCATGATCATCATCATTAGCTTCCTCACTAATTGGTGTATTAATCACTGGAACTAGTTTCTATGATGTACTACTTTCCAATTCGGGAGAAGGTACAATTACCTCATCAAGTTCCACTTTCCTTCCACTCACTTCTTTCGAGAGAAACTCCTTCTCTAGAAAGGATCCTTTCTTAGCAATGAATATCTTGCCTTCGGATCTGTGATAGAAGGTGTACCCAACAGTGTCCTTTGGGTATCCTATGAAGACACATTTCTCCGACTTGGGTTCGAGCTTATCAGGTTGAAGTTTTTTCACATAAGCATCACAGCCCCAAACTTTAAGAAACAACAACTTTGGTTTCTTGCCAAACCATAGTTCATAAGGCGTCGTTTCAACAGATTTAGATGGTGCCCTTATTAAACGTGAATGCACCTGTCTCTAATGCATAACCCAAAACGATAGTGGTAAATTGGTAAGAGACATCATAGATCGCACCATATCTAATAAAGTATGGTTACGACGTTCAGACACACCATTACGTTGTGGTGATCCGGGTGGCGTGAGTTGTGAAACTATTCCACATTGTTTCAAATGAAGACCAAACTCGTAACTCAAATATTCACCTACACGATCAGATCATACAAACTTTATTTTCTTGTTACGATGATTCTCTACTTCACTTTGAAATTCTTTGAACTTTTCAAATGTTTCATACTTGTGTTTCATCAAGTAGATATACCCATATCTGCTCAAATCATCAGTGAAGGTCAGAAAATAACGATACCTTTCACGAGCTTCAACACTCATCGGTCCACATACATCAGTATGTATGATTTCCAACAAATTTGTTGCTCGCTCCATTGTTCCGGAGAACGGAGTTTTAGTCATCTTGCCCATGAGGCATGGTTCGCAAGCACCAAGTGATTCATAATCAAGTGATTCCAAAAGTCCATCACTATGGAGTTTCTTCATGCGTTTTACACCAATATGACTTAAATGGCAGTGCCACAAATAAGTTACACTATCATTATTAACTTGGCATCTTTTGGCTTCAATATTGTGAATATGTGTATCACTACGATCGAGATCCAACAAACTATTTTCATTGGGTGTATGACCATCGAAGGCTTTATTCATGTAAACAGAATAACAATAATTCTATGACTTTAAATGAATAACCGTATTGCAACAAACATGATCAAATCATATCCATGCTCAACGCAAATGCCAAATAACATTTATTTAGGTTCTACACTAATCCCAAAAGTATAAGGAGTCTGTGATGATGATCATATCAATCTTGGAACCACTTCCAACACACATCGTCACTTCACCGTAAACTAGTCTCTGTTCATTCTGCAACTCTTGTTTCGAATTACTAAATTCAGCAACTGAACCGGTATCAAATACCCAAGGGTTGCTATGAACACTAGTAAAGTACACATCAATAATCTGTATATCAAATATACCTTTGTTCACTTTGCCATCCTTCTTATCCGCCAAGTATCTAGGGCAGTTCCACTTCCAGTGACCATTTCCTTTGCAGTAGAAGCACTTAGTTTCAGGCTTGAGTTTAGCTTTCGGTTTCTTCACGAGAGTGACAACTTGCTTGTCATTCTTCTTGAAGTTCCCCTTCTATCCCTTTGCCCTTTACTTGAAGCAAGTTGTCTTGTTAACCATCAACACTTGATGCTCTTTCTTGATTTCTACCTTCGCCGAATTCAGCATCGCGAAGAGCTCGGGAATTACTTTCGTCATCCCTTGCATATTATAGTTCATCACGAAGTTCTACTAACTTGGTGATAGTGACTAGAGAACTTTGTCAATTACTATATTATCTAGAATATTAACTCCCACTTTATTCATGCAATTGTAGTACCCAGACAATCTGAGCACATGCTCACTGGTTGAGCTATTCTCCTCCATCTTGTAGGCAATGTATTGTCAGAGGTCTCATACCTCTTGATACGGGCATGAGTATGAAATACCAATTTCAACTCTTAGGAACATCTTATATGCTCCGTGACATTCAAAACATTTTTGAAGTCCCAGTTCTAAGCCGTAAAACATGGTGCACTAAACTATCAAGTAGTCATCATACCGAGCTTTTGTCAAAATGTTCATAACGTCTGCATCTGCTCTTCCAATAGGTCTGTCACCTAGCGGTGCATCAAGGACATAATTCGTCTGTGCAACAATGAGGAAAATCCTCAGATCACGGAACAAGTCCGCATCATTGCTACTAACATCTTTCAACTTAGTTTTCTCTAGGAACATATAAAAACAAACGGGGAGCTACATCGCGAGCTATTGATCTACAACATAGAATTAAAGTTCATGATAAATTAAAGTTCAGTTAATCAAATTAAAGTTCAATTTATAAAATTACTTCAGAACTCCCACTTAGATAGACATCCCTCTAGTCATCTAAATGATCACGTGATCCAAATCAACTAAACCATGTCCGATCATCACATGAGATGGAGTAGTTTTCAATGGTGAACATCTTATGTTGATCATATCTACTATATGATTCACGCTCGACCTTTTGGTCTCCGGTGTTCTGAGGCCATATCTCCATATGCTACGCCCGTCAAGTTTAACCCGAGTATTCTGCGTGTGCAAAACTGGCTTACACCCGTTGTATGTGAACATAGAGCTTATCATACCCGATCATCACGTGGTGTCTCGGCAAGAAGAACTTTCGCAACGGTGCATACTCAGGGAGAACACTTATACCTTGAAATTTTGTAAGGGATCATCTTATAATGCTACCATCGTACTAAGCAAAATAAGAAGCATAATAAGATAAACATCACATGCAATCAAAATATGTGACATGATATGGCCATCATCATCTTGTGCTTTTGATCTCCATCTCCAAAGCACCGTCATGATCACCTTCGTCACCGGCGCGACACCTTGATCTCCATCGTAGCATCGTTGTCGTCTCGCCAACTATTGCTTCCACGACTATCACTACCGCTTAGTGATAAAGTAAATCAATTACATGGCGAATGTATTTCATACAATAAAGCGACAACCATATGGCTCCTGCCAGTTGCCGATAACTTTACATAACATGATCATCTCATACAACAACGTATAACTCATCATGTCTTAACCATATCACATCACAACATGCCCTGCAAAAACAAGTTAGACGTCCTTTACTTGTTTGTTGCAAGTTTTACGTGGATGCTACGGGCTTAGCAAGAACCGTTCTTACCTACGCATACAAAAACCACAACGATTTTTCGTCAAGTATGTGATGTTTTAACCTTCACAAGGACCGGGCGTAGCCACACATGATTCAGCTAAAGTGAGAGAGACGGACACCCGCCAGTCACCTTTAAGCAACGAGTCCTCATAACGGTGAAACCAGTCTTGCGTAAGCATATGCGTAATGTCGGTCCGGGCCGCTTCATCTCACAATACCGCTGAACCAAAGTATGACATGCTGGTAAGCAGTATGACTATTATCGCCCACAACTCATTGTGTTCTACTCGTGAATATCATCTACGCATAGACCTGGCTCATGATGCCACTGTTGGGGAACGTAGTATTTTAAAATTTTCCTACGATCACTCAAGATCTATCTACCAGATGCATAGCAACGAGAGGGGAGAGTGTGTCTACATACCCTCATAGACCGAAAGCGGAAGCGTCTAGTGACGCGGTTGATGTAGTCGAACTTCTTTGCGATCCAACCGATCAAGCACCGAATGTACGACACCTCCGCGTTCAGCACACGTTCAGCTTGATGACATCCCACGAGCTCTTGATCCAGTAGAACTTCGCGGGAGAGTTTCGTCAGCACGACGGCGTGGTGACGGATATGATGAAGCTACCGGCGCAGGGCTTCGCCTAAGCACTGCAATGGTATGACCGAGGTGTCTTTCTGTGGAGGGGGGCACCGCACACGGCTAGAAAAATGTTTCTTCTGTGCCTTTGTGTGCCCCATGCCCCCGTATATAAAGGAGCAAGGGGGAGGTGCAGCTGGCCTTCTAAGGCGCGCCAGGAGTAGGATTCCTACTCCTAGTAGGAATAGGAATCCCCTTTCCTATTCCTACTAGGAGTAGGAAAGGAAGGGGAAGAGGAGAAGGAAAGGAGAGGTGGCGCCTCCCCCCTTTTCCTAGTCTAACGAGGAACCCTAGGGGGTGCGAACAGCCCTATAGGCTGCCTCTCTCTTTCCCTCCAAGGCCCACTATAGCCCATACTCCCTCGGGGGGGGGGGGGGTTCCGGTAACCCCCTCCGGCACTCTGGTTAAATCCGAAACTTTTCCGAAACACTTCCGTTGTCCGAATATAGTCGTCCAATATATCAATCTTTATGTCTCGGACATTCCGAGACTCCTCGTCATGTCCGTGATCTCATCCGGGACTCCGAACGACCTTTGGTACATCAAAACTCATAAACTCATAATACCGATCGTCATCAAATGTTAAGCGTGCAGACCCTACGGGTTCGAGAACTATGTAGACATGACTGAGACTCATCTCCGGTCAATAACCAATAGAAGAACCTGGATGCTCATATTGGCTCCTACATATTCTACGAAGATCTTTATCGGTCAAACAGCATAACAACATACGTTGTTCCCTTGTCATCGGTATGTTACTTGCCCGAGATTCGATCGTCGGTATCTCAATACCTACTTTAGTCTCGTTACCGGCAAGTCTCTTTACTCGTTCCGTAATACGTCATCCCGTGACTAACTCATTAGTCATTTGCTTGCAAGGCTTATTATGATGTGTATTACCGACCGGGCCTAGAGATTCCTCTCCGACATTCGGAGTGACAAATCCTATTCTTGATCTATGCCAACACCACGAACACCTTCGGAGACACCTGTAGAGCATCTTTATAATCACCCAGTTACGTTGTGACGTTTGATAGCACACAAGGTGTTCCTCCGGTATACGGGAGTTGCATAATATCATAGTCATAGGAACATGTATAAGTCATGAAGAAAGCAATAGCAGTAAAACTAAACAATCATAATGCTAAGCTAACGGATGGGCCTTGTCCATCACATCATTCTTCTAATGATGTGATCCCGTTGATCAAATGACAACTCATGTTTATGGCTAGGAAACATAACCATCTTTGATCAATGAGCTTGTAATGCCCCGGATGTAACACTTTCCCTATATGGCAATATATAAACTTTGGCTTCATCAGTTCCATTCCGGGTTCTTCGTCTTTTCGGGTTTCGTCGTTTTGTCGTGTGCGTGTGTGAATTTCATCCATGTCATGTGTTCATTTGCATTGCATTGCATTTGTGTTGTTATTTGCATCCGGCCCCACTCGTCTCTTCCGTTGTCCGTTTCGAGTTCCGACGCTTTCACACGTGCTCGTGGCATCCCCGAGTCCTTCTTTCGTGTTTGGCCGCGTAACGTTTCCGGAATGACGCGAGACTTGTCGTGCGATGTTGTTTTGGTACGTGTAGGCCGCCTGTCAAGTTTCATCGCGTTTGGAGTTCGTTTGATACTCCAACAGTTAACCTCGTGGGCTAAAAGTACCTCCTCTTTGAGGCCCAAGACCCCCTCCACAACAGCCCACCAACCCAGCACAACCCTTCCCATCATCTCGGTCGTTGAATTGTGTTCGCGTGGCCGAAAACCGCTCTCCATTTGGAGTCTCCTAGCTCCTTGTGCCTATAAAAACGTCCACCCCTCCATTTTCGTCCAAAAACCCTAGTCTTCTTCCTCCTCCAGCCCCCGCCTCGGAATCCGTGCCGGGCGGACGTGTCCGACCAGGGCCGGACAGTCCGCCACAGCATAGTGCCGCCTCCGTCGCCGCGCGGGCCCGAAGTCCCGTTCCTGGCCCGCCGCCGCCACCTTTCGGGCGAGAGCCCGCGCCGCCCCGCGCCCTTCGTCCCCGCCGCCTCCGGTGGCCGGGCCGCCGCCTCCGCCCGGCCGGCGAGCTCGCGCACGGTCGCCCCTCGCGCCAGTCACCGCCGCCAAGCCTCTGAGCACCGTCGCCCCGAGCTCAAGAGAGCCACGCCGCCAAGCCTCAGGCCCCCGCCGCCGCCTCCTCTACACCTCGCCGGCCCCCTTCGGCAACCCCCCGCCGACCGGAGTTGCCGCGGCCCGCCATCCGCCGCCGGACCAGCTCGAGCCGCCGATCCCGATCGAGGCATCGATCGGATCCCGATCCAGATCCAGCGAGGGCTGCGAACCCTAGCGGTTCCCTGGCCCGACCCGCGAGGGCTGCGAGCCGTTGACCGCGCCCGTTTGACCAGAACCCGATCCGCGTTGACCGCGAGGTGATCCCCTATTTTCTGCTAAGTCTTTTAGTTATTTTTCTTGTCTCATTCATTATTGTGATGGCTATAACTTTTATTGTGCTTGTCCGTTTTGTGCGTATGATATGTCAAAATGATCGCGGTGATGTGTACTATGTTTTGTTCCATTGTGTCATGCATGTTTGAGTCCATCTAGATGTCTTAATCATCATGACAAGAGTGCTACTTGATATAAACTTCTGTTATTAGTTGTTTTCATGCCATGTTTGAAATGTGATAACTTGGTGCATGTTTATCCAAATAAAGCAAATGATATGTCCAAATGTTCATCATGAGATGCTCTACATGTTGGTTGCTATAGCATGCTTGTTAGAGTTCATTTTGCCATGTTTATCCCTGTTGCAAAAGTGTATGTGGCTGTTATGTTTTGTAACTTGTTACGAGATGCCTAGTTGAGGATCTCGTTGCTATTGTTGTGTTTGTCCCCATGTTGCATGCTCGTATGTTTTGGACTCCCCATCATGTGTTCATTGCTTTGGTGCAAACCACTTGCCATGATATTCTTTGAGGTGACTTAAACATGCTCACAAACATGCCATGATAATATTGCTGTTATAACACTTAGTGAAATTTCACCAAGTCTGGAATCTGTCTTAACCTGATGCTATATTTGCTCGATGTTCTAGGCAAATCCATGTTAGTTTTGGGGTGGCCGTTGATCATTACTTGTTGTATATGTTGTTGTATATCCATTCATGCCCTCACATGCTCATTTGGGTTGCTGTATAATATTTAACTCTTGCTCCCAAGTAGCTATAAAAATATTGCTCTCAGGTTTTTAGTGTCATGATCAAAATGTTGTAGCTTGTTGCTATTGATCCATGCCTCCTATGGAGATGCTCCAATGGAGTTGTTTGCTGTAGGATATGTCTACTTCATGTCCATGCTTCTTGTCACCATGTTTGAGTGCTGTAGAGTATATATTACTTGCTTCCAAGTTGCTATGTGGCTGTTAATTTCAGCTTTGCATTGTTTCTTGTTTCGGGTGTATCTTTTAGCCCGTTGCTCCGTTTTGAGCGTGCCATACATGAAAATTGTGTGGTTTTGCATGTAGATTCATAATATCATCTTGTTAACATGTTTGGAGTATGTTTTGCTTGATGTTTGGGTGCATCTTGCACCGTTGCCATGCTTATCTTGTTTTGATCATATCTTCTAGACCGTAGCTCCGTTTTAAACAAACTTTATATGAAACTTGACTAAAATTTCATGTAGATCATCATGGTGCATGTTAACTTGCTGTTTAACAACTTTAACTTAAGGTTTGTTTAGATCTGGACTAATTTCAAACTATGCATATGAGGACTTACCGGATTTGTCTTAAGTAGTTTCCGGCCTCATTTAAACCTGCTGTTTCTTGTGTTGTTTCTCTGTGCTTCCTACCTTGCCATGTTTTGCATCCTAAATATACTTGTCTTGCATCCTACTTGCTTGAGTAAATTGTCTTGTTCTTGTGCTGTTTTCTCTGTGCTTCCTATGTTGTCATGTTGTGCATCCTAAGTGCATCCGCAGTGCTTCCTAAGTGCATCATACATGCATCCTGTAGTTTGCGCATTGCACCTTGTTTGATTTCGTGCCTCGTGTGTTCTTGTGTTGAGTAGTGCCGGAAGCCGAGACCGAGTACGAGAACGAGGTTACTACCGAGGTTGAGAACGAGGAACCGTCTTACGATCCCATCGACGACTCGACAGGCAAGATGACCTGACCCAGATATCATTAGTATCTTTGCCTATTGCTAGAAGTCTCGCTCTTTAGCTTATTGCCTCGATGCCCATGTTTGTTTGTTAGCTTCCTATTGTAACCATGAATCTGTTTAACCACCCAACCTATGCAAACCTTTGATTGGCTACGTAGGCTTCGCTCAGCCCCTCTTATAGAATTGCTAGTTGCAGGAGAAGATTTGAAGATTCTTGCTTCATGTTGAAGCTTGTTGGGTTATCACACTATATAAACTCTTAAATGAAATCATCTATATATTGGTAATGGGTGGAAGGCTAAGCCTCTTGCTTGGTGATTTGTTCCACTCATGCCGCCCTAGGAACCGTATAAACCGGTGTTATGTTCCTTGATTATGCGTTCCTCACACGGTTGGGGTTATGGGACCCCCTCAGTAACCCGCTTAGAGCTAAACCTTTTCTAGCAAGGCCCAACATTGGTACTCCATTTGCCTAATAACTAAAAGTTGCATAGGGACTAGCTATCCTTTTTTATTAATCAACCCGCGGGCCAGTGCTCCACATGAGTGTTGGTCCGAACTGAGCAGACTGCGGGGCCGCCTTGGGGAAACCCGAGGTATTTGGTATTCACCTGTAGGATGTCTCATCCGGTCGTGGCCTGAGACTAGATACGCGCGACTACTGTCAGGGTGTCGGCACGCCGGGAGGTCTTGCTGGATTAGTTTTACCTATGTCGGTATATCTTGAGCACGGGATTCCGATAATACTCGGGCCTTCCCACCTTGGAGTTGCGACTCCACGGATCGTGGGCTTGTAATGGGCCAAGTTGGAACACCCCTGCAGGGTTTTGAACTTTCGAAAGCCGTGCCCGCGGTTATGTGGCAGATGGGAATTTGTTAATATCCGGTTGTACAAAACTTGACACCATGTTCAGAACACACTACCAGCGTGAGTACCGTGACGGTCATTTTCCAAAGGGGTTCGAGAAGTGCACACGGTGGGGTTATGTTTGACGTGTTTAGATAGGATCACTACGTGATCACCTTGTCGCTCGTGGCACTTCTCTTCTCGCTCTTATCATGTAAGCTAGTGCTAGTGCTGCTGCAGCCTTTTTATTCTTTCTTCAGCCTTGTTCCACACCCAAGGCTTAGATAGTTCTGCTACCCGGGAACGGGATTGCTGAGTCCTCTGTGGCTCACAGATTCTACACCACACCAGATGCAGGTACCATGATGAGCTACTCAGGTGACGGCACAGAGCTATACTGGGAGTACAATGAGGAACGTAGCCGTTACTATGTGCACTATCCCGATGATCAGTAGTGATTTCTACTAGGGCGATTCGAACCTGTGGCTTTATGTATTTTGGTATCTTTCACTTGGATCTTTACCCGTAGTCGGGTTGTGATGTTATTTGAATGATGTTTGACTATGTAATGAATTGTGTGACGTGGCGAGTATAAGCCAACTATGTCCTTTTGCGATTTCATCCCTATTTTTACATGAGTCGTGCAAAGATACCGAACTTGCGATCATTCCAGAATGGGCTTATACCTTTAAGTCGTGCCTCGACACGTAGGAGGTATAGTCCCATCCTGGGCATTATAGAGCTAGTCTAGTAGAGGCATACTAGGGACATACTGTTTTGTCTATGTATTCACACATGTACTAAGTTTCCGGTTAATACAATTCTAGCATGAATAATAAACATTTATCATGATATAATGAAATAAATAATAACTTTATTATTGCCTCTAGGGCATATTTCCTTCACTGAGGAGGAGCAAACAACCGTGCGGTATACTCAAGTTTTCCACTGGAGTACGACGGAGGAGCACGAAACACGGCAGCCCAGTGCCATATCCTCTACTGTCTACTCTTATTATATATTACTAGCAAGAGGCATTGTTCTATTGGCGATAAAGAATGATCTAATTTGCTAGTCATCTCATTTTTAGCATTGTTCTATTCATGCGTCGCAGAGAAGGTGACACGTGCGGTGAAACACCCGAAGCAAAATTAGAAACACAAGAGAAAAAGAAGAAGGAGGATTATCACCCCCAAAAAAGAAGGTAGACGCACATACAAGTCTGGGGCGCTGCTCTCACTACATGCAGGGTTGCTGGCAGTGGAGTCGTAACTGCTTCTTTGTCGCCTCCATGACATCCATCTCCTTGCGCGTCTCCTCAGCCATCTTCAACATTGTGTCCATGACGTGGGATTTCTCGACGTGAACCTTCATCATCTGTTCCACGGCCTCATTACATGCCTTGATAGCAGCCGGGAGCTCGACGTGGAGCTTCGCCAACTCCTCCTTCTGTTCCATGACGAGGGCCTGCAACATCTTCATCGAGGAACTACTATTCTCATGCAGCTTCTTCCAGCCGGCGTTCTCCTCCTTCAGCAGGTCAAGCTCGTGGCAGAGCTTCGCCTTGTCCTCCTGAAGTTACAGGATTTTTCCGGTCGCCTTCTTCTCCAAGGCAATGCTCTTCTTCAGCAGCATCACCAAGCCGGCGGTTAACTCCCCCTACTCATTAAGCTCAGCGGGCATGTCGTCGAGGCTCTCCTTCAGCAGCTCCACCAAGCCATGGATGAACTTATTTTGCTTATTGAGGTGTTTATTGAGCTGATCGGGCATGCCATCGAGGGATAACGACTCCAGCGCCGCTAGCTCGGCATGTTCGCCTCCGCGTCTAGGGCGCTCCTCGGAGCCATCGCCTGCTCGTGAGGGATCTTTCGAGGTCTCTGCATGGCGGCGAGCACTCTTTTTTTTTCGCAGCCTTGGTTGCCGCTCCCTTGTTTTGAGTAGTTCTCGACCTAGAGCTCTGCACACCGGCCATGGCAAGGACGGACGAAGAAGGATGACTTATGAGGAGGAAGCTAGAGTAATTTTCGGTTAGGTAGTTCCCCTTTTTATAAACTAAGTACTAGCACTAGTACCAAAACCTGCATAGTGGGAACACGTTCAGGTTTGGTACGTACTAGTAGGTGTGAGCAGGCTTGCATTTAATTGTAGCACTAGTACTTTCGAATGTGATGGGAACAAGGTAAAGATTAATTGATGGTTTTGGGTTTCGAGGTCCGAAACGGCTCCCGATGAGCTTAGTGGAACATAAATTTCAAGTAGACAACACTGCTCAGATGCGTAAATATTATGTTACTGTCAAAAATTGGCACAACATACGAAGGAGACCAATGGAAGTACTACTAGCAACCCATGATTTAACTACTCGCATGCGCGCAGTGGAGTAGTAATGTCTTTCTTCCGCCCTCACGTCCACTCAATTTGCATGTGCTGTATTAATTAACCATCAATGAAGTGAAGGACTTTACACGCATCAAATTATCACATGGGGTGGATCTTGGTACAAAATTGCGTCCGTCCGTGTACTCGCGTGTGCGTGCGAGGGAATGAGTGCGTGCATGGCGTGGGTGCACATCTTCGCTTCATGCATGTACCGCCAGTGCGGCTCAGGGAGGACGAGTACATTCTTCTGGAACCAGCAGCACGTCACTATGATCAATCCACACAAGGATGTCGTGACAACGCCACCACATGTGCCACGTGGCTTCATGAACTGTAAGAGAGACACTGTGTAGTGTGCCATTGTGCTGTGCACATACTCGAAGTACTAGTAAGGTACACGTGCATTGCACGCGTCAGATTTTGCAACCAAATTACGAATAAATACCACATTGTAGCATGTAAGCTCTGAGTCATATATGCGTGATGTAGACATTCGTTTAATTCTTATAGTTCATCTCATTCAAAATCAATTAGTTTTTATAAAAAACATAGGTCCTCTTTGATTTGTAGGATTTCCAAAACGCGGGAATAGGAAGGACATGGGATTAGAGTGGAATGTCGTCTTGAATCCTACAGGATGGTATGAGTGTCTGATTGTGCATAGAAAAAACGTAGAATTCTTTCAAAGAGGTTTGAGTGGATGGGATGTTTCCTATGAAATATAGTGCAAATGAATCATATGGAAAAATTCCTATGGTTTACAATCCTACGAATCAAACAACCAAGATAGGAAAAAATCCTAAGGATTAGAATCCTCCAAAATTCCTTCAAGAATCCGTTGAATCAAAGAAGCCCTTAATATATTTTATGATTCATGGAATTGTGCATTGTAAAGCATAAAGTAAAAACAAATAATGGAAATTGAACTAGAAAAAAAGTTTGGGCAGTTCTGATACGGAAGATTCTAGAACAAAGGAGAACCACTGTTGTTTTGATATTTGTGCATTATGCTTAAGTTCAACCATGGAGTCTGCTAGATTGTACATGTGGCAAAATCCGGTGGGGGGATAGAAGATGGTGCGAGGGGCCGAGTGGAGGGAGACTATGAAGGAGTGCACAACTGCGAGATCGATATTTAGATAGAGGGGGCGAGAACATGCGCTGTTGCGCGCAGTGGCGGAGCCATGAAAAATGTCCCATGAGCTAGGGGGCCAAGCATTGCTAATCCTTTACGAGGAGGGCCAATTCATCAACTTAAACCATTTTTACCAGCAATTGTCTAATGATCACATTCATATTAGCATCAATATATAGTGATGTTAGGGGGGGCATGGCCCTTGCTGCCTCTGTCTTCGCCATTGTGCGCGCGTCTGAGAGATGAAGCGGAAGGCTTGGATGATGAGAGGGGGCATTGGATATATAATTAATGTGAGTGTATTAGCTATATATGTAATCCTATATAGAGAGGTATAGATTGATCTATGTGGATGTGGGAAAGAGTGTGAGACCTCACTAGATATATAGATTGATTGGTTTATGTGGAAAACTATGAAAGACCTAGCTATACACACACACACACATAGAGGAACATCGATCATTGCGCATGCACGTGAGAGATAAAGAATGCTCGATATAATGGAGAGGGGGATTTGTATGTATGCCTTCATGGGAGACCGACCTGAAGAAAAAGATTGCATGTGTGCGATGGATAATGCCGACTGGTAGTGTGTGTGCATGCATGCACGAGAGAAAGTTAGTGGTACAATTATAAAGAGAAGACCAATGTGTGGGTGTAAAAGACTAGGTGAGGTGATAATCAATGTAAAGTTGAATTCAAATATTTGAATAAGAGATCATGATGTTTGAAAACCATGCATGCATGAATATAATGGAGATCTGCGCGGTGTGGTTTGGAAACGAACATGTTGCAATGTATACACATTGAATAAGGTCAGATTGGTTTGAATTTGAGATACCGATGGCATACATCGTTTGGTCACATTGCATCCGTGCATGGACACACTATTCTAATTGGAGATGATGGGTGGCTTTCGCATCACATATCTATATCTATACCCATATATATATATATATATATATATATATATATATATATATATATATATATATATATATATATATATATATCATATTTTATATTTTTTTTATACAGTGTGCGGATAACTTTAACTTTGAAAGATGGTCGTTGGATGAAGCCCATCCGACGGTGCAGAGCTGGCAAATTTGAGCACTACTGGCCGTTGGATATCATCTAGATTCCACCAGATTTTGCCACATGTACAATCTAGAAGACTCTATGGTTGAACTTAAGAATAATGAACAAAACTCAAAACACAAACACTTCTTCTTTGTTCTAGAATCTTTCGTATCAAAATTGCCCAAATGTTTTTCTACAGAATTTGTTTTTACTTTATGCCTTACAACGCACAATTCCATGAATCTTAAAATAGATTAGCTCTCTTATCAAAACTAGATGGTTTTGAATGAAATGAACTATAAGAATTAAACGAACATCTACGTCATGCATATATGACTCAAAGCTTACATGCTATAATGTGGTATTTATTCATAATTTGGTTGCTAAATCTCATGCGTGCAATGCACGTGTACCTTACTAGTCTAAATGGTGTCTGTGTGTGTTGTGCATGTTAAACACATTGTACGTAGTATATCATACTAGTCTAAATTGTCTTTTTTTGGGTACACGTTAAGCTTGTTCTCCCGAAATTTCAAGCCGCGCCTTGTTATGCAAAAATTTCAAGCTAGCTTCTCTGTCTATCTTGCTGCGAAACTCCCGCCTCTTCAACCCGCGCCTTGTTAGCCCGAAATATTTAAGATATATCTTTGTCTCGTAGTGCTCCGACAACTCCCTCCATCTCAACCCGCGCCTTGCTATTCCAAAATTACAACACGCGCGAAAACTCCCACCTCGTGTGAAATCCCGACACGTGAAATGCCCATGATGCCCCTGAACCGAAAGAACCGCCTCAAATCGGTGGGGGTACTTTTGTAACTTACCCCACATTTCGGACAAGCGCGTCCCTAAGCCATGGTTCCCCACTCCCATCCCATCCGCCCACCCATTCGTACACCGAAGCCGGCAAAATCCGCGAAGCCCCACACCCTCCTCCGTCCGCCACCCAGCTGGGGCCTCTTCCCCGACGACGTCATCCACAACAACACCTCGACGTCCCTCATCTACCGTACTGGATGAGGATCCATCGTCGATCTGGTCGTCCCGCCAGTTCAGCCACCCCGTCCTCCACCTCCAAGGAGCTGCCCCGATGTTCCCGTCGTCTTTTGCGCCACCTCCATTCCCACACCGCCGTCTTCACCAGCACCACCGGAAGAGCATCATCATCACCGTTTCCTCGGATGAAGCCGCGGCCTAATCGGCGCCACCAAAGAGGTTGTACACTAATCGCCACATTTTCTTCTTGATTCGATCTCACAGTGCTGCCGGTGCTCGGTCTCGAGCCGACACGGCGTGACTCCATCCACGGCGACGTCGCCGACCACTTCATCCACGGCGTCGCTCCCTCGGCGGCGATGTACACATCAGTAGGAGCTGTCGCTGCTTTAGCTCTCGCTCGCGCTGCTGCTCTGCTCTTGCTCTCGGTCCCCTGCATGGTCTGCTCTTGCTCTTGCTTGCGCTGATGCTCTCGCTCTTGCTCTTGGTTGCGATGCTACTCCGATTTAGCTACACTTCAGTCGATTGAATCTACTTTTGGGTCAGTTGATTTTCAGGGGGTGGGGGGGGCTCGCCGAGTTAAGGAAGAACCAGCCGTAGCGGGAAGGGGGGCTCGCCGGAGAGGTACCCCACTATCTATCTTACGGTTCGGGGTGGGGCGGTGGTTACTGGCGGTGGTGGGGCGGTGGCGTGGGGATCGCCAGAGAAAAATCTTCATAGGGGGTCTACAGGGATGGCCGGGGCGGCGGCGGACCGGCGGTGGGAAGTGTTTTCGGGGTGGGCGGGGCGGCGCACCACTGGCCGTGGGCGGCTGTTTGGCCGGTGGTGGCTGGCAGCTCAGGGGGTGGAGGTTGAAGATGAACTACAGACCCTAGATTTCGTATCCAACGGCTACAAAATCGACTGAACAGAGATGAAAAAGTCAGTCGACTGACGTGTGGCCTCACCTCTAATGCGTTCAGTTTCGACAGTAAAATTTAGTTTCGACAGCAAAATTCAGTATCGACAGTTAAGTTCAGTTTCGATAGTTAAATTCAGTTTCGATAGTTAAGTTCAGAGATGTGCGGCTGATGTATACATCTAGCACTTTGTGGTTATGTATTTTACGTCATCTATTGGAGATGCTATTAGAATTCCACTCAGGTTAACATTCTCTCTCTTGCCCTGCTTCAGCCTAGGCGTCGTACAACTCACCGGAGCTGCTCCAACGACAAAACCCTCCATCACAGCGGCGCAGTACCTCGGGCTCCATCTCCAGACACCTAAGATCTTCTTCCCCTCCTCCGACAGCCAAGTCAGCGGGAGCATCCTCACCGGCCAACCCAATCGCGCTGAGATCGACATGGCTTCGCCAAAGAGGTTGTACACTTCTTGTGGGTTGACTTAATCTCACCATGCTTCTTTGCATCCTGTGATCTTCCAATTCTTGTGATCCAAACACCCAGATTGGCAGAAATCATGTGTTTTTAAATTCTCTGTTTCGCACGTGCATTCCTATCCTATTCATGTATATTTCCTATCCATGCATTGTTAGAATCCTCAAATTCAAACAAGCCCTTACACAATTACTTCTATTACGGATATGTGTCAAACAAAACCTTGTGTGGTTTGTCCTGCTCCTGTGGTGTTGTGTTCCACCCTAGCTCAGCTGCTCCAACGACGGACGGGTTCACCACAGCAGGTATCCGCTCTCCAGACTGTCTTTCGCCACCTCAGATCTTCTTCCACGCCGCCGGCAGCCACGATAACTGCATTACCATCATCAACTGAGTAAATGACCTTGAGGACTACACAGGTCCGCAAGAGAGGTCGCACTCTTCCGTGTCTGCTTACGGTATGTATCGCTTAATATGATGACATGCTACTTTATCATCGTGTTCACCTATTAGACTCCGACTCAGGTCCAAACTTATGCTGAAACTTGAGTTTTTAAATGGTTGTGGGGTAGATATTGGGGCATCAATCAGTACTTTATGTCTACTATCTGGTTAATCTCGGGTGTCTACTATAAGTTTCATGTTGGGTGCAAACAAACATTAAAGGAGCCATTATCTATATTTTTTAACTAAAGCTATTATCTTCCTGCTATCATTTGTTTTGGGTCTGTCCACATTTTGCTACAATCACTCTGGATTTGTGCATGCACTCCTTACATAATCTCACTATGTTTTATTCCTATGCATGTCAGTTATTGTCCACAATGGAACTGAACATGTAGAGCAAAAGAGACGAGCCTTGCGTGGCAATAAAATTTCATCCATACGTTGCTCCATGGTGGGCGCAAAGGCAGCCCCCTCCACCCATTTTGGATCGTAATCAAGAGGAAGATAACTGTTCTGAGGGGGATTCGGAAGCAGACGACCACTCCTATTTACCCCATGAGGTCTTTGCTCTAACTTTGCATGCTGATGTTGGTAATATCATGCATATGGTGCCTTACGTTGCTTACTGTATACGTTAAAGATGTCATCTGCTTAGTTTAGACATGCTTTGTGTCATTGACATCTGTTTAGTTTCTTTATCGTATATTTGAATCATGCAATGCCATCTTGTTTAGCAAGGCATCATATATGTGAATTTTGCAATGCCGCCCTGGTTAGTCAGACATCTTATATGTGAATTATATCATGACATCATATTTTATTACGTGTTAAATTTGCCAATAATTTTAGTACATTCAATTACTCTTCCTATGCATCAGCCATTCGGCACGGTCATGGAAAAATTTGGAGTGGAAACAAGGTCTTCAGAGTAGACAATGTGTCGGTGTACTAAGATAGAGGTACCTTAGTACCCCAACTTGTGCACGGGCAGTAGCAGCTTCCCGTGGCAGGGCTTACCACGTGCTCGCCAAGAACCGTTCTGGTCCCTATGAAGCCATTTAAGAACAAAGTATACAAGTCAGAAGATCAAGGCCCCGGCAAGAGGAGCTTGCCGGGAAGGTCGCACCAGGCTCAAGGTTATCACTTTAGCACAAGACCCTGGCAAGAGGAGCTTGCCAGGAAGGCCAAGGAACACATACCTCAAGAGATGTCCCAGCGCATAATGCGCCCCGGCAGGACCCGGGGAGCGACAAGCTTCCGGGCCCGGCAAGATCACGACCCCGGCAAGGTGCTTACCGGGGAAACATACGCCGTGTGCCCGCGCTCCAGCTCATCTGCCCACGCGTCGCCCTGGGGCCTTTCCAGGGGCACGTGGCAGACGGCTGTGCAGCCTGGGGCACACGGTGGCAAGCCACGGTGACAAGGCTACCGCCGTGGCGAACGGAGAAGCATGGACGGACGCTTTTGGGGGCGACGGCGACGGGCATTTAATGCCCTTGTCCCCCACTGTCAAAGTTAGGTGAAGACCACTGTTCATATACTGTTCATGCACTGTTGCAACTACCACCAAATTTACACTTTTACCCTCCTCTACGTTGACACCTGTCGGTGACCCGTTTGAGCTACAAAAGGAGGCCCATGCACAACGTAGGGGGGGTTCGAAACCTAGATAACTCTCTCGCTCGGTGTAGCTAGTACTGTAGATCTTCAAGCTCCCGAGCTCAAGAACTCAATACAACCTAAGTAGGAGTAGGGTTTTACGCGTCCGCGCGGCCCGAACCTGGGTAAAACTGCCCGCGTGTGCCCCTCGATCTGCTCTCCGTGCTCCCTCCGCTCCCTTACCGCAACGTAGAAGGGGCTCCCGACCCATAGGTGCTCGTGGGAGGACAGTTTCCCCCGACATCTTTGGCGCGCCAGGTAGGGGGCGTCGAGGTTGTGCGAACCTGATCCGGCGCTCACGCGGGCGCAACCTTCAGCAACTTCACCAGCTTCATCAACCTCATCGACAGCATCAACATGCCTCCGAAGAAGAAGGCTTCGGAGGTCGGAGGCCCGTCTGCGTCGATCCCGCCACCACCAGAACCAATGGTTGGTGGGGTAGACGCCAGCGGAAGGGTGACCGCCGGTGAGGAGACTCACGGCGCCACCAAGTCCAAGGACAAGACGGACGACCGGGCGAACTCCAAAGCCTCGGTGTCAGTACACGCCCCACGTCCCTCCCAGGAGGTGCAAGACCAGCAGCGGCGTGGTACGGGAGGTACCATACGCTTGCTCGGGCGTGGCCAAGCCGGAGGATCGCGGGATGCTCAAGGCCAGCGTGCTGGTACGAGCAAGGCGCGGTCGCCAGGGCGAGAAACTGCTCCTTCTAACCCTGTTAGAAGTCCGAGCATATCTCGCTCCTCGCACCGCTCGCCGCCGCTCCCCTCCTCTCCAGCAGAAGCTCTAGAAAGAGCACAGCTGCTCCTCGACTTCCCTCCAGCGGCAGATAAAGCCGAATACTGGAGGGCGACGATCCAGAGCCTCATCGCTTTCGTCAACAACGACACGCCGCAGCAGCCGGCAACATCGCGGCCGCGGCAAGTCGACCAGACGAAGGCCGATGGAGACAAGACCGCCGGTGGTGCAACTACCGTGCACTCCCCGCCGCGGAGGCAGAAATCGCCACCCCGCCGGATCAACGTCGACGATGACTCTACGGCGTCGTCGGATCCGCGGGCTCGCCGTGATCAGCGCCAAGTCCTAGACGACAGGCGGCAAGAGGACGCTCGGACTCGCATCGAGCATCGATGAGAAGCCCGAAGACAGTTAGATCAGCGCGCTGGGACCGCTGTCGACGCGCACGCGCCCGGTGAACCAGGCGACTTGCCGTACGCGGCAAGTTGCCCTGCGTTCACCCGTGAGCTGCGGCAAGTCCAGTGGCCCAGCATGAAGAATTTCAAGCCCGACGTACCCGAGAAGTACGACGGCAAGACACACCCCTCGGAGTTCCTCAGCATCTACACCATTGCGGTGCAGGCTGCCGGGGGACGCGACGAGAAGATCCTAGCCAACTATTTCCCGCTAGTGCTTAAGCCAAACGTCCGGTCTTGGCTTATGCACTTGCCGGAGAACTCCATCTCCTCATGGGTAGATCTGTGCCACCAGTTTGTCGGCGCCTTCACAGGCGGCCACAAACCCCACGGCCAGGAGAGCGATCTCCACATCTTAGCTCTGAAGGAGGGAGAGTCCCTCCGCAAATACATCCAAAGATTCAGCCGCGTCCAGCACAACATTCCCGACGTCCACCCTGCCGCGGTTATCAGCGCGTTTCACCAGAACGTGCGTAACCGCCGGATGAGGGAGGAGATGGCCATGACCAAGATCCGGGATGTCAGCGAGCTCTACGCTCTAGCTGACAAGTGCGCGCGCGCTGAAGAGGGGAGGAGACTCCCTGGAGAGGATACTGGCGCAGGAGGAAGCGAGAGCGAGGATGCCGCCCCGGCAAGGAAAAACCGGCGGCGGAATAACAGAAAGAAGAAGAGCAAGGAGGTGCCGGTTGTCGAGCAGTCCGGCAAGGAGGCTCCCGCCAAGAAGGCACAGGCTGGAGGTTCCGGCAAGGAGCCCGCCCCTGTAGCGACAGCCGACAAGCAGGACGGCTCCGACAAGCAGTACTGCAAGATCCACCGCAACAAGGGCCACGATCTCCAGAACTGCAAAAGAGTGGAGTACCTCGTAGAGCAGCAGAAGGCTGAATACGAGCGACGTGACAAGGAGAAGGCCCAAGGAGGCGGAGGAGAACCCAGCAAGAAGCGGTCGTTCAATGGCCGGGGAGGACGCCGCGGCAAGGCCAAGCAGCGGCAAGGTGACAGACCTCCCCGGGGCCGCGACAAGGATGAGGATGAAGACGACGATGATGACATGGAAGAAGGAGACAACAGCGAGCAGGAGTTCCAGAAGGCCATAGAGGTTCTGTGTGTCGACGGAGGTGCCTCTCTGCATACTTCCCACCGCCAGCTCAAGCAGCGGGTGCGAGAAGTGAATGCAGCTGAGCCGCCCGTCGAGTCACGCAGGCTGCTGAAGTGGTCCGGCACGCCCATCATCTTTGACCTTGAGGACCACCCTGACCGCACAACTGCGGTCGGGTGCTTGCCGATGTTGGTCTCACCAACTATCCGCAACCTCAAGGTCACCAAGATGTTGGTCGACGGCGGGGCCGGCCTGAACTTGATCTCCTCAGCTGTGATCAAGAAGCTACAGATCCCAGTCGGCGAGCTCGAGGAAACCGGGTCGTTCCAAGGGATCAACCCGGGAAGGAGCAAGCCGAAGGGGAAGATCACGCTGCCAGTGACCTTTGGCGGAGAGCTCAATTTCAGGACGGAGAGGATCACATTTGATGTTGCTGATATCCCATTGCCATACAATGGGATACTTGGTCGTCCTGCCCTCGCCAAGTTCATGGCAGCTTCCCACTATGCATACAATGTACTCAAGATGCCGGGGCCGATAAGCGTCATCTCTGTCCCCGGCGACAAGAAGGACGCGCTTATCTGCGCCGACAAGATCTACCGGGATGCAGCAGCCGCAGTAGAGAGCAACACACTTGCCGCTGAAGCTCCCGGGGGAAAGAACAAGACCAAGTCCGGCAAGAGCTCTGGAGCCCACTCCGGCAAACGCACCTCTTCGGAGTGCTGCGCTGCCGTCGAGGACGCACCATCGAGCTCCACCGGCAAGTGCAAGAAAGGAATGGCAGCTCCATCGGCAACCAAGAAGGTGTCCGCCAAGGAGGACGGCACTGGTGGTACCTTCACCATCAGTGCTACACTCGACCACAAATAGGAAAGCGCACTCGTTGCCTTCCTGCGGGCGAATGTCGACGTGTTTGCATGGCAACCGTCTGACATCCCCGGCGTTCCCAGGAAGGTAATGGAGCACAAGCTTGCTGTTTGTCCTCACGCGCGACCCGTCAAGCAGAAGGTCAGGAAGCAAGCCGTGGAGCGCCAAGAGTTCATAGCTGAAGAGATAAAGAAGTTAGAAGCAGCAGGCCTGGTTAGAGGTGTAATACATCCCACGTGGTTGGCCAATCCAGTTGTCGTGCGAAAGGCTAATGGAAAGTGGAGACTTTGTATAGACTTCACCGATGTGAACAAAGCTTGTCCCAAGGATCCCTTTCCCTTGCCGCGCATCGACCAAATTGTTGACTCCACAACTGGATGTGAGTTACTCTCATTCCTTGATGCATACTCAGGTTACCACCAGATATTCATGGCCAAGGAAGATGAAGAGAAGACTGCATTCATTACTCCATGCGGCACATATTGTTTCATACGCATGCCCTTTGGATTGAAGAATGCAGGCTCAACATTTGCGAGGGTGGTGCACACTGCTTTTGAGCCACAGATCCACAGGAATATAGAAGCCTACATGGATGATATAGTGGTCAAGAGCAAGAGCAAAGATACCCTGATACAGGACTTAGAGGAAACCTTTGAGAATTTGCGCAAGATCCAACTCAAGCTGAACCCCGAGAAGTGCGTCTTCGGAGTTCCCTCCGGCAAGCTTCTCGGGTTCTTTGTGTCCCAGAGGGGGATTGAAGCCAATCCCGACAAGATAAAAGCCATCGAGCAGATTGAAGCCCCGAAGCGCGTCAAGGACGTAAGAAGACTTGCTGGTTGTGTGGCTGCCCTCAGCAGGTTCATTTCAAAGTCTGCAGAGCGCACCCTGCCTTTCTTCAAAATTTTGAAAAAGGCAGGTCCTATGAAATGGACTCCGGAAGCGGAGGCAGCGCTGCAAGACTTGAAAGGATACCTGTCCTCCACTCCGATACTTGTCGCACCTAGGCCACAAGAGAAGTTGCTGCTGTACCTAGCGGCAACCAATCAAGTGGTTAGTGCTGCGTTAGTAGCGGAGAGAGAGGCGAATGAGGAACCCACATCCCCGACAAGCGAATCCAGCGACAAGCAGGGGGCTCCCTCGACAAGCTCTGGCCCCGACAAGGACAAGTCCGCGCAGGAGCAAGGAGAAGTGTGAAGGAAGATGGTGCAGCGCCTAGTGTATTTCGTAAGTTCCCTTCTGCAGGGGGCTAGATCAAGATACTCTGGGGTGCAGAAGTTGCTTTTCGGCCTTCTCATGGCCTCAAGGAAGCTGCGCCATTACTTCCAAGCACACGAGATAACGGTGGTCACTCGCTTTCCGTTGAAGAGGATATTGCAAAATCCCGAAGCAACAGGCAGGATCGTCGAGTGGGCACTGGAGCTGTCAAGCTTTGGTCTCAAGTTTGAGAGTACTTCAACCATACAGAGCAGAGCTTTGGCAGAATTCATAGCAGAATGGACCCCAACGCCAGATGAAGAAGTCCCAGAGACAAGCGTCCCCATCCAAGAAGCGAGCAACAAGTGGATAATGTACTTTGATGGTCCTTTCTCGCTGCAAGGCGCCGGTGTCGGCGTGGTACTCATAGCGCCCACCGGAGAGCACCTCAAGTATGTTGTCCAGATGCACTTTCCCAAGGAGCAAGCGACAAACAATACTGCTGAATATGAAGGTTTGCTTGCCGGCCTCAGAATTGCGGCCGTGCTTGGGATCAAGAAGTTGATTGTGCGGGGAGATTCACAGTTGGTGGTCCGACAAGTGAATAAGAGTTACCAGAGCCCTTTGATGGAAGCTTATGTTGATGAAGTGAGGAAGCTTGAAGAGCACTTTGAAGGTCTGCAAATGGAGAATGTCCCAAGAGCTCAGAATGATATTGCAGATGGCTTCTCAAAGTGTGCTGCAATGAAGTTACCTATGGAACCAGGGACCTTCGTGCTCAAGTTAGCTCAGCCATCCGTTACACCATTAGTTGGGCAAAACAAGAAGAGGAAGTTGGTCTCCGGCGACTACTTGTCGGCGGATCTTCCAGAAGCCGCCGCCAAGGTCCCCAAGATCAACAACCAAGATGCTGAGGAACAGTTTGCTCCTGCAGATCCAAGGGTCTGTACAGTTGAAGCAGGCGTTCCCGACAAGCCTTGCCCCGGCAGGCTTGCCGGGGGACCATCAGCTCCGGCAGAGCCGCAGGTTCTTGCCGTAGAAGCTGAGGTTCCCGCAGCAGCCCTCACGCCTTTAGTCCTTGTTGTTGAGCCTCAGGCTCCAGCATGGGCACAGCAAATTGTCCGCTTTCTGCAAACTGGAGAACTTCCCGACGAGCCAGAAGAGATAGAGAAAATAACCAGGCAGTCGAGTATGTACCAGTTCGTTGGCAATGAACTGTACAGAAGAAGACTGAACGGTGTCAGGTTGAAGTGCATTTCCAGGGAAGATGGGCAGAAGCTGTTGGCAGAGATACATGGAGGCATATGTGGCCACCACATTGGCGCAAGGGCACTTGCCGGGAAGGCGTTCCGGCAAGGGTTCTTCTGGCCAGAAGCCCTCCAAGATGCAACTGCACAAGTAACCAAGTGTGAAGCGTGCCAGTTCCATGCCAAGCAAATTCACCAGCCAGCTCAAGCTCTCCAGACGATACCTTTGTCCTGGCCCTTCTCGGTCTGGGGGCTCGATATTCTCGGCCCCTTTCCCCGCGCAGTCGGGGGCTTTGAGTACTTGTACGTAGCAATCGACAAGTTCACAAAGTGGCCAGAAGTGGAACCAGTGAGAAAGGTGACAACACTGTCAGCAGTCAGGTTCTTCAGATCGATTGTTTGCCGTTTCGGAATCCCTATCAGGATCATCACCGACAACGGCACACAGTTTACAAGTCGCACCTTCATGCAGTACGTCCAAGACCTTGGCGCCAAGGTCTGCTTCGCTTCTGTTGCTCACCCGAGGAGCAATGGTCAAGCGGAAAGGGCCAATGCTGAAGTGCTGCGCGGACTCAAGACAAGAACCTTCGACAGGCTGCACAAGTGCGGAAGAAACTGGATAGAGGAGTTGCCGGCGGCTCTTTGGTCAATCAGGACGACACCAAATCGAGCCACCGGACAGACACCCTTTGCTCTTGTCTATGGAGCAGAGGCAGTTCTCCCCACGGAACTCGTATACGGATCTCCTCGAGTGCTCGCTTATGATGAGCTCGAGCAAGAGCAACTGCGACAAGATGATGCATTGCTCCTTGAGGAGGAACGTCTCCAGGCTGCTGTACGAGCTGCTCGATACCAGCAAGCCTTGCGTCGCTATCATAGCCGCAAGGTCAGGGCCAGGAGTCTCGAGGAAGGCGACCTTGTTCTTCGGCGTGTTCAGTCCGCCAAGAATTCCAACAAGTTGACGCCGAAGTGGGAAGGCCCTTATCGGGTGAGACAAGTCACAAGGCCCAGCGCTGTCCGCCTTGAGACAGAAGAAGGCTTACCGGTGAGCAACTCCTGGAACATAGAGCATCTTCGCAAGTTTCACCCGTAAGGCGCGGTTGCCGTGATCCGCTCCGGCAACCACCTTTTGTACAAGTCTTGCCGCTGTTGCATGTAAACCTTTGTACAAAGCCGGGCGCAGATCCCGTGCATCAGTAAAGCTTTTGTGCTTCGCACTATTTGTCATTTCCATGCTTTTCTTTGTTATTTGCATGCATCATCTGACACCTTGTGCAACGCACATCCCCGGTAAGCACTAGCAAGCCATGAGGCCCTATACTTGTTTTTCCTCCTCTTTTTCTTTCCCTCTTAAGCAGAAGGAGTATTCCTCGCGCACAAGTTTGCCGGGGGGAAGGAGATGGAGGTATGAACCAAGTACTGTTCAAGAAAGAGAAGCCTTGTCGGGGAGCAAACAATCTATGAAAGCTAAGTTACCAAAGTTTGAGTAATTCAAACTTTCAAATTTTTTAGTTGTCTTCCTTGAACAACCACACTTTGTATGGAAAACCTGTGCGCGGAGGAACCTACCCGTGGCTAGCCGCACCCTTACTTTGTTTCGAGCACGCTCAACGACTTAAGTGAGCTGCGACAAGTGTCGCGCCCTTACTTCGTTTTCGAGTTCGCTCAACAATCTAAGTGTGCTGCGGCTAGCTGCGGCAGGGTTTCTTGCCGACAAAGGTATTGCCAGCAGGCTGCTAAGAGTCCAGCACTCAGCGCTCGCGGCAAGGGTCCTTTGCCGGCGAGTTCCCTAAAAACGTAGGGTGGAATGCATACAAAGTGAAGGGACCAAAGCAAGGGAGATAACACTGCATTGGTTGCTCAAAATAAGATTGTATATTACAAAGATGACTTGCCGCAATACTAACAGATTCTTGTCCGTAACGTGCTTTGCAGCGGCAAAGGAAGCAGAAAGAAAGCAATCTAATCTGCGCGGTCGCCTTCACGCCTCGTGATCTTGCCCACCTTGGCGACGATGTGGGCAACTTGCGCCTTCAACGCCTCCTGGTCAGCTTCGGGCGGCAAGGAGCGGAGGACATTAACGAGGTTGATGCCGGGGTTGCGGTAGACGATCTTCGATAAGACCTGCTCCATGGTGCCCATGCAGAGCCGACGCGCCTCGTCGGCCAGCTGCATGGGGATCTTCTCCCGCAGCCGCGCAAGCGCTGGCGCAATTCCCCTGAAGAACAGACTCAACTTGGCGCTGTGGGGGAGACTCTTGTCCGGGGAGTACACGAGATGCTCCGCCCTCAGCGCCATCATCTTCATGTCAATATTGGCAGTGGAGGTGACCAGCTCATCAGTCCACTGCTCCACTACCCGGTTGAAGTTGTTCTGCGAGACGGCGGCGCTCTCCACCAAGGCCCTTTCCTTGCGGAGTTCGTCCTTCAGCTTCGTCTCGCGGTCCCGGGCGGCGTCGAGCGAGTCAGTCAAGGTGGAAACCTTCAGCTCTAAGTCAGCGATGGAGTTCCTGGCGTCAGTGAGCTCTTTGCCCTTCTCGGAGATACGTACCTACAGCTCAGAGTTGGTGTGGGCATCTTTCTCCCGCTCCACGTTGAGCGCAGTGACCCTCTCCTCACTCGCCTTCAGGTACAGCTCCGTCTGCGCCACCTTGGCCTCCAGGTCCTTCTTGGTGGTCTCTGCGGCGGCTGCGGCGTTCCTCGCCTCCTTCAGGGCCCCGCCAATGGCCTGCTCCCGGGCGGCGAGGTCGTCCTCGTGGGCGTCGAGGTCGACCTTCCGCTGGTTGAGTACACCTTCCCGCCGAGACAGCTCCTCGGCGGCCAATCGTTGCTGCTCCTCGGCCTCAGCTTTTTCAAGGATAAATGCTTGCTGCGCCCCGGCAAGCTCTTCACGCTCCTCCGCCAACCTCCGGAGGGCCGCCTGATTGGCGGCGCGGAGCTCCGCGGCGCACTTCTCCAAGTCAGCTCCAGCCTTGGCGGCGAGAGCCTCCCGAGACTCCAACTTCGCCTACCTGGCCCAGTACAAAGCCAGGAGCCGACGAAGGAGTCTCTCCTCTTCGGGCTCGTCGCTGCCGCCGGGCGTTTCAACAATCTTCAATCCGGCGGAGGCGAGGACCTCTCCGTCAAAGGTCTCTCCCTCCGCGGGTGCTCGAGACGAGGACGCCCACGGAACTTGAATAAAAACCCCATTGGCGGCCTCCAAGTAGACACCCGACCGCTCCGTGGAGGCGGAGGGGTCGGCGGCCGGTGCAGCGTTCGACGCTCCTGCAGCCTCCGGGCCAGCAGTGTGGTCGCCGGTCCCTTCCCCAGCCGCGGCGTAGGCGGTCGGGGCGGTCTCTTCGACGGCTGGCTCGTCAGCGGTAGTGGCGTTGCCGCCGTCGCCGTGCACACCCTCCTCGGCGGTGGCCTCCATCTCCATTGGCTCCGGGGCGGGAGGATCTAGTAGAAGAAAAAGAAAAGAAAGATCGTCAAGCAAATATCCAAAAAAAGAAGAATTCGAGAAGAAGAAGTCACAAGGGTTACCTTCGCGGACTTCTTCGACGACGGGGTCCCTCGCCGGGGAATTCTCCCTTGGCGGCGGAGTAGTGGCCCCTGCTGGCGGAGGGCCGCCTGCGCCCTCCCTTGGCGGGGTGCTCACCCTTGTCGGGCTACTCACCCTTGGCGGGGTACTCGCCCTTGGCGGAGTGCCCGTCCTTGGCGGAGCGTTCTCCCTTGCCGGGGAGTTCATCCTTGGCGGGGAGGGTGGAGCAAGTGGCTCGTCGGGGGCGACCTCCTGGTGCTCCTGCGGCTGCGGCTCCACTTCTGCACAAGACAACAAGACATCAACCAAGATGATAACCTCGAGCGCACCCGTCAAGCAGAAAGATAAATACCAGACTTATGCTGGGGGCTGCGCTGGGAGCTGCTCCTCGGAGCAGCAGGCTGATCCGGCAAGCTCGTCGCCGACGCGTCACTTGTCGCCGTGACGGGCTCGTCGTCCTCGATATTGACCACAGGGATCTTGGCCCTCTTCGCCATTCGCTGGGTCAAGGTCCTGCGAACCAAAACAAAAGCAAGATCAGAACCAAGCAAGGAAAATCAAGACAAAATCAAAGAAACTAAAAGAATTGCAAGTACTTACTCCTCTTCCTCTTCGTCGGAGCTGAGGGCGGAGAAGTCAAACTCCGCCTGGTGTGCTCCCGCGCGAGGAGCTGGAGGAGAAGACTCCCTCGGGCGCTTGGCGGGCTCCGGGGCTGTGAAGACCCAGCCCCCGTCGTCGCCGAGGACCGAGGGGCAGAAGGAGCACCCGTTCCGCTCCGGGAAGATCCCCCTCCGCTTGGCGCTCGAGCACGGGGCGCCTCCTTGACGACTTCGCTCGTCTTGGTGGCGCGCGTCGCACGGCGCGTCGGCTGCTGTCGAGGCGCCTGTGGCCTCGCCGTCTCAGCTGCCTTGCGGAGGCGCTTCTTCGGTTGCTGCGGAGGGCTTGGCGGAGGCGGAGAGTTCTCCGAGGATGAGGAGGCATCGTCGTCAAGATTCAGAGATCCACTAGAGTCTTCATCGGAATCTCCAGACTCGGTGTCCTCCTCCTCCTCGGCAAGCCCGCTGGACTCAGTGCCATGCCCGGCGGCCTCGCTCCCCCCGGCAACCACGCTCGTCCCGGCAAGCTTCACGGAAGGCTTCCCGGCAAACTCCTCGGGCGCAATCTTCAGCAGCTTGAGGATTTCCGCCTCCTCTGCTTGACTCACTGCGTCCGCGGTCTCTGCCTCGTCCACAGTGTATCCAAATTCGCCCGCAGCCGCAGCTGCGGCGGCCTCCTCCATCCTGGAGGCAATGTAAGCTACATCCCGGTCAGTAGTATCCCGGGTGAGGCCCTTCTTCTCCTCGGCGTTGCGGGGCTTCTCGACCAAGTTGTCGAAGAAGGTCTGCACGGTCTCCGCTGGAGGCTCCAGCCAAGTGGGGACGACGCCATGAGAGTCGCACTCGGGCATCATCGCGCGTATGGAATCGCGGGCAGTGCTGTTGCACAGCGGCACCACTCCCCGGGAAGGTTTGAACCACTCCGGGTGGGCGGGGTCATGCTTGAAGAGCTCCCGGACCATCCCCTTCAACTCCAAGACGGTGAAACTGTAGTTCAATCTAGGGCGCAACCTCATGCAATCTGCCGCATTGCCGAATTCCCAGGCGGGCCTCTTCCTTTCTTGTAGAGGGGCGATGCGGCGGCGGAGGAAATCTGCTCCAACTTCTCCAACAGTCAGATTGGCGGCCCGGAGACGAAGGATCCTAATGAGGGCGATCTGAAGCTTGCTGTCCTCCGGGGCCAATTCACTCCAATCCTTGCCGCGCACTATGGCAGTCTTGCGCGGCGAGGTAAAGGGCTCAGGCTCAGCTTCCAGCACCCAGCACCAATCGGCTCTCCACTCCTCCCACTTGCCGCGGAGCTCTCCCTTCAAGTACGCCTCCTTCTTGTTCAGCCTGAAGATCCAGGAGATGCCACCGGAGAGGGGAGAACCGGACTCTACTCTAGGCATGAAGAAGTGGCGGAAAAGAGCTACATTTGGATGAACCCCAACATAGTTTTCGCACAGATGTGCGAAAACGGCCATCGTAAGGATGGCGTTGGGGGTGAAATCTAGGAGTTGGAGGCCATACGTATTCATTACATCACAAAAGAACTCCGAGTACGGAGGGCACAGACCACAATGGAAGAATGCGGCAAAGTAATAGTACCCGCCGGGGAACATGTCGGTGGCGACGGCGGGGAGGACTCTGGTGCGGGGATGAGCTTTGGTCTCCCTCGCCCAGAACAAATAGTATTTGTCCCGCAGCTCCCTCGCGCCAAGCCTCGGTGCGAAGACCACGCACTTCCTCCGTAGGGCTGCCAGCTTCGCCGCCTGCTCGGACTTCTCCTTCTTGGCCTTGTCACTCTTCGCCTTGTCGCTCTTCGGAGCCATGGCGGGGGCGGCGAGGAAAGAGGCGAGGAGGTCGACGGTGCCGCGGATGCGGGAGATGGCGGAGGAAGGGAGGGGCTGGGCTCTCTGTCGACCTTTGGGAGGCAGAGGGCAACGGGGGTTTCTGAGAACTCAAGGCGCAATGAAGACGATGGAGGGGAACTGCCCCTGCTTCCTCTGCTTTTAAAGGGGGAAGTGGGGGACGTTCCGCATTTCCCATTAAAGAACAGGCCACGATCTCTCCCACGACGCCGCAATCGACGCGTGCCGTTAGGGAGGGATGTGGCGGATACGGAAGGGGATACGGCTTGCCGTGGGCCGCGTGTGCCCGTGCACTGTCTTGGGCCTGGCCCAACAGTGCTCGGCACCGTGTGTGGCCCAGGCCCGGGGGCTCCTGTCGGTGTACTAAGATAGAGGTACCTTAGTACCCCAACTTGTGCACGGGCAGTAGCAGCTTCCCGTGGCAGGGCTTACCACGTGCTCGCCAAGAACCGTTCTGGTCCCTATGAAGCCATTCAAGAACAAAGTACACAAGTCAGAAGATCAAGGCCCCGGCAAGAGGAGCTTGCCGGGAAGGCCGCACCAGGCTCAAGGTTATCACTTTAGCACAAGACCCTGGCAAGAGGAGCTTGCCAGGAAGGCCAAGGAACACATACCTCAAGAGATGTCCCAGCGCATAATGCGCCCCGACAGGACCCGGGGAGCGACAAGCTTCCGGGCCCGACAAGATCACGACCCCGGCAAGGTGCTTGCCGGGCAAACCTACGCCGTGTGCCCGCGCTCCAGCTCATCTGCCCACGCGTCGCCCTGGGACCTTTCCAGGGGCACGTGGCAGACGGCTGTGCAGCCTGGGGCACACGGTGGCAAGCCACGGTGACAAGGCTACCGCCGTGGCGAACGGAGAAGCATGGACGGACGCTTTTGGGGGCGACGGCGACGGGCATTTAATGCCCTTGTCCCCCACTGTCAAAGTTAGGTGAAGACCACTGTTCATATACTGTTCATGCACTGTTGCAACTACCACCAAATTTACACTTTTACCCTCCTCTACATTGACACCTGTCGGTGACCCCTTTGAGCTACAAAAGGAGGCCCATGCACAACGTAGGGGGGGTTCGAAACCTAGATAACTCTCTCGCTCGGTGTAGCTAGTACTGTAGATCTTCAAGCTCCCGAGCTCAAGAACTCAATACAACCTAAGCAGGAGTAGGGTTTTACGCGTCCGCGCGGCCCGAACCTAGGTAAAACTGCCCGCGTGTGCCCCTCGATCTGCTCTCCGTGCTCCCTCCGCTCCCTTACCGCAACGTAGAAGGGGCTCCGGTCCCATAGGTGCTCGTGGGAGGACAGTTTCCCCCGACAGAATGCTATCTGACGAAGCACATGTCTTGCTGGTTACAGATAGCTCCTCAGAGGAGGATTCAGAGACAGATGACCAGTCCTATTTCCCCCCGAGGTGCATGCTCTAACTTGGCAGGGTTATGATGCTCACATCGTGTGTATGTTATCTTGCATTGCTATGTCATTTGCTTAGTTTAGACATGCTTTGTGTGAATGCCACCTGTTTAGTGTCTAATTACCATATATGTGAATTATGCAATGCCATCTTGTTGCAAGACATTATATATGTGAATTATGCAATGCTATCTTGTTGCAAGGCATTATATATGTGAATTATGCAATGCCATGCTGTTTAGCCAAGCATCATATATGTGAATTATATCATGCCGCCCTTTTTTTGTATTTCTCATTGCTTTTGTCGACAATGTTTGTATATTCAACTTCTCCTCCTGTGCATCAGCCATTTGAATTGGTGATGGAGAAATCTGGAGTGAAAACAAGGTCTTCAGAGCAGACAATGCTACCTAGTGAAGCATATATCTTGCTGGTTACAGATAGCTCTTCAGAGGAGGATTCAGAGGCAGATGACCAGTCCTATTATCCCCCTGAGGTGTATGCTCAAACTTGGCAGGGTTATATTACTAATATCATGCGTATGTTGTATTGCAATGCTTAGTTTTTACATCATGTACACGATATTGAATGCCATCTCCTTAGTTGACAAATCATATATGCGATTGCCCTCTACTCACTTCCTTAGTATATAAATCATATATTTGAATGATATCAAGCCATGATGTTTACATAGACAACATGTATCTGAATTATGGCATGCCAACCCATTTTCTAAAGACATAATATAGTTATATCATCTCATCATGTTCACATAGTCATCATATTTTGAATTATGTAATTCTATCCGTGAATTATATAATGCTATCATGTTTCCATCGGCGGCATGTTTGTGATTTATGGCATGCCAACCACTTTAATAGACACATCGTATAGTTATATCATGTCATCCTATTTACATAGTCATCATATTTTGAAGTATGTCATTCTATCCTGTTTAGTTAGCCATCATACCTGTGCAATCGTGTCATGCTATCCTGTTTAATTAGCCATCATATATGTGAAGTTATGTCCTGCTATTCTGTTTGGTTAGACAGAAGTAATGCAGATAAAATATTGGAGAAAAGTACCCCGTTATGCAATGGTACAAGAATTAATGCAGATAAGATTCAAGATAGTGAGACATCCCTGTTGTTCTCCAAGAAAGCTGATAAGAACTATATTGAAGACACTGAGACAACCCCAAAGTCCTGTCTTGATGTAGTGTTCGAGTCACTGGCTACTACTGCTGGCACCAGCTCTTCGAACTCGCTGCCTGAATCAGTTCGGCTTCTTGAGTCTCAACTTCAAGTTGAAAGACATCCATCAGATGTTATGCGACAAGAAGCCAAAGAACTGAGGAAGTCCCTGCAGAATTCAGATGCATACTTTCTGGTGCAACAGCAAGTGCCGGAGGATTTAAGCGCCAAACAAGAGAAAGTTAATAAGCTTGCTAAGCATGTTTCCAGCATTATGGGTACCCAAGATATTGTTTGTTGAGCTCTTCTGAAGTGATTTCAGTTCTGGACTTGTTTTGCTGCTGCGTTTATATGCTGCTTTGTTCCCTATATTTGCACTGGTGGCGAACTTTGATGCCGAGTGGATGTAATATGTGTAATAGCCGTGATAGCCTAGCGTAAGTTGCTTGCCTATTTATTTCCTTATTTTCTTGTTTATTTGTTTTCTTGTGGTCAGTGTAGTTCTTTTTCCACGGTTTGCTAGTGGCCGCATGATGGCTTCTCGCCCCTCGTTGGTTACCCCAAGTGGAAGGTTTGAGATGCAGTGCAGCGGTAGTTTTCCCTTGGCAAAGATACCAAGGATCGAATCCCCTGAGACTCCGAGGTTCAACAAGAAGGTGTCAACTGCTAGCGGCGCAACTAGCGATTGACCGGACCTGCACACAAATACAAATAACTTTGCTCCCAACGAGTACAGAGAGGTTGTCAATCCCTCCGGCCTTGTCGTTTACAAAGGATCAAACGCAAGAGATAATAGTGATAGGTATTACTGCAACTAGTAAGTAAGAACAGAACGTAAATAACGGATGTGATCAATGATGGTAATATGGACCGGGGTCCCATGATGTTCACTAGTGATGTCTCTCTCCCAAAAGACGATAAAACAGCTAAGCGAGGTAAACGAATTACAGCTGGGCAATTGACAGGATTATGTGCGCAAACCAATGCTAACTATGCTGCAAACAAAGGTAGAGGCTCAAAAGCATGGGCGGTACGCCAAGACAAGTAGACCGAAATCCATCTGCATCTACTACTAATCATCCACCTTGAGATATCTATCCAGAACATCTCGCTGGTATTAAGTTGCGAGTCCCACCCATAGTGTAAACTCAAAGCAACAGACAACTGCATTAAAAGAACTTTGCGTAAAGTAAACAATCCTTGCACCCGCAAGTACAAGCACCGTTGTTTTCCCCCTTGTGGCAACAGCACATCCCCTAGACTCATGTTTCTGTCACTCAAGCTAGTCATCGAGGGGCATGAACCCACAATCAAGCATAACTTTCCCTCTTGGAGTTACTACCTACTACTTGGCCAAAGCAATAAACAGCAATGGAGAACATGCAAGAATTACTCAAGAACATAAATATAAAAGAGGTGAATCAAATATATTATTCACACACAATCTGAACATAATCTCATAATCCATCGGATCCCAGCAAACTCAGCATAGCAACAGCATAAGGATTATATATGTGCCTCGATCATGTAGGGCAGCTCACGAGGTCTAATCGGTGAAGAACAAAGAGGGGAGGAGAACATCACATAGCTACTGGTCATGGACCCATGGTCCAAGGGAGACTACTCACAACTCATCCGGGAGGCGTCCATGGTGGTGGAGAGGCTCCCGGTGGTGATCCTCCCCTCCGGCAGGGTGCCGGGAAGAGTTCTCCTGGTGCTCCCGATCTCGGAAGCGTGGCGGCGGCGGAACAGAGATGAGATCACGAAAAAGGGTTCCGTCCTCGAGGGTTTCGGGACGCGGTGTAAATATATGTCAAAGGGGGGCGTCAAAGGAGGCCAGGGGGGCCCAGGCGCCCTGGCGGCACGGCCAGGAGGGGGGGCGCGCCCTCTGGCCGCCTGGAGCCCTGGTGGCCCCCGTCCGGCCCTACTTTGGCCGCATGGAAGCTTCTGGAATGCTGATTTTTTATATATTTTCCCGGAATTTTTCTGGCAATTTACGTAATGGGAAAACCTGAAATACAAAAACAGCAGAAAACAGAAACTGGCACTGGGGTGCACTGAGTTAATAGGTTAGTCCAAATATGATCAAAAGTGTATGGAAGTGCATAAATATCATAGCAATATCACACAAAAGAGGCATGGAGCAAGCAGAAATTATAGATACGTTTTGGACGTATCAACATCCCCAAGCTTTATTCCTGCTCGTCCTCGAGTAGGTAAATGATAACAAGCATAATTTCTGTGGTGACATGCTATTAACCATATAAGAACTTTTCACAGTCACATGACAAGTGCTTACTGAGACAATGAGTCTGTAGTAATTAAGTTGCCTCATGAGAACATCACAAAGAACTGAAAGTTTTACAATATGATACTGAAACACTCAATAGATTTGTAGTGAGCATGGTGTGCAAACATGACAAAGTGATATCTCGCTTGCCCCCTTTAGTGAAGCAAAACATAAATGCAGGGGCACCTCCAAAGTTTAAGTGACGACTAGATACAATGATTTCAGAATGAACGATATCATAATCATGCAGAAGACAATGGTACTTTGGGACAATGCACATTAAACTCAGAATGACAATCATGCTCTCAATAGTTGGTGCTTTAAAGAAGGTGGAGACTCTCGAACCGTGGCTTTTGTTGGCAAAGTTGAAAACCCGTGGTCGGAAACAAAAACTAAACATGTACCAGAGCTCTTGGTTTTAAAAAATAGAGGTAATTTTTTTTAGAATATGCATATTTCGTCAACGAATGCTAGTAGATAACTCAATTACTTCTTGAGCTGGACAAGTTTCGAGGAACGGCTCCCGCACGAGGACGATCACATCCTCTTAATCTCCTTTGTTTATCACTGCCAAAGTTTTCTGATTTCTCATGAACAAAGCGTGAAGGAGGGTTTGTTTGTTATATTTTTTTAATGAGCCGGGCGCACTCTACGCAAATTCCTTCTCGTATTAGGGGTTTGCACATTAGGCATGCAATCCCGGGGTGAAGTTTGTCCAACTTAAAAAGATCATGAATTAACTACTACTTCCTCATGAGCTAAAACAGAGGCACAAAAGTGAAATGCTTTTTTTGAATAATTTCGAGATGGTACATGAAAGTCTTCGTTAGGAATGGCAGGCAAATACCATGTATAGGAAGGTATGGTGGACTCATATGGCATAACTGGTTTAAAGGATTTTGGATGCACAAGCAGTCAGTCCGCTTAGTAAAGGCGAAGGTTAGCGAAAGACTGGGAGCGACCAACTAAAAGAGCAATGACAGTCATAATCATGCAGAGCGACAAAGCAACATTGAATCGGGCATGGAAGTTATATCGCTACTCAGAAATTAAAGATCATCAAGGCTTGATAGACTTTCTTTACAGTCTTAAATATGCGTGAGCATATGCCAAGTCAATCAAAATAAATTCTTGGAGGAAGATACCACTAAACCATACCACATCATAGGCAAACAAATCATGTTGGTACTTCAATAACACATTAAGAACCCCCCAGCTATTTGAGACTAACCATAAGAAAACATGAACTACTAAGCACCATTATGCACATTGCATTTTTATCATAGACATATCAACCAGTGCAACAGAAGCCAACTCTCTTAACAAGATAAGCATGATAACTCAAGAGAGTTCCAGCGACCAACTAAACAAAAGCTCTTCAAAAAGTAAAGCATGAAAACTAAGAGCTGAACATGATAGTAGCTATTGAAAGACAAAGAACATACACAACAAAGATAAACATGAAAAGCCCATGTTATGTTCTAGGTTGAAGTGGAGCGTGTTTCTCTCCCACACAAATAAAGCTGAGTTCCAAGTCGTTATGAACAGCAAGCAAAGCTAAAGAAAACTAAAAAGGAAACTAAAACCAAGACGCTCCAAGCGTAGCACATAACACATGAAGTGATAAAAATATAGTGGAACAAAAGACGAACTGATAATTGTTGATGGAGAAGGGGATGCACGGGGGCATCCCCAAGCTTAGATGCTTGAGTCTTCTTGAATATTTCTTGGGGTGCACGGGGTCATCCCCAAGCTTGAGCGTTTGACACTCCTGAATCTTTTTATCATCTTCCCTCGCACACTTGAAAACTCCCTTCATACATAACTCATCATAATCTGATTAGCGAGGTTAGTACCCTTAATAAAATAATTTTTCCTTGCTGGAAATAAGGATATTCATGAAGGTCTACTGTTTCTCAAGATTGCCAAAAGGTTTTTGAAAAGAAAAAGCAAGCTCAAGGTTTGCAAAACGAAGGAAAGGCAAAACAGGACAGAATCTGTGAAAAACAGACCAGCAGGTAGTAAATAATTTGTTCGGGGCACTTCTGCAACTCAAATAAAAAAACTCAGAACAGACGCCCGAAAGCCAATTGTATAGAGCACGCTGTCGAAGAAATTCAGACCAAAAAGATGATCTGGTGATTTTATACGAATTTTTCTGTACAAGGACAGAATCTGTTTCCTGGACAACACGTCACAACTTTTGAACTTTCTTGCAATCAGAGGTTACACTTGGCACAAAGCTGAAAAGTAAAGAGAAAATGATGATGCTAATGTAGTAACAACATCAAGACACAACAAAAGCAAAATAAAATTTTATTCATTGTGTGCTGCCTCCCAAAAGCGCTTTCTTTTATGCCTTTAAGCTAGGCATAATGCAAAGAGATCAAGTTGTATCAATTGAACCATCATCAAGATCATCAAAAAGCTCTTCAATAGTACAACTAGTCTTAAGAGGACTTTCAAATAAAGGCCTAACAGAGATACTTCTAGGGAGAAGACCAAAAGGAAAAAAGTCAAGGGAAGATTCATTTATAAATTTATCAAAGAGAGGTGTTTCTTCCAAAGTCTTTACAGTTTCAACCCCTTTGGCAATAGATGGATTACTTTTAGAGCGGGGAGCCTTTGGAACGTAAACGAACTTAGGCTCCTTCTTTGCCGGAGTTTCTACCTTTTTGGTTTTGATTGAGGAGAAATTAGTTCCTAGAGTATCAAAGATTTCCTCAATCTTGTCTATCCTAGAAGAATCCAAGTCATGGGATTTGATGGTCTCCAAAGTTTTGAGAATTTTATGCATGGAGCTATCAAGCCTATTCAAATTCCCTTGGATCTTACGATCCAACTCATTTATCTTATTAATGTTTGGCATCTCTAGCTCTATCTTTTCAAGTTTTTTCATAATGTGAGCTGGGGTGATGTCCTCTTGAATGCTAACAACAGGGGGATTTCTAACAAGATTTTCAATAATACTAAGAGATTCCCAAACTGGGGCCTCTAGGAAATTCCCGTTGATAGCAGAATCTAGAATAAACCTATTCCAAGAAGTAATTCCAACATAAAAATTTCTAAGAAGGATAGTAGTAGATTGTTTCTTGGTGGCTCTTTTTGAGAATCATTAATTCTATACCAAGCATCTTTTAGACTTTCCCCACCTTTTTGTTTAAAGGTGAGAACTTCTGCCTCACCAAAGACAAAAGGACCAGACATAACAACAACTAAAGAATGAGATAACTATTTTTGTGATTTTTGATAGAAGACACTAAAGCAAAAACTGAAAGGTAAACTAACAAGACTAAAAAGCAAAGGTAAAAGATAGCGTGCAACTCCCCTATCTTGAAGAGTGGAGTCCCCGGCAACGGCGCCAGAAAACTTTGCTTGATGGCTTCTCGCCCCTCGTTGGTTACCCCAAGGTGAAGGTTTGAGATGCAGTGTAGCGGTAGTTTTCCCTTGGCAAAGATACCAAGGATCGAATCCCCTGAGACTCTGAGGTTCAACAAGAAGGTGTCAACTGCTAGCGGCGCAACTAGCGATTGACCGGACCTGCACACAAATACAAATAACTTTGCTCCCAACGAGAACAGAGAGGTTGTCAATCGCTCCGGCCTTGTCGTTTACAAAGGATCAAACGCAAGAGATAATAGTGATAGGTATTACTGGAACTAGTAAGTAAGAACAGAAAGTAAATAACGGATGTGATCAATGATGGTAATATGGACCGGGGTCCCATGATGTTCACTAGTGATGTCTCTCTCCCAAAAGACGATAAAACAGCTAAGCGAGGTAAACGAATTACAGCTGGGCAATTGACAGGATTATGTGCGCAAACCAATGCTAACTATGCTGCAAAGAAAGGTAGAGGCTCAAAAGCATGGGCGGTACGCCAAGGCAAGTAGACCGAAATCCATCTGCATCTACTACTAATCATCCACATTGAGATATCTATCCAGAACATCTCGCTGGTATTAAGTTGCGAGTCCCACCCATAGTGTAAACTCAAAGCAACAGACAACTGCATTAAAATAACTTTGTGTAAAGTAAACAATCCTTGCACCCGCAAGTACAAGCACCGTTGTTTTCCCCCTTGTGGCAACAACACATCCCCTAGACTCATGTTTATGTCACTCAAGCTAGTCATCGAGGGGCATGAACCCACAATCAAGCATAACGTTCCCTCTTGGAGTTACTACCTACTACTTGGCCAAAGCAATAAACAGCAACGGAGAACATGCAAGAATTACTCAAGAACATAAATATAAAAGAGGTGAATCAAATATATTACTCACACACAATCTGAACATAATCTCATAATCCATCGGATCCCAGCAAACTCAGCATAGCAACATCATAAGGATTACATATGTGCCTCGATCATGTAGGGCAGCTCACGAGGTCTAATCGGTGAAGAACAAAGAGGGGAGGAGAACATCACATAGCTATTGGTCATGGACCCATGGTCCAAGGGAGACTACTCACAACTCATCCGGGAGGCGTCCATGGTGGTGGAGAGGATCCCGGTGGTGATCCTCCCCTCCGGCAGGGTACCGGGAAGAGTTCTCCTGGTGCTCCTGATCTTGGAAGCGCGGCGGCGGCGGAACAGAGATGAGATCGCCAAAAAGGGTTCCGTCCTCGAGGGTTTCGGGACGCGGTGTAAATATATGCCAAAGGGGGGCGTCATAGGAGGCCAGGGGGGCGCAGGCGCCCGGGCGGTGCGGCCAGGAGGGGGGGCGCGCCCTCTGGCCGCCTGGAGCCCTGGTGGCCCCCTCCGGCCCTACTTTGGCCGCATGGAAGCTTCCGAAACGCTGATTTTTTTATATATTTTTCCCGGAATATTTCTGGCAATTTACGTAATGGGAAAACCTGAAATACAAAAACAGCAGAAAACAAAAACTGGCACTGGGGTGCACTGAGTTAATATGTTAGTCCAAATATGATCAAAAGTGTATGGAAGTGCATAAATATCATAGCAATATCACACAAAAGAGGCATGGAGCAAGCAGAAATTATAGATATGTTTTGGACGTATCACCGCAATAGCCTATTTTTTTTAAAACTAGGCCACATTAACCATGGGCTACATATTTACTGTAGTTAACATGGGCCTCTTACGGGCCGTAGAAATAATGGGCCTTCTAAGGGCCGTAGAAACAATGGGCCTTCTACGGGGCGTAGAAACAATGGTCCTTATACGGGCCGTAGACACAATGGGCCTTCTACGGGCCGTATCATCAATGGGCCTTCTACGGGCCGTATGATCGGTTGGCCAAACATGGGCCAATAATAGACCACATTATGGCCATAAATGGGCTAGAGTTGAAATCATCCGTTCATGGGCCGACCATAACGGGCCGTCGTTAATCGACCGTATTTGATGACGCTATGAAAATGGCCCAACATATTAATGGGCCACAAACGGGCCGACTATAACCACAGGCCGAATTTGGCCCACAAGCATAAAATGACACTAACGGGCCGAAAGTAAACGAATGCTGGAAATGAGCCCAAGAATAAATGGGCCCTGAGAAGGCCGAAAGATAACATGGGCTGGAAACGGCCCAATGGAATAATGGGTTGTTAATGAGTATAAAGTGATACACTGTTCATTACGGGCCAGTTTTACCACGGGTCGTTAATGGGCCGAGGGTTACTAAGGGCCTCATATGGGCCGAAAGACGTCATGGGCCATACATGGGCCAGAAGTTAAAATGGACTGGAATTATATTGGACGGCCCAGATGACGCTACTGGGCCTAATTCAGATAGGCCGTAAACGGGCCCTGGGTTAGTAGGCTTTAAATAGGCTATATGCGAATATGCCGTTAACAGGCTTGCCGTGGGCCGGCCCGCCACCTTTTGACCAATTCAAACGGGCCGGCCTTTTCACAGGAATGGGCCTCTATTGGCCGTGCCATGTGTCGACATATCATAGTCGCTTTGGGTCCAAGGAGTGGACGACATCTGTCCCAACGACGAGCCGACACGTGTTCCCTCCAGCCAATGATGATTTTACACGTGGAAAATCCCCATTGGTCGGGGTTGTTAACGTGTTATCGGATCCAAAACCGGACCCAATAGCTTAATGGTGTTCCGTTACGGTGGATGCCACGTGTCGGTCACCCATGACGAAAGCACTTCTGTGACGCGTGATTTATCGTCATGGAAGTGGACATTTCCATGATGATAATTTTGCTAATGTCATGGAACACTTGTGCAACAGCACATGTATGACTATCTTGATTCTGTCATAAATTTGTCATGGATGTACATGCATGACAGAAAATGTGACCTACTGTGACAAACACGGAAGTGTATTTTTTGTAGTGTAGGCTAATGATTGCATAACTTTGCTTGGTGTACTAGGTTTGTATGAATCCATCTGCTGTTCATTGTGCTCCCTAAGACTTTAATTGAGCTACAAAATGGCCAACTGCTTGCTTACTTATACACAACATGCTGTCTAAATTTGTAACTTGTCTGTGTTTTGGATTTGGCCCCAACATCATGCTCCTCTGGTGAGCTAAGAGAGATTTCTGTATGCAGGCTGCAGAAACTACCATTTTTATAATTTTTAAAATATCACCTGCTTATGCTTCATGTCGTGTAACATTATTGTTAGTCCTATTTTTCCATGTAAAAAATAGTCTATCTTGCTCGCTTCACTCTTCTTCCACCATATCCAAATATGTGAGTAGTTGTTTGAGTGTTGGGGAGACTATCACTTGAAGTGTTTGAGCAAGGAGTTCATCATCAACACACCGTTTATTACCTTTTGGAGAGTGGTGTCTCCTAGATTGGTTAGGTGTCACTTGGGAGCCTCCAACAAGATTGTGGAGTTGAACCAAGGAGTTTATAAGGGCAAGGAGATCGCCTACTTCGTGAAGATCTACCACTAGTGAGGCAAGTCCTTCGTGGGCGATGGCCATGGTGGGATAGACAAGGTTGCTTCTTCGTGGACCCTTCGTGGGTGGAGCCCTCCGTGGACTAGCGCAGCCGTTACCCTTTGTGGGTTGAAGTCTCCATCAACTTAGATGTACAATAGCACCACCTAACGGAACCAAGACAAAAAAACATCATTGCCTTCACTTGCGTTTGATCCCTCTAAACTCCTTCCTTTACCTTCATATGCAATTGTTTACTTTCCGCTGCTATACTCTTAGAATTGCATGTGTAGGTTGATTGCTTGACCTATGCTAAGTTGCTAAAATCTGCCAAGAATAAAAATTGGGAAAAGGATAGATTTTTATTTGGTCAAGTAGTCTAATCACCCCCCTCTAGACATACTTTCGATCCTACACCATTCTCTCATGTGCTTGCATTAGAACTGCTACGTATTTTGTATAATTCTATGCTGATGCATAGCCTGTTCTTGTTACCTTCTTTCATACCTTACATGTGTATCCTAAACTACTTAGGATAGGTTGGTTGTTGACCCACCAGTGACCCCCACCTTGTCCCTATTGCCCCCGCTGGATTATCAGAAGACCCGATCAACGGGATCGAAGACTACGCCTCAACACCGCACATCACTTTCCCCTTAGTTGCTCGACACTACTGGGTTACTATCAAGTGCCGAGGGTGATACCTCATCAGCACTTCTGATGTTAACATTGTAGGTTAGTTCACCGGTTATGGTCATTGAGGGTGATTCCTCCTTCTCCACTCCCGATAACGATACTGTCGTGCAACTCCTCAAGAGTAGACCTCGAGGGTGATTCCTCCTCTGTTCACCTTGATGATAACATCAGGTGGAATTCCATCGAGGGTGATTCCTCAGGGTTCCCCCTTGGTGTTAGACACACAGTTACTATGGTTACTTACTTTACAATTGTTACTTGGAAAGGCGGGTCGACCCTGAGGGGTATCCGCGAGTGATGTGGGGACGAGTTGACCTGGAGGGTACCCGAGAGTTGAATACGAGGCGTGGTCGGGCACTCTTAGCGCTTGCCGCAAGTCCTCGAGATGGGGCGACGGGGTCACATGATCGTGAGTCTCTGCTCGTTACTGCGCTACCAAGACACTAAACGATTAAAAGTGCAAATCAGCTAGGAGAGGAAGAGCTTGGATCTTAGCGAGATAGAGCTTTCTGGTAGAAAAATCACTTGGGCTAATGCGTTGCCGAACCCTAATTTTGAGAAGTTGGATTATGTTCTCGCTAGCGTCAAATGGGAGCAGAAGTTTCCCTTGGTAACAGTCCAAGCGCTATCGCACGTGATCTCGGACCACACCACATTGCTCGTTGATTTTGGCGAGGCAACGCATATGGGGAATAAAAACAGTTTTTCTTTCGAATTAGCGTGGTTCGAAAGAGAAGGGTTCCTAGATCTAATAGCAATATAATGGGCTAAAGATTCAGGAGGGAAGACGAATATTGAAAGATGGCAGAATAAGATTAGACACCTACAAAGTTTCTTACGTGGGTGGGCTAAGCATTTGAGTGGGATATATAAGATCGAAAAGGAAAGGTTCCTTTTACTTACTCAATCCCTAGACCTAAAATCTGAATCCTCCATCTTAGACACCAGCGAACTGGAAACCAAAGTGGAGGCAGAAATGCGATTGAAAGAACTGCTTCGAGAGGAGGAATTGAAGTGGGCACTGTGAGCTAAAGTACGCAGAATTTTCCAAGGGGATGATAAAACCCAATTCTTTCACATGATTGCGAATAGAAAGCACCGAAAGAAGATAATCTTCTAGCTCGAGCGGGATGAAGGAACAATTATAGGACAGGAAAACCTAAAACTATACATCACCAATTACTATAAGCAACTATTTGGGCCTCCGGAGGATAATTCCGTATCCTTGGATGAGTCCAGAGTTGAGGATGTCCCTCAACTTGCCGCGGTTGAAAATGATATTTTGACCGCTCCATTTTCGGATAAAGAGGTGTTTGAAGTGATTGCACAAATGAAGAATAATAAAGCTCCAGGGCCCGATGGTTTTCCGGCAGAGTTTTATGAAAAGTGCTAGCACATTATTAAGGGGGATTTGCTTGTGATGTTCCATGACTTATTTGTTGGACAACTTTGGTTGTTTCACTTGAATTTTGGAACGATCACTGTGCTTCCTAAGAAAACAGAGGCCATGAGAATTGAGCAGTTCAGGCCGATCTGTCTTCTTAATGTCAGTTTCAAAATTTTCACCAAGGTTGGGCCTAATAGGCTTACACATATTGCGCATTATGTGGTGCAACCGTCCCAGACTACTTTCATGCCGGATAGAAACATCCTAGAAGGGTTTTTGGTCCTACATGAGATGCTTCATGAAATCCACACGAAAAAACTTGACGGTGTAGTTTTCAAAGTGGATTTTGAGAAAGCGTATGATAAGGTCAAATGGCCATTTCTTCAATAGGCCTTGCGTATGAAGGGTTTCGATCTGGCATGGAGAAACCAGGTGGAATCGTTCACGCAAAAAGGAAGTGTTGGAATTAAAGTGAATGACGACATAGCTCATTACTTCCAGACACACAAAGGTCTTAGGCAAGGAGATCCAATGTCCCCTATCGTGTTCAACATAGTGGTCGATATGTTGATAATCTTAATAGGTAGGGCTAAGGATGCTGGCCAGGTAGGTGGCCTTGTTCCGCATTTAGTTGACGGAGGTGTGTCCATCCTACAATACGCTGATGATACTATCATCTTCATGGAGCATGACTTGGCAAAAGCAAGGAACATGGAGTTGGTGTTATGCTTGTTCGAACAATTGACCGGGTTAAAGATTAACTTCCATAAAAGCGAATTGTTCTGCTTCGGTAGAGCTAAAGATGAACAAGACGCTTACAAACCAGTTGTTCGGGTGCGAACTGGGAGCTTTACCCTTCTCGTACTTGGGTATACCAATCCACCATGGCAAGCTTACAAAGAGAGAATGGAAGTGCACAGCAGATCGATTTGAGAAAAAACTAAGCTGCTGGAAGGGCAAGCTTATGTCATACGGAGGCCGACTAATTCTTATTAACTCGTATCTCACGAGTATGCCTATGTTTCTCTTGTCCTCTTTTGAGGTACCAGTCGGTGTCCATAAAAGGCTTGATTTCTATCGATCGTGCTTCTTCTGGCAGAATGATGAACTCAAATGAAAGTACAGATTCGCTAAGTGGGCACATCATTTGTAGGCCAAAAGACCAAGGGGGCCTCGGTATCGAAAATTTAGAGGTAAAGAACAGATGTCTTCTCAGCGAGTGGCTGTATAAGTTATCTGTTGAGACGGATGCCACTTGGGCCCAGATTCTCCGCAATAAGTACCTTCAATCCAAAACTTTGTCATAGGTGACGGTGCGGCCGACTGACTCGCTATTTTGGAAAGGATTGATGAGAGTTAAATCGGTCTTTTTCAACAGGACAAAGTTTATCGTTGGAAATGGTACTACCATAAGATTCTGGGAGGATACGTGGCTTGGGGAGACGCCCCTTGCAATCCAATATCCCTCTCTCTATAGTATTGTTCAGCGAAGAGAAGCTTATGTTGCAACAGTACTTCGGTCCACTCCACTCAATATTCAGTTTAGGAGGACGCTAGTGGGAAACCGTTGGGAAGCCTGGCTCCATCTCGTGAGAAGGTTGATGAGTGTTCAGCTATTTCAGCAGCTCGATCAGTTGTGCTGGAAACTAACTAAGAAGGGAGAGTTTTCGGTTAAATCCATGTATTTGGATATTATCAACTCTAGCTCTGTTCCTAGTTCTGAACATGTTTGGAAAGTCAAGGTACCTTCGAAAATTAAAGTGTTTATGTGGTTTGTCCATAAACAAGTCATTTTATCTAAGGATAATTTGGCAAAACGTAACTGGACACGATCTACAAGATGTAGTTTCTGTGAGAGTGATGAATCCATCAAACACCTCTTTCTTGACTGTCCTTTGGCGATAAAATGTGGCAATTGGTCCACATAGCATTTCATATTACTCATCCGAATTCTATCAACACGTTATTCGGGACGTGGCTTGACATGATAGATTCAGAAACAACAAGACATATTCGTGTAGGAGTATGTGCTTTATTATGGGCAGTCTGGAACTGCAGAAACGATTTGGTTTTTAACAGAACAAGAAATATTCATTTCTTGCAGGTTATTTTCCGAGCTACGGCCCTGATCCGTATGTGGTCGCTACTCACTCCGACGGAGGCCAGGGAGCGTTTGGTTACTGGGTCTATCCGATGGGAGACGGTAGCATGGCTATTTTCAACCGGTTTGGATGGTGGTTATGTAATAGGATAGGCATTTAGTGTTCCTATCTTTTTTATGCCGGCCGGTTTTGGCTTCCCTGTATTCTGTCTGCTCCTAGTGAGCCTTTTTTCGCTTTGTTTTGAGACCTGATGATTATTGTTGAACCTTTTGGACTTTTAATAATACAGCCGTATGCATCATTCTGATGCAGAGGCCGGGGATTCAACCCCCTTTTAGAAAAAAAGAAAAAAAAGACACTAAACAGTTAGGATATTTTATCCGAGTACTTTACGCACTAACCAGCTACGTGGGAATAGATATGGGCTCTTGACGTCGTGGTATCAGCCAAAGCCTTCTTGACGCCACCGACTTAGCGGTGGGCGCGGGGTTGAATCGCGTAACGTAACTTCCTTTGAAATGGAAGTTGCTAGGTCTGCTCACCGGCCGCCCTCACAACATGCATGTGTAAAATGGGCGATGGGCCCAGACCCCTGCGCGCTTAGGATTTAGACTGGCGTGCTGACCTCTCTGCTGTGCTTAGGTAGGGCTGCGATGTGTTGATCTTTCGAGGCTGGGCATGACCCAGGAAAGTGTGTCCAGCCAGAGGGGATCGAGCGTGCTGGGAAATGTGGTGCACCCCTGCAGGGAAGATTGATCTATTCGAATAGCCTGTCCTCGGTTACGGACGCTCGGAGTTGTATCCTAATCGATACAACTATAACTGGATGCTGAGAAATGAATGGATTTGTGGCTCCGGGATTGCTTCCTCGCACGGAGTCGAGGAAGGATCTCTGGGCGTTAATGCTACAACATGCTTGATAACTATAATATGTTATTCTGTACTCTCTTCTACTGCTGCAAGATTGGTGGTTTCCAGAAGATGCTAGTCTTCGATAGGACTAGCTTCTCCCCCTCTTATTCTGGCATTCTGCAGTTAGTCCACAGATACTACCCCTTCCTTTGATACCGATGCATAAGTAGTATAGATCCTTGCTTGCGAGTACTTTGGATGAGTACTCACGGTTGCTTTGCTGCACCTTTCCCCCTTCTTCTTCTTTCTGGTTGTTGTAACCAGATGGTGGAGTCCAGGAGCCAGATGCCACCTTTGACGACTGCTTCTACCCCGAGGGTGCCTACTACTACGTGACGGCCGCCAACAACCAGGAGTAGTTAGGAGGCTCCTAGGCAGGAGGCCTTGCCTTTTTGATCGTGTTGTTTTTGTGCTAGCCTTCTTAAGGCAAACTTGTTTAACTTACATCTGTACTCAGATATTGTTGCTTCCAGTGACTGTTGTGTATTCGAGCTTATGTATTCGAGCCCTCGAGGCCCCTGGCTTGTAATATAAAGCTTGTATTATTTTATTTGTGTCTAGAGTTGTGTTATGATATCGTCTAGTGAGTCCCTGATCTTGGTCGTACACATTTGCGTGCATGATTAGTGTAAGGTCAAATCGAGGGCGTCACATCCCACGTGATGCCCAACATAGTGTACGGTCAAATCGAGGGCGTCACATCCCAGGTGATGCCCAACACAGTGTTTACAACTAGACCCCTGTTGCAATTGCAATACGGGTTGCAATGGTGTCGGGGCACTGGCGAAGATATTTTTTGCAACAAGGATCATGTTGCAAAGGGGCATTTGCAACAACATCCTAGTTACAAAGGGCTTCTCAAGTTATCCATGGTCTTCGCAACAGCGTCCATGTTGCAATGGTTTTTTTTTGCAACAACGCCCCTGTTGCAAATAATTGCAACCAAGGTTGCGTTTTTTTTTTGCAAAGGGACTTTGCGCAATTTGCTCGTTGTTGCAAAATAATGCGACGACTCGGATGCTGCGAAACTTGTGACCTAGTAACTCGCGAGGTGACAGATCTTTTTAAAAAAATCCGTCGGCCGACACGTAACAACCCCCTAAATATTTGTCAAAACAACTATTGAAATATATTGCACACCTCTCTCCATCAGTTCGGACTTTTGGATGAGTTGGCTGGTGCATTAACAGACTTTTACATGAGTTGGCTGGTGCATTAACTCAGTAACAACCACATCAACTTTATATGTTTTTCTAGGCTACATCAACTTTGTAAAAAAAATTGAGACAAACATCAACTTTGTATGTAAGCGTGTTCTCAACATAAATAAGAGTAAACTATTGCTTGGGCTGCATTGGTTTGCAGGCCCATCTTCTCCGCTCGTACCCGTTCTGTTCTTGAGCATTAATATGTTGGGCCCGAGGCGCAATGGCCCATTTCTTCTACGCTCTGCAGAGCCGTGTCGTGGTGCGTGTAGTCCCGGGGCTCCCAGACTTTTTTCCCATCGCTCCCGTGCCCGTCCGTTCGTGCGTGCGGCCAGCGGTGCCCTGATCGACACTGGATAGATGCAGCTGCAACAGGAGTTGGTGGAGGCAGCGCCGCCACTCGGAGCAGCCCGACCATAGTGCAGGCCACCAACGACGAGACGCGACCAAGCGATGCGCTATTGTCTTCTTAGGAAGATGAATCAGACTGGCTTGTTGATCCGATTTTTCACATAAAACCGGAGACGTGCCTCCCCTTGCGTTCGTTCCTTATCTGGAGATGGCCAGAGTCTTAAAACCTCCATTTTTGGCAACGAGCAAGACTTCGAATTCAATTCAAAAAAGGCGTCGAATCCAGTTACAAAGAAAGGGGAGGAAAGCAAATAGCCGCGTCCGGCACCTATCTAGTCTTCAGGTCTTCCACCAGCGCGGAGCTAAGTGCTACCACTAGGACGTGGGAGGGAGCCCCCGAGGCCCGAGGGCGGCACTCCGGAGACTCCGGGGCGTGTACATCCCCACTCATTATTATGTGAAAGTGTCACGGGCGGAGACCTTCACAGGCGTGAGCCTTACTTCATATCGCCAGATGAGGGCCCCGCCTTGCGCCACCCCCGACCACCATTGGGGCGACCGGAAACCAGGACGGGACCAAGGGGCAAGGGGGACGCCAACGGCGCCCTCGGCGACCACGGGCCCTCTGCCGAGGGGAAGGGCTCCCCCAATAGAGGACCTACCTCCGCATGCTGGTTTGCTCCATGCGGCGTGGGGAAGACTCGGCTACAGGCCCTCCACGTGCACCCCAGCGCTCTGCCCTAGTCGAGGGCGGAACTGTTGCCCTTGGGCCTCCGACCAGTGCCGTGGTTTGGTTCACCTGTAGCCCAATGTTAGTGCATGCCTGCCGCTGAAATACCTGTTGTGCCCTGTCGTCGTCGCTGAAGGGGTCGATGGAGCCCCCAGGTGACTCGTGGTAGTCTTCTGCTTCGAGCGCCTCACCATTCCAGCTCGGCCCGGGGAAAGCATTGGGGCCTTCTTTGAACGCGTACCCCAGGACCACCATGCGTGGCACGTAGGCCTCATCGGCGGCCCTACCCAGGATGTCACTCACGTGCACCGTGCCTTGAACTTTCGGCTACGACACCTGGCCTCAGTGGCTACCTGATTGTAGCCCGACGCGCCCTCGTGAGGGGCCTTCGGCGCTGGCCCCGCCCGTGATGAAGTTGCTGCGGCCGGACGGGTGGCACCAGCACCCGTGTTGGTGTCGTCGGGCCGCTCCATCGCTTTAGGGGGCGTGCAAGCTTGTCGGGGCCTCGCGTGTGCCTCACCTGCGGCCTGGGGCGCGGGTGTGGAGTAGAACGGCGGTGCGCCCCTACGGGCGACACTTTCCAGCAGAACGTCACGGCCGCCCTCGGCCAGCCTGCATTGTAACAGCTCTCGCGCCACGATGAGCGCAACCCTCATGTTCACCTGCTCCCGTCTGGTGTGTGGTGCTATCGTTGCGGCGTAGTTCGAGGATCGTGCCGCGGAGCATGCGCACCGCGACGCTGCGGCGTCGCCTGCTGGTCCGCGCCGCCCGCGGCAGGTGGCGTTGGGCGGCGCGGGGGCCGCCTGAAGTCCGGAGTTGAGGCCTTCGTGGGTGGATGGCACTGTCCGCGCGGGCCAGGCTTCCCAACGATCGATGTTAACCCCCCGGTCATCGGCCACTGGGGCTGCTGAGTGGTAACGAAACGAACGACGGAAGAGGAGATCTTGGGTTCTGGCAAAACCCTTGTGGTTCGAACATTGGGTGCGCATGAAGATCTCTCCGTCCGCTCTAGCTCGTCTACTCGCCAATTCCTAGGCCTAGCTCGTCAGGCCCGAAGAACAAGGGACACAAAGGTTTATGCTGGTTCGGGCCACCGTTGTGGTGTAATACCCTAATCCGGTGTGGTGTGGTGGATTGCCTTATAGGCTAGAGAAGAACTAGTACAAGGGAAGAACAGCCTCCTGAGGAGAGGTGTTCTTGCGCTGGGATGAGCTTGCTATGTGTGTAGTTGGCTCTTGATCAGTTGCCCTCTAGGGTGGGTCTGCTCAAGATGAGATGATCCCCGTATGGTGGTGGCTAGTCCTATTTATAGAGGCCCAGGTCCTCTTCCCAAATATTGAGCGGGAAGGGATCCCACATAGGCCAAATTTGAAGGGGGATAGCTAGTACAAGCTATCTTGGCAAAAGGTGGTCATCGACTGCCAAAGGCTCTGGTGGTGACGCCGCTGTGGGCTCTGCGATGACCTCCGCTCTGCCGTCCTGCTGTTCTTGGTCTTGTTGCACCAATATGGAAACCTTTGCCTAATGCCTCGGGACTCCTTGTCTGCGCCTGCCTCTTTAGCACCAAAGAGGAAACTGGCACCCTGCGCCCGCTGGCGCCCGCCTGGCCTTGGTCGTCATGGCTCATGTCACGAAGACCTCGCGAGGTGCCCCTTGCCTTGATACCTCTGCTCCTCAGGAGCTAGCCTAGTGAGGCCGCCCCAGGGGAGGTCTTGTGTCGTCCGCCTTGCGAGGCTTGGCCCCTCGCGAGGGTCTTCAGTGGTTGCTGATGAGGTTAGGCCGTACCAGGCCGTCGGATGAGCCACGCCCTGGGCCGCCGGCAGGCAAGTCTGGGTACCCCTGTTCCTAGGATGCCGACATAAGGTGGTTAATTCTTCGGCCGCAAAGGCTTCGGATAGTGCCTCTAGGGCCAAGGATGCGGTTTTGTTTTCGGCACGGAGTGCTCGTGCCGGATCACTTATGACTGTGATTATTCCATTGGCCCCTGGCATTTTAAGCTTCATGTACCCGTAATGGGGTATGGCCTGAAAGCGTGAGAAAGCGTCCCGCCCTAGGAGGGCATGGTATCCGCTGTTGAAAGGGACAATGTGGAAGAGCAGTTCCTCTGACCTGTAGTTTTCGAGCGTGCCGAATACTACGTCGAATTGCATACTTCCCAAACATCAGGCCTCTCGGCTAGGGATGATTCCTCGAAAGGTTGTATTACTTTGCTCAATGCGGGTTTTATCGACCAACATTTTCTCGAGCGTGTCCTCGTATATGAGGTTGAGTCCGGTGCTGCTGTCCATGAGCACTTTGGTAAGGTGAAAGCCGTCTACTATTGGGTTTAGTACCAGAGCGGCTGGGTGTTGGACTGGCCAGACTCGTGGTTCATCATCGACAGTAAAAGTAATTTTCGCGTCATTCCATGGGCTCACAGTTGTTATTTGATGACCCTCGGCGAGTTCGCGATGTGCTCTCTTGCACCGGTTGTTTGAAGAGAAGGTCTCGAAGACCGTGAGGACGTTAAAATTGTCCTCCTATGGAGCTGCGGTGGTGAGGATGGCTTCACCGCTTTTAGCTACCTGCCGAAGTACCCAACATGCTCGAAGGCTGTGGGTTGGGATCATGCCAGGGGTTGCATGTATCGGACAAGGATTATCTAGGAGTTTGTCCAGAATGGACCTGTATCCCGTAAAAAGGTTTATTTTTCTTGCCGACGGGCATATGATTGGATGCATTGCTTGGGTATGTCCATTTTGTTTTAGCGGCATATTGTCTGAAGACAGGGTGTTCCAGATGGGTATTCCGGGCCTTCCAAGTACTTTCCAAGGCGCAGTACTTTCATACTAAGTGCGACAACTCTGTAAAACTTTGTACGCAACGGCGGATGAGGGTGTCCAAGACACCCTCGTCCGTGCAATTGCGGTGAAATATTGGAACCGCGTCATCATCGCAACAGTCCTTAATCTTGTTTTAGACAAGTAGGAATCTGGCCCAGAAGTGATGAACCATCTCCTGGGGTTGCTGCCGCACGTACATTAAGTCACATATGTCCAGAGGGCCAGAGTTACTTGGAGAATATTGGTTGTGGTGGGTGGGCGTGGTAAAATTTGAGTCCCGACCCAATATAGTGTCCGGGGTTTGCAAAACCTCCGGTGTAGACAACTTGGGCCCAGCAAGATCTGAGCATTCCCCGAGCTCGGCATCTGTCCCTGAGCTCGAAACATGCGTAGTTCTGCCCAAAGGAAGGATGTTCGGCTCAAAGGGTTCAGAGATCTGGTCACTGCCGGTTTCCGGTTCACGAGGAGAAGTGTCTTCGGCCCGTTTCCTCGATGGCCGCCACCAGGTGAGTGATCGGGGTGGAATTGTCTTCCTCCTGACCAGATTTAGGCCCGATCCGATCATTGGGTGCTGAAAGCCCCAGGGCGGCGATGCGATCCAGCAACTCGTTTAAGGACAAGGAATCCGCCGTATTCGCGTCTTTGGAGTGTTCGGAGACGATGTAGGAGTGGTGCTCGGTGACCGCATGGGACGCGGTCGGCTTGAGGGCTACGCGGGCGCATATGGCGAACCCGCTGAGCTGGAGGACCTGGCCAAGAGCCAGGCTTTTTCCGAGGGTGATTTCGTCGTTTATGACGAGACAAGCCATCGATCGCTTCTCGCGAGTATACAGTGGAGCTCTCAATGGAAGCACCACTGTCGGTCTCAAAACCGGCAGATCTCGGGTAGAGGTGCCCAAGCTGTGCGTCTAAGGATCAATGGTAACAAGGGACTGGGAACACGATGTTTTACCCATGTTCAGGCCTGTCAGCGTCCTGGGAACGGGGGTACCCAGACTTGCCTGCCTGCGGCCTGTGACGTTGCTCCATTAGCGGCCTGGTGCGGCCCAACTTCATCGACTATTACTCAAGACCCTCATGAGGGGCCAAGCCACGCGAGGCGGGCGACAGCAAGACCTACCTGGGGACAGTCTCTCTAGGCTGGCTCCCGAGGAGCAGAGATATCTCTTCAAGGGGTACCTCGCGAGGTTCACGTGATGTGATCCATGACGACCAAGGCCAGGCGGGTGCCAGCGGGCGCAGTGCGCAGTTTCCTCTTTGGTGTTGAGAGGGCAAGTGCAGGCGCGGAGTCCCGAGGGATCAGGCAAAGGCTTCCATATCGGTGCAACATAACCAAAGACCATCAAGGCTGCAGAATGGAGGTCATCGTGGAGCCCGGCGCGGCGTCACCACTAGAGCCTTTGGCAGGCGAAGACTACTTTTGTGAGGATAACTTGTACTAGCTGTTGCCCTTCAAATTTGGCCGTTGTGGGATCCCTTCCCGCCGATATTTTGGAAGAGGACCAAGGCCACTATAAATAGGACCTAGCCACCACCATAGAGGGGGATCTCATCTCATCTGGATCTGAGAAATAGCTCACCTAGTAGAAGAGACACCACAAGCTCATTCGAGCCTAAGAACACCTCTCCTCCGGAGGCTGTTCATCCCTTGTACTGGTTCATCCTCAGCCATACAAAGGCAATCAACCACACACACTGGAGTAGGGTATTACACCACAGGGTGGCCCAAACCAGTATAATTCTCTGTGTCCCCTGTTCTTTGAGCATGATGAGCTAGGCCGCGGATTTGTAGGGTGAGGCGTTGGGGAGGGAGTGTTCTTCGTGCGCACCCGAGAGTTCGAACTTCTCAAGGGTTTGTGGAGCCCGAAATCCGAAATTTGGTGCGCCAGGTAGGGGTGTGCCGACGCCTCTCTTCCATTGATCGATGCGTCGCCAATCCATCGCTTCAATGGCTGACGCTCGCCGTCCTCGTGCTGAGCAACGGGCTGCCCTCACCGCCCGCGTCGCTCGGACGACTCCCGTCGGTGAACCTCCTCGCCGTTCTCTATTGCCTGCGCCGACGCTGCCACTGGACCGGTGCGGCAGGAGCAGCAAGCCTCGTTGTTGCATCCCTCGGTGCGGCGGGATGGACGCACCGCAACCCGGTCGCTGACCCCCGCTGGCTCGACGTCCCACGACCATCATGGACGCGCAGGCTGCGCTGCTCATGGCGCGCGAGCTCCTACGCTACCGCCCCGTCGACAACTTCGACGAGGACTGGCTAGACCGCATCGCCGAGCTCGTCAGCGCCACTGGGGGCTGTCCTGCCCCGTCTCTCTCACTACCTCGTCCGCCTCCCCATGCGGGCGAAGTGGACCATGAAGCGCCTCCACCACCTCCTCATCAAGGCGTCATCCACGATCCAAGGCACGTGGCCCCGCGACGAGACCCACCGCGCGGGGCGCCTGTGCATGAAGACGGAAACTGCCAAGAGATCCAGCTGCCTCAAGGAGCAGTGCCAGCGCTCCCTCCACCATCGCGTCAAGACCGTGCACCCCCTACCATGGTGGCGCGTGGAAACCAAGACCAAGCTCCGCCTCCACGACAGGCTCCGGTATTAACAGCAGGCTGCAAGGCCCTCGCCCCAGAGCTATGCAACATCAACTGGCTTGGGAAGTTCAAGCCCGACCTGCCTCCACGCTACGACGGTGTCGGTGTTCTGGGAACGGGGGTACCCGGACTTGCCTGCCTGCGGCCCAGAGCGTGGCTCACAAGGCGGCCTAGTACGGCCCAGCATCTTCAACAACCACTCAAGAACATCGCAAGGGGCCAAGCCTCGCGAGGTGGATGACACAAGGCATCCCCTGGGGCGGCCTCGCCAGGCCAGCTCATGAGGATCAGAGATATCAAGGTGAGGGGCACCTCACGAGGTCCTCGTGACGTGAGCAGTGACGACCAATGCCAGGCGGGCGCCAGCGGGCGCATAGTCCCAGTTTCCTCTTTGGTGCTAAAGGAGCAGGTGTAGGCGAGGAGTCCCGAGGCGTCAGGCAAAGGTTTCTATATCGGCGCAACAAGACTAAGACCAGCAGGACGGCAGGACGGAGGTCATCGCGGAACCTTTGGCACGCGAAGACCACCTCTTGTCAGGATAGTTCGTACTAGTTGTCCCCTTTGAATTTGGCCGTTGTGGGATTCCTTCCCGCTCAATATTTGGGAAGAGGACCCGTGCCACTATAAATAGGACATAGACACCATCATAACGGGGGATCGAATCATCGAGACCTCTCATACACCGCACTCTCAGCCAAGCTCAACAACACCTCTCCTCAGGAGGCAGTTCATCCATGTACTAGTTCTTCCTGAGCCTACAAGGCAATCCACCATACACACTGGATTAGGGTGTTACACCACAACGGTGGCCCGAACCAGTATAAATCTTGTGTCTCTTGTTCATCAGATCTGACGAGCTAGGCCTAGGGCTGTTGAGTAGATGAGCTAGGGTGGAAGGAGAGATCTTCGTGCGCACCCCAGAGTTCGAACCTTAAGGGTTTTGCCAGAACCCTAGATCCGATATTTGGCGCGCCAGGTAGGGGTGTGCCGAAGTTTTCTCCTCGTCTGTCCCACTCTCCGCTCACCAAGTTCTCATGGCGAGCGTCCCCCCTCCTACGGGCTTGGTGGCCGCGCGCAGTGTCGCTCCCGGCCACCGGGTCTTCACCCCCGCCCTATGGCGGGTATAGTGGCCACCCATGTTCAGGCTGAATCTCCCAGCATGCTAGGATGGGGCGGCCGACCCGTTTGTCTTCCTCCAGGCCTTCGAAGAGGCCATCTCGGCGGCCGGCAGCGACGACAAGGTCATGGCCAGCTGGCTCCCCATGGCACTCAACGGCGTGCCACACGCCTGGTTTTCGGCTTGCCAGAATTGTTTGGGGCGTCCTGGGAAGAGCTACGCGGCCTCTTCCTCGCGTGCTTCGGGGCGCCGGCGCCCCCCGCCGTCGCGGCCCTCCTCGACGGTTCCCAAGCACCACCCTCCGGCCGACACATCAAGTAGATATTTCACCAGACGGGCGCCGCCTACATAGGCAAGGGGGGTCTTCCTGGGTTGGTGACTCCCAAGGCGACCTCGCCTTCGACTCGGGAGACCACCCCGCCTCCACCGCGGGCTCCGGCGCTCTCCCGATGCTCTGCACCCCCACCATCTGCAACGTGGCAGTCACCAAGACCCTCATCAACGGCGGGGCTCGCCTCAACATGCTCTCGGTGGAAGCTTTCAGCTTGCTCCACGTGCCACTCAAGCGGCTACGCCCCACCAAGCCCTTCTCTGGGGTCAGCAGCGGTTCTACCAGCCCCCTAGGGAAGATCCGCCTCCTAGTCACCTTCGGCACCTGAGACAACTACCGCACCAAGACGATCAACTTCAACATCGCCTAAATCAGTCTCCCGTATAACGCCATTCTCGGGTACCCAGCGTTGGCTCAATTCATGGCCGCAACCCATCCATCCTATAACCTCATGAAGATGCCGGGGAGCCGTGGAGTCCTTACCATAAAGAGGTACCAAAGAAGCCTTGGCGGCCCTCAAGCGCGTTTTCCGGACTGCTGCGGTGGCGCGCCCTACCGAGGAAGCCGCCCCTGGGACCAAGGGGGCTGCCCCTAACAAGAAGAAGCAACTTTTCTCCCAAGACCAAGCCGAGACAAAGCAGGTGCCGCTGGATGAAGATGAGCCATCAGGTGTCGCCTTCACCATAGGATCTAGCCTCCCCCCGGCTTAGGAGGAGGCGCTGGTTGGATTCCTGCGCGCGAACAGGGACGTGTTCACATGGGAACCCAAGGATCTGGCGGGGGGTCCCGAGAGAGGTGATCGAGCATCATTTAAACGTATGCCCTAACATGCGCCCCGTGAAGCAGAAGGCCAGGCGTCAATCCATAGAGAAGCAGTCCTTCATCATGCAGGAGACTCGTAAGCTAGAGGCGGCTGGTGTCATCCGCGAAGTCCAGTACCCGGAGTGGCTGGCAAATCCCGTCGTCGTACCCAACAAGGGAGGAAAAGAGCGCATGTGCATTGACTTCACGAACCTCAACAAAGCTTGCCCGCAAGATCCGTTCCCTCTGCCACATGTCGATTAAATCATCGACTCCACCGCTGAGTGCGACTTGTTGTGTTTCCTGGACACCTTCTCAGGTTACCACCAGATCAAGATGGCACTGCAAGACGTCGAGAAGACTGCCTTCCTCACCCCATGCGGGGTGTACTGCTACACCTGCATGTCGTTTGGGTTACCGAATGAGGAGCAACCTTCCAGCGTTTAATGCACATCACACTGGGAAAGTAGCTCAGGAGGAACGCTGAGGCGTATGTGGACGACATCATGGTAAAATCTCAGGAGGCCTTAGCCCTTATCACAGATCTGGTAGAGACTTCCGCCAACCTACACAAGGTAGACTTTCGGCTCAACCCGGAGAAGTGCGTGTTCGGAGTTCCTTCAGGCAAGCTCTTGGGCTTCCTCGTGTCGCATAGAGGAATCGCGGCAAACCCCGAGAAGGTCAAGGCGATAGAAAAGATGAGTCCGCCCAAGAACCTCCAGGAGATGCAGAAGCTGGTTGGCTGTGTAACGTCGCTGGGGCGTTTCATCTCCAAGCTAGGGGGAGAGCCCTCGCCTTCTTTAAGCTGGTGAAAAGGAAGGGCCCATTCGAATGGACCCCTAAGGATGATGCAGCGTTCTAAGACCTCAAGAGATACCTCACCAACTCACCAGTGATGGTGGCACCCAAGGCTCAAGAGCCATTGGTGCTTTACCTGGCCGCGACACCACATTCAGCTAGTGCGGCACTGGTGGCTGTTCGAGAGGAGCGTCAAGACAAGACCTTGCAACCCAAGGGAGGCACTCCAGAGGCCCCGTCAGGGCCGGAAGATGGCCGTGACATACAAGTCGACCTCCCTGAGGTCGCGGCTGCCCCAACTCACGACCAAGCTCCTGGGGAACCTTTCCAGACCACACAGCCACAGGAGAGCCCGGACTCCACCCTTGTCGAGCACCCGGTATACTTCGTCAGCACGGTGCTCCGTGATGCCCGAGCACACTACCCCATGCCGCAGAAGCTCTTGCTTGCGCTCCTCGTTGCTTCATGTAAGATGCGCCACTACTTCCAGGGCCACCCCATCAAGGTCGTCTCAGCTTACACCCTAGAATGGGTACTCCAGAGCCCAAACGTGGCAGGAAGGGTCGCGGAATGGAATATAGAGTTGCATGCATTCCAGCTAGAGTTCTGCACCACCAGATTCATCAAGGGGGCCGCGCTTGCTGACTTCTTGGTGGAATGGACCGACGCCCCAGGACCCGAAGCGAGCCCGAACTAGTCCCTCTTACCAGGGAGCGAAGCACCTGACGGCTGGGTCATGTACTTTGACGGCGCGTTCGCCCACCAAGGCGCTAGGGCAGGGGTTGTGCTCATCTCGCCCACTCAAGACAAGCTCTACTACGTCGTACAACTCTGCTTTCAGCCAGGTGATAAGGTCTCCAACAACGTCGTGGAATACGAGGGCCTCATCGCTGGCCTCAGGGCGGCGGTAGACCTAGGGGTGAAACGCCTCGTCATCAGGGGTGACTCCCAGCTCCTCGTCAACTTCTCCAACAAGGTGTACGAGCCAAGGGACGAGCATATGGAGGCGCACCTCGCAGAGGTACACAAGATGGAGAAGCAGTTCTTGGGCCTGGAGCTGGAGCACGTGCCCCAAGGCACCAACAAGGAGGCCGATGATATCTCCAAGAAAGCGTCCAGGCGACTGCCCTAGGCACCCGGCGTCTTCGAGGAAAGGCTCCTCAGGCCCTCGGCGTCACCCCCGCGGGAAGGGCCAACAAAGCCTCAGGAAGAACTCCCCTAGCCGCCGACCTCGGGAGCCCCGGCCTGCGGCCCGGCTTTAGGAGCTCGCTTGCTCTTGGCACTCGAGCCTCATGAGGGATGCTGGACCAAGGAATTCTTGTCATACCTGGTGTGGGGGGTGTTTCCGGAAAAGGAGGAAGATGCCGAGCGCGTAGCCCGACATGCTACGGCATACGGCATCCAGGACGGTGAGCTTTATAGGAGACGGCCAAATGACGTTTCTTTGCGATGCATCTCCAGGAAGAAGGGAGGCGAGCTGCTAGCTGACATCCACCCCGGGGACTATGGGCATCACTCATCATCGCACACCTTGGTCGGTAAGGCGTTCTGAAGTGGTTTTTACTGGCCCACGGCACTTAACGACGCTGCCGAGCTGGTAAAGTCTTGCGAGGCTTGCCAGTTCCATGCCAAGCAGATCCACCAACCAGCCCAGGGCTTTCAAACCATCTCGCTCTCCTGGCCGTTCGTGGTCTGGGGGCTGGACACCCTGGGGCCCTTCCTCGAGCGCCCGGGGGCTATCGATACCTTTACGTCGTCGTCGACAAGTTTACCAAGTGGGCAGAGGTGGAAGCAATCCGAACCATCCTAGACGGCTCTGTAGCCAAGTTCATCAAGGTCCTCGTAAACCAGTTCGGGATCCGTAACCGCATCGTCACCGACAACGGCTCACAGTTTACCAGTAACCTTTTCAAGACATACTGTGCTAACCTTGGAACGCAGATTTGCTACGCCTCTGTAGCGCACACCAGGAGCAATGGCCAGGCCGAGTGTGCCAACGCGGAGGTCCTGAGGGGCCTCAAGACCAGGACCTTCAAGAAGAAACTCGAAGCCTGCGGAAGAGGATGGAACGACGAGCTCCTGTTTGTGCTCTGGTCCATCCGCACCACTGCCACCAAGCCGACGGGCGAGACCCCGTTCTTCCTCATCTACGGAGCTGAGGCGGTCCTCCCTCACAAGGTCAGGCACTGGTCGCCGCGAGTCTTAGCATTTGACGAGGCACAACAAGGCGCCGTGCAGGGAACAGACCACGTGCTAGGGGAGGAACACCGGTGTGACGCTTCACTCCGAGCAGCAAAATACTAGCAGGCGTTGCGGCGATACCATGGCCGCAACATTCGTCCCAGGACGCTTGAGTTAGGTGACCTTGTATTAAGGAGAGTCCTCTCCCGAGAAGGACTACACAAGCTCTTGCCCATGTGGGAAGGGCCATTCAACATCACCCACGTCTCTAGACCCGACGCTGTGTGCCTGGAAACAGGAGACGGCATCCCCGTCCCGAACGCATGGAATATCCGGCACCTCCGGAGGTTCTACCCATGAAACAAGGCCCTTGTGCCTGAGAAGACTAGGCTCCGTGCCTGCGAGGAACAAGGCCCTTGCGCATGAGAAGACTAGGCTCCGTGCCTGCGAGGAACAAGGCCCTTGCGCCTGAGAAGACTAGGCTCCTTGCCTCCGAGGAACAAGGCCCTTGCGCCTGAGAAGACTAGGCTCCGTGCCTGCGAGGAACAAGGCCCTTCCGCCTTGCCCACTTGGTGACCATAGAAGCATGTTTACTAATGAGTTTCAGTTCACCTTTAGCACTAGACAGATAATCACTCAAGCATTCAATCATATAAGCATGGTCTTGTAATTGTCTACCAACATAAGCATTGAAGTTTTCTTGTGTCACAATAAAATTGTCAAACTCATCTAAGCATTGGCTAGCAGACTTATAACGAGGAATATCACCTTCATCAAATCTATAAAAAGAATTTACCTTTACTACCTGTGTCGGGTTATCAAGACCATGTATTTCTTCAATAGGCGGTAAATTCTTAACATCTTCAGCTTTAATACCTTTTCTTTCATAGATTTCTTTGCCTCTTGCATATCTTCAGGACTAAGAAATAGAACACCTCTTTTCTTCGGAGTTGGCTTATAGGCTAGTTCAAGAAGTGTCCAATTATTTTCATTGGCCAGCATATTGTTCAATAGTAATTCAGCTTGTTCAACTGTTCTTTCCCTGAAAACACAACCAACACAACTATCCAGGTGGTCTCTGGAAGCATTGGTTAGTCCATTATAAAAGACATCAAGTATATCATGCATCTCAAGAGGATGATCAAGCAAAGCATTAAGTAACTGGAGAAGCCTCCCCCAAGCTTGTGGGAGACTCTCTTCTTTAGTTTGAGCAAAGTTATATATTTCCCGTAAGGTAGCTTGTTTCTTATGAGCGGGAAATTATTTAGCAGAAAAGTAATACATCATATCCTGGGGACTACGCACACAACCAGGATCAAGAGAATTAAACCAAGTCTTAGCATCACCCTTTAACGAGAAAGGAAATAGCTTAAGGATATAGAAGTAACGAATCTTTTCATCGTTGGTAAATAGGGTGGCTATATCATTCAACTTAGTAAGATGTGCCACAACGGTTTCATACTCATAGCCATGGAAAGGATCAGATTCAACCAAAGTAATTAACTCGGGATCAACAGAGAATTCATAACCCTTATTAGTAACACAGATAGGTGAAGTAGCAAAAGCAGGGTCATGTTTCATTCTAGCATTCAAGGACTTTTCTTTCAGCTTAGCAGGTAGTTTCATCATACATAGCAGAAGTAGCATCATCTAGAACATACGACATATCAGATTCAATAGCAGGAGTAGGTGTCGCAAGTTTACTCATAACAGCAGGAGAATCAAGTGCAGAGCTAGATGGCAGTTCCTTACCTCCCCTCGTAGTTGAGGGTAAGATATTGGTTTTTGAGTCCTTCAAATTCTTCATTGTGATAAACAGATATAAATCCCAAGTGACTTAAAGAATAGAGCAAGGCTCCCCGGCAACAGCGCCAGAAAATAGTCTTGATAACCCACAAGTGTAGGGGATCGCAACAGTTTTCGAGGGTAAAGTATTCAACCCAAATTTGTTGATTCGACACAAGGGGAGCCAAAGAATACTCTTAAGTATTAGCAGCTGAGTTGTCAATTCAACCACACCTGGAAACTTAGTATCTATAGCAAGATAGTTTAGTAGCAAAGTAATATGATAGTTGCGGTAGAGGCAAATAAAAGTAACGATAGTGTTTTTGTAGTTTTTATGATATAAGCAACGGAAAAGTAAATAAGCGACAAGCAATATAGGAAAAGCTCGTTGGCATTGGATCGATGATGGGAAATTACGTCGGATGCAATTCATCATGTAGAAGTTATAACCTAGGGTGACACATAACTAGCTCCAGTTCATCAATGCAATGTAGGCATGTATTCCGAATATAGTCATACGTGCTTATGGAAAAGAACTTGCATGACATATTTTGTCCTACCCTCCCATGGCAGCGGGGTCCTATTGGAACCTAAGGGATATTAAGGCCTCCTTTTAATGAAGTACCGGACCAAAGAATTAACACATAGTGAATACATGAACTCCTCAAACTACGGTCATCACCGGGAATGGTCCCGATTATTGTCACTTCGGGGTTGCCGGATCATAACACATAGTAGGTGACTATAGACTTGCAAGATAGGATCAAGAACACACATATATTCATGAAAACATGATAGGTTCAGATCTGAAATCATGGCAGTCGGGACCTAGTGACAAGCATTAAGCATAGCAAAGTCATAGCAACATCAATCTCAGAACATAGTGGATACTAGGGATCAAACCCTAACAAAACTAACTCAATTACATGATAGATCCCATCCAAACCATCACCGTCCAGCAAGCCTACGATGGAATTACTCACACACGGTGGTGAGCATCATGGAATTGGTGATGGAGGAAGGATGATGATGAAGATGGCGACGATCTCCACTCTCCAAAGCCCCGAACGGACTCCAGACCAGCCCTCCCGAGAGAGATTAGGTCTTGGCGGCGGCTCCGTCTCGTGAAACGCGATAATTCCTTCGCTGTCGGCATACTGGGAACCAGGGTACCCAGACTTGCCTGTCTGCAGGCCGCGACGCGCTCCTACGACGGCCTGATACTGCCCAGCTGATCAACCAGCTGCCCAAGACCCTCGCGAGGGGGCCAAGCCTCGCGAGGAGAATGACGTCAAGACCTCCTCAGGAGCAGCCTCGACAAGGTGCTCCAGAGGGGCGGAGAACCCAAGGCCAAGCCTGCCTCAGGAGGAGGCAGTGATATCAGCAGTGATGCATCGCGCCAGCGGGTGCCAGCGCGCGCCAGCGGCGCAGTTACCATTTTGGTGCAAGGGGGACAACGCAGCCACAAGTTCCCGAGGACCGGGGCAAAGGTTTCCTCATTGGTTTAGTGAGACCGAAGACCGCAAGGACGGCAAGGAGGATGTCATCATCGAGCCCACCACTACGTCATCGGCTGATCCTTTTGCGGGCGAAGACTACTTTTGTCAGGGTAGGAACGTCCTTGTGTTCCCGCTCAAAAATGGCCGTTGTGGGATCCCTTCCCACCTAAACATTTCGGGGGAAGAGGACCGTGGCCGCCTATATAAGTAGCTAGTACTCCCACTTCAAGGGACGAACACTCTGCCACCATACAAGGAGCAAGAACACTAGCCTCTTGACCCTCCTGAGCTCACCTCCTGAGCCCAGGAACCTCTGTACTAGCTCGTATCCCGGCTCGCCCGAGGCTAATCCACCAAAGCAGGAAATAGGGTCTTACACCACGCGGTGGCCCGAACCTGGATAAACTCTTGTGTGCTTTGTTCGTTGTTTGCTTGAATCCTTCACCGCGACGAGAGAGAGGCGCTAGGTAGACGAGAGTGGGAGAGATCTTCATTCACGCCCCTGTGTTCGAACTTAACGGGTTTTGCGGAGCCCTGAATCCGACATTTGGCGTGCCAGGTAGGGGGCGTGTCGAAATCTCGCCTCTTCGACGACCTCACTTCACCTCTCCGGTTCGGCACCTCTACGATGGCTACGGCTAGCCATAGCCGCGCGGGGGCTAGCTTCCTCCCCGTCGACCGAGCAACATCATCAGACCGCGCCACCCATGGGCGCCCCTCCTCCTTCCTCAACGACGCTCCTGCTGGCCAGACCACTGGAGGACGGCCTACACTACCACTCCCGCCTCATGTGGCCTCGCCGATCGCGCTCTTAATGGGACGACGGCAGGCCCAGCACCAACCGCCCACCGAGACCCGCGCCACGCGGACGGCCCGTGGCTGTGAGCTGCGGGCGTCGTCTGCAGGGAGCGGCCTTGCCGGGGGGTCGCCTGCATCCTCGGTGGGTCCAAAGCACCAGCATCTTCCCGACACGCCAAGTCGCACTTTCGGCAGGTTGGAGCTGCCGCCCAGCCGCAGGAGGCCTTGCGGGCACAGAACGAGCCGGGGCCCGCCATCACCTTTGGCCCCGGCGACCTCGCCTCCGAAGCGCCCGACACCGGCGCTCTCCCCACGGTATGCACGCCCACCATCTGCGGGGTGGGCGTGACAAGAACTCTTATCGACGGCGACGCCGGCCTCAACATCCTATCTCCCGAAGCCTTTGGTCATCTTGCAGTGTCCTACAGGCAGCTCCTTCCCACCAAGCCCTTGTTGGGGGTTGCAGGCTCGGCCGTTCCGCTCGGCCAGATCCGCCTCCTGGTCACCTTCGGCACACCGGCTAACTACCGGACTGAGCTCATCGATTTTGATGTTGCGCCCATCCACTTGCCGTACAACGCCATCCTCGGCTTCCCAGCCTTGGCAAAGTTCATGGCGGCGACTCATCCGGGCTACAACACCGTCAAGTTACCCGGGAGCAGCGGCGTCATCACCATCAAAGGGGACCCTAAGGCCGCCCTTCAGGTCCTTGGGCATGTTTACAAGGCCGCCGCTGGCGCGGCTCACCAAGGGGCGAAGGGGGCTCCGGAACCTCTGGAGGCCGCGCCTGCCAAGAAGAAGCAGCTCTATTCTCAGGACCCCGCCGAGACAAAGCAAGTTCCCGCCAATGAAGAAGGCTCAGGGGCCACCTTCACCATCGGCACGGGCATGGATCCAGAGCAAGAGGCAGCGCTGGTCAGCTTCCTCAGGGCCAACAAGGATGTGTTCGCCTGGAAGGCCGCAGATTTGGTCGGGGTGCCAAGGCATGTCATTGAGCATCACCTCACGGTGTGCCCCAACGTGCACCCTATCAAGCAGAAGGCGCTCAGACAAGCCCCGGATAAGCTTGCCTTCATCGTCCAAGAGGTTAGGAAGCTGGAGGAAGCGGGTGTCGTACGAGAAGTATGGCACCCGGAGTGGCTGGCCAATCCCGTCATCGTCACGAAGAAAGAAGGCAAGGAACGCATGTGCGTTGACTGCACGAGCCTCAACAAGTTTTGCCCTCAGGACCCCTTCCCTCTTCAGTGCATCGACCAAATCGTGGATTCGATGGCTGAGTGCGACCTCTCTGCTTCCTTGATGCATTCTCGGGCTACCACCAAATCAAGATGGCGGTAGAAGAAGTGGAGAAGACGGCGTTCCTGACCCCATGCTGGGTCTACCGCTACACTTGCATGCCTTTTGGGCTGAGGAACGCGGGCGCTACATTCGAGCGCCTGATGCACATCACCCTCGGCCCTGAGCTCGGGAGGAATGCAGAGGCCTACGTCGACGACATAGTGGTTAAGACCAAAGAGGCCACGACTCTCATCTAGAACTTAGAATAAATATTCGCCAATTTGCGCGAGGTGAAGCTGTGCCTCAACCCGGAGAAGCGCGTGTTCGGCGTACCCTCCGGCAAGTTGCTAGGGTTCCTAGTTTCGCACTGGGGCATTGAGGCCAACCCGGAGAAGATGAAGGACATCGAGAAAATGAGGCCGCCCACAAACCTGAAGGAAATTGAGAAGCTCGCCGGGTGTGTGACATCCCTGGGGCTCTTCATCTCTAAGCTCGGGGAACGCGCCCTCCCATTCTTCAAGATCATGAAGAAGAAAGGGCCCTTCGAGTGGACTCCGGAGGCCGACGCCACTTTCCGGGACCTCAAGAAATACCTCACCAGCTCGCCGGTCATGGTAGCACCATGACCCTTGGAGCTCATGACGCTTTACCTCGCCGCAACGCCTCATTCCTCCAGCGCAGCACTGGTCATGGAGCGCGAGGAAAGGCTCCGGATCCCAAGGCCACCGGGCGGCTCGGCACCCTCAGGACCCGTGCCGCCCACTGACACGGCCTCAGAGGCGGATTCGACCGCGGGCACCGACGGCCCCGCCCCTCAGCAAGAAGCTCCAGAGGCTCCTGAGGCGCCAGCGGACCCTGCTGCGCCAACCCTCGTGGAGCACCCGGTGTACTTCATCAGCACAATACTGCGCGACGTGTGTTCGCACTACCCGATGCCCCAGAAGCTGCTTTTGGCGATCCTCGTCACCTCCAGGAAACTGCGCCACTACTTCCAAGGCCACCCCATCAAGGTCGTTTCGTCGTATCCCCTCGAGAAGGTGTCGTGGGGCCCGAATGTTGTCGGGAGGGTCGCCGAGTGGAACATCGAGCTTCAAGCGTTCCAGCTAGAATTCAGCACCACGAGGGTGATCAAGGGAGAAGCTCTGGCAGACTTCGTGGCGGAATGGACTGACGCGCCGGAGCGGGGGATCAGCGAAGACCGCTCACTGGCCCCCGGTGATGAAGCCCCGGACGGATGGGTAGTATACTTCGATGGCGCCTTCTCACGCCTCGGCGCGGGGGCTGGCGCCGTGTTGGTATCTCCCACTCAGGATAAGTTGTACTACGCTGTGCAACTCTACTTCCAGCAGGGCGAGAAGGTCTCCAACAACATCGCCGAGTACGAGGGCCCGATTGCCGGGCTCAAGGGCGCCGCCGCGCTGGGGGTCAAGCGTCTCACCATCAGGGGCGATTCGCAACTCCTCGTCGACTTCTCCAACAAGAAGTACAAGCCTAAGGATGAAAACATGGGGGCATACCTGGAAGAGGTGCGCAGGATGGAGAAGTGATTCCAAGCGCTGGAGGTGCAGCACGTGCGGAGAGGCACCAACAAAGAAGCGGACGACATCGCCAAGCGAGCCTCCAGACGGGAGCCTCAAAGGCCAGGCGTCTTCGAGCGGCTACTCAAGCCGTCAGCAGCACCATCAGCTCCCGAGCCAGCCTCCCCTCAGCAGGGGTTACCGGCGGCGCCCCGGGACGGTGCCCCGCCCTGCGGCCCACCTTCCGGAGCCCGCCTATTGCTCGCTGCGGAGCCCAAGGAGGGTTGCTGGAGCCAAGAACTCAAGGTGTACCTACAACATGATGCCCGACCATACAAATAAGAAGACGCAGAGCGCGTGGTCCAACAGGCCTCAGCTTACAGCATCCAAGACGGTGAACTCTACAGGAGGCGCCTTAACGACGTCTCGCTAAAATGCATCTCAAGAAAGCAAGGGCGCGAGCTGCTGGCTGATATCCATGGTGGAGACTGTGGTCATCACTCGTCGTCCCGCACCCTCGTGGGCAAGGCCTTCCGCAACGGCTTCTATTGGCCCACGGCGCTCAATGACTACACGGAGCTCGTGCGAGCCTGCGAGGCGTGCCAGTTTCACGCCAAGCAGATCCACCAGCCAGCGCAAGGCCTCTAGACGATTCCGCTTTCCTGGCCCTTCGCGGTCTCGGGATTGGACACCCTAGGTCCATTTCCTCGGGCAGCAGGGGCTACCGCTTCCTGTACGTCGCCATCGATAAATTCACCAAGTGGGCGGAAGTGGAGCCTGTTCGCGCGATCCTAGCCGGGTCAGCTGTCAAGTTCATCCAGGGCCTCGTGAGGCGATTTGGGGTCCCCAACCGCATCATCACGGATAACGGTTTTCGTAGTTCACAAGTAATCTCTTCAGGTCATATTGTAATAACCTTGGAACACAGATCTATTACGCTTCGGTGGCCCACCCCTGGAGAAACGGCCAGGCCGAGCGCGCCAACGCGGAGGTATTGCGTGGCCTCAAGACACGCAGCTTCAAGAAGAAGCTTGAGGCTTGCGGCAGGGGCTGGATCAACGAACTCCAGTCTGTGATGTGGTCAATCCAAACCACTGCCACCAAACCTATGGGGGAGACTCCTTTCTTTCTCGTTTATGGGGCAGAGGCGGTCCTCCCTCACGAGGTCAAGCATCGCTCCCCACAGGTCTTGGCCTTCAATGAGGAATGCCAGGACGCCGCAAGGCAGATGGACCTCGTGCTCGGCGAGGAGGGCCGCTGCTGAGCTGCCCTCAGGGCGGCGTGTTACCAGCAGGCGCTGCGGCGGTACCACTGCCGCGGCGTCCGCGCAAGAACACTTGAAGTTGGTTACTTGGTCCTGAGGCGGGTCCTCTCCCGCGAGGGGCTACACAAGCTCTCGCCCATGTGGGAGGGCCCATTGAGAATCGCCCGTGTCTCTAGGCCTGGTGCTCTGTGCCTGGAGATGCAGGATGGGATACCTATCCAAAATTCCTGGAACATCGAACACCTCAGGAGGTTCTATCCATAATCAAGGTTCTGTGACCGTGAAGGTCTCCGCCCGTGACACTCTCACGTAATAATGAGTTGGGGCTGTACACGCCTCGGAGTCTCCTGTGTGTTGCCTATGGGCCCTCAGACGGGGCTCCCACCCACGCCCCAGTGGCAGTCCTTAGCTCCGCGCTGGGAAGAAGACGTAGTGTAGGGGCCGGACGCGACCTTTTTTTCATTTTTGCTTGGTGTTTGGCTGTCAGCCTTTTCTACTTCCTTGGCTATCAGCCCTTCCTCTACCCCATGCTAGGAAGTTCTCGTGTTTCTCACGCTTCCTGCATTTTGTTGAGAGTTTTGTGTATGGGATCCTTCTCGCCGGCTTTAAGTTCAGCTATGCCACTCGCTCTCCTTCACACGCCTCTCGCGTCGGGGCTGGGGCACGGTCGGTCACCGGCCCTCGTCTGCCGTGGCCCCGTGACCTCGCCTGACCAAGCCTGCTCATGCTCTGGCGCCGGGCCGCTCAGTCCGCGCAACCTATCTACCGAGTCACTCAGGCTTTGGTGCTCTAACCCGCGCTCGGCACTCTCAGCAGATCTCAGCGATTGACCCCCGCTCGGGGGCTTTACGAGCCCATCAGACTCGGCCACCTCCTCACGACCCGATGGGGCTCATGATGCCGGAGTCAGGAGGACTCCGCCTCAGGATGACAGGACGCATAAAAGCTAAGTGATTTCATTCAGGCAACAAAAGCATGACGGTGAGTTCTCGCTTCTTACATACATCACAACCCATTACACGCCTCCTCAAGGCAACATGAAATTTTGACGCGGAAAGGACATGAAGGAAAAGAAAGGAGAAGAAGTAGAAGCCGCTCCCGCTTAGTCGGAATCCTCCGGTTCCTCTGGCTTCACCGAACCGCAGCGGCGCGGCGATCCCCTCCCCTCGCCGTACCAAGCTCGGCGGCGTGGTGGTTCGTCGCGGCCACCACTGCTGAAGGAGTTGCTGCTGCCACACAGGGGGGCCCCACGGCGTCCCCTAGGACCGAGGTCGTCTCCAGAGGAGGAGCCGCTCCTCTGGACATCTTTGTCCTCCTCGTCGTCAGCCTCGGGACAGCACCCAAGACGCCTCCCTTCCTCCGAGAAGACCCTGACGAACAACGTGGTGACGCCATCGTACCTGAGGTGGAGCGCACACCTCCCCTGCAGCCGGCGTGCGTGGGCAAACGACTGCCAGCCATGCTCGAAGAACACATCGCCCGAGGGAGCCACGTCAACCTCCACCCAGGATGCACCACTGCAACAACCGTCACCCTCCAGCCATATACCTCCAAGGCCTCCGGCCGGTAGCACGTCGCCAAATGAGCGGGGAAGCCTGAGCCACGGGCCGCCGGGCTTCTCCGCCCACACCATGAACTCCGACGAGACATCGAACGAATGGAAGTGTGGGCGCGGAGGACGCGCGACCAGCAGGCACCGTTGCGCGCCCCCTCTTCCTCCGCGGCCGCGACCACCTTCGCCACGGGAGGACGCCCCGCGCCGTCCACTGGCGGCCGCGGCGGGGCTTAGAAGGCCGCGCTCGCCTCCCCGAGAAGCCGCTGCGGGCGCAGCGGCATACTTGCTGGGACGACCGCGACCCCTCTTTGGCGGTAATGGGACTAGATCCTTCGAGGTCTTACCCTTCTCCGCGGCGGATGGCTTCGTCGTCGGCACCATGAAGATCTTGCGACAGGAGAGAGAGCAAAGGACAAGCAAGGAGAAGACGGCGCTGGCTTGGAAACGGCCTGGGGGCCCCCCCCTAGTCCCATTTATAGGGCGGAGGAGCCCAGTCGCCGGCCAATGGCGTCGCAGCCATTACTCCCTCGTCGCCCGCGCCAATGAGTTGTCAAGTCGCACGATCACCAAGGCTGCGTGGGAAGCGGAGCCGCCACGTCCCATCGAACAATCGCATGCCGGCCTGGCCCATAGCCTTTTAGGGCCTGCGGCGCTTCGTATTCGACTAAGGCTTCGCCCCGAAGCCAACTCCACGCGCACCTTGTGCCCGGGGGCTACTGTCGGCGTACTGGGAACCAGGGTACCCAGACTTGCCTGTCTGCGGGCCGTGATGTGCTCCTATTACGGCCTGATATGTCCCAGCTGATCAACCAGCTGCCCAAGACCCTCGTGAGGGGGCCCAGCCTCCTGAGGAGAATGACGTCAAGACCTACTCAGGAGCAGCCTCGACAAGGTGCTACGGAGGGGCGGAGAACCCAAGGCCAAGCCTACCTCAGGAGGAGGCAGTGATATCATCAGTGACGCATCGCTCCGGCGGGTGCCAGCGCACGCCAGCGGCGAAGTTACCATTTCGGTGCAAGGGGGACAACGCAGCCGCAAGTTCCCCAGGGGCGGGGCAAAGGTTTCCTCATTGGTGTAGCGAGACCGAAGACCGCAAGGACGGCAAGGAGGATGTCATCGTTGAGCCCACCACCGCGTCGTCGCGTGATCCTTTTGCAGGCGAAGACTACATTTGTCAGGGTAGGAACGTCCTTGTGTTCCCGTTCAAAAATGGCCATTGTGGGATCCCTTCTCACCTAAACATTTCGGGGGAAGAGGACCGTGGCTGCCTATATAAGTAGCTAGGACTCCCACTGCAAGGGATGAGCACTCTGCCACCATACAAGGAGCAAGAACACTAGCCTCCTGACCCTCCTAAGCTCACCTCCTGAGCCCAGGAACCTCTGTACTAGCTCGTATCCTCGCTCGCCCGAGGCTAATCCACCAAAGCAGGAAGTAGGGTCTTACACCACGCGGTGGCCCGAACCTGGATAAACTCTTGTGTGCTTTGTTCATTGTTTGCTTGAATCCTTTACCGCGACGAGAGCGAGGCGCTAGGTAGACAAGAGTGGGAGAGATCTTCATTCACGCCCATGTGTTTGAACTTAATGGGTTTTGCTGAGCCCTGAATCCGACATTATCCGTCATTTTTTTCTCCCCGAAACTGAAGATATAGGACCTGGGGGTATGTCGGTGGAGCATCGGGGGGCCCTCAAGGCAGGGGGCACACCATGGAAGGGGGGCGTGCCCCCACCCTTGAGGACAGGGTGTGGGCCCCCCGGTGAGTATCTTCTTGCAGATATTTTTTATATTTTTTGAAATAATTCTCCATTGATTTTCAGGCGACTCCGAGAACTTTTTATTCTGCACAAAAACAACACCATGGCAGTTCTCCTGAAAACAACGCCAGTCCGGGTTAGTTCCATTCAAATCATGCAAGTTAGAGTCCAAAACAAGGGCAAAAGGGTTTGGAAAAGTAGATACGTTGGAGACGTATCAACTCCCCCAAGCTTAAACCTTTGCTTGTCCTCAAGCAATTCAGTTGATAAACTGAAAGTGATAAAGAAAAACTTTGACAAACTCTATTTGCTCTTGTTGTTGTAAATATGTAAGCTAGCATTCAGGTTTTCAACAAGATCATGAACTAACCACATTCACAATAACTTTTAGGTCTCAGGACTACTCACATCAATGGCATAATCAACTAGCGATCAATAATAATAAACCTCGAATGACAACACTTCTCAAAACAATCATCATATGATATAACAGGATGGTATCTCGCTAGCTCTTTCTGAGACCGCAAAACATAAATGCAGAGCACCTTTAAAGATCAAGGACTGACTAGACATTGTAATTCATGGTAAAAGAGATCCAATCATGATCATACTCAATGCAAATTAATAGTAATACATGCAACAACAGAGGTGCTCTTCTACTGGTACTCTTTGATAAGAGGATGATGACTCTGCATAAAAGTAAATAGATAGGCCCTTCGTAGAGGGAAGCAGGGATTCTTAGAGGTGCCAAAGCTCGATTTTTAAATAGAGATTGAATAACATTTAGAGTGGTATACTTTCATTGTCAACATAACAACCAAGAATCTTGATATCTCCCATGCTACGCACATTATAGGAGGTTCCCAAACTGAATGGTAAAGTTTATACTCCCCCAACCACCAACAAGCACACTCCACGGCTAGCCCTAAACAACGGGTACCGTCCAAACCAGCAACAGCCCTGGGGGAGTTTTGTTTAATTATTACGATTTTGAGCATGGGACTGGGCATCCCGATTACCAGCCATTTTCTCGTGAATGGTGAGCGGAGTCCACTCATCTTGAGAATAACCCACCTAGCATGGAAGGTATAGACAGCCCTAGTTGATACATGAGCTGTTCGAGCATACAAAACAGAATTTCATTTGAAGGTTTAGAGTATGGCACATACAAATTTACTTGGAATGGCAGGTAAATACCGCATATAGGAAGGTATGGTGGACTCATGTGGAATAACTTTGGGGTTTATGGAAGTGGATGCACAAGCAGTATTCCCGCTTAGTACAGGTGAAGGCTAGAAAGAGACTGGGAAGCGACCAGCTAGAGAGCAACAACGGTCATGAACATGCATTAAAATTAATCCACAATGAATCCAAGCATGAGTAGGATATAAATCACCATGAACATAAATATCGTGAAGGCTATGTTGATTAGTTTCAACTACTTGCGTGAACATGTGCCAAGTCAGATCATGTAAATCGTTCAAAGGAGGATACCACCCATCATACCACATCACAACCATTTTAATATCATGTTGGCATGCAAGATAGACCATTATAAATTCTCAGCTAATTAAGCATGGCATAAGCAGCTATCATCTCTAATTTTCATTGCAAACATGTTCCATTCATAACAAGCCGAATCAAGAATGACGAGCAATCATATTTACAAAAACAAGATAGGTCGAGTTCATACCAGCTTTTCTCATCTCAATTTGTTCATCATATATAATCCTTATTGCCTTTGACTCGCACGACAGAACGGTGTGGATAATAATAACAGTGCACATGCATTGGACTAAGCTGGAATCTGCAGGCATTTAATACAAGAGAGAAGATAAGGTAATATGGCTTATGGGTTAAATCAACTACAAAGCATATGAGAGCCACTAAGCATTTTAATCATGGTCTTCTACTCTTAACCCCTAAAGAAAATAAACTATTTACACGGGAAAGCTCCCAACAAGCAAAAAGAACGGGAAATCTTTTTAGGTTTTCCAATATTTTAGTTACTACTACAAGCAAAGAAAGTAAACTAGCTAGAAGCTACAACTAATTTTTTTGTTTTTCTGGGTTTTTCTAGCACACAAGAAAAAGACTAAGAAAAAGAAATTGAAACTAAGCATGGATGGTACAGTGAAAGAGTGTGAGCACCGACAACTAGAATAAGTGTGTGAAAATGAATGTAAGTCAGTGAGAAACACGTACTCCCCCAAGCTTAGGCTTTTGGCCTAATTTGATCTATGGCCAGTACTGGCCTAACGGATATCCAAAGTTATAGTTGGGGTCGTACTGAGATGCAAAAGATGCTGCCTGCTGAGCTGCAACTCGAAGGTGGGTTGCCTCCGTCATGTTATAATAAGCATTCGCCTCCTCCAAAGTTATAGTGCATCTTCCCTTTTCCTGAAAGTTAAACAAAGTAGGGGCAGGAAGAACAATAGAGATGTCATGCTGCCGGTTAAAGATTATTCGATATTTGAGGGTTTGATTATCCCACTCTATAAACCAGTGACTAGCCATATCATGGCAATCTAAATAAGCAGCATGTAAAGGATCATCATACACGTGCACAGACACACCAAGATAGCGGGCTATGCGAGTAGCATAGATTCCACCAAATAAATCTCCATGGAAACCATTATGGTTTAGTCTACGTGCAACAATAGCTCCCAGATTATATTGCCTATCACCTGGTACCGCACTCCTGAGAACACTAAGATCAGGGACACACATGTGACAAGCCTCATCCTTACCGTTTATGAATCTACCGATAAAGAGAGCAAAGTAATGAATAGCAGGAAAATGTATGCTCCCCGTGGTAGCTTGTGTGACGCTCCAGGATTCTCCTACCATAATACGAGCTAGGAACTCTCTAAATTCAGATTTGTGTGGATCACTCATACTGCCCCACTATGGGAGCTTGCAGGCAACATTAAAATCCTCTAAGTCCATGGTATAAGATTTATCATAAAGGTCAAATAGGACAGTGTGAGAATTACGTGAAGATGAAAATTTAAACCTTCTCACAAAGCTATTAGTTAGGCCACGGTATTGAGGACACTTATCTCGTATGAAGTCCTTGAGGTCAGCATTGCGCACATATGCGTAAAATTCATCTTTGATGCCCGCTTGACCCATAAATTCATCTGACGGCCATTGACAAGGCCGCACATCAGCATCCCTCGGTGGTTCATCGTCCGGCTCACGGAACGCGAGCCTCGGTTCTTGCTTCCTTGAAGGACCACCTTGGAAGTTTCTCCTAGACATTTTTCTGAAATTTTTTAAAAATTTTAGTAACTCAGAATAAAAGTTAACCAAACTCAACAAGATTGATAGCAACGACTCCTATAAGTGCCTAGAGGCTATATCATGCATTAGAACTACTTGGGACCAAGAAAATTTGACATGCAAGCACAAGAACAAGGTCACCACAGCAGCATAAATTTGCAACAAATAAAGCACTAGAACAAAAACTAATTGGACCAATGGAGGAGTCACATACCAAGGAACAATCTCCCCAAACAGTTTGGTGAATGGTGCTTCGAGCAAGGAGATCGAAAATGGCAGCAAAATGAGCTAGAACTCGGATTTGAGCTGGTTGGGGATTTTTTTTGGGAGGAAGAAGAAGAGCATGGGTGAAAGGATAAGTGGAGGGGGGCCACGTGGGTCCCTCGAGGCAGGGGGCGCGCCCTGGGCAGGGGGGCGCCCTGTGCCCTCGAGGCTACGTGCTGGCTCCCCTCGCTGTGTGTTTAGTGCCAAATTTCATCAAATAATCAAGAAAAATATCATATTTCATTTTCATGGCATTTGGAGAACTTTTATTTTCGGGATATTTATTTATTGCACGGATAAGTCCGGAAATAGACAGACAATGCTATTTTTGTTTTATTTAACCTAATTAACAGAATGTAAAAAGAGGGTACAGAAGGTTTGTGCTATCTAGATTCACCTATCCCATGTTCGTCAAAAGGAATCCATTAACAAGGTTGATCAGGTCTTGTTAATAAACTCTTTCCGAGTAACATGAAACCGGAGAATTTTCGAATAACACTACGCTACCTCAATGAGGATATGTATGTCCCCAACAATAAGTATGTCATATGCCTTCTTGATAGTAGGAATAGGAAACTCAAAACCTCCAATAGTAATAGTTGAAGTATTTCCAATATAATTGATACTATGGACCCGAGGTTGTTTCCTCGGAAAGTGTACCGTATGCTCATTACCATTGACATGAAAAGTAACATTGCCTTTGTTGCAATCTATAACATCCCCTGCAGTATTCAAAAAAGGTCTTCCATGAATAATAGACATACTATCATCCTCGGGAATATCAAGTATAACAAAGTCCGTTAGAATAGTAACATTTGCAACTACAACAGGCACATCCTCACAAATACCGACAGGTATTGTCGGATTCAGGTCTCCGCAAAACCCGTTAAGTTCAAACACAGGGGCGTGAACGAAGATCTCTCCCACTCACGTCTACCTAGCGCCTCGATCTCGTCTCGGTGGAAGGATTCAAACACACAACGGACAGAACACACAAGAGTTTGTCTAGGTTCGGGCCACCGCGTGGTGCAAGACCCTATTTCCTGCTTTGGTGGATTTCCCTCAGGCGAGCTAGGATACAAGCTAGTACAATGGTTCCTGGGCTCAGGAGGCGAGCTCAGGAGGGCCAGGAGGCTAGTGTTCTTGCTCCTTGTGTGGTGCCAGAGTGCATGAGTTGATCCTCTTCATAGTGGGAGTTATAGCTACTTATATAGGCGGCCACAGTCCTTTTCCCCCAAAATGTTTAGGCGGGAAGGGATCCCACATTGGCCATTTTGGAGTGGGAACACAAGGACATTCCTACCCTGACAAAAGCAGTCTTTGCCTGCAAAAGGACCAGGCGGTGACGCGGTGGTGGGCTCGACGGTGACATCCTCCTTATCGTCCTTGCGATCTTTGGTCTCGTTGCGCCAATGGGGAAACCTTTGCCCCGCTCCTTGGGAACTTGCGGCTGCGCTATCCCTCTTGCACCGAAATGGTAACTGTGGCGCTAGCGGACGCTGGCACCCGCTGGCGCGGTGCGTCATTGCTGACATCACTGCCTCCTCCTGAGGCAGGCTTGGCCTTGGATTCTCCGCCCATCCGGAGCTCCTTGCTGAGGCTGCTCCTGAGGAGGTCTAGACGTCGTTCTCCTCGTGAGGCCTGGCTCCCTCGCGAGGGTCTTGGGCAGCTGGTTGATCAGCTAGACCGTACCAGCCGTAGTAGGAGCTCGTCACGGCCCGCAGACAGGAAAGTCTGGGTACCCTGGTTCCCAGTACGCCGACAGTAGCCCTCGGGCCCAAGGGGCGCGCGGAGTTCGCTTTGGGAGAAGCCTTAGTCGAGGACGAAGCGCCGCGGGCCCTAAAAGGCTGCGAGCCAGGCCGGCGTGCGACTGTTGGATGGGACATGGCGGCTCCGCTCCCCACGCATTCTCGGTGATCGTGCGACTTGACAACTCGTTGGCGCGGGCGATGGTGGCATAATGGCTGCAACGCCAGTGGCTGGCGGTTGGGCTCCTCCACCCTATAAATGGGACTAGGGGGGAACCCCCGAGCCGTTTTCAAGCCAGCACCGACTTCTCCTTGCTTGTTCTTCGCTCTCTTTCTTGTTGCGAGATCTCCATGGCGCCGCCGAGGAAGCCATCCGCCGCGAAGAAGGGGAAGACCCCGAAGGATCAGTCCCATTGCCGCCGAAGAGGGGTCGCGGTCGTCCCCGCAAGTATGCCGCTGCGCCTGCAGCGGCTTCTCGGGGAGGCGGACATGGCCTTCTGAGCCCCGCCACGGCCGCCGGTGGACGGCGCGAGGCGTCCTCCCATGGTGAAGGCGGTCATGGCCGCAGAGGAAGAGGATGCGTGCAACGGTGCCTGTTGGTCGCACGTCCTCCATGCCCATAGCTCCATTCCTTCGACGTGTCGTCGGAGTTCATGGTGTGGGCGGAGAAGCCCGGCGGCCCGTGGCTCAGGCTTCCCCGCTCGTTTGGCGACATGTTACCGGCCGGAGGCCTTGGAGGTATATGGCTGCAGGCCGGTGGTTGCTGGAGCGGTGCGTCCTGGGTGGAGGTTGACGTGGCTCTCTCGGGCGATGTGTTCCTGGAGCGTGACTGGAAATCATTTGCTCGCGCACGCGGACTGCAGGGGAGGTGTGTGCTCCACTTCAGGTATGATGGCGTCTGCACGCTGCTCGTTAGGGTCTTCTCGGAGGAAGGGAGGTGCCTTGGGTGCTGTCCCAAGGCTGATGACGAAGAGGACGACGGGGAAGACGTCCGGAGGAGCAGCTCCTCCTCCGGAGATGACCTCAGTCCTGGGGGGCATCGTGGGGCCCCCCTCTGTGGCAGCAGCAGCTCCTCCAGAAGTGGCGGCCGCGACGAACCACCACGCCGCCGAGCTCGGCACGGCGAGGGGAGGGGATCGCCGTGCCGCTGCGGTTCGGTGAAGCCAGAGGAACTGGAGGACTCCGACTGAGCGGGAGTGGCTTCTGCTTCTACTCCTTTCTTTTCCTTCATGTCCTTTCTGCGTCAAAATTTCAAGTTGCCTTGAGGAGGCGTGTAATGGGTTGTGATATATGTAAGAAGCGAGAACTCGCTGTCATGGTTTTGTTGCCTGGGTGAAAAAACTTAGCTTTTATGCATCATGTTGTCCTGAGGCGGAGTCCTCCTGACTCCGGCATCATGAGCCCCATCGGGTCGTGACGAGGTGGTCGAGTCTGACGGGCTCGTACAGCCCCTGAGCGAGGGTCAATCGCTGAGATCTACTGAGAGTGCCGAGCGCAGGTTAGAGCACCAAAGCCTGAGCGGCTCGGTAAGATAGGTTGCGCGGACTGAGAAGCCCGGCGCCAGAGCTTGAGCACGCTTGGCCAAGCGAGGTCACGGGGCCACGACAGACGAGGGCTGGTGACCGACCGTGCACCAGACCCCACGCGCGAGGCGCGCGAAGAAGAGCGAGTGGCGTAGCTGAACTTAAAACCGGCGAGAAAGATCCCAAACACGAAACTCTCAACAAAATGCATGAAGCGCGAGAAACACGAGAACTTCATAGCATGGGGTGGAGGAAGGGCTGATAGCCAAGGAAGTAGAAAAGGCTGACAGCCAAACACCAAGCAAAAAAAGGAAAAAGGTCGCGTCCGACCCCTACACTACGTCTTCTTCCCAGCGCGGAGCTAAGGTCTGCCACTGGGGAGTGGGTGGGAGCCCCGTCTGAGGGCCCGTAGGCAACACACAGGAGACTCCGAGGTGTGTACAGCCCCAACTCATTATTACGTGAGAGTGTCACGGGCGGAGATGTTCACGGGCACGGAGCCTTGATTATGGATAGAACCTCCAGAGGTGTTCGATGTTCCAGGAATTCTGGATAGGTATCCCATCCCGCCTCTCTAGGCGCACATCACCAGGCCTAGAGACACGGGCGATTCTGAATGGGCCCTCCCACATGGGCGAGAGCTCGTGTAGCTCCTCACGGGAGAGGACCCGCCTCGGGACCATGTCACCAGCTTCAAGTGTTCTTGCGCGGACGCTGCGGCAGTGATACTGCCGCAGCACCTGCTGATAATGTGCCGCCCTGAGGGCAGCTTGGCGGCGGCCCTCCTCGCCGAGCACGAGGTCCTTCCGCCAGGCGGCGTCCTGGCATTCCTCATTGAAAGCCATGACCCGTGGGGAGCGATGCTTGACCTCGTGAGGGAGGACCGCCTCCGCCCCATAAACGAGAAAGAAGGGAGTTTCTCCCATAGGTTTGATGGAAGTGGTTCGGATTGACCACAGCACGGACAGGAGTTCGTCGATCCAGCCCCTGCCGCAAGCCTCAAGCTTCTTCTTAAAGATGCGTGTCTTGAGGCCACGCAAGACTTCCGCGTTGGCGCGCTCGGCCTAGCCGTTGCTCCCGGGATGAGCCACCGAAGCGTAGCAGATCTGTGGTCTAAGGTTAGCACAATATGATCTGAAGAGATTACTTGTGAACTGCGAACCGTTATCCGTGATGATGCGGTTGGTGACCCCAAATCGCCTCACGAGGCCCTGGATGAAGTTGACAGCTGACCCGGCTGGGGTCGCGTGTACAGGCTCCACTTCCGCCCACTTGGTGAATTTGTCGATGGCGATGTACAGAAAGTGGTAGCCCCCTGCTGCCCAAGGAAATGGACCCAAGATGTCCAATCCCCAGAACGCGAAGGGCCAGGAAAGCGGAATCGTCTAGAGGCCTTGCGCCGGCTGGGGGATCTGCTTGGCGTGAAACTAGCACGCCTCGCAAGCTCGCACGAGCTCTGTGGCATTGTTGAGCGCCGTGGGCCAGTAGAAGCCGCTGCGGAAGGCCTTGCCCAGGAGGGTGCGGGACGACGAGTGATGGCCATAGTCTCCATCGTGGATATCAGCCAGCAGCTCGCGCCCTTGCTTCCTCGAGATGCATTTTAGCGAGACGTCGTTGGGGCGCCTCCTGTAGAGTTCACCGTCTTAGATGCAGTAAGCTGAGGCCTGTCGGACCATGCGCTCTGCGTCTTCTTCTTTGTCTGGCAGGGTATCGTGTTGCAGGTATATCTTGAGTTCTTGGGTCCAGCATCCCTCCTCGGGCTCCGCGGCGAGCAACATGCAGGCTCCGAAGGGTGGCCCGCAGGGCGGGGCACCGTCCGGGGGTGCCGCCGGTAACCCCTGCTGAGGGGAGGCTGGCTCGGGAGCTAATGGTGCTGCTGACGGCTTGAGTAGCCGCTCCTCAAAGACGCGTGGCCTTTGAGGCTGCCGTCTGGAGGCTCGCTTGGCGATGTCGTCCGCTTCTTTGTTGGTGCCTCTCGGTATGTGCTGCACCTCCAGCCCTCGGAATCGCTTTTCCATCCTGCGCACCTCTTCCAGATATGCCACCATGTGCTCGTCCTTGGGCTTGTACTTCTTGTTGGAGAAGTCGACGAGGAGTTGCGAATCACCACTGATGGTGAGACGCTTGACCCCCAGCGCAGCGACGGCTTTGAGCCCGGCAATCAGGCCCTCGTATTCGGTGATGTTGTTGGAGACCTTTTCGCCCTGCTGGAAGTAGAGCTGCCTAGCGTAGTACAAGTTATCCTAAGTGGGAGATACCAACACGGTGCCAGCCCCCGCACCGAGGCGTGAGAAGGCGCCATCGAAGTATACTACCCATCCGTCCGGGGCTTCATCACCGAGGGCCAGCGAGCGGTCTTCGCTGACCCCCCCGCTCCGGCGAGTCAGTCCATTCCACCACGAAGTCTGCCAGAGCTGCTCCCTTTATCACTCGCGTGGTGCTGAATTCCAACTGGAACGCTTGAAGCTCGATGTTCCACTCGGCGACCCTCCCGACGACATTCGGGCCCCGCAGCACCTTCTCGAGGGGATATGATGAAACAACCTTGATGGGGTGGCCCTGGAAGTAGTGGTGCGGCTTCCTGGAGGCGACGAGGAGCGCCAGGAGCAGCTTCTGGGGCATCGGGTAGCGCGAACGCGCGTCGCGTAGTACTGTGCTGACGAAGTACACCGGGTGCTCCACGAGGGTTGGCGCAGCAGGGTCCGCTGACGTCTCAGGAACCATAGGAGCTTTTTGCCGAGTGGTGGGGCCATCAATGCCCGTGGTCGAATCTGCCCCTGAGGCCGCATCGGGGGCGGCGCGAGCCCTGAAGGTGCCGAGCCGCCCGGTGGCCTTGGGCTCCGGAGACTTTCTTCACGCTCCATGACTAGTGCTGCGCTGGCGGAATGAGGCGTTGCGGCGAGGTAGAGTGTCATGGGCTCCAAGGGTTGTGGTGCTACCATAACCGGCGAGCTGGTGAGGTATTCCTTGAGATCCCGGAAGGCGGCGTCCGCCTCCGGAGTCCACTCAAAGGGCCCTTTCTTCTTCATGAGCTTGAAGAACGGAAGGGCACGTTCCCCAAGCTTAGAGATGAAGCGCCCCAGGGATGTCACACATCCGGCGAGCTTCTGCATTTCTGTCACAGCCCTAGATTAGCCTTTGTTTGTTTCTGCATGATCATCATGTCATCATGTTTGTTTTCAAAGGAAACTTGAAATAGGGATGGCAGAAACCCCCTGCACCCCCTTAAATCCAACTAGGATTTACTAAAATACTTTTCAATGTACCCAAAATGCCCTTCATAAAATGTTCATCATTTTTGGTCTTGGCTAAACCTCTGCCAAAAATGGTTTCATAATTTTGGGAGCCATTTTGGATCTTTGAACTAAATCATAAAGTATTTGCATTTGGACGTTTAAATGCTATAAATATTTTTAAATGTCCAAATAATCTTGAAATTATTTTTGGGCTGTTGGATTTAATCTCTGAGGTGCCCATAAATATTTTCAGCTTTTATTTAAATGGTTTAGTATTTTTTACTAAACTAGAAAACAAACAACAGAAAAAAGAGAAACGGAAAAGAGAGAGACAGGAAGCACACCTGGGCCGCTTACCCGGCCTGGCACTGTGCCGGCCAAGCCTAGCTGGCCGGCGCCAGTCATGCCTCTCCTCCGGCCAGGAGAACAGGGGCGTGTGCCCGCGGCATGCACGCACGCGTCCGAGCCACCTCCTGCTTCCGCCGACGCTGGAGGCTGGCTGGAGGCGCCATGCTACCACCCCGAACTCCCTGGATCTCTCTCACTCTCCCTCGACCCATCCCCTCTCCTCTGCTCTCTCTCCCGCACAGCCCGAGCGAAGCTCGTCGCCGCCGCTCGCTGCCGCCGCGCCCACCGAGTCTCCCTCGCCTAGCCAGCCTGTCCTTAAGCTCCGCCATGATGCCTCGAAGCTCCAAGCTGAAGCACGCGCCCTCAAATGTCGGGAATTGACGCCCTCGAGCTCATCAATGCCGCATCTGGCCGCCGGAGGTCGCCGTCCCTTCGTCGCCTCCGGGACTTCCCCGAGCCCACTGAGCTACTCCGTCGCCTCCGTGTGAGCCCCATGGTCTTTTCCCCTGTCCTTGCCGTCGTTTACGCCCTCTAGCCCTCGCCCCCTTGCCGACGGAATCACGCCGCCGCCTGGCCTCGTCGCCGACGTGGCCTCGGTCACCTTTTGGTCACGGCCGCGCGTCCGTAGTGCTCGCCGCGACTCGTAGATCATCACTAGCACCTCGCCTCTCCCTTTCGCACACTGCAGCCGCATCCCCGCGCACACCGAGCTCCGGCCGCCGTAGCCGAGCTCGCCGCCGTCATCTCCGGCGACCTCAGCACCTCCCGCTGCCACCACCCGATGCGCCTCCTCGCCCTGCACCTATAGGGCCTAGCCGCGACTGCTCCTGTGGCCGGAAATGTTGGGGAACATAGTATTTTAAAATTTTCCTACGATCACGCAAGATCTATCTACCAGATGCATAGCAACGAGAGGGAAGAGTGTGTCTACGTACCCTCGTAGACCGGAAGCGGAAGCGTTAGAACAACGCGGTTGATGTAGTCGTACGTCTTCACGGCCCGACCGATCAAGCACCGAAACTACGGCACCTCCGAGTTCTAGCACACGTTCAGCTCGATGACGTCCCTCGAACTCCGATCCAGCCGAGTGTCGAGGGAGAGTTCCGTCAGCATGACGGCGTGGTGACGATCTTGATGTTCTACCGTCGCAGGGCTTCGCCTAAGCACCGCTACAATATTTATCGAGGAGAACTATGGTGGAGGGGGGCACCGCACACGGCTAAGAGATCAAGAGATCAATTGTTGTGTCTAGAGGTGCCCCCTGCCCCCGTATATAAAGGAGGGAGGGAGAGGCCGGCCCTAGAAGGGGCGCGCCAAGTGTGGGGAGTCCTACTAGGACTCCCAAGTCCTATTAGGATTCCCCTTTCCTTTCCGGAGTAGGAGAAAAGGAAAGAGAGGGAGAGGGAGAAGGAAAAGGGGGCTGCACACCTTGTCCAATTCGGACCAGAAGGGGGCCACGCGCCTCCTTCCTTTTGGCCTCTCTCCTCTATTCCCGTAACTCCCCGGTACTCCGAAAATACCCGAATCACTCGGAACCTTTCCGACGTCCGAATATAGTCGTCCAATATATCGATTTTTACGTCTCGACCATTTCGAGACTCCTCGTCATGTCCCCGATCTCATCCGGGACTCCGAACTCCTTTGGTACATCAAAACTCATAAACTCATAATAAAACTGTCATGGAAACCTTAAGCGTGCGGACCCTACGGGTTCGAGAACTATGTACACATGACCGAGACACGTCTCCGGTCAATAACCAATAGCGGAACCTGGATGCTCATATTGGCTCCCACATATTCTACGAAGATCTTTATCGGTCAAACCGCATAACAACATACGTTGTTCCCTTTGTCATCGGTATGTTACTAGCCCGAGATTCGATCGTCGGTATCTCAATACCTAGTTCAATCTCGTTACCGGCAAGTCTCTTTACTCGTTCCGTAATACATCATCCCGCAACTAACTCATTAGCTGCAATGCTTGCAAGGCTTATAGTGATGTGCATTACCGAGTGGGCCCAGAGATACCTCTCCGACAATCGGAGTGACAAATCCTAATCTTGAAATAGGCCAACCCAACAAGTACCTTTGGAGACACCTGTAGAGTACCTTTATAATCACCCAGTTACGTTGTGACGTTTGGTAGCACACAAAGTGTTCCTCCAGTATTCGGAAGTTGCATAATCTCATAGTCATAGGAACATGTATAAGTCATGAAGAAAGCAATAGCAATAAAACTAAACGATCAAGTTGCTAAGCTAACGGATGGGTCTTGTCCATCACATCATTCTCCTAATGATGTGACCCCGTTGATCAAATGACAACTCATGTCTATGGCTAGGAAACATAACCATCTTTGATCAATGAGCTAGTCTAGTAGAGGCATACTAGGGACACTCTGTTTTGTCTATGTATTCACACATGTACTAAGTTTCCAGTTAATACAATTCTAGCATGAATAATAAACATTTATCATGATATAAGGAAATAAATAATAACTTTATTATTGCCTCTAGGGCATATTTCCTTCAGTCTCCCACTTGCACTAGAGTCAATAATCTAGATCACATCACCATGTGATTAACACCAATAGTTCACATCACCATGTGACTAACACCCATAGTTCTCATCGCCATGCGACCAATACCCAAAAGGGTTTACTAGAGTCAACAATCTAGTTCACATCGCCATGTGATTAATACCCAAAGAGTACTAAGGTGTGATCATGTTTTGCTTCGTGAGAGAAGTTTAGTCAGCGGGTCTGTTATATTCAGATCCGTATGTATTTTGCAGATTTCTATGTCTACAATGCTCTGCATGGAGCTACTCTAGCTAATTGCTCCCACTTTCAATACACATCCAGATTGATACTTAGAGTCATCTGGATTTAGTGTCAAAGCTTGCATCAACGTAACCCTTTACGACGAACTCTTTATCACCTCCATAATCGAGAAACATTTCCTTAGTCATCCAGTTACTAAGGATAATTTTGACCGCTGTACAGTGATCTACTCCTGGATCACTATTGTACCTCCTTGTCAAACTTATGGCAAGGTACACAAAATGTTTGGTACACAGCATGGCATACTTTATAGAACCTATGGCTGAGGCATAGGGAATGACTTTCATTCTTTCTATATTTTTCTGCCATGGTCTGGCTTTGAGTCTTACTCAACTTCACACCTTACAAGTCAGGCAAGAACTCCTTCTTTGACTGATACATTTTGAACTACTTCAAAATCTTATCAAGGTATGTACTTATCGAAAGTCTTATCAAGCGTCTTGATCTATCTCTATAGATCTTGATGCTCAATTTGTAAGCAGCTTCACCAAGGTCTTTCTTTGAAAAACTCCTTTCAAACACTCCTTTATGCTTTCCAGAAAATTCTACTTCATTTCCGATTCACATATACTTATCAGAAAGGTTGTAGTGCTCCCACTCACTTCTTGTAAATACAGGCTTCACCGCAAGTCTGTATAAATCTATATGCTTTGATCAACTTATCAAAGCGTATATTCCAACTCCGAGATGCTTGCACCAGTCCATAGATGGATCGCTGGAGCTTGCACAATTTGCTAGCACCTTTAGGATTGACAAAACATTCTGGTTGCATCATATACAACTCTTCTTTAATAAATCCATTAAAGAACGCAGTTTCGTTATCCATTTGCCAGATTTCATAAAATGTGGCAATTGCTAACATGATTCGAACAGACTTAAGCATCGCTACGGGTGAGAAAATCTCATCGTAGTCAACACCTTGAACTTGTCGAAAACCTTTCGCAACAAGTAGAGCTTTGTAGACAGTAACATTACCATCGGCGTCAGTCTTCCTCTTAAAGATCCATTTATTTTCAATGGCTTGCCGACCATCGGGCAAGTCAACCAAAGTCCATACTTTGTTCTCATACATGGATCCCATCTCAGATTTCATGGCCTCAAGCCATTTCGCGGAATCTGGGCTCATCATCGCTTCCTCATAGTTCGTAGGTTCATCATGGTTCAGTAACATGACTTCCAGAACCGGGTTGCCATACCACTCTGGTGCTGAACGAACTCTGGTTGATCTACGAAGTTCGGCAGAAACTTGATCTGAAGTTTCATGATCATCATCATTAGCTTTCTCACTAATTGGTGTAGGAATCACTGGAACTAGTTTCTGTGATGTTCCACTTTCCAATTCGGGAGAAGGTACAATTACCGCATCAAGTTCTACTTTCCTCCCACTCACTTCTTTTGAGAGAAACTCCTTCTCTAGAAAGGATACACTCTTAGCAACAAAGACCTTGCCTTCGGATCTGTGATAGAAGGTGTACCCAACAGTTTCTTTTGGGTATCCTATGAAGATTTACTTCTCCGATTTGGGTTCGAGCTTATCATGTTGAAACTTTTTCACATAAGCATCGCAGTCCCAAACTTAGAGAAATGACAGCTTAGGTTTCTCGTCAAACCACAGTTCATACGATGTCATCTCCACGGATTTAGATGGTGCCCTATTTAACGTGAATGTAGCTGTCTCTAATGCATAACCCCAAAAGCGATAGTTGTAGATCGGTAAGAGACATCATCGATCGCACCATATCTAATAAAGTACGGTTATGACGTTCGGACACACCATTACGCTGTGGTGTTCCGGGTGGCGTGAGTTGTGAAACTATTCCACATTGTTTCAAATGAAGACCAAACTCGTAACTCAAATATTCTCCTCCACGATTAGATCGTAGAAACTTTATTTTCTTGTTACGATGATTCTCTACTTCACTCTGAAATTCTTTGAACTTTTCAAATGTTTCATACTTGTGCTTCATTAAGTAGATATACCCATATCTGCTCAAATCATCAGTGAAGGTCAGAAAATAACGATACCCGCCGCGAGCTTCAACACTCATTGGTCCGCATACATCAGTATGTATGATTTCCAACAACTCTGTTGCTCGCTCCACAGTTCCGGAGAACGGAGTTTTAGTCATCTTGTCCATGAGGCATGGTTCGCAAGCACCAAGTGATTCATAATCAAGTGATTCCAAAAGTCCATCACTATGGAGTTTCTTCATGCGCTTTACACCAATATGACCTAAACGGCAGTGCCACAAATAAGTTGCACTATCATTATTAACCTTGCATCTTTTGGCTTCAATATTATGAATATGTGTATCACACGATCGAGATCCAACAAACCATTTTCATTGGGTGTATGACCATAGAAGGTTTTATTCATGTAAACAGAACAACAATTATTCTCTAACTTACATGAATAACCGTATTGCAATAAACATGATCAAATCATATGCATGCTCAACACAAACACCAAATAACACTTATTTAGGTTCAACACTAATCCCGAAAGTATAGGGAGTGTGCGATGATGATCATATGAATCTTGGAACTACTTCCAATACACATCATCACTTTATCCTTTAACTAGTTTCTGTTCATTATGCAACTCCCATTTCGAGTTACTACTCTTTAGCAACTGAACCAGTATCAAATACCGAGGGGTTGCTATGAACACTAGTAAAATACACATCAATAATCTGTATATCAAATATACCTTTGTTCACTTTGCCATCCTTCTTATCCGCCAAGTATCTGGGGCAGTTCCACTTCCAGTGACCATTTCCTTTGCAGTAGACGCACTTAGTTTCAAGCTTGAGTTTAGCTTTTGGGTTTCTTCATGGGAGTGACAACTTGCTTGTCATTCTTCTTGAAGTTCCCCTTCTATCCCTTTGCCCTTTACTTGAAACAAGTGGTCTTATTAACCATCAACACTTGATGCTCTTTCTTGATTTCTACCTCCGCCGATTTCAGCATCGCGAAGAGATCGGGAATTAACTTCGTCATCCCTTGCATATTATAGTTCATCACGAAGTTCTACTAACTCGGTGATAGTGACTAGAGAACTTTGTCAATTACTATCTTATCTGGAAGATTAACTCCCACTTGATTCAAGTAATTGTAGTACCCAGACAATCTGAGCACATGCTCACTGGTTGAGCTATTCTCCTCCATCTTGTAGGCAAAGTACTCTTAGAGGTCTTATACCTCTCGACACGGGCATGAGTATGAAATACTAATTTCAACTCTTGGAACATCTTATATGCTCCGTGGCGTTCAAAACGTTTTTGAAGTCCCGGTTCTAAGCCGTAAAGCATGGTGCACTTAAACTATCAAGTAGTCATCATACCGAGCTTTTGTCAAAACGTTCATAACGTCTACATCTGCTCCTGCAATAGGTCTGTCACCTAGCGGTGCATCAAGGACATAATTCTTCTGTGCAGCAATGAGGATAATCCTCAGATCACGGACCTAGTCCGCATCATTGCTACAAACATCTTTCAACTTAGTTTTCTCTAGGAACATATAAAAAATTAACGGGGAGCAACATCGTGAGCTATTGATCTACCACATAGATATGCTAATACTACTAGGACTAAGTTCATGATAAATTAAAGTTCAATTTAATCATATTACTTAAGAACTCCCACTTAGATACACATCCCTCTAGTCATCTAAATGATCACGTGATCCAAATCAACTAAACCATGTCCGATCATCATGTGAGATGGAGTAGTTTTCAATGGTGAACATCTTATGTTGATCATATCTACTATATGATTCACGCTCGACCTTTCGGTCTCCAGTGTTCCGAGGCCATATCTGCATATGCTAGGCTCGTCAAGTTTAACCCGAGTATTCTGCGTGTGCAAAACTGGCTTACACCCGTTGTATTTGAACATAGAGCTTATCACACCCGATCATCACGTGGTGTCTCGGCACGACGAACTTTCGCAACGGTGCATACTCAGGGAGAACACTTATACCTCGAAATTTAGTAAGGGATCATCTTATAATGCTACCGTCGAACTAAGCAAAATAAGAAGCATAATAAGATAAACATCACATGCAATCAAAATAAGTGACATGATATGGCCATCATCATCTTGTGCTTTTGATCTCCATCTCCAAAGCACCGTCATGATCACCTTCGTCACCGGCGCGACACCTTGATCTCCATCGTAGCATCGTTGTCATCTCGCCAACTATTGCTTCTACGACTATCGCTACCGCTTAGTGATAAAGTAAAGCAATTACATGGCGATTGCATTTCATACAATAAAGCGACAACCATATGGCTCCTGCCAGTTGCCGATAACATTACAAAACATGATCATCTCATACAAAACCGTATAACTCATCATGTCTTGACCATATCACATCACAACATGCCCTGCAAAAACAAGTTAGACGTCCTCTACTTTGTTGTTGCAAGTTTTACGTGGCTGCTACGGGCTTAGCAAGAACCGTTCTTACCTACGCATACAAAAACCACAACGATGTTTCGTCAAGTATGTGCTGTTTTAACCTTCACAAGGACCGGGCGTAGCCACACTTGTTTCAGCTAAAGTGAGAGAGACAGACACCCGCCAGTCACCTTTAAGCAACGAGTGCTCGTAACGGTGAAACCTGTCTCGCCTAAGCGTACGCGCAATGTCGGTCCGGGCCGCTTCATCTCACAATACCGCCGAAGCAAAGTATGACATGCTGGTAAGCAGTATGACTAGTATCGCCCACAACTCATTGTGTTCTACTCGTGCATATCATCTACGCATAGACCTGGCTCATGATGCCACTGTTGGGGAACGTAGTATTTTAAAATTTTCCTACGATCACGCAAGATCTATCTACCAGATGCATAGCAACGAGAGGGAAGAGTGTGTCTACGTACCCTCGTAGACCGGAAGCGGAAGCGTTAGAACAACGCGGTTGATGTAGTCGTACGTCTTCACGGCCCGACCGATCAAGCACCGAAACTACGGCACCTCCGAGTTCTAGCACACGTTCAGCTCGATGACGTCCCTCGAACTCCGATCCAGCCGAGTGTCGAGGGAGAGTTCCGTCAGCATGACGGCGTGGTGACGATCTTGATGTTCTACCGTCGCAGGGCTTCGCCTAAGCACCGCTACAATATTTATCGAGGAGAACTATGGTGGAGGGGGGCACCGCACACGGCTAAGAGATCAAGAGATCAATTGTTGTGTCTAGAGGTGCCCCCCTGCCCCCGTATATAAAGGAGGGAGGGAGAGGCCGGCCCTAGAAGGGGCGCGCCAAGTGTGGGGAGTCCTACTAGGACTCCCAAGTCCTAGTAGGATTCCCCTTTCCTTTCCGGAGTAGGAGAAAAGGAAAGAGGGGGAGAGGGAGAAGGAAAAGGGGGCTGCACCCCTTGTCCAATTCGGACCAGAAGGGGGCCACGCGCCTCCTTCCTTTTGGCCTCTCTCCTCTATTCCCGTAACTCCCCGGTACTCCGAAAATACCCGAATCACTCAGAACCTTTTCGATGTCCGAATATAGTCGTCCAATATATCGATTTTTACGTCTCGACCATTTCGAGACTCCTCGTCATGTCCCCGATCTCATCCGGGACTCCGAACTCCTTCGGTACATCAAAACTCATAAACTCATAATAAAACTGTCATGGAAACCTTAAGCGTGCGGACCCTACGGGTTCGAGAACTATGTAGACATGACCGAGACACGTCTCCGGTCAATAACCAATAGCGGAACCTGGATGCTCATATTGGCTCCCACATATTCTACGAAGATCTTTATCGGTCAAACCGCATAACAACATACGTTGTTCCCTTTGTCATCGGTATGTTACTAGCCCGAGATTCGATCGTCGGTATCTCAATACCTAGTTCAATCTCGTTACCGGCAAGTCTCTTTACTCGTTCCGTAATACATCATCCCGCAACTAACTCATTAGCTGCAATGCTTGCAAGGCTTATAATGATGTGCATTACCGAGTGGGCCCAGAGATACCTCTCCGACAATCGGAGTGACAAATCCTAATCTTGAAATACGCCAACCCAACAAGTACCTTTGGAGACACCTGTAGAGTACCTTTATAATCACCCAGTTACGTTGTGACATTTGGTAGCGCACAAAGTGTTCCTCCGGTATTCGGGAGTTGCATAATCTCATAGTCATAGGAACATGTATAAGTCATGAAGAAAGCAATAGCAATAAAACTAAACGATCAAGTTGCTAAGCTAACGGATGGGTCTTGTCCATCACATCATTCTCCTAATGATGTGACCCCATTGATCAAATGACAACTCATGTCTATGGCTAGGAAACATAACCATCTTTGATCAATGAGCTAGTCTAGTAGAGGCATACTAGGGACACTCTGTTTTATCTATGTATTCACACATGTACTAAGTTTCCAGTTAATACAATTCTAGCATGAATAATAAATATTTATCATGATATAAGGAAATAAATAATAACTTTATTATTGCCTCTAGGCCATATTTCCTTCAGGAAACGGCCGGCCGGCGATCGCCGCCACGCCGGAATTAGGGCCGCCGGTTAGCCACTGGTTAACCACAGGGTTAGCACTAACTAACCCACCACTTAGGCACTGACAGTGGGCCCCACACCTAGTCAAACACCAGTTAGCGCACAGTTTGACCGGGATTAGTCCCTGTGACACTGACGTGCGGGTCCCAGCTGTCAGGTTTGACCTGGGCTGGATCCTTTGACCTGATGACGTCATGCCATGGTAATGCTGACGCAATAAGTCATTTTCTGGATTTAGTTTAATTTGGAATAACCAGGAACTCCAGAAAATGCTTGAAACTTCTAAAAATCATATAAAATCAACCGTAGCTCAGATGAAAATATTTCATATATGAAAAATGATCAAAAAATATGAAGAATCTGTTTATGGCATTATCATGCATGTTTGAGCAACTTATGCCTGCTGATCAGGTCAAATCAAATAAATGGCATTTGAATAATCACATATGGAGTTTGAATTTAAACCTTTGCTTCAAATCAACTTCATTTAAATCACTGCTAGTTGCATTAGCTCAAATCACAACATGTTGCCATGTCATGATCATGCATCATATTGTTGCATTGCATTGATTGTGTTCTTTCTCTGTTGCCGGTGTTTGTCCCCTCTCAGTAGACGATGTTCCGACGATATGTGATCGATGACACTGATGAAGATACAGTGATATCTTCAGAAGTGCCAGGCAAGCAAAACCCCATTGAGCATTCCGATACAATCCCACTCTCTCACTCTTGCTCTCTTTTACTGCGTTAGGACAACAATGCTTCAACTGTTACCTGTTGTGGTAGTTGAACCCCTTTCCTCTGCATGACCTGTCATTGCCACAGTAAATAGTTGAAACCCACTAGCATGAGTGGGAGTTGTTAGAGCCATGTTGTGCCTTCCCATTCATGCTTGTTTGTCATGCCGGCTACTGCTTAGAGTTGAGTCAAGTCTGATTCATCGGGGACGAATTGGAATGGCACTACTAGGAAAAGGCCTACTAATGGCGCACCTAATTTGGCCATTAATGGCGCATTAGTGGTGCGCCATTAGTGCCACGCCATTAGTATAGTTTACTAATGGCGCATCTCTGGTGCGCCATTAGTATGCACAGTAGTGCGCCATTAGTATGCCTCCCAGGGGCCATGTGTACCCAGGTGCTTTGGCATACTAATGGCGCACGCCAGCTATATGTGCCATTAGTAATTTCGGCATAGTAATGGCGCACTGTCTGATGATGCGCCATTAGTATCCTTTGGCATACTAATGGCGCGCTTTGATGTGATGCGCCATTAGTATGAATATTAGGTTTTTATTATTATTATTTTTCTGTTTTTTGCACAGATTACAAAATGTATAATTGGACATAATATAGACAGCACACATCAACAACAAATTCATCGAATACAATAGAAGATTAGTCTCTGAATACAATTCATCATATTAGTCTCTGAATACAATTCATCATATTAGTCTTCGAATTGAAAAGACCAAACAAAGATAGAACAATATATTACAAGTCTCGAGACCGCGAGTAGCGAGTTTGTCTTCACATTACAAGTCGATATCGATCATCTAAACTACCATCACATAGAAGAGAGCTGCGGTCATCACGATGAGCATCATCACGATGAAACTCGTCTTCATCCGGTTCCTCCAACGCTCCCTCCCCTCTCCCGCTAGATAGCGGGCGTATCTAGATTCGGCCTCGGCCCTAGTGGTGTACCCTTTGTAACTGTTACCGCTGAATCAGTGAACCTGTCTCCGACACTCCTCCCAGTCGTCGTAGACTCCGGGAACCTTACCCTTGTACACGACATACGACGGCATCGCTATGCACTAGCCAAACGAAACGTTAGTACCAATTCACAGACAATACATAAGCAATATATAAGTATGCAACAGAACGATCGAAAGAGAAAAGCAAGACATTAATAGCATCGATTACATCTAAGTTGAATGACTCTCGAAACCAAAGAGACATACTACAAGTTCATTAAAGTTTAATTACAACATGAGCCAATCGATGTTTCAGAACTAGACACAGCATCACTGCTTTCGACTCGACTCAAGGGACCGGAGCGTGGATGAAGCCGCCGTCTATCGTGGGAGTCATGAAATCACGGGCGTTGTCAGCCTGCATTTGTAGCATTGTGTCGATGTCACTGTTCGACGGTTGATTTCTGAGGTAGAACTGCCCGGAGGTACGAAGGACATCTTGATGGATGATTTCGGCAAACTCCGACTGGATGCGATAGAATTCTTGTCTGATGTCCGCGTCCTGGATTGCCGACACACTCGCGGCCCAATCTTTGAGTTTACTCGGTAGCAGAAGTTGATGATGGTCCCGTACGATCGCCCGCATGTGATGGATGGCGTAGTAGGCACCCTTCTGACCGCCAGGCGGCTGCTTGACGCAGCAGAACGTCGTATTTGTGGGAGAACACGTGCTTGCCGGTCTTACGAATAGGCCTGGTGAAGGTGCCTCCAGATTTGGCGTTGCCGGGGAGGACATCATCAAGAACCTTCTTGACATTTGTGTAGTCTACGTTCGACTGACGGTCCGGGTCGAAATACGTGGCCATGGAATATTTGGGGCTTAGGAGGATGAGAGTGCAATGTGTGTCACTGCAGAAAACACGGAATGTTAAAAGAAGAACGATCGAAATCTAAGAATTCATATGTTACGGGGCAGTTGAGGCGGAGGACTTACTCGGGAAAGTAAGGCACGAGGAAGTTATCCTTATCTCGGTTTGCCAGAATGACGCCTTCGAGGTAAGAACTCGCGACTTGCCGGTCCCCAGCGCTGCCCAAGATCTTGGCACGCATGTAGAAGGGGTCGACTATCACGATGTCCGGGGTCTTGTCGCGAATGATCCGCATCTCCATACTCAGCGAAAATAGCCGAACGAAGGTGTAATGCAGCGGAAGAAGGTTCAACATAGCGTGGATGTCATCAAACCGCAGGACGATCATACCCCTGATGGAGTTATCCACAAAGCCCTTGCCCTCTGGCACCTTGGCCGCGAAAACCGGGTATGCCACATCCTTCTCTCTGAGACGCCGCTTCTCCAAAGAAAGAACACTGTCATGCAGACTCCGCATAGCACCGGTTGCAGCATCGAGCATATTTCTCGGTAGCATCGGCCTACACGCCACATGCACCCTCCTCATTACATCCTCAGGTGAAGGTGGCCCGTCCTGAGCACGGATCGTACTCGGTGCCGGCTGGCTCGCACCCTTGTTACTTTTTCTTTTGCGTGCCTTCTTCTTCTCCTGAATTGGGACCGAGTTCTGCTCAGAGACCGCCTTCTTGAGAGTGTTGGGGCTGATAATATTTCGCACCTCGCCTATCTGAGGCTCGATGAAGTCGGCAGCTGGAGGCGTCTCCTGAGAGCTGAACGGCAGACAACGCGTGTTGCAACTTGGCTTCTCCGCGGTACCAGCTAGATCGCGCACGTCTTTTGTTGGGTTGGGTTCTTGAGAAGGAGGCCCCATGAAGTCGCCACCGTACCCATGATCGGCAAAGTACTGATCGACGTTGGCAAATGTATCGTCGTCGTCATCGTTCTGATCCTGTGCCATATGCATGTTTGGATCCAGTGGCATAGGGATGTCCGGCACCATTGCGGCGGTCTTGCCATGGGGACGACTTGGCGCCGGCACGACTGGCGGTGTTGTCTTTGGGGTGGTGTCCCCCGCCCCCAAACGAATCTGGCTCTTCGGCCAAAGCAGGGGCCAGCTCAGGCAGGCGCTGAGGGTCATCACGTCATCATCGTCGGCCCCGACGGGTCGAATCGGAGGTAACACCTCGCCGCAGCCTGGCAGCACCCGAACTAGTTGAACCCTAAACAAGTTGGGTGGCATCTGGGTACCGTGGAACAAGGGGTTGCCCGGTTGAATGATTTTGCCCTTGGCAACATCGACCAACTCGTTGTTCACGAAGTGCAGGAGAGTGCATGGAACGTCGGCGGCGCCCTGCGAAAACATGTAGGGCGTCAGGGATGCCCAGTCAAAGGCAAGGAGATGAAGTCCTCGACCGAGAGAGGCTTAATTAGTTACCGTGATGATGGCGTTGAGCTCGGCTAATGTCGAGGCACCACCAACGGCGGGCGTGCAGTTGACGGAGGGGCCGCTTGCTGCAGAGGTCTCGGCCGGCGTACACCCGGGTGCATTAAGCTCCCGTGCCGGCGTCGGAGACACCAATGCCGCCTCCGCCGGAGACACCAATGGCCCCGCCATCGCGTTCTGCGAGTTGCTGGCCGTGAAGCTGGGAATCGGGGGCGGCCCCTGTTGGTCGCCCGCAATCCACGCCTGCAACCCCTCGATCAAGCTAGGCACAATGGCGGTGATCGTCGCTCCGAGCTGTTGTTGCACTTGCTCTTGGACAATCTCCGGAATCCGCGCCACCTGTGCCTTGAGTTCTTGAACCTCGCGCGCCTGGCTTTCCGAGCTGGTCTTTTTCTCCTTTCGCCCACCAGCGTTATAGTATGACGACCATTTTGTCGACAAGCCTTTGCCGGCCACACGACCAGCTGACGTCGGCTTACTGAGCTTATCCTTGTTCTTCATTACATTCAACACCCTATTTAGAGTCGTGTCCCAAGGGTTGCTCTTAGTCGACCCTGTGCTACTGCTTTCAGTCGCCTGCGGAAGGAATGTGAATCATTTAGAAATTTGGCTTCATTAATTAGAATGCAACCATATGGAGCTAATTACGCGGGGGTGTATTCCTTACCAGAACAAGCTCAAGCGCCCTAGTCTTCGGATCCGTGGTAAACTCCTTTGTTTTCGGGTCCTTCTTGTACTGGGCCCTGACAAAGTTCCTGGTCTGCTTGTCACCGTATTTATCGAAGAGGGGCGTGTGGGGACCCCGACTTAGAAGTCGAGATTACCGAATGCACGTGTACAGTGATACCAGAGATCAATGCTCACTAAACACACAGAAGCTGAAATAACAAGAGTCTTACATCCATACAAATAGTCTTACACGAATTAAGGCCATCATGGCCAAGTCTTACATAGATAGAGCCTCTCGGGCTGAATAGCAAATAACTCAAATAGCGGAAGTCTTCGATAAACGGGTAGAACCCATGCCATCTGCCTTAACCCTACAGGCATTCTGACTGGGATAGCGTCCTAGTTCGCATGTTCGTCTCCAAAGAACTCTTCCTCATAATCCTGTTCTTCCATGCCTGGCCAATTAAATAACCAGTGGCAAGCCAATGAGTACTTTGAATGTACTCGCAAGCAACCCATGATGTGGTTCAAGGTAATAATGCAATTGAATAATAATGATCAATCTAGCAAGGCTAGAACAAATATTCTACCATCAAGTTTATGCATCAATAACCTCGCGAAACCTCGAAGACAGGTTACCGATATCATCATGAATATGATTCAACTCATCGAGTCAAGTCACCATCCTTGACTTATCACACACATACTATCACCGATGAAGTAAAATTCTGGACATAGTTTAAGTAGCACCACCCAACTGTCCATGACCGTGGACACGGCTATTCGAATAGTTTTACACTCTGCAGAGGTTGCGCACTTTACCCACAAGATCCGGGGAACTTCCGTGTCATCCACGACCCGCGGTACCTCAAGTACCCGGGGTAAGCACCCGGTCATTACCTTTCCTTAGACGACACTAACATAGAGTCCACTCGTTGGTACACGGCCCTCGGGTACAAACAATAGATCACGGGACTTGCCCTAATTTCAATGTCACGCGTACCCGAAGGGACCAACGGTGTGTCCGGTGCCCTGTGAAAACAGTCATGGTCGTCTATCCAAGCACGACCCCGTCCCGGGAAAGACCTCAAGTCTTCCCATCACTAGTAATGCGGGCACCATGCTAGTATCGACCTAAGTAATCAATAAAGCCCCGTCCCATAAGGAGTAGTGTGGTTGCACATGTTTGGTTGGGACGGTAGTCACACATAAATCTAATCCATCATTCCACCATGCACATGATTTACCGGCACATCACTTCTTTCTCAAGTGATGACCTAACACATCATCACCCTCGGGCATTAGGGGCACCCGATGGGTTCATGCAAAGATTTCAACTACGAGGGTTCAGATCACACATGCATCATATAAGCATCATGACCATCTATTTGCATGTCATCTAGCACTTAGCAAGATCAAGATCAAGCATGCATCATGTGGTGGAATCAACTAGGTTACCATCGTAACCCTATTATCATGCATCGGAAACAAACGGGTTCCGAGGAACAAGTGTATCATGGTCAAAGGGCTGCTTGCCTGGATTGGCTTGGTCTTCAAAGTCTTCAAGTCCTTCTCCTTCTTCTTCCACAGCAACTTCGTCAAATACGGGATCTATACGTCGCATAATAACCACGGGAAAAATAAGAACACAAACAAAACAGAAAAATCAAAGTGCTCAGAAAAATGTCAACTCATTTTTGTAAAATACTAGAGGAATTTCTAAGGTGGGGAAAAATCTTAGTTGGAGTTTTGGAGTAACAGAATGGAATTTATTGATTTTAGAATAGGAGTATTACTGCCCAGATTTGCATTTCAATTTGAACAGTACAGCAAAGTTTCATGGATTTGAGTAAAAGTGGTACCATTAAATAGGTTGGAATATTACAAGATTTTAGGAGTTGGAATTATTTAATTTGGACCATTATTCTTTTCTGTAGAAATGTTTAAAACATTTACAGAAAAGAAAAAGAAAAAAAAGTCCTGTGCACTGGGCCAGAGAAGGCCACAGTGCACGGCCCAGACGGACCGGCCCAGCCGCACGGGAGCCTGCGCGCGCACGTCAGGTTTTTAAACCTGACGGGCGGGGCTCGTGGGTCAGTGGCAGAGAGGAGGGGGGAAGAGGTGTGGGGATGACAGGCGGGGCCCGCCTGTCATCTCCAACCTTGCGGCCACGGCGACGGCGAGCTCACCGGCGAGTTTTCCGGCCACGGCGACGGCAATGGAGGCCAGGGATGGAATCAGCATCGTGTCGCGGATGCAGGGGTGGTGGTGCGGCACGGCGGGGAGGTCTGGTTCACCGGCGGCGAGGTGGGACGGCGGAAGCTCGTCAGAGGGTCGTGGTCCTGGTCCTTTCCGACTGCCACAGAGAGGGGAAACAAGGGGGAAATGGTCAGTGTGGCTTGGTGGTTCTGGATCGGGCAAGAAGAAGAGCGGGGAAGGCCCGTACTGCGGGATCACCGGCGGCCCGACGCGGCGGCGCTCCGGTCGATCCCGAGCACTGGGATGACCTGGGGAGGAGTGGATGATGCTGGGGGACTCAGTGGAGTGTGGTGGAGCTGCTGATGCTGTTGGAGAGGCTCGGGAGGGGCTATTTATAGGAGCTCGACGGAGGCCCGTGGTCCAGTGCGCCGGCGAGCTCCGGCTCGAGGCTACAGCGCACGGGAGGCCAAGGGAATGGGTCCGTGGAGTTCCTGGACGATCTCTACGTCCAGTTGAGGGAGAAAGAGAAGCGGGGGAGCGTCAGGAGCGTGCGCGCGTGCGAGGCAGAGGAGTGGCCGCCGCGGGCGGCCATCGCGCGTGCGACGACGGCCACTGGAGGGCGCAGGAGGAGGGGGGACAGCGCCGGGGAGGTCGCGGACGTCGAGAGGCCTGGACTGGCGCGAGGGGGAGGCCCGAGGCTGTCGGGGTCAGCGATTGGCCGGAGCCACCGTGCGGAGGTGCACTGTTGCGCGCTCCAGAGCGTGCGTATTGCTGGCATCATCGCGCTCTCGCTGTTTTGGTCCAAACCAGCGTGTCCAACAGTGTCTAGCACGTTGAGGAAAGAGTAAAGAAATGGCCTGAGGCCTTGGATGCCCTGGAGATGCTGAGAGAGAGTGAGGGTGCTGGTGAATGGATGAAAACTTGCTGTCCAGCAAGGTAAAACAGGGATTTCACCCCTCAATCATGGAGCTGGGGTGCTGGGGAAGTTACTGGTGGTAGCTAGTAACTCAATGATCATGTGGTAAGAAGTTGAGGCCATGGAGAAAAGTAAAAGTGACCAAGTTGGAGGTTTTAGCAATTCTGCAGAAGGTGTTTGATCAGTGTTTGGTCAAGTAAATGAACTCCACTTGACATGGCACTTAACAGGGTTGAAAGACATGAGAAAATAGGGTGCTTCACCAAGTTTGGGCCCATTTGAAGAAACTAGCCAATGTAACTTTGGTGAACCCTAGAAATCAACAGAAACAGTTTCATCTTGATTGAGTCAAGCTAATCATCTCCCCTTGATGCACCACTTGGTGTAGCATCATTATTTGGGGTATTGAGCATGCCCACAAAGTTTGAAGCTCCAGATAAAAAGTTGGTAATGTAAAGTTGTTCAAATTTGCATTTGAACAGAAAGGGTTTTGAGGTGATCTGATCAAGTTGCTCTATTCCAAATCTTGTGCCATTTGGTCTAGGTGCCTTGTTAGGTCATTCTAGCATGTGCACCAAGTTTGAGAGCATTTGGACAAGTTTGGCAATGTAAAGTTGCTCAAACTTCAAATATGGACAGAATGGTTATGAAGGGGATTGAGGATGTTTTCTTGCTTCCCAAGGCATGGGACTTGGCACGATCATCAAATATGTCATATATGACATGATAGAATTTCCCTGGAATTTTTGGAGAGAATTTCCTTTGTAAATATTTCAAAAGCTTGAAATATCCAGAAAGGGTTTTAGAGGGTTTAGCCCATTATTTTGAACATGACCAAGTGTTGAAACTCTTATATATGGACAATATATGTCCTCTGAGTCTCTCTGAATTTTGGCAAATATTTTTGAAATAGTTAAATAATTTTCTCCTATTAAAGACCATTTCTGGCCTTAAGAAAAAGCTTTTAAATAAAATAGGAAAATAATTTTTTAAAATTATACCTTTGTGGTTTCTGGGAGTCCTATGACTACTAGGTCTCAAATAAACCTTTTGAAATAATTTTCTCACCCTAAATCAAGTACTTGCAGTGCAAATCTCAATTCAGGGGTTTTTGGAAAACTAAATTTATAAAATACTTTTTGGCCAAATTAATTTTGTAGGATAATACTATACTGCTATATAACACTTGGCATGATCATTGGGCAGAAGTTTTGAGTATGGAGATGAAATCTACAAGAGATAATAGTTGACTTTAATGAGCACATGAAAAAGTACATGAAGAAAACTCAATTCCAGATAAAAGCCAAATGATGCTAAAAAATTTTGCTGGTCCAAATTTTCATGCTTCAAAGATACAAATAACATGTTACAAAATGCAGGGTGTGACAGACCTACCCCTCTTACAAGAATCTCGTCCCCGAGATTCCTAAACTAGGGCTTAAAAGAGGTCGGGAAACTCGGATCTAAGATAGTCTTCTCGTTCCCAGGTTACTTCTGCTTCGGTGTGGTTGCTCCACTGGACCTTGAAGTACTTGATGGTACGGCTTCGCGTACGTCGTTCTGCTTCGTCCAGAATACGAATGGGCTTCTCGCGGTAGGTCAAATCAGGCTACAGATCAATGGCTTGGTGATCCACATCCTTGTAGAGATTAGGCTTGTCTGGAACTTGGAGACATTTCCGGAGTTGTGACACATGGAATACATTGTGCACATCGGATAGCTCAGGTGGTAGTTCCAACTGGTAAGCCACTTCTCCTCGTCGTGCAGCGATCTCAAAGGGTCCAATGAACCTTGGTGCGAGCTTCCCCTTGACGTGGAAACGCTTGGTTCCCTTCAGAGGAGTTACCCGCAGGTACACATGGTCCCCGACATGGAAACTCATGTCTCGGCGTCGAGTGTCAGCCTAACTCTTCTCCCTTGACTTGGCTGCCTTTAATCGCTCTCTGACTAGTTGGACTTGCTCTTCTGCTGCGCGGAGATTATCCGGTCCAAAGACTAGTCCTTCTCCAGTCTCTGACCAGCTGAGGGGTGTGCGACATCTGCGTCCGTACAACACCTCAAATGGTGCCATCTGAAGGCTTGAATGGTAACTGTTGTTATATGAGAACTCAGCAAATGGGAGACAATCTTCCCACTTGGCTCCATACGCCAGGACACAGGCTCGGAGCATGTCTTCGAGAATCTGATTGACTCGCTCTGTTTGACCTCCGGTCTGTGGGTGGAAAGCTGTGCTGAAAGACAACTTGGTTCCCAAGGCTTCTTGGAACTTCTTCCAGAACCTTGAGGTGAACTGGGTTCCTCGATCTGACACAATCTCCTTGGGAACACCGTGAAGACTTACGATTCGGTCGATGTAGAGAGCTGCCAGCCGGTTGCCATCATAAGTGGTCTTGACAGGAATGAAGTGGGCCACCTTGGTCAAATGATAAACTATGACCCAGATGGAGTCATGTCCTCTATTCGACCTTGGTAATCCAGTGATGAAGTCCATTTCGACTTTATCCCACTTCCACTCAGGAACCTTGAGTGGTTGAAGCAATCCAGCAGGTCGCTGATATTCAGCCTTGACCCTTTGGCACACATCACATTTTGCAACATAGGTTGCAATCTCTCTCTTCATACCGTGCCACCAGAATCGTGCCTTCAAGTCTTGGTACATCTTGGTTCCTCCGGGGTGAATGGAATACGGAGTGTCGTGGGCTTCTTGCAGAATCAGCATCTTCAGCTCGGTGTTGTTTGGTACGCAGAGGCGACCTTTGTACCAAACAATCCCGTGCTCGTCTTCGGAGAATCCTGGGGCCTTGCCCAGCTTCATCTTCTTCTTGATGCCTTCGATGCTTGCGTCTCCATTTTGTGCCTTCTTGACGTCGTCCATCAGGGTTGGTCTGACTTCCAAATGATCCAGAAATCCAGGGGTGACCAATTCCATATTGAATTGTTCGATCTCCTTAAACAAGGCTGGCTGCCTTTCTTGAATAACGGCATTCAAAGAGCAAGCCTTCCCAATTCCATATTGAATTGTTCGATCTCCTTAAACAAGGCTTGCTGCCTTTCTTGAATAACGGCATTCAAAGAGCAAGCCTTCCTGCTTAAGGCATCGGCCACCACGTTAGCCTACCCAGGGTGATACTGAACACTGAGGTCATAGTCTTTGATGAGTTCCAACCATCTCCGTTGCCTCATGTTCAATTCCTTTTGGGTGAAAATATACTTCAGACTTTTGTGGTCTGTGTAAATCTCACACCGTTTCCCTAGGAGGTAATGCCGCCATGTCTTCAAGGCATGAACTACTGCCGCTAGCTCAAGATCGTGAGTAGTGTAGTTCTCCTCATGGGGTCGTAGCTGCCTGGAAAGGTATGCTATGACGCGGCCTTCTTGCATCAGAACGCTTCCCAATCCGGTTCGAGAGGCATCACAATATATCACGAACTCCTTGTGAATATCAGGTGTTGCCAGAACTGGGGCGGTGGTCAATCTCTTCTTGAGCTCTTGGAAGCTCTCTTCGCATTTTGGCGTCCACTCGAACTTCTTGTCCTTTTTGAGGAGCTGAGTCATTGGTCGTGCAATGCTAGAGAATCCTTCCACGAACTTGCGGTAATATCCCGCTAGTCCGAGGAAGCTTCTGACTTCCTTGATGGTCGTTGGAGATTGCCATTGGGTCACAGCTTCGATTTTTGCAGGATCAACAGATAACCCTTCCTCGGTCAAGACATGACCTAAGAATCCAACTTTATGCAGCCAGCACTCACACTTGCTGAATTTGGCATACAGTTGGTGCTCACGAAGCTTGTCTAGGACCATCCTCAGGTGCTGCTCGTGCTCTTCCTCCGACTTTGAGAACACAAGGATGTCATCAATGAAGACGACAACAAACTTGTCCAAATATTCCATGAAGACTTTATTCATGAGATACATGAAGTAAGCTGGGGCATTGGTTAACCCAAAAGACATGACCGTGCACTCGTACAGGCCATATCTGGTTACGAATGCCGTCTTCGGAATATCTTGGGGTCTGATCTTCAGCTGGTAATACCCAGATCTGAGGTCGATCTTGGAGAATACCTTGGCTCCGCTGAGCTGATCAAACAGATCTTCGATCTTGGGAAGTGGGTACTTGTTCTTGATTGTAACTTCATTGAGGGAACGATAGTCAATGCATAAGCGGATGGTATCGTCCCTCTTGGCCACAAACAGAACAGGAGATCCCCAAGGGGAGGCACTTGGGCGGATAAATCCCTTCCTTAGCTGCTCTTCCAGCTGCTTCTTCAACTCGGCTAATTCTTCCGTCCCCATTCTATAAGGCTTCTTATAGATGGGTCCTGCTCCGGGCACGAGCTCGATGATGAACTCAATGTCACGGTCAGGGGGCATTCCCGGTAGTTCATCCGGAAAGACATGAGGATACTCACATACCACCGGTACTTGATCTAGCCCAACTTCAGACAGATAGTTGACTTTAGCGGCTTGAGCGGAAGAGGAGTTGGGAGCAAACTTGACTTCGACTCCTTGGTCATTGGTCACAGTGACTGTCCGATTGGCACAGTCTAACAAGCCTTGGTGCTTACTGAGCCAATCCATCCCTAAGATCACATCCAAGCCTTGCGATCTCAGGACGATAAGGTCTGCTAGGAAGTCTACACCGTTAATGGTAATACTGACTCCTTTACAGCCTATCTTGGCTCTCATCTCGGCTCCGGGGGTTTGTACCACCATAGGGTTATTCAGGGGTGTAGGGGTCATGCCACTTTTTATTGCAAATCTTTGAGTGACAAATGAATGCGTTGCTCCAGAATCAAACAAGACAGTTGCAGGTGCTGAGTTGACAAGGAATGTACCCAGCACGACGTCCGGGTCTTCCTGGGCTTCTTCAGCAGTGACGTGATTCACACGCCCCTTCCCATGGTTCGGTGGATTGCGAGGAGCTGGGTTCCTTGGTGGCATTCCACGGCCTTGTCCCTGGTTCTGCGCATTGGGGCGCGGGCATCAGGCTTCTTGTTGGGGCACACCCTTGAGATGTGTCCGGGCTGACCACATCCAAAGCAAGTGACTTGGTTTGGATTGATCTTGTTGCCACAACTGGTGTTGGGGTTGAAGGCTGGCCTGGGCTTGGCATACTGCTGAGGCTGAGGATTGGCACGAGGTGCAGGAGCTCTTGGCTGCTGATAGGTTGGCTTGGCCGGGGCTGACTGCCACAGACGAGGCTTCTGGTTGCTGGAACTTCCCTTACTGACCAACTTGCGCTTGCGAGTGTCTTCCAAAGCACGCCGCTTGTCTTCAAGCATAAGTGCCTTGTTCACCAGGTCAGGGAAAGACGGGCAGTCGCACATGACAAGCGAGTATTGCAAAGTCTGATTAAGGCCTTCCATGAAGCGCTCCCTTTTGGCAGCATCAGTGCTGACATCTTCAGGGGCATACCTTGACAGAATACTGAACTTCTGCATGTACTCCTTGACAGTGCCACTTCCTTGCTTCAGGGCTCGGAACTCGCGCTTTTTGATAGCCATGATTCCGGAAGGAATGTGGGCCTTGCGGAATTCTGACTTGAAGTTAACCCAAGTGATGTCTTGTTCAGCATGCATGACCTTGAATCCATCCCACCAAGCTCTAGCAGTTCCCCCGAGGCAGTGGGCTGCATAAGCCACCTTCTCGCGATCTTCGGTGCATCCGACTAGTTCCAGGATCTCCTCAATGGAACGGACTCAGTCGTCTGCATCCAGGGGTTCTGCAGTCTCGATGAAGGTTGGCGGTGCATGTTTCTTGAACTCTACCAACGTGGAACGTCCGTTGCCATTCCCCGCCGGCTGGCGATTGTTGGTGACAGCTTGAGCAATCAGCTGGAGAGCTTCAGTGTTGGCTTGGCGTTCCTCTCGGAAAGCTTGGAGAAGCTGAGCCATGTCCATGCTTGGAGGAGGTGGTGGTGGAGCTTGGTCGTTGGTTTGGTCGTGGCCTGCCTCTGGCTGAGAGGATGCTCCGGCTTCGGGCTGCTGGGTAGAGGTACCAGTACGAGTTACAACAGGCATCCTGTTGGAGCGGTAAAAGGTCTCATGACTCGGAAGAGAGAAAGCAAGATAGATGGGTGCCTAGTAAGGGGTGGGTGTGACACTAAATCAAATCATGCAAGGGCCGTAAGGCCAAAACACATTCATTAAAATCCAAATGGGTGATGTACTCGTTTACACATTCCCGAAGGAAGAATACGACATACATCCAGACACGACAAAAGCAAACACTAGATGGTTTCATATGAACCATGCAAGGACTCGACTGCGCATAGGGGTTACACGACCTATCCTACCGTAGGGGTTACAACTGGCATATCAGAGTAGCGAATAATGCCTAAGCGGCGGAATGCTCGGTCGCGTATTCCGGCTCTTTTGGGTCTTCCTCCTTGTCTTCATCTGTCTGGGCTCCCTTGTCACATGAGGGAGTGGGGGAGTGGAGGAGTTGGATACGACGGTGCTTCGTCGGTGGTGCAGGGAAAAGCTTGCGATATTCCCTTGCCGTCATCCGACGTCGCCGAGGTGGTTCTTCACCCTTGGAAGATACATCCTCGGAGGGCCTTCCGCCTCGATATGCGATAGCGGATTGTCCAGAAGGTGCTCCTTCCTTCTTGATCCTATTTGCCTTCTCTTGAGCTCGACGAAGAAGTGCCTTGGTCTTGTGAAGTTCTTCTCGAAGCTTCATTGACTCCGAGGCCAAGTCTTGTGCCAGGCTGTCGGCACATAGACTGAAGTAGTTCTGGAATCGAAGCGAGAGTCCTTCCTTCAGTGGAGGGGCTAGTGCACTGCTTTCTTCTTCACCTTCCTTCCGGTAAGGTAAGAAGCGAGTTGCCATCTTGGCTGCCATCTCCGGAAGAAGCTCGCGGAGACGGATTAATGCCTTGAGTGCAACAGCCTCGACAGCGAGTGGTAGTGTTGCCATCTGGGGTCCCTCGAAGAACCAACTTGTGGGAGGATCGTTTGCCTTCACGATCACTTCCACATGGTACTCCACCTCAGTATCGCTCACCCAGTGCTCAAGGTAGGTGAGGATGGGTGCTCGGTGGAACTGACACTCCTGGAGGCTATCCTCGAGAAGTAAGGGTAACCCAGTGGTCAGGTGTTCTTCGGGTACAGCGACCATCTACAAAGGTGGAATAGGAGGGGTTAATAAGCCGATGAAATCTCAGGTTTAGAAAAGAAGAGAGGTTCAGAAGGTTTTTGAAAAGGGGGTCTCAACTAACTAACGCCCATGCTAACTAAGGCTTCCTACAGTCAGGATGGCTCTGATACCAGCTCTGTGGGGACCCCGACTTAGAAGTCGAGATTACCGAATGCACGTGTACGGTGATCCCAGAGATCAATGCTCACTGAACACACATAAGCTGAAATAACAAGAGTCTTACATCCATACAAATAGTCTTACACGAATTAAGGCCATCATGGCCAAGTCTTACATAGATAGAGCCTCTCGGGCTGAATTGCAAATAACTCAAATAGCGGAAGTCTTCGATAAACGGGTAGAACCCATGCCATCTGCCTTAACCCTACAGGCATTCTGACTGGGATAGCGTCCTAGTTCGCATGTTCGTCTCCAAAGAACTCTTCCTCATAATCCTGTTCTTCCATGCCTGGCCAATTAAATAACCAGTGGCAAGCCAATGAGTACTTTGAATGTACTCGCAAGCAACCCATGATGTGGTTCAAGGTAATAATGCAATTGAATAATAATGATCAATCTAGCAAGGCTAGAACAAATATTCTACCATCAAGTTTATGCATCAATAACCTCGCGTAACCTCGAAGACAGGTTACCGATATCATCATGAATATGATTCAACTCATCGAGTCAAGTCACCATCCTTGACTTATCACACACATACTATCACCGATGAAGTAAAATTCTGGACATAGTTTAAGTAGCACCACCCAACTGTCCATGACCATGGACACGGCTATTCGAATAGTTTTACACTCTGCAGAGGTTGCGCACTTTACCCACAAGATCCGGGGAACTTCCGTGTCATCCACGACCCGCGGTACCTCAAGTACCCGGGGTAAGCACCTGGTCATTACCTTTCCTTAGACGACACTAACATAGAGTCCACTCGTTGGTACACGGCCCTCGGGTACAAACAATAGATCACGGGACTTGCCCTAATTTCAATGTCACGCGTACCCGAAGGGACCAACGGTGTGTCCGGTGCCCTGTGAAAACAGTCATGGTCGTCTATCCAAGCACGACCCCGTCCCGGGAAAGACCTCAAGTCTTCCCGTCACTAGTAATGCGGGCACCATGCTAGTATCGACCTAAGTAATCAATAAAGCCCCGTCCCATAAGGGGTAGTGTGGTTGCACATGTTTGGTTGGGACGGTAGTCACACATAAATCTAATCCATCATTCCACCATGCACATGATTTACCGGCACATCACTTCTTTCTCAAGTGATGACCTAACACATCATCACCCTCGGGCATTAGGGGCACCCGATGGGTTCATGCAAAGATTTCAACTACGAGGGTTCAGATCACACATGCATCATATAAGCATCTTGACCATCTATTTGCATGTCATCTAGCACTTAGCAAGATCAAGATCAAGCATGCATCATGTGGTGGAATCAACTAGGTTACCATCGTAACCCTATTATCATGCATCAGAAACAAACGGGTTCCGAGGAACAAGTGTATCATGGTCAAAGGGCTGCTTTCCTGGATTGGCTTGGTCTTCAATGTCTTCAAGTCCTTCTCCTTCTTCTTCCACAGCAACTTCGTCAAATACGGGATCTATACGTCGCATAATAACCACGGGAAAATAAGAACACAAACAAAACAGAAAAGTCAAAGTGCTCAGAAAAATGTCAACTCATTTTTGTAAAATACTAGAGGAATTTCTAAGGTGGGGAAAAATCTTAGTTGGAGTTTTGGAGTAACAGAATGGCATTTATTGATTTTAGAACAGGAGTATTACTGCCCAGATTTGCATTTAAATTTGAATAGTACAGCAAAGTTTCATGGATTTGAGTGAAAGTGGTACCATTAAATAGGTTGGAATATTACAAGATTTTAGGAGTTGGAATTATTTAATTTGGACCATTATTCTTTTCTGTAGAAATGTTTAAAACATTTACAGAAAAGAAAAAGAAAAAAAAGTCCTGTGCACTGGGCCAGAGAAGGCCACAGTGCACGGCCCGGACGGACCGGCCCAGCCGCACGGGAGCCTGCGCGTGCACGTCAGGTTTTTAAACCTGACGGGCGGGGGCCGTGGGTCAGTGGCAGAGAGGAGGGGGGAAGAGGTGTGGGGATGACAGGCGGGGCCCGCCTGTCATCTCCAACCTTGCGGCCACGGCGACGGCGAGCTCACCGGCAAGTTTTCCGGCCACGGCGACGGCAACGTAGGCCAGGGATGGAATCAGCGTCGTGTCGCGGATGCAGGGGTGGTGGTGCGGCACGGCGGGGAGGTCTGGTTCACCGGCGGCGAGGTGGGACGGCGGAAGCTCGTCGGAGGGTCGTGGTCCTGGTCGTTTCCGACTGCCACAGAGAGGGGAAACAAGGGGGAAATGGTCAGTGTGGCTTGGTGGTTCTGGATCGGGCAAGAAGAAGAGTGGGGAAGGCCCGTACTGCGGGATCACCGGCGGCCCGACGCGGCGGCGCTCCGGTCGATCCCGAGCACTGGGATGACCTGGGGAGGAGTGGATGATGCTGGGGGACTCAGTGGAGTGTGGTGGAGCTGCTGATGCTGTTGGAGAGGCTCGGGAGGGGCTATTTATAGGAGCTCGACGGAGGCCCGTGGTCCAGTGCGCCGGCGAGCTCCGGCTCGAGGCTACAGAGCACGGGAGGCCAAGGGAATGGGTTCGTGGAGTTCCTGGACGATCTCTACGTCCAGCTGAGGGAGAAAGAGAAGCGGGGGAGCGTCAGGAGCGTGCGCGCGTGCGAGGCAGAGGAGTGGCCGCCGCGGGCGGCCAGCGCGCGTGCGACGACGGCCACTGGAGGGCGCAGGAGGAGGGGGGACAGCGCCGGGGAGGTCGCGGACGTCGAGAGGCATCGACTGGCGCAAGGGGGAGGCCCGAGGCTGTCGGGGTTAGCGATTGGCCGGAGCCACCGTGTGGAGGTTCACTATTGCGTGCTCCAGAGCGTGCGTATTGCTGGCATCATCGCGCTCTCGCCGTTTTGGTCCAAACCAGCGTGTCCAACAGTGTCTAGCACGTTGAGGAAAGTGTAAAGAAATGGCCTGAGGCCTTGGATGCCCTGGAGATGCTGAGAGAGAGTGAGGGTGCTGGTGAATGGATGAAAACTTGCTGTCCAGCAAGGTAAAACAGGGATTTCTCCCCTCATTCATGGAGCTGGGGTGCTGGGGAAGTTACTGGTGGTAGCTAGTAACTCAATGATCATGTGGTAAGAAGTTGAGGCCATGGAGAAAAGTAAAAGTGATCAAGTTGGAGGTTTTAGCAATTCTGCAGAAGGTGTTTGACCAGTGTTTGGTCAAGTAAATGAACTCCACTTGACATGGCACTTAACAGGGTTGAAAGACATGAGAAAATAGGGTGCTTCACCAAGTTTGGGCCCATTTGAAGAAACTAGCCAATGTAACTTTGGTGAACCCTAGAAATCAACAGAAACAGTTTCATCTTGATTGAGTCAAGCTAATCATCTCCCCTTGATGCACCACTTGGTGTAGCATCATTATTTGGGGTATTGAGCATGCCCACAAAGTTTGAAACTCCAGATAAAAAGTTGGTAATGTAAAGTTGTTCAAATTTGCATTTGAACAGAAAGGGTTTTGAGGTGATCTGATCAAGTTGCTCTATTCCAAATCTTGTGCCATTTGGTCTAGGTGCCTTATTAGGTCATTCTAGCATGTGCACCAAGTTTGAGAGCATTTGGACAAGTTTGGCAATGTAAAGTTGCTCAAACTTCAAATATGGACAGAATGGTTATGAAGGGGATTGAGGATGTTTTCTTGCTTCCCAAGGCATGGGACTTGGCAAGATCATCAAATATGTCATATATGACATGATAGAATTTCCCTTGAATTTTTGGAGAGAATTTCCTTTGTAAATATTTCAAAAGCTTGAAATATCCAGAAAGGGTTTTAGAGGGTTTAGCCCATTATTTTGAATATGACCAAGTGTTGAAACTCTTATATATGGACAATATATGTCCTCTGAGTCTCTCTGAATTTTGGCAAATATTTTTGAAATAGTTAAATAATTTTCTCCTATTAAAGACCATTTCTGGCCTTAAGAAAAAGCTTTTAAATAAAATAGGAAAATAAATTTTTAAAATTATACCTTTGTGGTTTCTGGGAGTCCTATGACTACTAGGTCTCAAATAAACCTTTTGAAATAATTTTCTCACCCTAAATCAAGTACTTGCAGTGCAAATCTCAATTCAGGGGTTTTTGGAAAACTAAATTTATAAAATACTTTTTGGCCAAATTAATTTTGTAGGAAAATACTATACTGCTATATAACACTTGGCATGATCATTGGGCAGAAGTTTTGAGTATGGAGATGAAATCTACAAGAGATAATAGTTGACTTTAATGAGCACATGAAAAAGCACATGAAGAAAACTCAATTCCAGATAAAAGCCAAATGATGCTAAAAAAAATTGCTGGTCCAAATTTTCATGCTTCAAAGATACAAATAACATGTTACAAAATGCAGGGTGTGACAGACCTACCCCCCTTACAAGAATCTCGTCCCCGAGATTCCTAAACTAGGGCTTAAAAGAGGTCGGGAAACTCGGATCTAAGATAGTCTTCTCGTTCCCAGGTTGCTTCTGCTTTGGTGTGGTTGCTCCACTGGACCTTGAAGTACTTGATGGTACGGCTTCGCGTACGTCGTTCTGCTTCGTCCTGAATACGAATGGGCTTCTCGCGGTAGGTCAAATCAGGCTGCAGATCAATGGCTTGGTGATCCACATCCTTGTAGAGATTAGGCTTGTCTGGAACTTGGAGACATTTCCGGAGTTGTGACACATGGAATACATTGTGCACATCGGATAGCTCAGGTGGTAGTTCCAACTGGTAAGCCACTTCTCCTCGTCGTGCAGCGATCTCAAAGGGTCCAATGAACCTTGGTGCGAGCTTCCCCTTGACGTGGAAACGCTTGGTTCCCTTCAGAGGAGTTACCCGCAGGTACACATGGTCCCCGACATGGAAACTCATGTCTCGGCGTCGAGTGTCAGCATAACTCTTCTCCCTTGACTTGGCTGCCTTTAATCGCTCTCTGACTAGTTGGACTTGCTCTTCTGCTGCGCGGAGATTATCCGGTCCAAAGACTAGTCCTTCTCCAGTCTCTGACCAGCTGAGGGGTGTGCGACATCAGCGTCCGTACAACACCTCAAATGGTGCCATCTGAAGGCTTGAATGGTAACTGTTGTTATATGAGAACTCGGCAAATGGGAGACAATCTTCCCACTTGGCAAATGGGAGAAAATTTCCTTTGTAAATATTTCAAAAGCTTGAAATATCCAGAAAGGGTTTTAGAGGGTTTAGCCCATTATTTTGAACATGACCAAGTGTTGAAACTCTTATATATGGACAATATATGTCCTCTGAGTCTCTCTGAATTTTGGCAAATATTTTTGAAATAGTTAAATAATTTTCTCCTATTAAAGAGCATTTCTGGCCTTAAGAAAAAGCTTTTAAATAAAATAGGAAAATAACTTTTTAAAATTATACCTTTGTGGTTTCTGGGAGTCCTATGACTACTAGGTCTCAAATAAACCTTTTGAAATAATTTTCTCACCCTAAATCAAGTACTTGCAGTGCAAATCTCAATTCAGGGGTATTTGGAAAACTAAATTTATAAAATACGTTTTGGCCAAATTAATTTTGTAGGAAAATACTATACTGCTATATAACACTTGGCATGATCATTGGGCAGAAGTTTTGAGTATGGAGATGAAATCTACAAGAGATCATAGTTGACTTTAATGAGCACATGAAAAAGCACATGAAGAAAACTCAATTCCAGATAAAAGCCAAATGATGCTAAAAAATTTTGCTAGTCCAAATTTTCATGCTTCAAAGAGACAAATAACATGTTACAAAATGCAGGGTGTGACAGGGCGGTAGGCCTTGCTCGGCACGGTCCGCCTCCTCTTGTCCCATATAGGCTCCGCCACTCTGTAACCGCTGGGACCGAGTGTGTGTTCCCCTAAGTTCAACTCCCGCATTTCTTTCCCCCACTGACTTGATTCGGAGTGTGCGGTGCTCGAGCAATTGATCTTGAAGTCGTTGTAGTCATCTTCGGTGATCGAAGGATTTTTCTCCTTGATCTTCTCATAACTCTCACCTTTCTCGATCATTCTCTTCACATTGCTTTTCCAAGTAGACAGGGCCTTGCTCATCTTCGTGAGGGCAACATTGTTCACTTTATTCCCTTTGAGGCTTGTGTTTTCAAATTCAGCGGGGAACTTGTATCGTTCGTGGACCTTCGTGAAGAGGAGGTTGCGCAAATTCCCTCGGTCAGGATGCCTCAGGTTCTCGGTGTTGATCGAGACGGTGCTCTGGAGAATGCACCCGAGCTGAAGCGAGTACCCCTTGACTATTCGTTCGGGCGCCGTTGGATTCCCGTCGGAGTCCACTTCAGTAACTTGCTCCTTGAGGGTGCGGAGCACGGTCGTACGCCGGTCCTTCCGTTGCCTCTTCGGTTGGCTGCCATCTGTGCGGGCACCGCCATCATCAGTGGTGGCATCCTCGGCGGCACCATCAGTGGTGGCATCAGTGGGGTCATCCTCGGCGGTACCATCAGTGTTGTCAGGATCGGTGGGGAAGGCGGCGTCCTCATACAAGTGAGGTTGTTCCTCCATCTCCTGGGACAGCTCCTAGAACGCCTTGCCGCCCGAACCGCCGGCCTCATCGTTGTTGGCCATGTTTCTCTCTAAATAGGAACAAAGTTTGGTCAAAAACTTGGTTATTGTCAAGGAACAAGATCATGGTCTCATCATTTAGGGTTTGTCGACACCGAGGCATCCTAAAAGCTTGGCTTTTATAATTGAGGGTTTTTCGACGCCGAGGCACCCTAAAAGCCTAAGCTTTCATCATTTCGGTTTTTATCGACACCGAGGCACCCTAAAAGCCAAGGTTTTATAATTTATGGTTTGTCGACACCGAGGCATCCTAAACGCTAAGCTGGGAAGGAGAATTCTAAGTTGGGCCTAATCACTTGGCTCTATTGCCGCCTATGGTTTAATGCAGGTAGAATAAAGGGGCACTTGATCCTACTTAATTAACTACTAAGATACCCCGGCCCATGCATTAGTAACAAGTACCCTATATGTCCTATTTTTAGCAATGTCATGCTAAAATTCACTGAAAATTTCAGCATGACCTTTGCTGAAAATAGTTCATATGGAGTACCCGAATTTGCCGGAACGGAAGTTAATCGACATTCCAGCAAACTCAAGGGCCTCTCGGGGTACCTGCAAAATCATTATCCCCGCCTAATGAAGTTGCCAATGGGTTATTTCAGAAGATCACAAGTAGCATCATAAAAGTACGACATCATGACAAGTACAGTAGCAACAGCAGTGAATACAGGCATAACAACAGCATCAACAGTTAAGAAAAAGTTGCAGAAGCTTGTAAAACAATAGTTTGAAGTTCAAATATTTACAACAATAGTTTTAACTTGTGGTGCTCTCTGTGCTATTAACATTTCAAGTCAAAACCTTTTCTGGTTAGTAACATTGCCCCCCCACCCCCCAAGGGTCAATCCCTGTCTGCAAGGGACTGGACCAACTTCGGAATGGCTGCTAGTCACAATGCAAAAAGGAACCTCAGTACTGAATTCCATGATTTCAACCAAAAGATATAACAAGCTTAACGTTCTTAATATAGCCTGGCAAAGGCTACTCAGAGATATTATTTTCTGTTTGACAGAGAACAGTTAGAATGCTAGGCACATCGAAATAGATGATGTACAACCAATTTCATGGGGCTTGAATGTACTCACTATGGAGAGTATTGTGATTCGGCATAAATGAGACAGGGTAAGATGACATTATATGGGCTCAATAGCAATCCAAATGTACTAGACCATTCAACTATCACTCTATCAGGCACTGACTAATAAATTTTACTCCCTCCTCATAGACAATTCAACAGAAGTAAAAAAGAGCTTGAGGTCCCTCCAGTGTGAAAATATAAAACTGCAGCCCTTACACCTCATGGACAACTACTATGCTTGCAATAGTCTAGGATTGTTAAATTTAAAATACTCATACAAATGAGATCATTGATTCAGAGGTTAACTGCTACGCATTAAACCATTGTGCATGGATTCTAGGGACAAGCAGTTCTACACACCTTTTCATTAAACCCCGTAATATCAAATTGCAAAAGACAAAGCTCATGACTTTAAGTTGCAAGTATCCACATTCCAAAATAACTCTGATTCTAATATATTTTTATTGACCGTTCAATCTAATTTACTTTCGAATAGAGACAACTCTTCTAATTATTCTTCTCTTCTTGTGTACTGAATCAGAAAGAGAATAAAATACACCACAAAAACAGTTAATAAAATACACCACAAAAACAGGGTAAGGTGACAAAATATAGAATTATTCATCCCTTTTTAGCAGAACAGTAGACAAGTTGAACTAAGATGATCATACCCACTTCTTAAATATATGCAGGGGACTCATTGGTTGTAAAAAAAAAAATCATAATTGTGCACTCAGTATAGCACATCATTGGGCCTAGTTTGGCAACAAAGTTTTTAGAGAACCATGGTAATTGAAAACCATAGTATTCAGATGTGTACACAGTGAATACTACAGTTTCTTTAAACCATGGTTTTTCTCAGTTTTAGCAAAACTACCTAGGTGTAATGTATGCTTAAGATAGATGTGCCGACACAGTTTTAGCAAAACCAACGAGAAGCTGCAGAACAGTCTACCGTACGCATATACTCCCTCTGTATAGAAATGCAAGAGCGTTTTAGATCACTCTGTATTTCTTTGTCGGAGGGAGTAGCTTCCTTTTGGTAATACCAGTATATTTACAGTTAGTTCTACTTCTACTGTTGATCCAACAAGATGCTTTTCTGTTTGTGCCGTGCATGACGAGGCAGCAAAAGAAACACTAGTTTGAAATGCAATGCAGCTTTTTTGAAGAAAGAACAAACATACCAAGCCCAAACTGGGCAAACACGCGTAGAGTTAAAATATGACAATGACATCACCCAACAGAACAGGCCGGACACTGGAATGCAGCATCTCCACTTAGGTTGAGAAAAGAAAAGGATAGCTGCAACAACAGCAGCACCCAGCCACACAAACTTAACCGACAAAGTTGCCACTCACCAGCATAGACATGAGAAGAGCGCACTTGGTTATCATAGCTATGATCATTGCTACTGTACTAATGATGGTACTCCGCTCCACTTAATATGACCGAGCAGATTTGTCTGATGAAACCTGCTTTCCATTTGAGCGTCACGCACTTCCTACTACCTAGGGTGGACGCGGCCAGCGCGGGCGGTACTCGCAGGCGAGCGGGTGCGCGAGGGGTCTACAGCGCTCGGGACGAGGGGAAACAAAAGAGGGGAAGCGAGGGAAGCTCACCGCGGAGGCACACGAAGGCTCGGCGGTGGATTAGGAGCAGCAGGCCGGCCGGACTTGAAGTAGAGGCGGAGGAATCCAAGGTGGAAGAAGGGCTCGGTGGCGGGTTCGCGGTGCTCCTCGGCTCGGCTCCGGTCCGGTTCGTCGACGTATCCGACGGAGACGATGTAGACCCTCGTGCTGGACTTCTCCGGCCTGCTTCGGTGCTCGATGGCGTGGAGAGGGAGGCGGCGGGGGCGCGGGGGCGGTGGCGCAGTGGGTCGGTGCTCGAT
>LR738710.1:709611217-709668673 GCA_902687465.1 Secale cereale | reverse complement strand
GACGGCGGTTGAGTAGGGGAGGGTGCGGGGGGTCGGCGGCGGCGGCCGGTGGACCGGGGGGTGCTCGGCAACGAGGGGGGTCGAGATCGAGTGTCCATGAAATTTAAAAATATTCATGATAGTTCAAAAAGTGCCCATGAAATACAATCGAGAAATGAAGGCTATGATTTAAATACAAACGATCTTAGCTAGCTATCTGTTCACAATCTTCTTGCCCTTCTTTTTCGCAAATGGGGTTCTTCTGTGGAACGGACGTCCTTTAGGTAGGGTGGTCATGCTTCTTCTTGTGGTGTATGCTGCTACTTCATCATCGTCGTCATGTTCGATCCTCGGGTCGCCGTACTTGTCGAAGTCTTGCTCATTGGCTACTCCATCCATTCTGATGATCTTCCTTTTGCCTCTCCTCACGACAACACGACTGGGCTTTGACGGGTCGGTAATGAAGAAGCATTGGTCAACTTGGGAAGCCAGTACCCATGGATCATTTTTCGCGGTGACGTTTGCGCCCGCGGTCTTGGATTTGGCTTCGGGTATAACCATGGTGGTGAAATACCAGTCTTCTTTTAGGACGCTCTTGGCCCATCTGACACGGAACATCGGGACCTTCTCTCCAGCATAGCTCAGCTTCCATATCTCCTCGATCCTTCCGTAGTATCTGTCCTTGTCATTACCGGTGTAGGATTCCATCGTTACCCCAGAGTTCTGATAACCATCGCTCTTCATGTCCTTGGCCTCGGTGTAGAATGTGTAGCCGTTGATATCGTACGCCTCATAGGTCATCAGGTTGTGCTCGGCGCCATGTGACAAGGCGAATATGAGTTGTTCTTCCGCGGAAGAATCCTCATGTAAAGGGTACGACAGAAGCTTCTGCTTGAACCAACGCGTGAAACATGAGTTGTGCTCTTTGATTATATCTCCGTCCGTCCTCTGTTGGCCTCGGTCATTGTACGTCTTCTCAATAAAGGTTTTGTGCTCTACCACCCAAGGATCGACCACGTCTATGTGTTGTAGCGCGACTAGGTTTGCTCTTTCAAAATGGGCGAGTCGACCCTCGAAGTCGACATGCATTTCGCGGCGACCCTCACGGTGACCCCATCCAGCGAGCCTGCCGAGGTGCCTGTTGACGGGCAGACCAACGGGGTTCTCGATGCCTAGATAATTCGTGCAGTAGGAGATGCACTCTTCGGTCAGAAAGCCCCTGGCTATGCTTCCCTCTGGACGTGACATGTTGCGAACGTATCCTTTGATGACACCATTCATCCTTTCAAACGGCATCATGCTGTGCAGGAACGTCAGCCCGAGTTGGGTGATATCGTCCACGATATGGACCAGCAGATGCACCATAACGTCGAAGAATGCGGGCGGGAAGTACACCTCAAGCTCGCATAGTATCACCACGATCTCTTCCTGTAGCCTTCTGAGTTGCCTCACGCCAACAGACTTCCGAGAGATGACGTCGAAAAAGTTGCATAGGCCAAATAGGGTTTCACGGACATGCGCGTCCATGATCCCACGGATTGCAACTGGAAGTATCTGCGTCATCAGCACGTGACAGTCGTGAGACTTCATCCCGCTGAACTTCAGCTTCGCCCGGTCTAGGTATCTGCTTATCTTCCCCGCGTAACCGTAAGGAAGTTGTACTCCTACGAGACAGGTGAAAATATGCTCGATCTCCTCCTTACTTAGAGTAAAGCACGCGGGAGGGTAGTCATTTCTGGTCTTCTTGGCCTTTTTGCCTTTGCGACGACTTTCCGTGTCATGCTTCGCCTCATCATCATCATCATCATCATCATCATATATAGCGTGAAGCTCCTTCTTGATGCCCATTGATTTCAAGTCTGCCCTTGCTTTCGGCCCATCTTTGGTCCTCTCTGGCATGTTGAGCAGGGTACCAAGCAGACTCTCGCACACGTTCTTCGTGATATGCATTACATCAAGGCTGTGAGGCACACGGTGGATCTTCCAGTACGGCAAGTCCCAGAAAACAGACCTCGTTTTCCATACCTTCAGCAGCGGCTCTGGCGCCTTCCGCTTCTTTCCCGGCTCTGGCGCCTTTTGCTTCTTTCCCGGCAGTGGGCAATCTTTCCAATTTTTCAACAGCTCGTCAATTTCCTCGCCGCTCCGCGTACGCAGGCATCCTCGGGGTTCGGTTTCACCATCGAACAGATCCTTGTGTTTTCTCCACAGGTCATCGTCGCGAAGCCACCTTCGATGTCCCATGAACACGGTTTTCGAAGACCCGGGGTCTCTATCTAGATGGCGATACGTTGTGACATCCATGCACCTGACGCATCCAGAAAATCCGTGGACCACCTGCCCCGTGACATATCCGTAACCGAGATAGTCATGCACCGTCGTGAGCAGCGCGGCTCTCATAGGGAAATATTCTTTCTTTGCGGCGTCCCACGTATTCGCTGGCGTTTTCCACAGCGTGTCTAGCTCCTCTTTCAGCAGCCCTAGATACAGATTGATGTCGTTCCCTGGTTGTTTCGGTCCATCAATTAGCATACTCATGTGAATGTACTTCCTCTTCATGCACAACAAGGGGGAAGGTTGTACATCCACACAAACACAGGCCAGGTGCTATGTGTGCTTCTCTGGCTGCCAAACGGATTGACTCCATCGGTGCTCGCGCCCAGCATGATGTTCCTTGGATCGTTCCCAAATTCTAGGTCTTCGAAGTTCAACGCTTGCCACTGGCTCGCATCCTTAGGGTGACTCAGCATCTTGTCTTTTTTATCTATCTCCGGATCATTTGCGTCATCTTCTCGCTTCTTCTCCTCCCTATCCGCGTGCCAACGCAGGAGCTTTGCTACCTTAGGGTCCGCGAAATACCGCTGCAGACGAGGAGTGATCGGAAAGTACCACACCACTTTTCGAGGAGCTTACTTCCTCTTCTTGTATTGAGTGACACCGCACACCGGACATATGGTAGACTCCGCGTGCTCGTCCCGATAAATGATGCAATTGTTCATGCACACATGGTATTTCACGTGCGGTAAATCCAGTGGACACACGATTTTCTTCGCCTCCTCCAAACTGGTGGGGCACTTGTTCCCCTTGGGAAGACGTTCATGCCAGAATGACATGTTCTCGTCGAAGCATGCGTCGGTCATTTTGTGTTTTACCTTCATCTCCAGAGCCATGAGCGTTACTTTCAGGCGGGGTATCCTCGGGCCTGCATCCTTCATACAATGGAGTAACCGCGTCTAACTCAAGTTGATCCATCTTGGCTTTCTCTCGGGCGGCAACTCTTGAGTTATCGGTCTGCTTGAGAAGCAGCTCTTGAATATGAGGGTCCTGCACCCAGCCCATCGATGGTCCAGCGTCGTCTGCTCCGCCGGCATCATCATCTTCATGATCATGCCTGTCGTCTGCTCCGGCATCTTCCTCATCATCATGTGCTGCATCTTCTACATGATGACTGTGTACAGCATCACCGTCGTGATCATCTCCTGGGGATTCTTCATCTTCTCGCCCGCCCGAGCCGCGGTGGTTGTCTTGCTGCCCTTCCTCATTTCTTGCCCGGCCCCCATGGACGACTTCGTAGTCATCTTCATCACCTTGCCACCGATAGCCATCCATGAAACCACGCAAGAGCAGGTGGTCCCGCACCTGCCCGGAATCCGGGTCCGCAATAAGGCTCTTCAGCTTGCATCTTCGACACGGACATCTTATCTCCGTCTTGTTCTTTTGAAGCATCTCGGCCTTCGCGGACCTCAAAAACCTATTCACGATGCCTTCGGTCATCGTGCGCACCATGGTCGCCTACGGGGTAGAGCAAAACGATATTTTAGAACCAAGAAATTTTTTTCCATGACTTTTCCTAAAAATAGGACAAAAAAGAATGCTTAATGCCAAAATTCTCACCGAAACGGAAATGAATCAACATTCCGGGAAAATATTGGCAACTATCGCATATCAAATACCGGTACACCTCCAAACACAAACACATATGCAACACAACAAACATATGCAACACCACGAACATACATAGATCTAGCTAGGCCATAAAAAGTGCATGTGCACATTGTTGTATGGAGAACAACATAAATATAGCTTCCCCCTTACTTACCTATCAAAACAAGGTAATTTAACCACTTAATTTGAATGAATCTATGGTGGAAATGAGGTGAAAAATAGGAGGGACCCGAGAGGAGGAGGAGGTGGAGAGAATGAAGTGGGGGAGAAAGTGAGTGTGGGTAGGAGAGGCTGTCCAAAATATCTTGTTGCTGCCCAATTACTAATGGCGCACCCACCATAGATGCGCCATTAGTAATCAAGGTTACTAATGGCGCATTTATAGTGGGTGCGCCATTACTAATTTTGCCAAAAAAAAATTAACATACTAATGGCGCACTGTCGCACAGTGCGCCATTACTAGTTTAAACTAGTAATGGCACACTGTGGGACAGTGCACCATTAGTAGTTTTGTAAAAAAAAGAATAAAAAATATCATAAAAAATAACATTAATGGCGCACTTTACTGCTGGTGCGCCATTACTAGTTACAACTAGTAATGGCGCACTTCGTCTCGATGCGCCATTAATATGTTTGGACAGGCGCACTAGTTCAAAATAAAACTTTTTGATACTAATGGCGCACGCTGGGCCAGGTGCGCCATTAGTAGTTTGAGCTCTAATGGCGTATCTGAAGTTGGTGCACCATTAGTATATACTAATGGCGCACTGCTTGCCTGGTGGGCCATTAGTATCAATTCCATCTATAGCCCTTTTCCTAGTAGTGTGGTGATGAACATGTCCTACTGTGTCTGAGCTAAGTGTGTGAATATGATTTGGTAAAGGTAGCGATGAGAGGCCATGTAGGAGTACATGGTGGGTTGTCTCATTGAAGCCGTCCTTAGGAACTGAGTTCTGTTTTTTGATCCATGAAACAGCTACTACCACCAATTGGGCTCCGGGCACTCTAAGCTCTCTCGACTTATTAACCAACCTGATCTCTGTCCAGGAGTTGCAATTAGTTTCTGGTGTTTGTAATATACTGGAGGTCGTTCACAGCGTTGACCCTCGGGGTGGGCTGTGATGCGGCAGGTACGTGGCACGGTGTATCGGGTCGCCCGTTTGGTGGCTCGGGAACCCTGTACACATCGTTTGGGGCCGTGAGCGACACCCCGGCCGGATCTCCCCACGGATGGAACCCAAATAGGCGATAAACCTAGACTAGAGACTTGTGTGGTTAGTCAGGTTGTGGCCGACACCCTCGCTGGGCTTCCGCTTGAAGGTTGCCGAGTACATGTCGTGTAAACGGCGGTAAGTGGTGAGAGCGTGTGTGAAGAAGTACACCCCTGCAGGGTTATATATGATCTATTCGAATAGTCGTGTCCGTGGTAATGGACTTCTGGGTTACCTGTACAGTTCATAGACAAGTGAAAGTGGATACTCCAAAACACACAAGATAAGCGTGAGTGCTATAGATGGCCTCCTCGTAGGGAGACGGGAGCCGATCCATAGTGGTGTATTGATTGGTGAATATGTGGACTCGTGTGCGCCACCTCAAAGAGTTACTTGCAGTCGTAGTTCAGGATAGCCACCGAGTCAAAGCTGGCTTGCTGTAGTCAAACTCCACCACTCCCTTTGTTGATACTGATACATATGTAGCTAGTTCTGATGTAAGTCTTGCTGAGCACCTTTGTACTCACGTTTGCTTAATTTATGTTTTGTAGAGAGACTTCAGTCTCACTAGTGGTTCCGCGTGGATTTCGACGTTTAGCTTGTTACCTCAGCTAAGGTCTTGTACCCTTGGGAGGGTCTTGTAGATAGTCAGGCTTCTCAACCTTTTTCATTTGTAGTTGTCTGTACTCAGACATGTTATGCTTCCATTGCCTGTATGCTCTGTAGGTTGGGTCATGTGACCTCTGTTTGTAATAAATGTTATGATGGCTCTTCTGGGACTTATCTATATGAGTTGTTGAGTTATGTTGTGATGCCAAGTTGTACATCACATACTTGCATGTTATGCGTACGTGTAATGTGTATTGCTATGTGTATGATCCGACACCTAGTTGTTTACCATTGGTAGCCTATCTTACAGGGAAATGCCTCCTAGTGCTTCCACCGAGCCTTGGTAGCTTGCTACTGCTCCGGAACACCTAGGCTGGCCGGCATGTGTCCTTCTTCGTTCCTGTGTCTGTCCCTTATGGGAAATTTCACGCGTTGTTCCTTTAAGTCCTTGTAGCTTGCTACGACTTGGGTTCATACGTTGATGACCGACACGTTCGTTGCTGGGTCATGTATGCCTGTCTCTGTAATTTAGCGCCACTTTTGGTTTATAACTAATCATGTCGGCCCGGGTTCTCTATCATATGGATGCTAGCGACACTATCATATACGTGTGCCAAAATACGCAAACGGTCCGGGGCCAGGTAAGGTGGCACCCGCGGGGATACCGTGCGTGAGGCCGCAATGTGATATGATGTGTTACATGCTAGATCGGTGTGACTTAGGATCAGGGTCCTGGCAATTTCCTTCAGGTTTGTGGGCGGCCTCATTTTCTCGATGGCCTTGATCTTCTCAGGGTTAGCCTCAATGCCCCGGTGCGAAACCAGGAACCCTAACAACTTGTCGGAGGGTACACCGAACACGCACTTCTCCGGGTTGAGGCACAGCTTCACCTTGCGCAGGTTGGCGAATGTTTCTTCTAAGTCCTGAATGAGGGTCATGGCCTCCTTGGTTTTAACCACGATGTCATCGACGTAGGCCTCTGCATTTCTTCCGAGCTGAGGGCCGAGGGTGATATGAATCAGGCACTGGAAGGTGGCGCCTGAGTTTCTCAGCCCAAAAGGCATGCATGTGTAGCAGTAGACCCCACAAGGGGTCAGGAACGCCGTCTTCTCCACGTCTTCTGCCGCCATCTTGATTTGGTGGTAGCCCGAGAAGGCGTCAAGGAATCAGAGTAAGTCGCACTCAGCCGTTGAATCCACGATTTGGTCGATGTGCGAAAGAGGGAAGGGCTCCTGAGGGAAGAACTCATTGAGGCTCATGAATTCGACGCACATGCGTTCCTTGCCTCCTTTCTTCGGGACAATGACGGGATTGGCCAGCCACTCCGCGTGTCGTACTTCCCGTACGACGCCTACTTCCTCCAGCTTCCTAACCTCTTGAACGATGAAGGTATGCTTCTCCGGGGCTGTCTGTGCGCCTTCTGCTTGATAGGGCACGCGTTGGGGCACACCGTGAGGTGATCATCAATGACATGCCTTGGCACCCCGACCAAATCTGCGGCTTTCTAGGCGAACACGTCCTTGTTGGCCCTGAGGAAGCTGACCAGCGTCGCCTCTTGCTCTGGATCGATGCCCGTGCCGATGGTGAAGGTGGCTCCTAAGCCTTCTTCATCGGCGAGCACTTGCTTCATCTCGGTGGGGTCCTGAGAAAAGAGCCTCTTCTTCTTGGTAGGCGTGGCCTCCGTAGGTTCCGGAGACCCCTTAGCCCCTGGGTGAGCTGCGGCAGTGGCGGCCTTGTAGGCGCGCCCAAGGACCTGAAGGGCGGCCTTGGGGTCACCTTTGATTGTGATGACGCCGCCGCTCCCGGGTATCTTTACGGCGTTGTAGCCCGGGTGAGTCACCGCCATGAACTTTGCCAAGGCTGGGAAGCCGAGGACGACATTGTACGGCAGGTGGATGGGTACAACGTCAAAATCGATGAGCTTAGTCCGGTAGTTAGCCGATGTGTCGAAGGTGACCGGCAGGCGGATCTTGTCGAGCGGAACGGCGGAGCCCGCGACCCCCGAGAAGGGCTTGGTGGGAGGGAGCTGCCTGTAGGACACATGTAGATGACCGAAGGCTTCGGGAGAGAGGATGTTGAGGCCGGCGCCGCCGTCGATGAGAGTTCTTGTCACGGCCACCCCGCAGATGGTGGGCGTGCATACCGTGGGGAGAGCGCCGGTGCCGGCCGCTTCGGATGCGAGATCGCCGGGGCCAAAGGTGATGGCGGGCCCCGGCTCGCTCTACGCCCGCAAGGCCTCCCGCGGCTGGGCGGCAGCCCGAACCTGCCGAAAGTGCGACTTGGCGTTCCGTGCAGACGCCGGTGCTTGGGACCCACCGAGGATGCAGGCGACCCCTCGGCAAGGCCGCTCCCTGCAGGTGACGCCCCGCAGCTCGCAGCTGCGGGCTGTCCGTGTGGCGCGGTTCTCGGCGGCCGGCCGGTGCTGGGCCCGCCGTCGCCCCATCAAGAGCATGATCGGCGAAGCCATAGGAGGCGGGAGTGGCGGTGCAGGCCGTCCTCCGGTGGCCTTGCTGACATGAGCATCGTCAAGGAAGGAGGAGGAGCGCCCATGGGTGGCGCGGTCCGCTGATATTGCTCGGTCGGCTGGGAGGAAGCCAGCCCCCGCGCGGCTGTGGCTAGCCGCAGCCATCGTAGAGGCGCTGAACCGGAGAGGGGAAGCGAGGTCGTCGGAGAGGCAATATTTCGACACGCCCCCTACTAGGCGCGCCAAATGTCGGATTCAGGGCTCTGCAAAACCCGTTAAGTTTGAACACAGGGGCACGCACGAAGATCTCTCCCACTCACGTCTACCTAGCTAGCGCCTCGATCTCGTCTCGGTGGAAGGATTCAAACACACAACGGACAGAACACACAAGAGTTTTCCCTGGTTCGGGCCACCGCGTGGTGTAAGACCCTACTTCCTGCTTTGGTGGATTAGCCTCGGACGAGCTGGGATACAAGCTAGTACAATGGTTCCTGGGCCCAGGAGGCGAGTTCAGGAGGCTTAGGAGGCTAGTGTTCTTGCTCCTTGTGTGGTGGCAGAGTGTATGAGTCGATCCTCTTCACAGTGGGAGTTCTAGCTACTTATATAGGCGGCCATGGTCCTCTTCCCCCGAAATGTTTAGGCGGGAAGGGATCCCACAACGGCCATTTTGGAGCGGGAAAACAAGGACGGTCCTACCCTGATAAAAGCAGTCTTCGCCTGCAAAAGGACTAGGCGGTGACGCAGTGGTGGGCTCGACGGTGACATCCTCCATATCGTCCTTGCGGTCTTCGGTCTCGTTGCACCAATGGGGAAACCATTGCCCCGCTCCTCGGGAACTTGCGGCTGCGCTGTCCCTCTTGCACCGAAATGGTAACTATGACGCTGGCGGACGCTGGCACCCGCTGGCGCGACGCGTCATTGCTGACATCACAGCCTCCTCCGGAGGCAGGCTTGTCCTTGGATTCTCCGCCCCTCCGGAGCACCTTGCCGAGACTGCTCATGAGGAGGTCTTGACGTCGTTCTCCTCGCGAGGCCTGGCTCCCTCGCGAGGGTCTTGGACAACTGGTTGATCAGCTGGGCCATACCAGGCCGTAGTAGGAGCTCGTCACGGCCCACAGACAGGCAAGTCTGGGTACCCTGGTTCCCAGTACGCCGACAGGTATAGCAGTTGATTTATCGGCCATTTGCAAAGATATTTCAGTAGGTGTCAACTTACTCAAGTCAAGTCTACGATATAAAGAGAGATGCATAACACTAACACCGGCTCCAAGATCACACAAAGCAGTTTTAACATAGTTTCTCTAAATGGAGCAAGGTATAGTACGTACTGCTGGATCTCCTAATTTCTTAGGCATTCCACCCTCAAAAGTGTAATTGGCAAGCATGGTGGAAATTTCTACTTCAGGTATCTTTCATTTGTTGGTAATAATATCTTTCATGTACTTGGTATAAGGATTTGTTTTAAGCACATCAGTCAAGCGCATACGCAAAAAGATAGGTCTAATCATTTCAGCAAAGCGCTCGAAATCCTCCCCATCCTTTTACTTGGATGGTTTCGGAGGAAAAGGCATGGGTTTCTGAACCCATGGTTCTCTTTCCCTATCGTGCTTCCTAGCAACAAAGTCTCTCTTATCATAACGTCGATTATTTGATTGTGGGTTATCAAGATTAATAGCAGGTTCAATCTCTACATTATTATCATTGCTAGGTTAAGCATCATCATGAACATCATTATTAATATTATCACTACGTTCATGTTCATTACCAGATTGTCTTTCAGCATCAGAAACAGATATATCATTGGGATTCTCAGGTGGGTCAGCTACAGGTTCACTAGGAGCATGCAAAGTTCTATCATTTTTCTTTTTCTTCTTCTTAGAAGAACTAGGTGCATCTAAATTAGCTCTCTGAGAATCTTGCTCAATTCTCTTAGGGTGGCCTTCAGGATACAAAGGTTCCTGAGTCATTTTACCACCTCCAGTTGCGAGTCTAACAACATAGTCATTATTCTTACTATTAATTTCATTGAGCAAATCATTCTGAGCCTTACGTACTTGTTCTACTTGAGCGGTGACCATGGAAGCATGTTTACTAATGAGTTTCAGTTCACCTTTAGCACTAGACAGATTATCACTCAAGCATTCAATCATATAAGCATGGTCTTGTAATTGTCTACCAACATAAGCATTGAAGTTTTCTTGTTTCACAATAAAATTGTCAAACTCATCTAAGCATCGGCTAGCAGACTTATAACGAGGAATATCACCTTCATCAAACCTATAAAGAGAATTTACCTTTACTACCCGTGTCAGGTTATCAAGACCATGTATTTCTTCAATAGGCGGTAAATTCTTAACATCTTCAGCTTTAATACCTTTTTCTTTCATAGATTTCCTTGCCACTTGCATATCTTCGGGACTGAGAAATAGAACACCTCTTTTCTTCGGAGTTGGCTTAGGGGCTGGTTCAGGAAGTGTCCAATTATTTTCATTAGCCAGCATATTGTTCAATAGTAATTCAGCTTGTTCAACTGTTCTTTCCCTGAAAACACAACCAGCACAACTATCCAGGTGGTCTCTGGAAGCATTGGTTAGTCCATTATAAAAGACATCAAGTATATCATGCATCTCAAGAGGATGATCATGCAAAACATTAAGTAACTGGAGAAGCCTCCCCCAAGCTTGTGGGAGACTCTCTTCTTCAGTTTGAGCAAAGTTATATATTTCCCGTAAGGCAGCTGGTTTCTTATGAGCGGGAAAATATTTAGCGGAAAAGTAATACATCATATCTTGGGGACTACGCACACAACCAGGATCGAGAGAATTAAACCAAGTCTTAGCATCACCCTTTAACGAGAAAGGAAATAGCTTAAGGATATAGTAGTAACGAATCTTTTCATCATTGGTAAATATGGTAGCTATATCATTCAACTTAGTAAGATGTGCCACAACAGTTTCAGACTCATAGCCATGGAAAGGATCAGATTCAACAAAAGTAATTAACTCAGGATCAACAGAGAATTCATAATCCGCATCGGTAACACACATAGGTGAAGTAGCAAAAGCAGGGTCATGTTTCATTCTAGCATTCAAGGACTTTTCTTTCAGCTTAGCTAATAACTTCTTAAGATCATATCTATCATTGCAAGCAAGAAAGTCTCTAGCAGTTTCATCATCCATAACATAACCCTTAGGCACAACAGGCAATTCATATCTATTGGGAGTAGTTTCATCATCACTTTCATAAATATCATCAACATTTGCTCTCTCCCTAACATTGGCAATTTGTTCATCTAGAAATTCACCTAGTGGCACAGTATCAGGCATAGAGGTAGTTTCATCATACATAGCAGAAGTAGCATCATCAAGAACATACGACATATCAGATTCAATAGCAGGAGTAGGTGTCGCAAGTTTACTCATAACAGAAGGAGAATCAAGTGCAGAGCTAGATGGTAGTTCCTTACCTCCCCTCGTAGTTGAGGGTAAGATCTTGGTTTTTGAGTCCTTCAAATTCTTCATAGTGATAAACAGATATAAATCCCAAGTGACTTAAAGAATAGAGCTATGCTCCCCGGCAACGGCGTCAGAAAATAGTCTTGATAACCCACACGTGTAGGGGATCGCAACAGTTTTCGAGGGTAAAGTATTCAACCCAAATTTTTTGATTCGACACAAGGGGAGCCAAAGAATACTCGTAAGTATTAACAGCTGAGTTGTCAATTCAACCACACCTGGAAACTTAGTATCTGCAGCAAGATAGTTTTGTAGCAAAGTAATATGATAGTGGCGGTAGCGGCAAATAAAAGTAACGAGAGTGTTTTTGTAGTTTTTATGATATAAGCAACGGAAAAGTAAATAAGCGACAATCAATATAGGTAAAGCTTGTAGGCATTGGATCGGTGATGGGAAATTACATCGGATGCAATTCATCATATAGAAGTTATAACCTTGGGTGACACAGAACTAGCTCCAGTTCATCAATGCAATGTAGGCATGTATTCCGAATATAGTCATACGTGCTTGTGGAAAAGAACTTGCATGCCATCTTTTGTCCTACCCTCCCGTGGCAGCGGGGTCCTATTGGAAACTAAGGGATATTAAGTCCTCCTTTAATAGAGTACCAGACCAAAGCATTAACACATAGTGAATACATGAAATCCTCAAACTATGGTCATCACCGGGAGTGGTCCCGATTATTGTCACTTCGGGGTTGCCGGATCATAACATATAGTAGGTTACTATAGACTTGCAAGATAGGATCAAGAACACACATATATTCATGAAAACATAATAGGTTCAGAACTGAAATCATGGCACCCGGGCCCTAGTGACAAGCATTAAGCATAGCAAAGTCATAGCAACATCAATCTCAGAACATAGTGGATACTAGGGATCAAACCCTAACAAAACTAACTCGATTACATGATAGATCCAATCCAACCCATCACCGTCCAGCAAGCCTATGATGGAATTACTCACACACGGTGGTGAGCATCATGGAATTGGTGATGGAGGAAGGATGATGATGATGATGGCGACGATCTCCACTCTCCGGAGCCCCGAACGGACTCCAGATCAGCCCTCCCGAGAGACATTAGGGCTTGGCGGCGGCTCCATCTCGTGAAACGCGATAATTCCTTCTCCCTCATTTTTTCTCCCCGAAACGGAAGATATAGGACCTCGGGGTACGTCAGTGGAGCATCGGGGGGCCCTCGAGGGAGGGGGGCGCGCCCTGGGAAGGGGGGCGCGCCCCCACCCTCGAGGACAGGGTGTGGGCCCCCCGGTGAGTATCTTCTTGCAGGTATTTTTTATATTTTCTGAAATAATTCTCCGTTGATTTTCAGGCATTCCGAGAACTTTTTATTCTGCACAAAAACAACACCATGGCAGTTTTGCTGAAAACAGCGTCAGTCCGGGTTAGTTCCATTCAAATCATGCAAGTTAGAGTCCAAAACAAGGGCAAAAGGGTTTGGAGAAGTAGATACATTGGAGACGTATCAGTGACACTCTCATGTAATAATGAGTGGGGCTGTACACGCCATGGAGTCTCCGGAGAGCCTCCCTCGGGCCTCAGGGGCTCCCTCCCACGTCCTAGTGGCAGCCCTTAGTGTCGCGCTGGTCAGAAGACTAAATTAGGTGCCGGACGCGGCCGTTCATTTGCTTTATGGAGTTGGCTTGTTCCTATCTTCTCTTCTTTAATGGATACTAAAGGTTCTGGTCTTCCTCGATTGCTTGGTTTTGATTCCCCTATGTGGTTATTCTCTCAGATTCTCTTGGTTCTTCCCCTAGCTTTCGGGCTAGCCCAGGGATAGCGGTAGTTGCACGTCTCTCTCCCCGGTGCTCCCTCCTCTTTAGCCTTCACAAGGCACTCGAACAGGGGCTCGTAACTGACACGCCCCCCATCCTTATGTCCGTGCCCCACGGGTACCGTGACAAGGGGCGGCTGATCACACTCTACCCGCATCAAAGACCTCGGGCAGTAAAAGATAATAACCTAACGAGTTTTGCTGCCTCACGAAGGGTCGAACGTCACGAGAGAGAGCAATCCCGAGTACATCAAGATAAGTCTCCTCACTCTAAGGAAATGTAAAACACGGATCGGACATCAATAGACAGGAACACTATGCATGGTGCTCAATGTCATGAAACCACAGTTCGTTACATGCCCTCAGAGGGCTCCATGCTTGTTTGATCAAACGATGCCGGACAAGAAAGAAGAAAGACTAGGAACGGCTGACGACGACCCTCGGGGCATGATTGCTTGCGAGGAACTACGCCTCGGGCTCTGGCAGAGCCCTCTTCACGCTGCACCCGAGCGTGACGACGAGGCGACCCAGCGCCGCCTTCCAGGCGGGCGCGGAGGCTGGTCATAGCCACCGCTGCTGGAGCTATCGCTGAAGGAGGAGCCGCCGTAGGTGGACGAGCTGCGACCATCGCCCAGGCCAAGCACCTCGCCGCCACCGTTGTCCTCGGGGCAACACCCGGCGCGGCCCCCGTCTTCTCCAAACACCCTCACAAAGAGGGTCGAGTCATCGCCGAGCTTGAAGTGAAGGGTGCATCGGCCGCCCAAACAACGGGCGCGGGCGAACGTCTGCTAGCCTCGGGCCAAAGCCACAACGCCCGAGGCGGACATCTCCACCACGACCCATGACGCCCTGCTGCAACAACCATTCTCCTACAAGCAAAAGCCACCGGAGCTCGCATCAAGGAGTTCGCCGACTAAGGAGCGCGGGAGCAGGAGCCTGGTGCCGGCTAGCCTCTCCCACCACACGATGAACTCTAGCGCCGCCTCTGCCAGGAGGGAGTGCGGCTGGGGAGGCCTGACAACCCCACAGCACCTCCCTCCATTCACCGGACCAACAACGCAACGACGGCTCCCGCCACTCAGAGGGCCTCCGCCGCGGCTACCAAGGGCGGCTATGGGCGCTGTGGGGGTCCGCCCACGCTCGCTCGTAGCCCCGACGGGGGTCGCGGCACACTTACGAGGACGGCCCCTCCCGCTGAGCCTTCCCCTTCTCCATGGACGAGTTCTTCCTGGGCGGCGCCATGGCGTTTCGGTCAGGCAAAGGAGGAAGGGGAACGAAGGAAGAAGATGGGCGGCAAGGACTCCGCCTGCCGCCCTATTTATAGCTAGAGGAAGACCAACCGCCGGCCCGATAAACGCACATAATGATGGTCCGCTGTGCACGCAGAGGCTTGTCAAGTCGCGTAGTCTCCGAGGCTACGTGGGGAAGTGGAGACGCCCACGTCCCATCAAGCGCCACGCGTCAAGCAAGGCCGCGGGATTTGAGGGCCCGCGGCACTCCTCGCTTAGCCCTTGGCTTCGCCGCGATGCCAAGCCCGAGCACACCTTGGGTCCGGGGGCTACCGTCGGCGTTCTCGGAATAGGGGTACCCAGACTTGCTTGCCTGCGGCCCAGAGTGTGGCTCACAAGGCGGCCTGGTATGGCCCAGGATCTTCAACAACCACTCAAGACCCTCGCGAGGGGCCTAGCCTCGCGAGGTGGGTGACACAAGGCATCCCCTGGGACGGCCTCACCAGGCCGGCTCGTGAGGATCAAAGATATCAATGCGAGGGGCACCTCGCGAGGTCCTCGTGATGTGAGAAGTGATGACCAATGCCAGGCGGGCGCCAGCGGGCGTAGAGTGCCAGTTTCCTCTTTGGTGCTAAAGGAGCAGGTGCAGGCGAGGAGTACCGCGACGTCAGGCAAAGGTTTCCCTATCGGTGCAACAAGACCAAGACCAGCAGGATGGATGTCATCGCGGAGCCCACGGTAGTGTCACCACCAGAGCCTTTGGCAGGCGAAGACCACCTTTTGTGAGGATAGCTCATACTAGATGTCCCCCTTCGAGTTTGGCTGTTGTGGGATTCCTTCCCGCTCAATATTTGGGAAGATGACCCATGCCACTATAAATAGGACCTAGCCACCATCATAGAGGAGGTCGGATCATCAAGACCTCTCATACACCACACGCTCACCCAAGCTCAAGAACACCTCTCCTAAGGAGGCAGTTCATCCATGTAGTAGTTCTTCCTCAGCCTACAAGGCAATCCACCATACACATTGGATTAGGGTGTTAGACCACAACGGTGGCCCGAACCAGTATAAATCTTGTGTCTCTTGTTCATCAGATCTGACGAGCTAGGCCTAGGGCTGTTTAGTAGACGAGCTAGGGCATAAGGAGAGATCTTTGTGCGCACCCCAAAGTTCGAACCTTAAGGGTTTTGTCGGAACCCTAGATCCGACAGATGGCACCCCCGACCATGCCGAGTTCCTGCAGCTCTACGAGCTAAGCATTGAAGCATCCAACAGCGACGAGAATATCATGGCGAACTGGTTATTCATGGCTATCAAGGACGACGCGCGCTCGTGGCTCCTGAACTTGCCCACGGGATTGATCTCCTCCTGGGGTGAGATGCGCGAGCGGTTCATCGCCAACTTCCAAGGCACCCGCGACCACCCCCCGGCCGCAAGTGACCTGAGGCGCATCAAGCAACAACTAGGAGAAACTCTGCAGAAGTTCATCCAGCGCTTCAACAACATCCGCGTCAAGACCCCCAAGGTCATAGACAAGGCCATCATCTCAGCATTCTCCGATGGCGTCCGCGATGTCAAGATGAAGGAGGAGCTCACCATCCACGAAGATCTACGCACGACCCTAGAGCTGTTCAACCTTGCCTCTCCCTCGTTGAGTTCCCCACCGCCGACCCTGAAGTCAAGAAGGCCAAGGCCAAGGACGTGAAGCGCAAACGTGTGGCTGTGCTCGCGGCCCAACCAGAGATGAAGCTTGGCCGCGACCACCCGGAGTCATCCAAGAGCAGCCATCCGTTCTGCGCATTCCACAACGTGCACAACCACAACACCAATGACTGTCAAGAGCTGAGGGCCATCCGCGACGGGCGCATCGGCCGACGCCCCGAGCGCAGCGACCGGGGCTACGGCCATGGAGGAAGCTGGACCGGGGGGCGCTAGGACAACCGGGCCCCCGTCAGGAGTGGCATCACCAGCCTCGTGAGGGTTCCTGGAGGGACCAGCCTCGTGAGGGTGCCTGGAGGGACCAGCTTCGCGAGGACGCCTGGAGGGACCAGCCTCGTGAGGGTGCCTGAAGGGACCAGCCTCGTGAGGACCGTCCTCAGGGCAAGACCGGCCTCCCTTCGTGGCCACCACCAAGGAGGAATGACAACCAAGACGAGGGGGCTGGGGGCTTCCAGGAGCCTCACGCCATTGCTTGCATCTTGGGCGGTGCGCAAGCCCCAGCCTCTCAGCGCCTCTTCAAGCAGTTCGCTAGAGAAGTAAACGCAGCTCTTCCCAGGATAGAAGCCACACGGCTGCTCAAGTGGTCCAAGTGTGCCATCACCTTCTGCTCTGCTGATCAGCTTAAGTGTGCAGCAACTGCCGGCGCTCTCCCAATGCTCTGCTCACCTGTCATCAGCAACGTCCAAGTCACCAAGACCCTCATCGATGGTGGTGCAGGTTTCAACATTCTCCCCGTCGACACCTTTGACCATCTCCAAGTACCTTATGACCAGCTGCAACCCACCAGGCCTTTCACAGGAGTGACTGACGGCTCCACCAGCCCAATCGGACAAATCTGGCTCCCCGTTACCTTCGGCACCCGCGACAACTACCACACCGAGCTCATCGACTTCGATGTCGCTCGCATTCGCCTCCCGTACAACGCCATCCTTGGGTATCCAGCCCTGGCCAAGTTCATGTCCTTGACCCACCATGGCTACAACATTCACAAGATGCCAGGGAGCCGGGACATCATCACCGTTGCTTGCGAAGAAAAGGACGCGGTGTGCTCCCTCGAGCGTGCCTATCAGGCAGCGGCAGTCGAAGACCCCGACAACGAAGACACTATCTACACCCCTGAAGCTATCCCGAAGAAGAAGAAGCAGCTGCTCGCCCTGGAGCCTCACGAAGATGCAGCACCCGGCGGCTGCACCCCAGGGTCCGCGCCCATGGAAGGTGCCTCCCCCCTTGCATAGGAAGGCGTGCCCGGCGTCCCCCACAGGCTGGGCTCGAGGGCTCTCCTTTGGAGGGCCTCTGACCTAGCCAACGTCTCGAGGGAGGCGCTCGGGCACCATGTTGAGGCATGCTTCACTGTGCTTCGCTTCGGAGGCCTCAAGGCGTGAGGAACTAAGCTCTTAGGTGTTCATCAACCAGACCATCGAAGACTTGCAAGTGCCAAGGGCAATGTAGGGCGAGCGCTGCCCCGCACCCTGGAGTGCAGCTGTCGTCCCAGGCTCGGTCGGCGGGCTGCGCGTCTGCGTCAATGTCCCAGGACTCAACAGGATGGCGTCTCAGGAGCTCTACTGGTTATCTCAGGTGGGCCGGTGCGAGGGTCCCCCTCACAGCTACGTTCGCATGCCGTTCGGCTATCCGAACCAGGAGGCCCTCCACCAGCGCCACATGCGGAAAGTCCTGGCGGTTCATGAGGCCAGGCATCAGGAGATCTTGGCAGAGGTGGCCTCGGTTCTTTGCGAGCTCTCGGAACCTCCGAAGCTTCGCGAGGCCCCGGAGTCAGGCGACTCGAGAGGAGCGGCATCTGCAGCATGCGTCTTCAGCCACATCAGCACCACTCCAGCATCAATTCGAGGTGACTTTGTTTTAGTTTGTTCAGTTGGGGGAGCCCCTCGGGCTGCATCATCCCCAAGTCGCACGGGCTTGCCCCTGCGACATGTATCCTTTTTGCATCCTTAGCATGCTCTGTTGGGGGCGCCCCTCGGGATGCATCATCGCCAAGCCGCATGGGTCCGTCCCTGTGGCATGTATCTAAGCCATTTTGCCCTTTTTCGTTAGTCTACTACATGCTTATACCTTCCCGACACCGGATACTTTGAATGTCGCACACCTCGGTGCCCTTCCACTACGGGCGCCGAGTGTCGTTTGCTTTTCCTCCAGGATCAATCACATGAGAAGTCTGGGCACGGTGTTTGTGCTCAGGTCCGTCCGTTCAGCGTCGATAAATCCAACGACTGAGCTCTGACTGGCGGGTCGGCCCCGTTCATGTCACCTCCCAGGGTCGTTGGTGTCCTGCCTTTTCATGTCATCGCTTCAAGAAATTTATTCATCGCAGGTTACCTAACCATCTCGCAGGACCCCCTGCAGCTACCAAGGATCAAGACCAGGCGCAACCCGCCTTGAGCTACGGCCTCGTGAGTCCCGCGCTGGCTCACGAGTGCCCAGACACACCTCGTCTGCCCTACCGTGCAAGCCACGTGTCAGGGCGGGGCTGTACACGCCCCAGGGGCTCCACTCAGAGGGAGCCCTCACCCTGCACATGTGGAAGCACCATGCTCCGCGCTGGCAGTCGACACGGTCGAGGAGCGGCTATGCCCGTGCAAGTGTGGAAGCGCCTTGCTCCGCGCTGGTGATAAACAATCGAGGGCGGCCCCTTGGCCGCATCAACCTCAGGGAGCCGGCAGGCTCGGTGCCAGGCCTCAGTGCAAGCCTCCCGTCAGGAGAGCCGCGCAACAAGGGTTGAGCATGGGGGCTGCGCGCAGGTCACGCCTAGCGTACGCCCCACCAAACAGGTATGAAGGTTTGTTCGTACGTCAAGGGGGACCCCTGAGCATCGCATCTCAGGGGCCTAACTGGCCACGTAGCACCTCACTCCCTGGTCTTGTCCTGGTGATCCGGACAAGCTAGTGGCGGCTGAGGTATGCGCGGGGTCGGGCTCTGCCGACGCAGAACAACGAGGCCTAGCTACGTATTCTTACCTAAACGCCCGTTTGCACATCAAGGAGGACTCCTGAGCATCGCGTCTCGGGAGCCTAACTGGCCATGTAGCCCCTCGCTCCTTGGTCTTGTCCTGGTGATCCGGACAAGCCAGCGGTGGCTGAGGTATGCGCGGGGTCAGGCTCTGCCGACATAGAACACTAAGGCCTGGTTTCACGTCCCCTTCCCGAGGCCCGTTCGCACGTTAAGGGGGACCCCTGAGCATCGCGTCTCAGGGGCCTAACTCGCCACGTAGCCCCTCACTCGCTAGTCTCGTCTTGGCGATCCGGACGAGCCAGCGGCGGCTGAGGTATGCGCGGGGTCGGGCTCTGCCGACGCAGAATGCTAGGGTAGGCGGGAAGATGGATGCGAAATCCTAGTAATTATTACAAGACATATTGTTCTTCAAATACCCGGGCAAGAGTATAAATGCCTCCACGAAGCACGATGTCTGTTGCAGGAAGTAAGAACGGAGGAAAGCGGTACCGGCGGGACTCATCTTCAGCCTTGGACACAGTCGACTACCGCCGCGGGAGAGGCACCGTCACCAGCAGGAGGCGCAGGGTCGACGGCAAGGAACTTCTCCAGCAGGGCGTCCACCAGGTCCTTCACGGCTTCGGCGGCGGCCGCGTGGTTCTATTCGTCCACAGGCTCGAGCAGAGCCCTGAGGTCGATGCTCGGGTCGCACGGGTGGAGGTGGCTGAAGACGCGCGTCAAGGCCGAAGCAGAGAGTGAACGGGCCTCTCCTTCCACCATTTGGCTGATCCCGTTGACGACTCCATCAAGCGCCTTGACGATTTGGGGCAGCAGCTCGGCGGGGCCTTCCTCAGCGTTCACCAGTGGCTTCTCCAGGCCCTTCCCATAAAGCTCCCGTAGGGCCTTGCGGGACTGCAGCTCAAGGGACTTGAAGACCACGCGGTCTCCGACCAGAACCTTTGTCTTGGCGTCTAGCTGAGCCGTCTTCGCTTATACCTCACCCTTCAGCTTCTCCAGGCGTCCACGCTCCGCGGCCTGCCCCCGTACCAGCTGCTCCAGCTCGGTGTCACGGCCGGCGACTGCTTCCTCCCGGGCCTTCAGCTTCTCCTCGCGTTCCTTGAGCTAGCGGGCCTCAGCGGCTTGCTGGTCGTGGAGGGTCTTCTGCTCGGCATTCACGTCCTTCAATGACGCATCACACTCTGCCGTGGCTACACCTGCGGCCCACTCACCTTCCTCGAAGGCTTTGGCAGCCTGGTTCCAGGCTGCACGAACTGCTGCATCAAACCGCAACCACCCCGAGATCAGCTTGAAGCGCCCCGACACCGGGCGGTGATCAGGACCTCAGGAGTCATTGCGAAGCAGAGTCAGCGCGGACATGGCCTTCTCCACGACGCGTGCGGGACAGAGCGCGACCCCCTTGCCCCTAGTCGTACAAGGATAGCGGGTAGCCGGGAGGAGGCCGCTCGCACCAAGGCCTCGTCACCTCCCGCCTCTCGTCGGCATCACGAGGGTGGCTGAACCTCTTTTTCGGCGGGAGCACTTCCTGCTCCTCACGGGGAATCTTTCCTTTCTCAGCAGCAGAAAATCTTCTTATTGGCCCCATGGGAGTTGCAACAAGAGGGCGGAAGGAGGAAGAAGAAGGAGCGATTGTCGGCGTTCTGGGAATGGGGGTACCCATACTTGCCTGCCTGCGGCCCAGAGCGTGGCTCATCCAGTGGCTTGGTACAACCCGTCTTCATCAGCAACCATTCAAGACCCTCGCGAGGCGGACGACGTAAGAACTCCCGTGGGGCGGCCTCACTAGGATGGCTCCCGAGGAGTGGAGATATCAAGGCAAGGGGCACCTCACGAGGTTCTCATGACATGAGCCATGGCGACCAAAGCAAGGCGGGTGCCAGCGCGCGCAGGGTGCCAGTTTCCTCATCGGTGCTAAAGGGGCAAGCGCAGGCGAGGAGTTCCGAGGCATCAGGCAAAGGTTTCCATATCGGTGTAACAAGACCAAGACCAGAAGGATGGCAGGGCGAAGGTCACTATGGAGCCCACGATGATGTCACTACCAGAGCCTTTGGCAGGCGAGGACCGCCGTTTGTCAGGATAGCTTGTACTAGTTGTCCTCTTTCAAACTTGGCCGTTGTGGGATCCCTTCCCGCTAAATATTTCTGAAGAGGACCCGGGCCTCTATAAATAGTCCTAGCCACCACCATAGAAAAGGGATTCGGATCAGAGAAGATCGACACCACCCTTACACCCACAAGCTCATCGAGCCCAAGAACACCTCTCCTCGGGAGGTTGTTCTTCCCATGTACAAGTTTTCCCCAGCCTACAAGGAAATCCACCACACCCCACTGGATTAGGGTATTACACCACAACGGTGGCCCGAACCAGTATAAACCTTTGTGTCTCTTGTTGATCGAGTTCGACGAGCTAGGCCTAGGAACCAGTGTGAGAGCGAACTAGGGTGGAAAGGAGAGATCTTCGTGTGCACCTAGTGTTCGAACCTCAAGGGTTTGCCAGAACCCATAATCCGACATTTGGCGCACCAGGTAGGGGTGCGCTGAAGTTTGCCTCTTCGTCCGCTCCGCTCTCCACCCCCCAGGCTCTATGGCGAACGCCTCTTCTTCGACCGGCTTGGTGGGCGCGCGCAGCGGCATAGTGGGTCACCGAGCTTTCACCCCCGCCTTGCGTCAGGTGCGGTGGCCACTCCGGTTTAGGCCGGAGCTACCACCCCATTATGACGGGGCGACGGATCCGGCCGTCTTTCTTCAGGCCTACGAGGAGGCTGTGTCGGTGGCCGGCGGCGACAGCAAGGTCATGGCCAACTGGCTCCCATTGGCACTCATCAGCGTTCCACTTGCCTGGTTTCTCAGCTTGCCAGAGTCATCTGTGGCATCCTGGGAGGAGCTGCGCAGCCTCTTCACCGCACGCTTCGCGGTGCCGGCACCCCACGCGGTCGCGGCCCTCCTCGGTGGCTCTCAAGTGCCGCCCTCGGGCCGCCAAGTCAAGAAGTTCTTCTGCCAGATCGGCGCCGCTTCCGTACGCCGAGGAGCCCCTCCTAGATGGGCGGTGCCCAAGACCAACCTCACCTTCGACTCTAGGGACCATCCCGCCTCCGCAGCTGGCTCAGACGCTCTCTCGATGCTTTGCACACCCACCATCTACAACGTGGCCATCACCAAGACCCTCGTCGATGGTGGGGCGGGCCTCAACGATCTCTCAGTAGAAGCTTTTAGCCTGCTCCATGTGCCGCTTGAGCAACTGCGCCCTACCAAGCCCTTCTCCGGAGTCGGCATCGTCTCCGCCAGCCCTCTAGGGAAGATCCGCCTCCCTATCACCTTCGGCGCCCGCGTCAACTACCACACCGAACTTATCGACTTCGACATTGCTCGGATCGGCCTCCCATACAACGCCATCCTTGTGTACCCTGCCCTGGCTCAGTTCATGGCTGCAACCCATCCGGCCTACAACCTCATGAAGATGTCGGGGAGTAGTGGTGTCCTCACCGTCGCTGGAGACCCAAAGGAGGCTCTGGCGGCCCTCAAACTCATCTTCCGGACCGCCGCAGTGGCACGTCCGGTCAATGAGGCCGCCCCAGGGGCCAAGGGGGCTGCACTAGCGAAAAAGAAGCAGCTTTTCTCTCAAGACCAGGCCGAGATGAAGTAGGTGCTAGTGGATGAAGATGGGTCATCAGGAGCCACCTTCACCATAGGCGATGGCCTTCCCCCGGCTCAAGAAAAGGCACTGGTTGGATTCCTGCGCGCTAACAAAGAGGTATTCGCGTGGGAGCCCAAGGATCTAGCAGGAGTTCCAAGGGGGGTGATTGAGCATCACCTAAACGTATGCCCCAACGTGCGCCTCATCAAGCAGAAGGTCAGGCGCTAGTCTACAGAGAAGCAATCCTTCATCGTGCAAGAAACTCGCAAACTGGAAGCAGCGGGTGTCATCCGCGAGGTCCAGTACCCGGAATGGCTGGCAAACCCCGTCGTTGTGCCCAAGAAGGGTGGTAAGGAGCGCATGTGTGTCAACTTCACCATCCTCAACCAAGCCTGGCCGCAAGATCTGTTCCTGCTGCCTCGCATCGACTAGATTGTCGACTCCACCGCTGAGTGCAACCTACTATGTTTCCTGGATGCCTTTTCGGGCTATCATCAGATCAAGATGGCGGTGCAAGATGTCGAGAAGACTGCCTTCCTCACCCCGTGAGGAGTATACTTCTACACTTGTATGCCGTTCGGGTTGGGGAATGCAGGAGCAACTTTCCAGCGGCTGATGCACATTGCCTTGGGAGAGCAGCTCAGGAGGAACGCTAAGGCCTATGTTGATGACATCATGGTGAAATCTCGGGAGGCCAAGACCCTCGTCGAGGATTTGGAAGAGACCTTCGCCAGCCTGTGCAAGGTAGGCCTGTGGCTCAACCTGGAAACGTGTGTGTTCGGTGTCCCGTTAGGCAAGCTGCTCGGCTTCCTGGTGTCACACAGGGGGATCGAGGCCAACCCCGAGAAGGTCAAGGCCATAGAAAAGATGAGTCCGCCGAAGACCCTCAAGGAGATGCAGAAGCTGGCCGGCTGCGTGATGTCGCTTGGGCGTTTCATCTCCAACCTGGGGGAGCGTGCCCTCCCCTTCTTCAGACTGATGAAAAGGAAAGCCCCGTTTGAGTGGACCCCTGAGGCCGATGCAGCATTCGAAGACCTCAAGAAATACCTCACCAGCTGGCCAGTAATGGTGGCACCCAAACCACAGGAGCCCTTGGTGCTTTACCTAGCCACTACACAACATTCCGCTAGCGCTACGTTGGTGGCAGTCCGGGGCGTGCCCCTTGGTGGGGCCACAAAACCCCGGGGCAACGCTCACAAGGCTCCGCCAAGGCCAGCTGACGATCAAGCTCCGCAAGATGAAGTTCCTGTGGCCCCAGCAGCTTCGTCCAACAACTGAGCTCCTAGAGCCATCTCGCCTCAGGGGCTCCACAGCTTCGTGAGAGCCTGGCCCCCACCCTCGTCGAGCACCAACGTATCTATAATTTTTTATTGTTCCATGCTATTATTTATGATGTTTTGGATGCTTAATGGGCTTTGTAATAAACTTTTATATTATTTTTGAGACTAACCTATTAACCCAAAGGCTCAGTCCAGATTGTTGTTTTTTTGCCTATTTCAGGGTTCTACAGAAAAGGAGTATCAAACGGAGTCCAAACGGAATGAAACTTTGGGAGAGATATTTTTGGAGCAAAATACGCATGGGAGACTTGAGAACCACGGAATAGGGCTGAGGTGGCGTCCACGAGGGTGGGGGAGCGCCCCCTCTACAGGGCGCGCCCCTCTACCTCGTGGGTCCCACGTCTGGCCCCCGGTGCCCTCCTTCTTCCTATATATATCTACGCACCCCGAAACCATCAGAACAACAAGGAAAACCCTATTTCCACCGCCGCAACCTTCTGTTCCCGTGAGATCCCATCTTGGGGCCTGTTCCGGAGCTCCGCCGGAGGGGGGATCTTCCACGGAGCGCTTCTACATCATCATCATCGCCTCACCATGAGTTGTAAGTAGTTTACCACAGACCTTCGGGTCCATAGCTAGTATCTAGATGGTTCTTCTCTCTCTTTGGTTCTCAATACCAAGTTTTCCTCAGTCTCCGAGGAGATCTATTCGATGTAATCTCTTTTTGCGGTGTGTTTGTCGAGATCCGATGAATTGTACATGGGTATATGATCAAGATTATCTATGATAAATATTTGGTTCTTTTCTGAACTCTTTATGTATGACTATAATATCCTTGCAAGTCTCTTCGAATTATTGGTTTGGTTTGGCCTACTAGATCTATAGTTCTTGCAATGGGAGAAGTGCTTGGCTCTGGGTTCAATCTTGCGGCGTCCTTTCCTAGTGATAGTAGGGGCAGCAAGGCACGTATTGTATTGTTGCCATCAAGGATAAAACGATGGGGTTTATATCACTATGTTTGAGTTTATCCCTCTACATCATGTCATCTTGCTTAAGGCGTTATTCTGTTCTTATGAACTTAATACTCTAGATGCATGCTGGATAGCGGTCGATGTGTGGAGTAATAGTAGTACATGCAGAATCGGTTCGGTTTACTTGTCTCGGACGTGATACCTATATATAATGATCATGCCTAGATAGTCTCATAAGTATTCGCTTTTGTATCAATTGCTCGACAGTAATTTGTTTACCCGTCGTAGAATACCGCTATCATGAGAGGAGCCACTAGAGGAAACTATGGCCCCCGGGTCTATTCTCAACATATCAATCTACAATCTACTTTACTTTTCCGCTTTTACTTTCTGTTCTTATATCCAAAAATATCAAACTATCATCTCTATCATATCTCACTTTCGTAAGTGACTGTAAAGGGATTGACAACCCCTTATCGCGTTGGCTGCAAAAATCTTATTTGTTTGTGCAGGTGCGAGGGACTCGCGCGTCGTCTCCTACTGGATTGACACCTTGGTTCTCAAAAACTGAGGGAAATACTTACGCTACTGTGCTGCATCACCATTTCCTCTTCAAGGGAATACAACGGAAGCTCGAGAAGTAGCATTCTCCGCGACGCTCGGGCACATTATCCCATGTTGCAAAAGCTTCTGCTCGCACTCCTCGTTGCTTCGCGCAAGCTGCGTCATTACTTCCAAGGCCACCCCATCAAGGTCGTCTTGACTTACTCACTAGAGAGGATAATCCGGAGCCCCAATGCTGTGGGTAGAGTCGCCGAATGGAATATCGAGTTGTAGGCATTCCAGTTGGAGTTCAACACAACTAGGGTCATCAAAGGAGCCACGCTTGCTGACTTCATAGCATAATGGACCGACGCCTCGGAGTTCGAGGCGGGCGAATACAGACCCCTCTCGCTAGGAAGTGAAGCACCGGGCGACTGGGTCATGTACTTGGACGGTGATTTCGCACGCCAAGGCACATGGGCTGGGGCTGTGCTCATCTCACCCACTCAGGACAAGCTTTACTATGTCGTACAGCTATGCTTTCAGCACGCTGAGAAAGTCTCCAACAATATCGCAGAATACGAGGGCCTCATTGCTGGTCTTAAAGTCGCGGAGGCCCTGGGAGTGAAGCGACTAACCATCAAGGGAGACTCACAACTCCTCGTCAACTTCTCCAACAAGGTATACGAGCCGAAGGACGAGCACATGGAGGCATACCTCGCTGAGGTACGCAAGATGGAGAAGCAGTTCTTAGGTCTGGAGCTACAGCATGTGCCCCGTGGCACCAACAAGGAAGTTGATGACATCACCAAGAGGGCATCCAGGTGCCTGCCCCAAGAGCCCGACGTCTTCAAGGAAAGGCTCTTCAAGCCTTCAGCCTCGCTGTCGGATTATGGGTTCCGGCAAACCCTTGAGGTTCGAACACTAGGGTGCGCAAAGTTCGCTCTCACACCGATTCCTAGGCCTAGCTCGTCGAACTCGAAGAACAAGAGACACAAGGGTTTATACTGGTTCGGGACACCGTTGTGGTCTAATACTGTCAGGGATATTACTACTAGGTATAAACCGCCAAGGAGGGGCTGGTTTGTGCCTATCGAGATTACTTCTACTGAAGCCCAACAGAGCATGGAGCAAGACGCTTTAGTCCAGCAAGCTTAAAGCCCAACAAGTGTTAGGGCCCATGATTTGTAAACCGCCATACGGTGTGTAACTTTCGATGTAAGATAGGAAATATAGAGACCGAGCCGGACACGTTTATGAACCGCTTCGGGACTCTGTAAACTGGACCGGGCGTCACCTCATGTATATAAAGGGACGACCCGACGACGGTTCAAGGGGAGGACAACAACTTGAGACACAGGCAAAGCGTATTTGCTCCCTGGTCATCGAAACCCTAGCAATACTACACCAAACTAGACGTAGGCTTTTACCTTCATCGAAGGGGCCGAACTAGTATAAAACCATTGCGTCCTTGTCCGCTTTAACCCCTTTAAGCTAACCCGTAACGATGGCCTCATGAGTAAGTCCTTTCGCTAGGACATCTGCCGTGACAAAACCACGTCAGTTGGCGCCCATCTTGGGGCTATCACACGATGGTTTCGAGTTCTTGAAGGGCAGCTTTGAAGGACTCAAGGGCTATGCAGTGGGTCGGATGACTAAGAGTCGTCGCGGCAAGATCTACATCGATGATGCAGGCTGGGGCCTCGAGGCCGATTCAATCGAATACGGGTACCGGGTCCCCTTCGGGGGCATCCACGTCTTCATCGGCAAGATCAGTGAACCGGGCCCTGAGCCACACATCTTCCCCAACATTGTTGAGTCAGCTCAGCGTGCGAGACCTGCCCGGATTCGGCCCGCGGTGAAGCACGTCTTCGTCGGAGCGATTCATGGAGCGCAAGCTGAAGATGGATTGGACTCCGGTGGCGAGACCGTTGTCTATTCCGGCGACGAATCGTCCTCTGGAGAAACATAATCTTTATACCTGTTGCAGGATGGCCGGTCTAGGAGCTGTTCCGATGGTCATAGTATTCCGGACCCCCTCGATCCGCCAAACCGGGTCGCCGTCTTCATGGACGGATCACAATCGGTGCAACAGTCATCCACTACGGCAGCATTAACATCGAACACGGCAGCGGCTAGGGCTGGAGGCCCTGTTCCGTCGCCGGCCGAAGTTTTGTCCACCTTAGTCGACACTTTGAAAGTACTGTTAACTGCAGAAGTGGCCCAGGCCGATAAGGAACAACATGATGTAGAAGTTGCTCAGGTGAAGGGCCAGATAGATCAGGCAAAACTGGACCTAGCTGCGGAGAATACGAGGATGGTTGCAAGGCAGGCCGAGCTGGACGCTCAGGCTTACCGGCTCATGTTGGATCAAACTGCTTCGTGTGATGTCATGAGGAGAAGGCAACAATCCCGCCTGCCGCCGGTTTATGAGGTGAGGAACCTTTTCAATAGGCCAGGAGCAGGAACCAGTAACCAGCCGGAGGTAAACCGGGGAGGAGTGCCTCGCACAGGAGCATCAGTCGAGCCACAGGTCGCGGAGCCAACCCGCCAGGTCGTTCCATCACAGCGTGTACCTACCCCTCCCGGTCATTACTCTAACACATTGGATAACATAGTTGCCGCCGCTTCACGACTGGCCGCTCTTCCCATCGAGGGAGAATCCCCCATAGCGGTGGAGGCACGGTGGTCTAGGGAATTTCTGGAGACTGCTTTAACTCAGCAACAAGCTTATTCGCATAGCCGCGAGAGGATACACTCCACCCATCGCCCAAGCCGGAGTTATAGCAGGCACCTATATGAACCAGCCGTGTCAAGCAGCACGTGAAAACATAATCCGTCGAGGGGGGGATAACCCGACGGGGGGAGATACAAAATCTCAAGATGTAGTGGATCAGGGAAGGCAGCGCCGGGTGGCCGAGTTAGCAGCACAGTACGAAGCCCGTCAGCTGACACCGGTACGTCCATCTACCACAGTTGCAGCGGGGGTTACATCCAGCTCCTTGGGGGTACCATGCCTTATGCCCGCTTTATGCAACGTAAAACTGCCCAAAGACTTCAATGGGCCGCGCAAGGTGCCCAACTATACGGCGGACCTGTCTCCTGAAGCCTGGGTTGAAATTTACGAGATGGCAATGGAGATGCTTGATGTGGATGATGCGGCGTGTGCAAAGTACTTCACCATGATGCTGGAGGGCACGACTCGCGCTTCGCTAAAGGGGTTACCACAGAATTCCATTGGATCATGGGCTGAGTAACGGCGCCGGTTTATCAATAACTTCAAAGACACATGTAAGCAGCCCATGTCCATTGTGGACTTGGCGGCCCGCGTTCAAGGTGAAAACGAAACAATGAGTCATTGGGTACGCCGGGTGTCAGAGATTTTACACTCGTCGGACCGCATCAATCCAGACACAACAGTAGTTACATTGGAGGGCAACTGCCGGTTTGAACCTCTAAAGCTGAAGCTGGAACGACTCAAGCGTCATTGTGATGACATGGGGACACTCATGGGGGCCTTGGTGAAGTATGCAGATTCGGATAGTGCCAAATATCCAAAGTCTGATGATGAGAAGTCAGGGAAAGCAAAAAAGAGCGGTAAAGCGCCGCAGCCTAGCCTGGCGAGTCGAGGATATAACGGTAAGTGTGAGGCGGATAGTAATTCAGATTTTGTGGCTAACACTAATGCTCAGGACAATGGCCAGCGCCGCAAGGGTAGACCGCCCCGCGAGGTGGGAGACCGCCTATTAATCTAGAACGCCGGATGAACATACCTTGCCTGAGGCGCAGTACGCAGGAATAGCCAGCTACACACCTCTGGAAGGACTGCTTTATTATGAAGGAAATCATGAACCGGTCACAATATGATCATGGACCGTCCGGCGGTTCAGGCCCTGGTTTTCACCGGCCGGGTTATCAAGGCGGTGGATCCGGTTCAGGGTTCCAAGGTAACCAGAACAATCACAACAACCAGAATGGGCACAATCAGCATAACCAGTAGCACGGCCAGGGTGGTTATAACAATCAGGGCAATCAACAACAGCAGCAGTCAAGATATCAGAGTAATCCGAAGCAGTTGAGTAGTGTGCAGTATCACGTCTTCACCACAAGCTTATGTAAACGTGATCAGAAGTTTACAAGAGGGCGGTACATTCTGTTGAACCGGCGATGCCACGCTACCTGCGCTAGTCAGAATAGCCCATTGTGTGGAGTCGAGAGGACCACCCGCCCTAGGTTGATAATCCAGGTCAGCTGGCTCTAGTTGTGGTACCTCAAGTTGGGGGCTATAAGTTCACTAAGGTGCTCATGGATGGAGGAAGCAACATCAACATTCTATATTACGAGACTTTCCGTCGCATGGGTTTGACAGACAAAAAGCTTCGACAGTCCAACACGGTTTTTCATGACGTGGTGCCTGGTAAATCGGCATATCCGGTCGGTAAGATAGACTTGTAAGTCACCTTTGGAGATGAGCAGGACTCGAGGTCCGAAACTTTGACCTTTGAAGTGGTAAAGATCAGGAGCCCGTATCACGCCCTATTCAAGCGGCCGGTTTATGTTAAATTCATGGCGAGGCCTTGTTATGTTTATCTGCAGTTCAAGATGCCGGGTCACAAGGGAACCATTACGGTCCATGGGAGCCGCAAGATTGCTTTGGAGTGTGAGGAAGGTGATGTAGCTTATGCTGAGGAGGTTTGTGCAAGCGAGGAGCTGAAATTTTATAAAGATAATGTTGATCCGACAGATATGTCTCCGCTGAAGAAGCCAACCACGGAGCATGATCCGGCCTTGAAGTTTAAATCAGCTGATGAGACCAAGCAAGTTGACTTTGTTCCCGGCGATTCATCCAAGCAGTTCACTATTTGTGCTGACCTGGATCCAAAATAGGAAAGCGCGCTCATCGAGTTCATCCGTGAGAACTTGGACATCTTTGCATGGAAACCTTCTGATATGCCAGGTGTACCGAGGGAACTCGCTGAGCACACTCTTAATATTGATCCCAAGTTTAACCGGTTAAACAGTTTCTTCGCCACTTCAATGAAGAAAGGCACAAGGCTATTGGAGAAGAAGTGGCTAGGCTCTTGGCGGCAGGCTTTATAGTTGAGGTGTTTCATCCGTTGTGGCTGGCTAATCCGGTGCTGGTGCTTAAGAAGAACGGCACTTGGCGAATGTGTGTTAATTACATAGACCTGAACAAGGCTTGCCCAGCTGATCCCTTTGCCCTCCCTCGTATTGATCAAATTATTGATGCTACGGCGGGTTGTGAGCGCTTATGTTTTTTGGATGGATATTCCGGTTATCATCAGATCAAGATGGCAGTTAAGGACCAGGAGAAGACGGCCTTCATAACTCCCTTTGGAGCCTTCTGCTATGTATCTATGCCTTTCGGGCTTAAGAGTGCCCAGGCGACCTATCCGTGTTGTGTGCAGAACTGTCTCCATGGACAGATTGGGTGGAACGTTCATGCGTATGTGGACGACATTGTGGTAAAATTCAGGCAGGAGGAAACATTAATAGCGGACCTGAAGGAAACCTTTGATAATCTCCGGGTCTATAAGATGATGCTTAATCCGGCCAAGTGTGTTTTTGGTGTTCCGGCAGGCAAACTCCTGGGGTTCCTGGTGTCAAACCGAGGAATTGAAGCTAATCCGGAGAACATCAAGGCGATTACATCCTTGGCTAAACCGTCATGCATCAACGATGTCCAACGCTTGGCGGGCCGCATTGCAGCACTCACCTAGTTTATCAGCCGTTTGGGGGAGAAGGCCATCCCGCTTTATCAGATGATGAAAAAGACAGATCGTTTTGTCTGGAGTGATGCTGATGATGTTGCGTTCGAGGATTTGAAGAAGCAATTGGTAGAGCCGCCGGTCCTTGCTGCACCAGTTGATAATGAGCCGCTGTTGCTATACGTGGCTGCTAATGCCCGAGCAGTGAGCGTGGCCATCATGGTAGAGCGCAAGGAGGCAGGAAAAGGATATCCAGTTCAACGGCCGGTTTACTACATCAGGGAGGTGCTCATTGAGTCGAAGCAGAGATACCCGCATTGGCAGAAGTTGATATATGGAGTCTTCATGGCAAACCGGAAGTTGAAGCAGTACTTTCAGGGCCATCCAATCACCGTGGTCAGTTCAGCCCCTCTGGGCAATATAATCCAGAACAGAGAAGCAACGGGCCGGGTTGCAAAGTGGGCCATTGAACTTAGTCCTCACGGGTTGAAGTATGTGCCTCGTACTGCAATCAAATATTAAGCACTGGTGCACTTCATCAACAATTGGACGGAGTTGCAAGCACCAGAGGAAAAGTCGGATCATACGTATTGGACTATTCACTTTGATGGATCCAGGCAATTGGAGGGCTCGGGGGCTGGAGTCGTATTAACTTCCCCACGAGGTGATAAGTTCTGTTATGTCCTCCGTTTAATGTTCCCTTGTACTAACAATGCAGCTGAGTATGAAGCTCTCCTCCATGGTCTGCGAATGGCTAAGGAGATGAATTTAAGCCGGGTTAAATGTTTCGGCGATTCAAACCTGGTGGCGCAACAGGTATCTGGCAAGTGGGATTCCAAGGATCCACTTATGGTAGCGTATCGTCAAGACGTGGATGTTGTTGCTGGACACGTCAAGGGTTATCAAGTGGATCATGTGGACCGACGAAAGAATGAAGCGGCCGACGCACTAAGCCGGCTAGGTTCTCAACGTAAACCGATGCCACCCAATGTCTTCCTGGACGTATTACATAATCCGTCGGTGAAATTAGTGGCGGTGCTTCATGTTATCCCGGATTGTACGGTTCCGTATCTGGCGTACATGAACCAAGGCGAGTTACTTGAAGATGAAGTCTTGGCTAGGCAGATAGTCCGGCGGTCCAAGTCAATGACTATTGTCAATGGAGAACTACATCACTGCAGTTTATGGGGGGCGTTTCAACATTGTGTATCGCCAGACGAAGGCCGTGATATTCTTAGAGAGATCCACGAAGGAGATTGTGGTCATCATGCCGATTCAAAGTCCTTGGTGGCTAAAGCTTTTCGACATGGGTTCTACTGGTTGACGGCTCATGCCGATGCAGAGGACTTGGTCAGAAAATGTGATGCCTGCCAAAAATTATCACGGCGTGCTCATATACCGGCTCAAGAATTGAGGATGATTCCAATTACTTGGCCATTTGTGACTTGGGGGCTTGACATGGTCGGACCCTTTAAGAGATCCCCAGATAAGAAGACCCACCTTTTGGTGGCGGTCGATAAGTTTACCAAATGGGTTGAAGCAGAACCAGTCAGCAAGTGTGATGCGGCAACGGCGGTTCAATTCATCATGAAGGTGATTTTCGAGTTTGGCTTTCCACACAACATTATAACTGATAATGGTACCAATCTATCCAAGGGGGCTATGGAGGAGTTCTGTCAACGAGAGCACATCTGCCTTGATGTATCATCAGTAGCTCACCCTCAATCCAATGGTCAAGCTGACAGAGCCAATCAGGAGATCTTGAGAGGCATTAAACCCCGGCTTATGGTCCCTTTGCAGAGGATGCCGGGTTGTTGGGTGGAGGAATTGCCCTTTGTGTTATGGAGCATCAACACCACACCTAACAGGTCTACAGGGTACACGCCTTTCTTCATGGTATATGGAGCTGAAGCGGTCCTCCCTAGTGATATCCGTCATGATTCACCGCGGGTGACGGCTTACATCGAAGCTGATAACGAGAAGGCATGGCAAGACGCGTTGGACCGGCTGGATGAAGAGCGTGACACGGCAGCAGCTCGATCGGTGATTTATCAGCAAGATCAGCGCCGGTACCACAATCGCCGGGTTAAAACCAAAATGTTTCAAGAAGGAGATCTAGTGCTCCGGCTCATCCAAGATCAGACAGACATGCACAAGCTATCCCCGCCTTGGGAAGGACCCTTTGTGGTCAGCAAGAACCTACACAACGGATCATATTACCTCGTCGACGTTCAAGAACATAAGGACTCATGTACTGCGGACGAGGAGACCAGATTGCCGTGGAACATCGCTCTTCTTTGGCCTTACTACACCTGAGCCATAGGCTCCGCTTTATGTATATAAATTTGCAATGTATATATCATGATCAATATAATAAACCGACGGCCCCGTTAAAGCGGGGTATTTGTTGCTTTTTTCATAAAGAGTTTGTCATATGGGGGCTTTTGTGTGCAAAGGAGTTCCTATGGCCTCTTAAACCGGCTATTAAACCAAGACCATTATAAGAGCATAGCTCTGGTTGCTTCGGTAATCCGGCTATCAAAGCCCACATGATGATGAGGGGCAAAAGCGAGTTTGATGCATAGCACAACTCAAACATAGGCACCCGACGAGCATAGCTCAAATGTTACCTGGGGGCTCCTAACGCATAGCGTCAACGAGTTGACAATCCTTGTAGTAGGCTATCAAGCCGCGGCTTGGAAGCCTGGTGTATACACCTAAAACCCCGGATTAGCATGTCTGCATTAAGTAAGACACTCCGCCCAGGTAAACCTGGTATGACCCGTCGAACATTTCACAAGTCAATCTTTTTACAGACCCTGAACTTGGCAACGTTAAATTGACGATTGGTTAAGGATTGAGGTCCATCTTAACATGCTTTGTGAAATGGTTAATTCAGTAGCCTAGCAGCTCATAAAAAGCCTCGAATTTGGAGCCTCGTATCTCGTAAAAAGCCTCGACTACAAGGTTTTATTTGACAATGTCTCTTTTGATATTTGCTAAAAAAATATCTTCAAGGTCATTGGTGTTTATCCAAGTTCATTGATTCGGGGAGTGGATGACTATAAGTTGCCACTACAATACACCAGCATTTACAGAACCTGGTCTGGCTTGATTATAAATCGCCAGTACTATCTACAGTTAAACCGGAGTTTATCATAACCCGGTACGGTTCCATCATGAACCGGCACATGATCAAGGGAGTCATCAACACTTGCAACTTGGATCATTGTCTTTACTACCGATTATTGATTAAAGTCAATAGCGCAAAACTTAATCACAAGTATGATATATGTTTCATATTTTATATACAGTTCAGGTTATAAACCTAGACCATGTATTTGGGCATCATGAGCCGTCCGGCGATAAACCGCCAGGACACTTTAAACTTTGTCTTATGCAGAAACAGGTGGAACAAACTGTTAAAAACATCATAAGAAGTAAGAATTATGAAGTTTCCAGATGAAGCAATGTCATACAAAGGAGAATATGCGTGAAAATATAAAGTGTTTCAGTTACCCTATTACAAGGAGCTGGATAGCCCAAAAGAATATCTGTTTTTTGTCTAAAGTGTTGGGACATAATATTTAAACCGGCACCGGTTTATGAATCTGCGTCAGCTCGGTGTGAAGGTTGTGGATCGACTTGCTCCAACTCCTCGACGTTCTCTTCTAGCAGATGGAAGTCAGTGGTTGCCCAATTGATTTTGGTCAGCACTTTGAAAACAGCTTCATCGCTCACGAGTTCAGACGGATCAATATCAGGAGTGTAATTGTGCTTACGGACAGGCGGGATGAGATCTTAAATCTCGTATGCCGGAGGGTCGACCCGCAAGTTCTCAGCATTATAACCTGGATGATAACGAGACATATCAGCCTCATCAGACAGTTTGCTGGCCAAAGGCCGCATGTCTCTTGTTAGAGCACGCAAATTGCTGTCTGTGAATGCTGATCCGTCCTCTTTCATGCTGGGATAGCCATTCATTACTTCTACCGGATCAAGGTCAGGAACCCAAGCTTTCACTCGAGTTAAGGCCATCAAGGCACCCGCCCTTGCAGATGATTTCTTCAGCTCTACGAGACGGGCAGGCAGAATTGATAACTTTTCCAAAGTGACCTTGATCTTTGTGGGAGCCGGTTTATTGTGGGAAGCAGTGCAGACAATCCGTTGAGCACCGGAATACAACTGATCTATGAGAGTGTATGCGGCCTTCAATTTCCACCGCATGTCAGTACCAAGATGATCAATACGTTTTCCTGCGTCAAAAGAGTTTGAGTTAAACCGGAAAGTGCAGAAATATCATATTCAGGATTATGTTAAGTGTACTTACCGAAGACAGCAGTGGTCATGGCATTTATCTGCTGCTTTAAACCGGACAACTCTTCTGTCACGGGATGGAGAACAGCTTCTGCATCAGTTGCCCTTTTTTCCAAAGCGGCTTTTTCAGCATCCCAATCCGCCCGCTCCTTTTGGATATCCTTCTTCAAATTTTCCATGTTTGCCAAAGCAAGGGTCAGATCATCCTTGACATTGGAAGCGACAGTCTATTCAAATTTCAGTGCATCTTGAAGTTCAACCACCTCAGTGTCTTTCCGGTTTAGATCAGCCTGTCAAGAGAAGAGCATATTATACATTGATGAAACATATTCAAACTCCCAAGCACATAACGAGTTATACACTTGGCACTTGGGGGCTAATGTGTATTTGCGGTTATCAGATATTTTTTCAATAAAGTCCCAAGCACATAACAAGTTATGCACTTGGCACTTGGGGGCTAATGCAACATTGTTTAGAGATGATTACAAACTGAAGTCCCGGTTCATCTTGAAGAGATAAACCGGCCCTTGGGGACTACGCGTGTGAAAAAACTATAAGATAGATATTCTGAAGTCCTGGTCCATACTAAAGGAATAAACCGGCCCTTCGGGGCTACGATGGAGTAAAGGCAAGCTACAAGACCTACGCAGGAATAAAGTTCAAGTTAAAGCAGAACGTTACCTCATAACGTTCCTTCATCATATTTACTAAACCGGCTTCATGATCACGGCTGGTGTACATCCGGTTCAGATAGCCGGAATTGAGCTCTTGAGCACTAAGTTGAGCATAGCTAGACAGGTTAGTACTCCATTTTCCTTTGTCCTTTCCAAACATTTCATCCTTCGCAGTATGCTTGGACAAGGCAACAGGTTCACTAGGGGCAGTGTAACCGAATCCAGTGATTTCAATTTCCTCTGCTGAAACGGCAGCGGCTTTGGCCGGGCTAACTGGAATATCGCTGGCCCGGACAGGACTGGCCAGATTAGTGTCATGATCCATTGGGACACTCCCTTGATCAACAAAAGCTTCACGATCCATGGGAAGAGGATCATCATGCAAAGTGTCAACGTTTGCTTCAGCAGGTTTAGAATCCTTTGACGGTTCAAGAATCTCGTCATCACCTGCCCGCTTATTCAGCTTAGGCTTTTTACTAGGCTTGGTCTTTCTGCAAAAGTTAAAGGCGACGATAGTCACAGGAGTAAAGAAAGAGGTTAAAGCAGCAAAATGACAAAACTTACCCATGAACAGTCTTAAGGGGAGGAATCTGAGTAGCTGTTGACTCGCCAGAGGACGAATGAGGAGTTTCCTGGTAATTTGAATCAGACGGATTAAGAGGCTGTCGAATATGACCTACTTTGGGATAAAGAGCGTCTGGAGTGTATGAAACCTCTGAGCGACGCCTCCGGGCTGGTGTGTGTGGCAAACCGGTGGACTCAATGGCATGGCCACTATGCCGCGTGGTGCGGCGAGCTTCATGTTGCTGTTTCTTCAAAATAAAGTTTGGGCCCAAGTAAGCGAAAGGGTGAGAAAACTGTACTTTCCTGCTTGCTCGACAAATTTTTGGTGTTGGCAGAAGTTTTGAACCGGAAGAAATAGTAATTACCTCAACATCATCCACCTTGCCGCCTTCAGTGTGTCCCTGGGTACAATCATTGTTAATAAGATGCAAGTAAAGAAAGTCAAAGAAATCAAGAGAGTCAAGTAGTACCTCGGAGGCCGGATCATCATCCTCCGGATTGGATTCAGATGAGTCAGTAGTTTTCTTCTTGACGTTCTTCTTAAGAGCTTTGGTTTTTTGGCGAGGCACCTTCGCCGGTTTATCCTGGACCTTCCTCTTCCAGAATGGGTCATTACCTTGTTGAAGATTATGAAGTCATTCAGAAGGAGTATTAAAAACATACGGGAAATAAGGCAAAAATGAGGCAGAGGAAAACTTTACCGATGGCGGTTTGTTGAATTCGCAGAAGGGAGCCAATCCGGTTTGACTGCAAGCTTCTACCGGTTCATTCAACAGTTTTTTTGACAGACTCGTTGATCTCATTCTCTGATAGCACAACTTATGTATGGCGTAGAGGATCTTTGGGATTTCTAGTATATTCGCACATTAAACCGGAACGCCGGCTTAGCGGGAGAATGCTCCAGGAAATCCAACAACGAACGAAATCAACTCCTGTTAAGCCATTTGCGGTGAAGGCTTGAAGCTTTGAGAGTTGAGGAGCATATTTGGCCCGTTCCTGGGAACTTAGCCGTTGAGGAAAGGGATGGTCCTCTGTCACATCCCTAGTTAGCACTTGCATTAGGACTAGCTAGAGTGTGCATCATGTTTACTTTTCAAAGAAACTTGAAATGGGAATGACAGAAACCCCAGCACCCCTCTTCTAACAACTAGGGTTTGATAAAATATTTTCCAATGTACCCAAAATGCCCTTCAAAAATGTTCATCATTTCTGCCTTGGTCTCAAACCTTTGCTAAAAATGGTGCACAATTTTCTAGGACATCTAAGGGCTCTGGATTAAATCATATTGTATTTGAATTTGGGCATTTAAATGCTATAAAATATTTTAAATGCTCAAATAATCATAAACTATAATGTTCCCTACTGTTCATATTATATACAGTGGGCATGACAAGTTTCATGAGTTATAAAAATGTTCTGGCATTTTTATTAACTAAACAAAGTTACAAAAGAAATGAAACAGAAAAAGAAATAGGAAAAAAGAAAGAAAGAGAAAGCACTTACCTTAGGCCCAGCACTGTAGCAAGGCCGGCCCAGCCCACCAGCCTCTTCTGTCGCCTTCCTCCTCGCGCCAGAAGGCAGCGCGCGTGGCCGCCGCGCGCCGGCACGCGCCCGGCCACCTCCAGGCTGCTTGCTTGCATCCCCGACGCCCTGGAAGACTCCCCGCGACGCCACGCAGCAGCCCCGACCCCTCTCGCACTTTCCCCTCGTCCCCGTCGCCTTCCCCCTGGCTCTCCTCTCTCACCACCGAGCCGCTCGTCGCCGTCGCTCGCCGTTGCCGCACCTAGACCCTCCCCCTCGCCCCGTGAGCGTGTCCAGAAGGTTCGCCGCGACGTCCTCTTCCTCCTCGCAGAGCCACGGATCACCGGGAGCCCTGCAACGTCCTCACGCCATCATCCCCTTCCTCGGACCGCCAGAGCACCTCGCCATCGATTTAGGAGCTGCAGAGCATCCCCGACCTCTCCGTCGAGCTCGTTAGCACCGCTGTGAGCTTCTACGCCGAACCCCTCTCTTCTCCGCTTCATTTGCGCCGTGTAGACGCCGCTTAGTTGATCACCGAAAACCACCGACGCCGGCGATGCTCCGGTGACCATTTGGTTACTGGCACATGTCCATCTCGCTCGCCGTAGCACGTAGACGCGCTAGGTACTACGCACGCATCGCCTAGGCCACCGTAGCTGCGTCTCCACACACACCCGACGCCGGTCGCCGCCGTTGAGCTCGTTGCCGTCGTCTCCAGCCACCACAGGTCCGGCGACCACCACCATCCGACGCGCAACGGCAAGGGCTTTCCAACGAGCCCAACCGCGGCTCGAACCGAGCCCTGTGGACGTTTTCCGAAGCACGCCGCCGTGTCTAGCCTCGCCGGCGTCACGTCGCCGGCGGGTTTGACTTGTTTGACCGTGGGTTTGACCACCCCTGGGTCACTGACGTGTGGGCCACCCTTTTCCTAATTATCTAGTTTAAATTATTTAAATGTTAACTAAATTAGTTAGTTAGTTTAGTCACTGACCCGTGGGCCCAGACCCCACTGACAGCTAATTAGCTCACTAATTAGTTTTGTTAGTTAGCTGTGACACTGACATGCCGGGCCCACATGTCATGTTTGACTTGGACTAGCTCCTGTTGACTGACTGACGTCAGCATGATGTCATGCTGACACAGTAAAGGATTTTCTGGTATTTTTAGATTTAAAAATAATTCAGGAAAATTCCAGAAAATACCCAAAACTTCAAAAAATCATATAAATTCAACAGTAGCTCATATGGAAAAGATTTATATATGAAAAATGATCAAAAAATCCAATCTTTCAAATGGCACTGGTTTCATGCATGTTTGAGCAAGTTAACCTTGCTGTATACATTAAAACATGATAATGCACTTATTTAAATAATAGCTAAAGTGCCAATTTGAATCTTTGATTCAAATAAGCTCAAACTCTTCTGGTTTTAGTTGCATTAGCCAACACACATGCATCTTGCCATGTCATGAGCATGCATCATATTGTTGCATTTGTTTGTTAATGATTGTATCACCGGTATTCTCTGTGTTAGGTCCTGCTCCCGAGGATACTGCTGCGTATCCAGTTGAAGAACAGTACCCGACAACCACTTTGTCAGGCAAGCAATCATTATTCATTCCGATACAAACCCATCTTCTCGCTCCTAATCTCTTTTACTGCATTAAGGCAACAGCGTGTGAACTGCTACTTGCTGCGGTAGTTGAACCCTATGCCTTGCATGACCTGTCATTGCCACAGTAAATAATTGAAACCCACTAGCTTGTGTAGGAGTTGATTGAGCCATGTGATGTGTGATCCACAATGCTATTTGTTTATGTTGCCTACTATGCCTAGAGTTGTGTCTGGTCTGGTTCATCTGGGTGATGGATCAGAGTGAAATGATCATACCGATAAAGAGAAGGAAGTGTGGAATACGCTTGGTAAAGGTATCGATGAAAGGCCATGTAGGAGTACATGGTGGGTTGTTTCATTGAAATCGTCCATAGGACCCGAGATCTGTATGTGTGGTTCAAGTTACAGCTACTACCACACATTGGGATCCTTAATTGACCCTCTCGGCTTATTAATTACCCTAGATCTCTATCCAGGAGTTGCAACTAGTTTCTGGTGTTTATAGTTTACTGGAGGTCGTGCACAGCGCTGACACTCGGGGTGGGTTGTGATGCGACAGGTACGTGGCACGGTGTACCGGTTGCCCGTTTGGTGACTCGGGAACCCTGTACACATCGTTTGGGGCCGTGAGCGACACCCCGGCCGGATCTCCCCACGGATGGAACCCAAATAGGCGATAAACCTGGACGAGAGACTTGAGTAGTTAGTCAGGTCGTGGCCGACACCCTCGCTGGGCTTCCGCTTGAAGGTTGCCGAGTACATGTCGAGTAAACGGCGATAAGTGGTGGAAGCGTGTGTGAAGAGGTACACCCCTGCAGGGTTATCAATCTATTCGAATAGCCGTTGTTCGCGATACGGAGTACTTGGTTACTCTTACAGTTCATAGACAAGTTGATGGATACTACTAAAAGCCTCAAGATAAGTGTGAGTGCCGTGGATGGCCCTTCCGTAGGATGACGGAAGAGGATCCTCGGTAGTGTATTGTTGTGGTGATTAGAGGACTCGTGTTCGAATAACATCTTGCAATCCGTTGAGAGTTGTAGTATAGGTTAGCCAAGAGTCTAAGCCGGCTTTCTGCTATGAACTCCACTACCCCCTTTGATAATGTTGCATGTATGATAGGTTCTGTGGTAAGACTTGCTGAGTACCTTTGTACTCATGTTTGCTTAATAACTGTTGCAGAGGAGAACCCTGCCCCTGCTGATGGGTTCTACATAGACGTTGACGTCGACGAGTAGCTTGACACCCAGACGGAGATCTGGAGCTTGTGAAGGGCCTTGTAGATAGTCAGGCTACACCAAGCCTGTTTTATTTTCTAAGTTGTCTGTACTCAGACATGTAGCTTTCGCTTGTGCTTGTATGACTGTATGACTTGAGTGTTGGGTCATGTGACCCCAACCTGTATGGATATGTTATGTATGGCTCTTGGAGCCTCTTAAATAAAGTACTTTGAGTCATAGAGTTCTGTTGTGATGCAATGTTGTATTTGCACATATTGAGCATATTGCGTGTATGATTGAAATGCTTGGTATCTGTGGGATCCGATGTAATGCCCAGGATGGGACTATATCTCCTACGTGTCGAGGCACGACTTAAAGATATAAGCCCATCCTAGAATGATCTCAAGTTTGGTATCTTTGCACGACTCATGTAAAAGAGGGATTAAATTGCAAAAGAGATAGTTGGCTTACACTCGCCACTTCACACAATACAATACAAAAGCAATCATCATACAAAACATCACAACCCGACTACGGGTGAAGATCCAAAGAAAGATACCAAAACAACATAAAGCCACAGGTCAGGATCGAATCCTAGTAGAAACCACTACTGAACATCGAAACGTCACAAGCAAACGGTCAAACTCTTCATCGAACTCCTGGTGAAGCACTGAACCAGCTCCTGCATCAAACTCGGCTGAACCTGCAACTGGTGTGGTGAAGTAACTGTGAGCCACAGAGGACTCAGCAATCCCGTTCCCGGGTAACAAGACTATTTAAGCCTTAGGTGAGGATAAGGCTGAAGAAAGAATATGAGGTGAAGGAACAACAAGAAAGAGTCTGCAGCAGCAACTAGCACTAACTTACGTAAAAGAGAGCGAGAAGAGAAGAGCATCGGTCGAAAGATGATCACGAAGTGATCCTAACTAAAGCCGGTCAAACATAACCCCACCGTGTTCAACTCCCGAATCCCTATTCGGAAATTGACAGTCACGGTACACACGCTGGTAGTGTATTGAAACATTGTGTCAAGTTATCTACAACCGGAATTAACAAGCTCCCATCTGCCACATAACCGTGGGCACGGCTTTCGAAAGTTCAAACCCTGCAGGGGTGTTCCAACTTGGCCCATCACAAGCCCACGATCCGCGAAGTCGCAACTCCATAGGTGGGAAGACCCGAGTATTCTCGGAATCCCGTGCTCAAGTTAAACCGAACTAAGGTAAGGCTAATCCAGCAAATCCTCCCGGCGTGTCGACACCCTGATAGTAGCCGCGCGTATCTAGGTCTCAGGACACGACCGGATGGGCGATTCTACAGGTATACCAGATACCTCGGGTTGCCCCAAGGCGGCCCTGCAGTCTCCCCGTTTGGGACCAACACCATCAGCGCTGGGCCCCCCCCTGCTATGTGGAATTAAGAATCCTCGGGGACGCGACCCCCTATGCAATTTTAATTAATTAATTAAGTTGTTATTATGAGGAAAATAGTACCAAATGTTGGGACTTGATGGAAAAGACTTAGCACTTAGCGGTTTATCAAGGGGGTCCCATACACCCCAACCGTGTTAGGAACGCATAATCAAGGAACATAATACCGGCTTATACGGATCCTAACGGCATGAGTGGAACAAAACACCAAGCAAAAGGCTTAGCCTTCCACCCTGCCAGTATATAGATGATTTCATTTTAAGCATTTATATAGTGTGATATAACCCAACCAAACTTCAACATGAAGTAAGCATCTTCAATCTTCACCTGCAACTAACAGTGCTATAAGAGGGCTGAGCGAAGCGTACTTAGCCAAGCAACGGTTTGCATAGGTAGGTTGGTTAAACATGGCAATTGGTTACAAGTAGGAGGCTGACAAGAAAGACATGGGCATCGAGGCAAAACTATAGAGCGATACTCTAGCAATAGGCAAAGATAGTAATGGTATCCGGGTTCGGTCATCTTGCCTGGGATTCCACGAGGGAGAAGAACGGATCCAAGAAGACGGAGCAACACTGACGAGAGAAACCTCACAACTCCGGAACGAAACCGAAGGTATCAAGAGAAGCAAACCGGAAAGAAACAAACAACACGGTAAACACACAAGCAAAAACATGGCATACGATGCACATCCAAGTATGATGCATGTCCGGTTTAATTATGCATGGCATGGCAAAGTGCACAAACAAAAACTACAAGTTAAGTGGAGCTCAATATGCAACGAGTTACATATTGACGAAACACCACATATTAATTATTTAGTTGACTCTCGTTATTTACAAGACAAGATTAAAAGGGTTTTAACATGGCAAGAGGTGAAGCATAATAAAACTACAATATCTAGACATTTTAAATGAGGCCGGAAATAACAACAACATATCCGGAAAATCCCCATGAGCATGTTTAATAATTATAAGCAAACAACAATTAACATACCATAATGTTGTTAACATGATGCGGATGACATGATCAAGTTTATGCAAGTTTTATTAAAAGGTTGACAATTAACAAGATAAGAAGCATTTGTCACCGTGGTGGAAAGAAAGGGGTGCCACGGCAACGATTCCGAAAATGATGCCACGACAACATATCGGTACCGGTAACTCGGTGAGGGACCGGTGCAAAAGATAGAATCGACGTGAGCAAGTCGAACAAGATGGAAGTGGGTGGATCCCGTCACCGGGTTCCCACGAGTCGGTGACGAGGCAACCGAGGAACAACAAAAGGGACGAAACGGACACGGAGCACACACGGGAGACATTTCATACAACACAACAAGCATACATCACACGGGTCATCGACGGGGTTATACCTTCGAAACTCCCGTTTCGGGGCGGAATCAAGTCGTCGAGGGACGTAGTGGAAGTAGAGGAAGTAGTTGTACACGGCCGTAGATGGAAGATGGGCCAAAAGAGGGAGGAGGAGAGGAGGTTGAAGCCCAGATGGCCTCAGGCCTGCTGGATTATTTTTAAAACTGCTGCTGCTCTTCTTATTATTTCTTAAACAGAAATAAAAGAGAGAGAGCAAAATAAAAAGAAAAGAGGCAAAGAACGGAGAATAAAATATGGAACATTTTTATAAGGCTTTACGGGATATTACCAACCCAACAAAAATAGTTCCAACACAAAGGAAGTGCAAACTAAAACATTTAGCTTGCAAATAAAAGGAGTTTAGACTTTTGGAGGAGCCTCGAAACAACGGAAAGAAAATACCGGCAAGATTTTTAAGGTGAAACTCGAAGTGAAAGACATGGGGAAAAATGCAAGTGTGTTATGTTGATTCCGAAGCAAATGGAATACTTATTAATATAGCTCCCTAATATTGAGAGGCTTTTATATGTTATAAAGAGAAGTCACCTTCCCTCGATTTAAATGGACCGAAGGTCCACACGGTTTATTTAGGTTGAGATGCAAAATAAAATATGACATGATGGCATGATGACATGATGCAATGCAAAATAAATAAATAACACAAGCACAAAGAACACACGGGCAACCCGGAACATCTGGAATCTTCTTGAACCTTCTGGAATCTTCTGGGACGTCGGTCTCGGGCGTCACAACTCTCCCACACTAACAGAGGATCTCGACCCGAGATCCTAGAGATATCTCCGGGTAAAAACGGAAGAGGAAGAGGTAAAACAAAGTTGCTTCTTTGACAGACGAGTGAAACCAAGGAACCTTGAGAGGTTAAACAAGTGAAAGAAGAATGCAACGGAGATGAACGAAGTTAAGAGCACTCCGGTAAAAAGGAGGAACAAGGAGCATTATGAGAACCTTGAAGGTTGAAAGACATGAAACAATAGCTCACGGATGACGAAAGAATATGAAACTGCAACTGTATAGCCAAGGAATAAGAATGACAGAATTTGGACAGCACTCCGTCTGAAAATGGAAGGAATTAACATGAACTTGCCAAGTTGGAAAGATACTTGATGAAAACAACAACATATTGCCTCCGAAACAATTAAAAGAATGGCACAACGGTAAGAAAGATTCAGACAGCACTCCGGTTAAAACACAGGCAAAACTAGATGAGATGACGGAACTTGAATGAAGAATACAACACTCCGGTTAAAAGGATAAACAAGGAAAAGAACATGATCTTGATAAAAACGAGATGATGGTTTGGAGAGAGCAACATCACAATGCCTCCGGAATGGGAGAATAGCATATAACTCAATGAAACAAATGAATGGAGAAGAAAATGACAACTGCTCTCAAAATTGAATTTGAAAGAGCATCCTTACGAAGAAGGGTTGAACAGAATTGTTGGAAAACAACAACGAAAGAATAAGCTTGATGTGGGCTTATGGAAAACATCTCAAAATTATGAGGTGACAACCAGCCACTAACGAAAACGAATTGCTTGGGTTGAGATCAACAAGGAGATGACAACTTATTTCACCGGAATGATAAATGAAGAACTTGGGTCATTTATAAGCACCATGATAGCAACAATTCTCAAGGAAAGCTTTTAGGTGAAATAGAACCCAGAATAGCTCCAACAATAAATTGAATGGTTGGAAAGATCTCCTGAACAAAGAAAATGATGGGTTTAAATATCCCATTCTTGATAACTCGTGAGTCATGAAACATGAAGGAATTGTCAAGAATGACATAACACCATTTGGAAAGATAAGGTAGAAGGAATTGCAATTGGAAGCATGAAAAAGAATGCTTGAGCTCCAACAAGAATCTTGATGAAGACTTCGAGGATGAATTAAAATATGATGAACCACAATGAAGAACTCCGGTAAACAAAAGGATGAGAAGTGAAAGATGAAAAGAATAAGATTCAAGGCCTGCGATGAATTAGATGGAGCTTTGAAATGCTATAATTGAAATAACATAGAACTCCGGAAAACAAGATGAAGAACTTAGAAGCGAGAATATGATAAGATGAACAAGCTCCAGACAAAAGAATTAAATCACCTGAAGGAACAAGAATAAGAGTTATGTTATGCATCTCCTTCACCAATTTAAATTGATGACAACCAAAGGATTTGGCATAGTACTTATTCTCGTTGGAAAGAATTAAAGAGAGATCTAGCACAAGCTTGGGTAATTCCTCAATGAACCACCGGTAGGATTGTGAAAAAGAACAATTGAATTGAAACGATAACAACGGAAAAGTAAACTTGAAAGAACCACCGTAAGAATATGGAGACGAACGAAGAGGCATCAATGAAGAATATGTGGAGGTTGAAGTTGAAAACTGAGAACGAAGAAATATTCTGAAATGATGGCCTTCGGAGGAACACAAAGAAAAGAATCCATGAAATGCTTCGGATGGCATAAAAGAATACCTCACAATCAAAACAATAATGAGGATGGCATGAAGCTAGAACCACGAATCTTGAAGAGAACGGGCCAAGATTTAAGAGAAACACTTCTCGGGTCTTCAAATGTTGAGAATGAAGGCGAGAAATGCCATGAAGAATTTCGAGATACTCCGGACGAATGACAAGAGGAAGGTGGAGCTAAAGATGGAAATGATTGAAAACAAGCTTGGAGAAGGCATGTGACTGATGGAAAATCATTCTTACGTCACACTTTAAAAGAATTTTCCGGAAAAAGAAGAGTCAGGTAAGATCCTGGGAAAAGACCTGTGGGTTAGGGCCCACTCAAAAGAAATCCCCGTTGAAAAGATTGCTTAAGAGATATTGCACCGGTTGAATTAAATGGCTTGAATAAGATAGCAATCTCAAAATAGTTTGAACAGATTAAGAATGGAAACACAAATCTTCTAAGAAATCTTCGACACTCCGGATAAGAATAGCAAGAGGAGAATGATTAATTGGTCCACCGGAATAAGAAAGCATTGTGAAAAGAGGAAAAGGATAAGATCAATACTGAAACTTGAATTATATCCACCGCCAGAATTAGAGAACAAAAGAATGATGAACTTGAAGCTCTTGATCATCTTCTTGAGAAAACACCGGATAAGAACATTGAAGGAAAAAGAATGAAGAAATATCACCTGAATAAAATGGATATTTCATCTGAGAATTTCTGGCTCCAAGAAGAAGAAGGGTGGGAGGGTGGGGAAAACAAAGACAACTTGGGATGAATGAAACAGACAAATCGTCAGATTTCTCAACGACGTCCGTATGGAATAACTTGAAGAGAAGGCACACCGGTTGGAAAAGAATTTAACATGACCATCTTGATGATCAAGAAGGACCAGCACTCTCATAGAAATATGAGAACATCGATTAAGAAAGGTATGGAATCAACATTTGACATCGAAGCAACTCGAATACCAGAATCAAAACAAGAACAAAGGGTAGATATGCAACATGATCTTCACAATAACATCCGAACAGAGGATTGAACGAATGAATTCCGCAGGTACATCACTTGTCGAGAAGCCACTTGGAGAGCAAAATGAAAATAAAAAGGAACAAGGAACATATAGAACAAATACAAGATAGAAGCTTCGTTCTAACATCTTCGTGCTGAAAGCTCATGGAACGTGTTACAAAAGGGTTTTGTCATCCCCGGATCAGCATAGCCAAGGACCCTTTAAGATGCAACTCCCGATCAGAACAAGTCCATAAAACCACTTCACTCAATGTAGAACCCCGAACTTCATATCGTGCATCCGTTGGAAGAATGCCTAGAACTACTAGATGAACCCACCTATAGATTTCCGAAAGTTTCCAGTTATGCAATCAGGTGTTGGGGATACACGGGAAGCACCGCGCAATCAACTCTAAACCTACATCCAGGTGTATCCATCCTTCAACACATAACCAGTCTTTCTCGGAAACTGTGTACCTCAGACCTTCGAAAAGCATCCACTATAACAAACTATGGCAATACTCTCGAACTACCTCCCCAGTACTGGGTGATGTCGGGGTTATCTTGCCACTGGCCGTATAGGAGAGATTTTCGATGTCGGCCGTCTTAAGTATTTAGTATTGCCGCGATATGCTTGTGTCAATGATACCCCGAAGCTCAACTCCTCGGTAACAGGAGGCATCGAGAACAATATCCTTGTCACAAGAACATCGAAACAATCCCAGAATACTCGCGGGATCCTAAAAAAATTTGGTGCAATTTTTGAAAGTAGAAGAGAAAAGAGTAATCGTCAGGAGTCCTCACCAGAGAGAAAGGGGATGAGAAGCAAAGAAATCCTACTCTCCGATATATATATAGGACTCAAAATATTTTCAGTGTGTGCCTAGACTCAACCGTCAACGATTCGATCAATCAGTGGGGCTTCTAGGTCGGAGAAGGCTCTGAATACCAACTTGGTAATGCCCAGGATGGGACTATATCTCCTACGTGTCGAGGCACGACTTAAAGATATAAGCCCATCCTAGAATGATCTCAAGTTTGGTATCTTTGCACGACTCATGTAAAAGAGGGATTAAATTGCAAAAGAGATAGTTGGCTTACACTCGCCACTTCACACAATACAATACAAAAGCAATCATCATACAAAACATCACAACCCGACTACGGGTGAAGATCCAAAGAAAGATACCAAAACAACATAAAGCCACAGGTCAGGATCGAATCCTAGTAGAAACCACTACTGAACATCGAAACGTCACAAGCAAACGGTCAAACTCTTCATCGAACTCCTGGTGAAGCACTGAACCAGCTCCTGCATCAAACTCGGCTGAACCTGCAACTGGTGTGGTGAAGTAACTGTGAGCCACAGAGGACTCAGCAATCCCGTTCCCGGGTAACAAGACTATTTAAGCCTTAGGTGAGGATAAGGCTGAAGAAAGAATATGAGGTGAAGGAACAACAAGAAAGAGTCTGCAGCAGCAACTAGCACTAACTTACGTAAAAGAGAGCGAGAAGAGAAGAGCATCGGTCGAAAGATGATCACGAAGTGATCCTAACTAAAGCCGGTCAAACATAACCCCACCGTGTTCAACTCCCGAATCCCTATTCGGAAATTGACAGTCACGGTACACACGCTGGTAGTGTATTGAAACATTGTGTCAAGTTATCTACAACCGGAATTAACAAGCTCCCATCTGCCACATAACCGCGGGCACGGCTTTCGAAAGTTCAAACCCTGCAGGGGTGTTCCAACTTGGCCCATCACAAGCCCACGATCCGCGAAGTCGCAACTCCATAGGTGGGAAGACCCGAGTATTCTCGGAATCCCGTGCTCAAGTTAAACCGAACTAAGGTAAGGCTAATCCAGCAAATCCTCCCGGCGTGTCGACACCCTGATAGTAGCCGCGCGTATCTAGGTCTCAGGACACGACCGGATGGGCGATTCTACAGGTATACCAGATACCTCGGGTTGCCCCAAGGCGGCCCTGCAGTCTCCCCGTTTGGGACCAACACCATCAGCGCTGGCCCCCCCTGCTATGTGGAATTAAGAATCCTCGGGGACGCGACCCCCTATGCAATTTTAATTAATTAATTAAGTTGTTATTATGAGGCAAATAGTACCAAATGTTGGGACTTGCTGGAAAAGACTTAGCACTTAGCGGTTTATCAAGGGGGTCCCATACACCCCAACCGTGTTAGGAACGCATAATCAAGGAACATAATACCGGCTTATACGGATCCTAACGGCATGAGTGGAACAAAACACCAAGCAAAAGGCTTAGCCTTCCACCCTGCCAGTATATAGATGATTTCATTTTAAGCATTTATATAGTGTGATATAACCCAACCAAACTTCAACATGAAGTAAGCATCTTCAATCTTCACCTGCAACTAACAATGCTATAAGAGGGCTGAGCGAAGCGTACTTAGCCAAGCAACGGTTTGCATAGGTAGGTTGGTTAAACATGGCAATTGGTTACAAGTAGGAGGCTGACAAGAAAGACATGGGCATCAAGGCAAAACTATAGAGCGATACTCTAGCAATAGGCAAAGATAGTAATGGTATCCGGGTTCGGTCATCTTGCCTGGGATTCCACGAGGGAGAAGAACGGATCCAAGAAGACGAAGCAACACTGACGAGAGAAACCTCACAACTCCGGAACGAAACCGAAGCTATCAAGAGAAGCAAACCGGAAAGAAACAAACAACACGGTAAACACACAAGCAAAAACATGGCATACGATGCACATCCAAGTATGATGCATGTCCGGTTTAATTATGCATGGCATGGAAAAGTGCACAAACAAAAACTACAAGTTAAGTGGAGCTCAATATGCAACGAGTTACATATTGACGAAACACCACATATTAATTATTTAGTTGACTCTCGTTATTTACAAGACAAGATTAAAAGGGTTTTAACATGGCAAGAGGTGAAGCATAATAAAACTACACTATCTAGACATTTTAAATGAGGCCGGAAATAACAACAACATATCCGGAAAATCCCCATGAGCATGTTTAATAATTATAAGCAAACAACAATTAACATACCGTAATGTTGTTAACATGATGCGGATGACATGATCAAGTTTATGCAAGTTTTATTAAAAGGTTGACAATTAACAAGATAAGAAGCATTTGTCACCGTGGTGGAAAGAAAGGGGTGCCACGGCAACGATTCTGAAAATGATGCCACGGCAACATATCGGTACCGGTAACTCGGTGAGGGACCGGTGCAAAAGATAGAATCGACGTGAGCAAGTCGAACAAGATGGAAGTGGGTGGATCCCGTCACCGGGTTCCCACGAGTCGGTGACGAGGCAACCGAGGAACAACAAAAGGGACGAAACAGACACGGAGCACACACGGGAGACATTTCATACAACACAACAAGCATACATCACACGGGTCATCGACGGGGTTATACCTTCGAAACTCCCGTTTCGGGGCGGAATCGAGTCGTCGAGGGACGTAGTGGAAGTAGAGGAAGTAGTTGTACACGGCCGTAGAGGGAAGATGGGCCAAAAGAGGGAGGAGGAGAGGAGGTTGAAGCCCAGATGGCCTCAGGCCTGCTGGATTATTTTTAAAACTGCTGCTGCTCTTCTTATTATTTCTTAAACAGAAATAAAAGAAAGAGAGCAAAATAAAAAGAAAAGAGGCAAAGAACGGAGAATAAAATATGGAACATTTTTATAAGGCTTTACGGGATATTACCAACCCAACAAAAATAGTTCCAACACAAAGGAAGTGCAAACTAAAACATTTAGCTTGCAAATAAAAGGAGTTTAGACTTTTGGAGGAGCCTCGAAACAACGGAAAGAAAATACCGGCAAGATTTTTAAGGTGAAACTCGAAGTGAAAGACATGGGGAAAAATGCAAGTGTGTTATGTTGATTCCGAAGCAAATGGAATACTTATTAATATAGCTCCCTAATATTGAGAGGCTTTTATATGTTATAAAGAGAAGTCACCTTCCCTCGATTTAAATGGACCGAAGGTCCACACGGTTTATTTAGGTTGAGATGCAAAATAAAATATGACATGATGGCATGATGACATGATGCAATGCAAAATAAATACATAACACAAGCACAAAGAACACACGGGAAACCCGGAACATCTGGAATCTTCTTGAACCTTCTGGAATCTTCTGGGACGTCGGTCTCGGGCGTCACATCCGACACCTAGTTGTTTTCCTTTGGTAGCCTATCTTACAGGGAAATGCCTCCTAGTGATTCCAATGAGCCTTGGTAGCTTGCTACTGCTCGGAACACGTAGGCTGGCGGGCATGTGTCCTTCTTCGTTCCTGTGTCTGTCCCTTAGGGGAAATGTCATGCGTTGTTCCTTTAAGTCCATGTAGCTTGCTACGACTTGGGTTCATACGTTGATGACCGACACGTTCGTTACTGGGTCATGGATGCCTGTCTCTGTCATTTAGTGCCACTTTTGGTTTATAACTAGCCATGTCGGCCCGGGTTCTCTGTCATATGGATGCTAGCGACACTGTCATATACGTGTGCCAAAATGCGCAAACGGTCCCGGGCCAGGTAAGGTGGCACCCGTGGGGTTACCGTGTGTGAGGCCGCAAAGTGATATGACGTGTTACAGCTAGATCGGTGTGACTTAGGATCGGGGTCCTGACATCCTCATAAAGCCGGTGGGAACGATAACCCGACAGCGGATTCTCATTTTCTGGAGAGGTATCTAGACAATAAAACTAAGTTTGATTCCACTCTTTGGGGTAGCTGTGGTGATTGGCATGAGGAAAACTAACTTCCTCTCTCTTCTGAATGGACATCCCGCCAAGTTCTGTGTTTGGACCGTCAGAAAATTCCGTCCGACAGTTTAAGTGGAAGAAATCCTGGAATAATTCAACTGATGGCTCCTCTTGCAGATAAGCTTCGCAGAAAACATGGAAATTGTAGATGTTGGACAGAGAATTAGGCCCAATGTCTTGAGGATGGAGTTGAAAATCAGCTAGCACATCACGAAAAAACATTGACCCGGGAGGACTGAAACCCCAGGCTAAATGATCAAGGAAAACAATAACTTCTCCCTCTTTGGGCTTTGGAGGACACTCTGATCCGGGGACTCTCCAGTGAAGGACATTTTTTGGGCCTAAAGCGCCAACTTCGGCCCGGTTTTGCAATTCTTCCTCAGTAATCCGGGACTGGACCCAGTTGCAGGAGGTGAACTGCTTGGCTTGCTTTGCCATTCTGAACGAAAAGCTAAAAATATAGTGAAGCACTGGTTTACGATTTGTGTAGAGTTAAACCGGCAGTGTTTAGAAGGTACTTACAGACGGCAGTTTAAGCAGGGGCCTAATGGTATCTACTGGTTTATAGACTTTTCTAAAAAGCTAAACCGCCAGTAAGAATATGAAAGATGCAGATCTATGGGGAAACAAGTTCTGTAATATCAGTAACGAAGTTACGGATCTACAGCAGGTCGGAAAATTCCTATGTATTAACGATCTATATTCAACAGATGCAACAGTGATTTCGACAAGCACAGTCTAAACTAATACTTTGGGTAAAGAAAAGGGGACCCTAAGGAGGCAGAGTCATTACTACGGTTGCAAAGCAGAGACGATTATATCTACACTGATTAATGGAGGCATGACGATCAACTACGAAGAATAGTGCCTACCAGTGAGTTCTTGTCGAGAAGAAACCCTAATGAGATCTATGTGTGGGGAAAGAAAGAACTTACCCGAGTCAACGAATGCGGAGGCGCACCGGCGATATTCTGACCCAACCAGGTTGATGCAGTGGCCAAAGTTCGATGAAGATGCAGAGCTCGACGGCGGCGGCGGAGCTTGGGCACGAGCACGCGCGAGGAAGAAGAAGAGGCAAAGGAGGAAGGGGGAAAAGGAGATGCCCCTCTGCCCTATTTATAAGCCGAAAGATAAACGGAAGGTGCGGGAATCGAGGAGCCAGAAAAGTGGATATGGGACGATATTGTCGCCTCGATCTTCGGAGCTTTTAATGAATAAAAAAATAGGTACAAGTAGTAAATGGGCAGATGATGTCACGACGGTTTAAAATGATCCGGGAAGATGACGTCATGGCGGTTTATGAAGCATTTGAAGCTGTGGAAAGTGAAATCTTTACAAGACGTTGAAGATTGACATGAACAGGTTCATATCAATCTGGGGCCTATTGTCAGGGATATTACTACTAGGTATAACCGCCCAGGAGGGGCCTGTTTATGCCTATCGAGATTACTTCTACTGAATCCGAATAGATCATTGAGCAAGATGCATTAGTCCAGGAAGCTTAAAGCCCAAGAAGTGTTAGGGCCCATGATTTGTAAACCGCCATACGGTGTGTAACTTGTGATGTAAGATAGGAAACATAGAGACCAAGCCAGACAGGTTTTTGAACCGGCTTCGGGACTCTATAAACCGGACCGGGCGTCACCTCGTGTATATAAAGGGACGACCAGGCGACAGTTCAAGGGGAGGACAGCAATTCGAGACAAAGGCAAAGCGTATTCGCTCCCTGGTCATCGAAACCCTAGCAATACTACAGCAAACTAGACGTAGGCTTTTACCTTCATCGAAGGGGCCAAACTAGTATAAAATCCTTGCGTCCTTGTCCGCTTTAACCCCTTTAAGCTAACCCGTAGCGATGGCCTCACGACTAAGTCCTTTCGCTAGGACATCTCTCGTGACAAAACCACGACACATACCCTAATCCAGTGTCAGGACCCCGATTCTAAGTCACACAGGTCTAGCCTGTAACACATCATATCACTTTGCGGCCTCACGCACGGTATCCCCACGGGTGCCACCTTACCTGGCCCGGGACCGTTTGCGCATTTTGGCACATGTATATGATAGTGTCGCTAGCATCCATATGACAGAGAACCTGGGCCGACATGACTAGTTATAAACCAAAAGTGGCACTAAATTACAGAGACAGGCATACATGACCCAGCAACGAACGTGTCGGTCATCAACGTATGAACCCAAGTCGTAGCAAGCTACAAGGACTTAAAGGAACAACGCGTGACATTTCCCCTAAGGGACAGACACAGGAACGAAGAAGGACACATGCCGGCCAGCCTAAGTGCTCCGAAGCAGTAGCAAGCTACCAAGGCTCAGTGGAAGCACTAGGAGACATTTCCATGTAAGATAGGCTACCAAGGGTAAACAACTAGGTGTCGGATCCCACACATAACAATACACATTACACGTACGCATAACATGCAAGTATGTGTTGTACAACATGGCATCACAACATAACTCAACAACTCATACAGATAAATGCCTAGAAGAGCCATCATAACATTTATTACAAACAGAGGTCACATGACCCAACATACAGAGCATACAGGCAACGGAAGCATAACATGTCTGAGTACAGACAACTACAAATGAAAAAGGCTGAGAAGCCTGACTATCTACAAGACCCTCCCAAGGGTACAAGATCGTAGCTGAGGTAACAAGCTAAACGTCGAAGTCCACGCGGAACCACTAGCGAGACTGAAGTCTCTCTGCAAAACATAAATTAAGCAAATGTGAGTACAAAGGTACTCAGCAAGACTTACATCAGAACTAGCTACATATGCATCAATATCAACAAAGGGGGTGGTGGAGTTTGACTGGAGCAAGCCAGCTTGACTCGGTGGCTATCCTAGACTACGACTGCAAGTAACTCTTTTGAGGTGGCGCACACGAGTCCACATATTCACCAATCAATACACCACTATGGATCCGCTCCCGTCTCCCTACGAGAAGGCCATCCATAGCACTCACGCTTATCTTGCGCGTTTTAGAGTATCCACTTTCACTTGTCTATGAACTGTAGAGGTAACCCAGAAGTCCATTTCCGCGGACACGGCTATTCGAATAGATTATATATAACCCTGCAGGGGTGTACTTCTTCACACACACTCTCACCACTTACCGTCGTTTACACGACATGTACTCGGCAACATTCAAGCGGAGGCCCAGCAAGGGTGTCGGCCACGACCTGACTGACCACACAAGTCTCTCGTCCAGGTTTATCGCCTATTTGGGTTCCATCCGTGGGGAGATCCGGCCGGGGTGTCGCTCACGGCCCCAAACGATGTGTACAGGGTTCCCGCATCACCAAACGGGCGATCGGTACACCATGTCACGTACCTGCCGCGTCACAGCCCACCCCGAGGGTCAGCGCTGCGCACAACCTCCAGTAAACTACACACACCAGAAACTAGTTGCAACTCCTGGACAGAGGACAACGGCAGTTAATAAGTCGAGAGGGTCCATTGGTTTCGGGCCCAATGCATGGTAGTAACTGGTCATGGATCAACCAACACAGAACTCGGTTCCTGAGGACGGCTGCAATGAGACAACCCACCATGTACTTCTACATGGCCTCTCATCGCTACCTTTACCAAATCATGTTCACACACTTAGCTCACACACATTAGGACATGTTCATCACCATTCCAATTCATCCCTGATGAATCAGACCTGACACAACTCTAAGCAATAGCAGGCATAACCAGAAAGCATGAATGAATAGGCACAACATGGCTCAAACAACTCCTACTCATACTAGTGGGTTTCAACTATTTACTGTGGCAATGACAGGTCATGCAGTGGAAAGGGGTTCAACTACCGCAGCAGGTAACAATTGAAGCGTTGTTGTCCTAATGCATTAAAAGAGAGCAAGAGCGAGAGAGTGGGATTGTATCGGAATGCTCAATGGGGTTTTGCTTGCCTGGCACTTCTGAAGATAACATTGAGTCTTCATCGGTGTCATAGATCACATCGTCGGAACACGTCTACTGAAAGGGGACAAGCACCGGCAAACAAGAGAGAACACAATCAATGCAATGCAACAATATGATGCATGATCATGATATGGCAATATGCTGTTGATTGAGCTAATGCAACTAGCAACACAATTAAATGAAGTTGGTTTGAATCCAAGATCCAAATTCAAACTCCATATGTGATTATTTAATGCCATTTAATTGATTTGACCTAATCAGCAGGTTTAAGTTGTTCAAACATGCATGAAAATGACATAAACAGATTCCTTGGATTTTTCTAATCATTTTTCATATATAACTTATTTTCATCTGAGCTACGGTTGATTTTATATGATTTTTAGAAGTTTTAGCTATTTTCTGAAATTCCAGAAAACACTTATTGCGTCAGCATGACGTCACTGTGATGTCAGCAGTCAACAGAGGCTGGTCCAGGTCAAACCTGACGTGTGGGGTCCACACGTCAGTGACTCTGCTAATTAACAGGGTTAATTAGCACTAATTAAATTCTAAACTAAACTTAGACAGGGCAGGGCAAACACGTCAGTGACTAACTAACTAACCTAATAATTAATACTAAACTAGGTTAATTAACAGTGCGGGGCCTCACTTGTCAGTGAGAGAGAGGGGTCAAACCCCTGGACAGACGGGGTCAAACCCCGCCGGTCAAAGCGGTCAACCCGCCGGCGTTTAGCCGCCGGCGAGGCTAGACGCGGCGGAGCGCATCGGGTTTCACCTACAGGGGCGCTTTTGGCATGCAGGGAGCAGCTACGGAAAGAGGGCGGAGTGGCGCATCCAACGGTGGCGATGCCGGAGGCTGGGGTGGCCGGAGTTATCGCCGGCGACGATCTTGGCGGTCGCCGGAGTTCGGGCGAGGTCGAAGCCGTCGCTAGGAGGCATGGC
>LR738710.1:709588386-709610074 GCA_902687465.1 Secale cereale | reverse complement strand
CGTTCTCGGAATCAAACCAACGTGGCTGTGGCCACGACGACAATGTGCGGTGGCGGCGGCTGGTGCGGCTGAGCTCGGCGTGGTCGCTGTGGTGCACAAGAAGGCAAACGGAGAGGGGGGAAAGGGGCGGGAGCTCACAGAGATTCCAGGGGGACAAACGGCGAGCGCGGGGAGGCACGGACGACGACGGAGCATCTCCGGCGATCTGGGGGGCAGAAGGTTGAAGACGACGGCATTGAGGGCGTTGCGGTGCTCCCCAGCTTGAGTACGTCGACGAATGGAAAGACGAATCTGCGGCGGTTCTTCTTGGCATGTTGGCGAGGCGTGTGGTGGCCGGTGGCCGCGGTGGTTCGGGGCGGCGGCGACGAGCTCTCTCGGTGGCTGCGTGCGAGAGAACCAGAGGAGGGGGAAGAGAGCAGCGAGTGAGGGGAAGGGGAGCGAAGCCTCTAGGCGTCTGCGTGGCGTCGTCAGGGAAGGCCGGGGCTAGCAGGCAGGGTGGAGGTGGCTCGGCGCGTGCCCGCGCACGGCGGCCACACGCCTCGCGTCCTTCTGGTGCGAGGTAGACGATGACTGGCACATTGGGCCAGTTGGGCTGCACAGTGTTGGGCCGACTCTGGTGCAGGTAAGCAGCCCAGGTGAGCTTTTCTCTCTCTCTCTCTCTCTCTCTCTCTCTCTCTCTCTCTCTCTTTTAATTCTTTCTGTTTTCTATTATTTCTGCAGGTTTGTGGCTTTTCTAAAAATACTTAGGCACTTTCAAAAATCACCAAACTGCTCATGCCCACTGTTTAGCATATAACCAACATGGAACATTTCAGTTCAGGATTATTTGGACATTTAGAATAATTAGTAGCATTTAAATGCCCAAATGCAAATACTTTAGGATTTAATTCCAAAATCCAGAATGGTCCTAGAAATATGTGCAACATTTTTGGCAGAGGTTTTTATTCAATCCAAAAATGATGAACTTTTCCAGAGGGCATTTTGGGTTCATTGAAAAAGATTTTAGTTTGACCCTAGTTGAAATCATTTGGTGCTAGGGTTTGAGCATCCCCATTTCTAGTTTCTGAGAAATTGAAACATGATGCAACAGGCAATTGCTATCCTAGGGCAAGGTGAAATTGGGGATGTGACAACTCACCCCCACTAAACAAGAATCTCGTCCCGAGATTCAAGACGTGAGGTAAGAAATCAGAGGGGACACTAACTAACACAATCTTCATGATCAAGTGCCCTTCATATGAATGTTGATTGCTAGCATCATGTTGATCCTGGCATCCTTGCTTTCGAGATCTTTGTCCAAAACGGTGACGATGAGAGAAACCCTACAAAATTGATCTTCTGAAAGATCGAGCAACTCAAGATCAACTCATGGAGTGAGACGTTGAAACATCTCTTGAGCATGAGACATGGAGTACACCTCCAGGGGAATGGAGTGAAATAAACGATGAAGGTTCACCTGATGGCAATAATTCCACACCTAAGAAGAGGGTGACCGATACCACAAGACGGGGCACCTTTAGAGAAGGTGACTCGTAGAGTTATTCCCTTAAGTGGCAAAAAGAATTACTTTTGATATAGAGATCATTAAAATTCTCTACACCAGCTTGAGGTATTCACAAACGATCGTTTGACGGAGTCCGAAAGAATGACATTCTCCATCTAGAATGGATGATGTGGACTGCCTTGTAAAAGACAATGACAAGGTTGATTTTTATTATCATCGGAAATGAATGGGACCCATGGTAGGACCACTTTTGAAGATAATCCTGAATAGCAGATGCTGGGAATGGCAACCCATGGAAAATTGGCACATTGGCGGTGCAAGTTGGGAACAAAATGCAAATGTTGGGAATGATTCTAGTAACTGGGAAGAAACCCAACAGTAGATAGTAAATTGCTCTTTGAGAGGTTACAACATAACCAAGAACACTGGGAGCAATCCCGGTTAGTGTCGAGGATAACACCTAGTGCTTGTGCGTGCTCTCAAGAACTTGAGCATTCCCATATTCATCAAGGTTTTACCAATATCCGTGTCAAGGATCCTGGCAACACAACATACTACCATGATGAATAATGATGGATAGTGCAGATGCAATTCACCCTAGCGGAGTCAAGGGGCAAAATCTGGATGATCGACCGAGAGATGTTTAGCACTCCGCTTCTAATGTTCTCCTTGGTGTACTAGGTACCACGGTCAATGCTTAAAAGCATCAACATGGCCATCAAGTAAAGGTCGGACTTCGGGAGCACAAAAAGTCCATAAGGAACAACTAGGGAGTAATTCCTACGAAATCCTTATGGGGAGGTGGCCAATTTCTTCAATCAAGACACTACAACAATAGGTCTTCCGGCTAGGTGTGTTGTCCACGACATCCACTTTACCAGTAATCGAGAGACCAAAATTATAGTTCTTGGAAAATGCTCCAACCATCATAGCTGCCTGAGATTCAGTTCTGGTTGGTGTCAGGATATTCCACACTCATCGAGTCTAGAAAGAAAGATGAAAGTTTGCAACACAAATCGACGAGACGGCGTTGCGAGATTCTCAGGAATGAACTACGATAGCAGCTCCAAAACATGAGCTGGTTCTACTACAAAACCTGTGAACACGTTGTCCCAGACAAGCTTGACCACATAGTAGTCTTATGATAAAATACTACCGAGTTTCAGGTTAGGAATCATCATTGAGGATAACAAAGTCTTGTGCATGTCCGTCCGGGCCCTTCGGAAATAGCATTTGAACTTCTTTTCTTTGAACAAATCAATCAGTGGCTTGGTGTGCTAGGGATACATACAGAATGAAGATGATCAGTCTATCAGACCATAGAATACTTCGCACGTATGCATGACTGACTTGGGATGACTCCAGAGGAGGTAAAAACATGCTTTCTCGAATTCACGGCGGCAACTTGCATCAAATGCATATGAGTTAGAGGAAGTCACTTCTTTCTTCCGTACATATGCTTCACGAATGGGTCATGAAGATAATGCTTATAAAAGTTTCCAATACTAGCTGGATGTTCAACATAGATCATGGAGAAGATAACAATGTTGCTGATGGGCTCAACAACAATTCATCCAGGTTTCCATATAGATGGAATTCCATGACAATGTGAACAAGTGATAGAATTGGTCAGACCCAAAAGATATAATGGTGTATGCTCAAGGGAACGACCATGAGTAAGACAACATTACGAATATCGTTGGTTCTGATTTGACTTGACGATAACCCATACTCAAATCAAAGTTTGGACAAGACAATAGATCCACAAATGATCACGGGGATCAATTGGAGAAGATATCATCTATCTTCAATACACACACAAGATATCCCTTTGGAGTGAGCTTTGTGGGTTAAGCTTTTATCTTCCAACTCTCCAAGTTGTCGTTTAGCTTAACCAACTAGCTCAGGGTATCCAACACAGATTCTTGGAGAAAGGGTGGTTTAAAGAGAAACCAGCTTGATCACGAGCTCAACATAGCGGTCAGGGAACAACCTGGTAATACTTCCGAGAAGATGTTCGGAAATCACGAACCACCGATACGTTGCTAAGCCCGAAAATAGTCTTGCTTTTCAGAGCAAGACAATATGATCAAATGAGCAAGGACTTAACAAAATCCTAACTCATCAATCAAGGAGTGCACCAGGGAAGTGGACTAGGTAGCACAATCAATCTTAGAATGGTGATTCAGTAATCATCACGCTAAGAATGAAATTGTTGTCCTTTAACTACCAAGCAACGAAGTTGCTAGGAGTATTGATTTCACACATCACAATCCACTTGTCAGCTTTCCGGTTATAATAACACGGAGGCCGAGAAATAAACGATGATGGCGAGAAGTATCACCTTATCAAAGGTTCATAGGAGGTGGAGCAATTCCCATGACATTCTTGATATAAGGACGGTAATACTCCAGGATAGAACAGATTAGAAGCTGGATTAGCATTCTTCGCCTACGAAGTACAACTTCTTCGACCCAATCCTGGATATGGATAAGGTACTGGAGTTTGTTTCTCCCAGTCATTCCAGAATAGAATGGCTTGACGGACCACAAGAGTAAAAGGCATCGATGAACACAAGTGCACGACTACTCCTGACTATCAACTGATAGACGAAGGTCATAAAAGAACTGAAAAGGGACAACTCAAAGGAACATATATCTTTCTGAGTTGTGGATGCATAGGTTAGTATGTCGAACGAGTTCCACATATTTCTTCCGGATAACCCATGCAGAAAGGTAGGACTGGCAGAGTGACAATATGAATGGAGTACCACTCAGGAGCACTCTGGTTGTGATCTTTTGGTTCGGGAGAACTTCTGCCAAGATGGTTCATGGTATTGGAAGAACGATAACCACGGACCTCGAGGACTATCACAAGGTTACTAGTATCCTACAGGAACGAGCAAATACTACCAACAAGATATACGTGGAGTGAGTCTTGGGTTCAAGAACCCAGGAATAGAATGCCTACTAACTAAATGGCATCACGGGATGCTTTCGAGAAAAAAAAATGGCCAGAATCATCACACTGAGAATATAAAGCATTGCTGGATTACTGGGTGATCCTCTAAGACACCTAGGGTCATAATAACTCCAACACATGTGTCGAGGTAACGGAGCACCTCCACACACCGACTAGTGTGGTTAATCTGGCCTAAAAATACATTAAGAACAGTTTAGGAATGATTTGCAAATGCATCAGACTATTTAGAAACCTGGGATGACTCAGACAGCATAACGGCTGTAAATGCTTGAAAATACTTTTGAGATCCAAGCAAAAAGGGTAGCATATCCGCTTAACATCATAATGTCAAGGTTCTGAGACCAACAGTTGAACAAACAGAAGTAGAATAAACTGAACTGAGAGTCGAATCCACAATTAACGTGATCCTGATAGACATAAGAGAAAGCCTAGTTCTTAATCCCCGTGGAATAGGAGAAGGTGACTCAGATCAGAAGGTCATAGGGCAAAGGAGTAAAAAGAGCCTTACGTTCCCTTCCACAAACAATTCCCTTACATAACTAAAGAGTTTCTAGACACGACTTCGACCAGTTTGGCTTACTAATCCTACAGGCAGTCAAGCTCTGATACCAAAGCTGTCAGGACCCCGATCCTAAGTCACACAGGTCTAGCCTGTAACACATCATATCACTTTGCGGCCTCACGCACGGTATCCCCACGGGTGCCACCTTACCTGGCCCGGGACCGTTTGCGCATTTTGGCACACGTATATGATAGTGTCGCTAGCATCCATATGGCAGAGAACCCGGGCCGACATGACTAGTTATAAACCAAAAGTGGCACTAAATTACAGAGACAGGCATACATGACCCAGCAACGAACGTGTCGGTCATCAACGTATGAACCCAAGTCGTAGCAAGCTACAAGGACTTAAAGGAACAACGCGTGACATTTCCCCTAAGGGACAGACACAGGAACGAAGAAGAACACATGCCGGCCAGCCTAAGTGTTCCGGAGCAGTAGCAAGCTACCAAGGCTCAGTGGAAGCACTAGGAGACATTTCCCTGTAAGATAGGCTACCAAGGGTAAACAACTAGGTGTCGGATCCCACACATAACAATACACATTACAAGTACGCATAACATGCAAGTATGTGATGTACAACATGGCATCACAACATAACTCAACAACTCATATAGATAAAGGCCCAGAAGAGCCATCATAACATTTATTACAAACAGAGGTCACATGACCCAACATACAGAGCATACAGGCAACGGAAGCATAACATGTCTGAGTACAGACAACTACAAATGAAAAAGGCTGAGAAACCTGACTATCTACAAGACCCTCCCAAGGGTACAAGATCGTAGCTGAGGTAACAAGCTAAACGTCGAAGTCCACGCGGAACCACTAGCGAGACTGAAGTCTCTCTGCAAAACATATATTAAGCAAACGTGAGTACAAAGGTACTCAGCAAGACTTACATCAGAACTAGCTACATATGCATCAGTATCAACAAAGGGGGTGGTGGAGTTTGACTGCAGCAAGCCAGCTTGACTCGGTTGCTATCCTAGACTACGACTGCAAGTAACTCTTTCGAGGTGGCGCACACGAGTCCACATATTCACCAATCAATACACCACTATGGATCCGCTCCCGTCTCCCTACGAGAAGACCATCCATAGCACTCACGCTTATCTTGCGCATTTTAGAGTATCCACTTTCACTTGTCTATGAACTGTAGAGGTAACCCAAAAGTCCATTTCCGCGGACACGGCTATTCGAATAGATTATATATAACCCTGCAGGGGTGTACTTCTTCACACACGCTCTCACCACTTACCGCCATTTACACGACATGTACTCGGCAACCTTCAAGCGGAGGCCTAGCGAGGGTATCAGCCACGACCTGACTAACCACACAAGTCTCTCGTCCAGGTTTATCGCCTATTTGGGTTCCATCCGTGGGGAGATCCGGCCGGGGTGTCGCTCACGGCCCCAAACGATGTGTACAGGGTTCCCGCATCACCAAACGGGCGATGGTACACCGTGCCACGTACCTGCCGCGTCACAGCCCACCCCGAGGGTCAGCGTTGCGCACGACCTCCAGTAAACTATAAACACCAGAAACTAGTTGCAACTCCTGGACAGAGGACAAGGGCAGTTAATAAGTCGAGAGGGTCCATTGGTTTCGGGCCCAATGCATGGTAGTAACTGGTCATGGATCAACCAACACAGAACTCAGTTCCTGAGGACGGCTGCAATGAGACAACCCACCATGTACTCCAACATGGCCTCTCATCGCTACCTTTACCAAATAGTGTTCACACACTTAGCTCACACACATTAGGACATGTTCATCACCATTCCAATTCATCCCTGATGAATCAGACCTGACACAACTCTAAGCAATAGCAGGCATAACCAGAAAGCATGAATGAATAGGCACAACATGGCTCAAACAACTCCTACTCATACTAGTGGGTTTCAACTATTTACTGTGGCAATGACAGGTCATGCAGTGGAAAGGGGTTCAACTACCGCAGCAGGTAACAGTTGAAGCGTTGTTGTCCTAATGCATTAAAAGAGAGCAAGAGCGAGAGAGTGGGATTGTATCGGAATGCTCAATGGGGTTTTGCTTGCCTGGCACTTCTGAAGATAACATTGAGTCTTCATTGGTGTCATCGATCACATCGTCGGAACATGTCTACTGAAAGGCCACAAGCACGGGCAAACAAGAGAGAACACAATCAAGGCAATGCGACAATATGATGCATAATCATGATATGGCAATATGCTGTTGATTGAGCTAATGCAACTAGCAACACAATTAAATGAAGTTGGTTTGAATCCAACATCCAAATTCAAACTCCATATGTGATTATTTAATGCCATTTAATTGATTTGACCTGATCAGCAGGTTTAACTTGTTCAAACATGCATGAAAATGTCATAAACAGATTCCTTGGATTTTTCTGATCATTTTTCATATATAACTTATTTTCATCTGAGCTACGGTTGATTTTATATGATTTTTAGAAGTTTTAGCTATTTTCTGAAATAAATAAATCATTTCTGATTTATTTAAAATTCCAGAAAACACTTATTGCGTCAGCATGACGTCACTGTGATGTCAGCAGTCAACAGAGGCTGGTCCAGGTCAAACCTGACGTGTGGGGTCCACACGTCGGTGACTCTGCTAATTAACAGGGTTAATTAGCACTAATTAAATTCTAAACTAAACTTAGACAGGGCAGGGCAAACACGTCAGTGACTAACTAACTAACCTAATAATTAATACTAAACTAGGTTAATTAACAGGGCGGGGCCCCACTTGTCAGTGAGAGAGAGGGGTCAAACCCCTGGACAGACGGGGTCAAACCCCGCCGGTCAAAGCGGTCAACCCGCCGGCGTTTAGCCGCCGGCGAGGCTAGACGCGGCGGAGCGTGTCGGGTTTCACCTACAGGTGCTCTTTTGGCGTGCAGGGAGCAGCTACGGAAAGAGGGCGGAGTGGCGCATCCAACGGTGGCGATGCCGGAGGCTGGGGTGGCCGGAGTTATCGCCGGCGACGATCTTGGCGGTCGCCGGAGTTCGGGCGAGGTCGAAGCCGGCGCTAGGAGGCATGGCGAGGTGCGTGGGGAGGTGCTAAGGGCTTCTGCGAGTGCGGTGAAGACGATGCCGTGCTCGGAATCAAACCAACATGGCTGTGGCCACGACAACGATGTGCGATGGCGGCGGCTGGTGCGGCTGAGCTCGGCGTGGTCGCTGTGGTGCACCAGAAGGCAAACGGAGAGGGGGGAAAGGGGCGGGAGCTCACAGAGATTCAGGAGGACAAACGGAGAGCGCGGGGAGGCACGGACGACGATGGAGCATCTCCGGCGATCTGGGGGACAGAAGGTTGAAGACGACGGCGTTGAGGGCGTTGCGGTGCTCCCCAGCTTGAGTACGTCGACGAATGGAAACACGGAGCTGCGGCGGTTCTTCTTGGCATGTTGGCAAGGCTTGTGGTGGCCGGTGGCCGCGGTGGTTCGGGGCGGCGGCGACGAGCTCCTCTCGGTGGCTGCGTGCAAGAGAACCAGAGGAGGGGGCTAGCAGGCAGGGTGGAGGTGGCTCGGCGCGTGCCCACGCACGGCGGCCACGCGCCTCGCGTCCTTCTGGCGCGAGGTAGGCGATGACTTGCACTGTGGGCCAGTTGGGTTGCACAGTGTTGGGCCGACTCTGGTGCAGGTAAGCAGCCCAGGTGAGCTCTTCTCTCTCTCTCTCTCTCTTTTAATTCTTTCTGTTTTCTATTATTTCTGCAGGTTTGTGGCTTTTCTAAAAATACTTAGGCACTTTCAAAAATCACCAAACTGCTCATGCCCACTGTTTAGCATATAACCAACATGGAACATTTCAGTTTAGGATTATTTGGACATTTAGAATAATTAGTAGCATTTAAATGCCCAAATGCAAATACTTTATGATTTAATTCCAAAATCCAGAATGGTCCTAGAAATATGTGCAACATTTTTGGCAGAGGTTTTTATTCAATCCAAAAATGATGAACTTTTCCAGAGGGAATTTTGGGTTCATTGAAAAAGATTTTAGTTTGACCCTAGCTGAAATCATTTGGTGCTAGGGTTTGAGCATCCCCATTTCTAGTTTCTGAGAAACTAAAACATGATGCAACAGGCAATTGCTATCCTAGGGCAAGGTGAAATTGGGGATGTGACAACCAGTGTGGTGTGGTGTGTTTCCTTTTAGGCTGGGGAAGAACTAGTACATGGGAAGAACAACCTCCCGAGGAGAGGTGTTCTTGGGCTCGATGAGCTTGTGCGTAGGGTGAAATGGATCTGATCGCCCTAGGTTGGGTCAACTCTAGATGAGATGATCCTTTCAGATCAGATGACCCCCTCCATATGGTGGTGGCTAGTCCTATATATAGAGGCTCGGGTCCTCTTCCCAAATATTTAGCGGGAAGGGATCCCACAACGGCCATGTTTGAAGGGGGGCAACTAGTACAAGCTATCCTGACAAAAGGTGGTCTTCGCCTGCCAAAGGCTCTGGTGGTGACATCATCGTGGGGTCCATGGTGACCTTCGCCCTGCCGTCCTTCTGGTCTTGGTCTTGTTGCACCGATATGGAAACCTTTGCCTGACGCCTCAGAACTCCTCGCCTGCGCTTGCCCCTTTAGCACCGAAGAGGAAACTGGCACCCTGCCCCCGCTGGCGCACGCCTGGCCTTGGTCATCATGGCTCACGTCACGAGTACCTCGTGAGGTGCCCCTTGCCTTCACATCTCCGCTCCTCGGGAGCCAGCCTACTGAGGCCGCCCCTGGGGAGGTCTTGCGCCGTCTGCCTCGCCAGGCTTGGCCCCTCGCAAGGGTCTTGAATGGTTGCTGATGAAGTTGGGCCGTATCAGGCCACTAGATGAGCCATGCTCTGGGCCGCAGGAGGGCAAGTCTGGGTACCCCCGTTCCCAGAACGCCGACAGTAGCCCCAGGGCCCAAGGCGCGCTCGCACTTGGCTTCGCGGCGAAGCCAAGGGTCAAGTACGAAGCGCCGCGGGCCCCAAAAGCCCGCGACCTTGATTGACGCGTGGCGATTGACGTGACGTGGGCGTCTCCACTACCCAACACCGCCTTGGCAACTGCATGACTGACGAGTCTCTGCATGCACAAAGACCATCATTACCTACGATTATGGAGGCTGATGGTTGGCCTCCCCTTGGCTATAAATCAGGCGATAGGCAGGAGCATCTATTGCCCATCTTCTTCTTCTGTTCCGCTGGCTTCTTTTTCTTCCTTGCTTCTTGCTTCGCAACGCCACCCATGGCATCGATACAGCGGTTCAATGCCGCCAAGAAGGGAAAAAACCCCACGCGAAGAGTTGAGGTTGCTTCTGCCGAAGAAAAGGCTGTTCCATCCTCGTAGCATCATCCCGAGGCTAGAAGTGACGAGGCCTTGGCACGAGTGGCCTCTCCCTGGTTATCCGCTGCCCTTGTACGCCAGGGTGCAAGGCTCCGGAGCGGAAGGCAGCGCCCAGCGTCGCCCGCGCCTTGGCTGCGTCGAGCATGCCGGTGTGATGCACACCGCCATCCCGCGAACACACGTTGGAGGCTCTTCGCGCGAGTTCGTGGTGTGGGCGGCAATGCCTCCGAGCTCCTGGATCCGCTGCCCACCATTCTTCTTTGTAGAGATGCCACCGAGAGGGCCGCTCGAGCTGTGGTTACAGCACGCCGAGTGCCGTTCCCCGCCGACAGGGGCTAAGGTTGAGGTCGTCTCCCCGAGCAAGATCTTCATGACCCGCGGATGGGGCGAGGTTGCCCTTGTTTGCCACGTGGAGGGTGCCCTTGCCATTCACTTCGAGTACGATGGCGCCTCCGTGCTGCTCTTCAAGGTGTTCGACGAGGAGGGACACCGCCTGGAGTGTTGCCCCGAAGGGGGCCGTCTGGGTGGCACCGTGACTGCCGCCATGCCAGCCATTGGTCCCGTCGCTGGCTCTCCTAGCAGCAGCGGTTGTCCTTGGGAGTCCAGCGGTCCTCTCGAGGCTGACGAGTCTCCGGAGACGAGCCATGACAGCTACGTGATCCCAAGCTCGTTCCGTGCCCGGAGCACGTCAGCTACACGAGCTCGTCACCGGCGGTGACTTGTGCGGGGTCGGAAATGGCCTCTTGTGGCCCACTGTTTATGATGGCGTCGACGATGGTTGCCGTAGTTAGGGCCTCTCGTAACCCTTCTCTTTTGCTCCCTGCAAGGAATCAAAGCAAACCCCAGGGGGGGCGTGTAAAGAACCTGTAATGCTCTTGTTCGAATGCTGATTATCTTCGCTAAGGGACTCTGTTTGCAAGCCTTGCTCCAGAAATGTCGGTTCTTTTTACACTTTCGGTATCTTGGTGCTCTACGCCGGCAGGTCCAAGTCCCAAGGCATTGTAACACCCCAAATTTTTGAGTTGGTTTTTCTTCTAAACTTTTGGCCTTTTTGAAAGAGGGTTGTTTGATCTTCTCTTAAAACCCTTCTAAAATCCTTTGTGGCCAAAGTTTGTGTGCCTTCTCAAGCTTGGTTTTTGGCCTTGAAGTTTTTCTCTTGTGTTTGGCTCAAGCACAAGTTGAGTTTCAAAAGTGGTTGTTTGAATTCTCCCCTTCTTGTTTTGAGTCTCTCAAGTTTAACCTTGGACTCATCTCCCTCTCCATCCTTCATCTTGACATGACCCCAACAGAAATATTTCACTCCAAGACTCTCTTCACACCTTAAGACAAGTATCACATGAATTCCAGTAAGTTTTGGTCTTATTGGGATTTTTCCCCTATTTATTTCACTCCAAAACAAATTCTATCTTTTATAATGGAGCTTGGTGATTTACAAAGGAACCGCAATGCCTAGCTTGTTGTTTAATTCCAAACCAACTCTCCTAGATAGTCTTTAGTACCCACAACCTAGATCCATCTTGTTTCACTGGTCCATAGTTCAAAATTTTCAAATTTCACCTGCTGCAAGTTTGGACCAGATTTGCAAAATTTGGTGAAATTCATATTTATATTCTTCCAAAAATTCTGTGAAAAATCAGGCAACCTCTAGATACATCAAGAGGCCACTCCACCAAAAATCAGCTCCAGAGGCATTGCACACATACCAGAATCATTTCATCAAACACATTGCATGCACTGAACTGTCAGCTGTTAACTGAAACTGTCGACAGTTCATCAGTCCGTCAGTTTCGTCAGTTTCGACAGTTCTTCAGGCGCAGCGACAAAACTCGCCAGTATCTCCTTGGCTCGATGCTGCACTGCTCCTTCTTCTTATCCAGTCGCCACACGCTCGCTTGGCCGCTTCTGGGCGTCGGTGGCGCCCTGGCCCGACCGCGCCGATGACTGCCACGGCAACAGCGCCGCCCGTGGCGGCTGACAGAAGCAACACCGCGGCGCAACGCCATTTAGCGCCGCACAAGCCACCCTAGTGCTCCGCGTGTCCACCTCCGCAGCCAACGCACGCGTGGCACACCGTCGCCGTTGCCTGGCATGCACAAAGCGTGTTTTCTGCCGCCGTCGTGCCGCGCGGCCGTTCCGTCGGGGACAGCCCGTAACTCCATCTCTTCTGCTGAGTTAGGTGTGGGAATGGAACCCCTACATCTACTAGATGATGCTCAAGCCCCTAACTCCGCCGTCCGACCACTGCAGCGCCGTAATCGACTCGCCGGACTTATCCGTTCAAGGCAGTCACCTCGAGCCGCCTATATAAGGCACCCCCGAGCTCGTGCTCGAGCGCACACACCTCCACTACCTCCCTAGACCGCGCCCAACCTCTGAAAGAGCCTCGAGGGGCCCTTCCTCCCCAACTCCGGCCAGCTACCTCCGCCTCGGGCTCCAGCTCCGTTCACTCCGGTGAGGGCTTCTCCGCCGCCGTGAACTTAAGCGTAGCATCCTGGCAACCACCTAGACCTAAACCCCACTTCAATTTCATACCAGGGGCCTTCTCCGACGAGGTCCACGACCACCCGAGCCGCCGTCTGCCGGAGACAGGGTCGCCGTCGACGTGGGACTCGCCGACACCCAACTCCACCACCGTTCGACGCGGAAGACCACCGTGAAGCTGTAGGTACCACTCCCCTCCCCTAACTCACCGTGGATCGACGCCGGCGATCACCGCAGCACCAGCGCCGGCGCGGCTCTGGTTCTGTTTTTCAAACCCGACAAGTGGGGCCCCTTGTCAGCCTCACATCTCAACCCCTCGAACCGTTTTCTGAAGGAGCATTCGGGCAAAGTGCGTTTTCCCTCTGCGGTTGACGTACTGCGTACCGATTCGCTTTGCTGTTTTCTGTTCTAGCCCCTGGATCTTTTCTGTTTCATTACAGATGGGTCCCTGGATAGAAACTCAAATATCTTTTAAACGAAAAATGATTTTTAGTTGATTCTTTTTCTGTCCACTTTATTTTCTGCCTAGTTTTTTGTCATATTTATGTAGAAATTTTTGGAGCAACTTTATTTTGCACACGCAGTATTTATGTTAGTATGCATTTGTTTGAATGCATAGATACCAGAGGCCGTGACGGAGACGCGAACCACACCGAGTTAGGCTCCGACTTTTCAGAACCAGGCAAGCATGTTTGAACCTTTGATATGATGAGTGTGTTGCATGTTTTCTCGAGTAGCTCTTCTCATAAGCATGGTCATATAAGCATTGTGTATGGTTATATTACATGCAAGTAAGCTTCGGGTGAGCCCCGAAAGTTGAAGTTTGAACCACCTCGATCATATGGTGATATGATGGGTGGAATGCTGGTATTGTTGGAGCATGCCAGTAGTTGGTTATCTCAGTATCAACGGAGATCATGTCATGATTCCGTTCATCTCCTTTCCGGTACTATCATAGGCCGTCCGTTGGGATTACGGTCTAGTCAGTTGTAAACCACGTCCCGAGTACACACCAAGTAGAGGGGCCGGGATGAGGGTTCCATGGCCCTGGATTAAAGCCCGTCATCCGGTCAGGGGGCATGGGTGTTTCCGATTGGGACCGAGAGGGGGGCACCCCTTAGAGCGCGCATATATAAATTTGATCCCATGCTATTCGAGTTTGTAGCCTCCCCGTCTTAAAGTTTTCCGTGAATGTCGTCGCGGGTGATTCCGGACGACGGGATGTTAAATGGGTGTGTACTGGTTAGTTGGGTTTCTACTAAAACACCGTAGACGGGACTAGCCCACGTGGCTAGTAGAACCCGTTGGCTATGAGTTAATGGTACAAGCTCTGCAGAGTTAAATTCCTTCAGTAGCCATGTTTATGGCCTAGGGTCAATCTTCATGTCAACCCGGTGACCGTCTCTAGTATATTCTTGTTGGTAACCAGAGTAGTGTTCTTTGTCAAGTTCATTTGGTAGATGAACTCACCCACTACCTCAGTATTGATTATTTTTCAGAAGTATTTCATCATTGTTATATCGTTATTTATAAGCCCTTTATGTGATGTCGCTCAGACGTCCGACTGTGGCATTCTTTTATTTATAAGCCCTTTATGTGATGTCGCTCAGACGTCCGACTGTGGCATTCTTTTATTTATAAGCCCTTTATGTGATGTCGCTCAGACATCCGACTGTGGCATTCTTTTATTTATAAGCCCTTTATGTGATGTCGCTCAGACGTCCGACTGTGGCATTCTTTTATTTATAAGCCCTTTATGTGATGTCGCTCAGACGTCCGACTGTGGCATTTTTTTATAAGCCCTTTTTGCGATGTCGCTCAGACGTCCGACTGAGGCATTCTTGTTATTTACTTTTGCTATAAGCCCTTTATGTGGTGTCGCTCAGACGCCCGACTATGGCATGCTATCGTTCATTATTTTTCCTACGAGGCGTCACTCAGACACTCGTTTGGTCTCCTTATGTTTATCTTATGGATTTCGGGAGGATTACCGCTCGACTTCTATCATTGCATACAGCGCATTCATATTTTATTCCGGTCGCATTTTTGCTGGAATACTCATATGCATCATGTTGGCATTTATTATATCTTAAGTCCGAACTGTCTTGCGAGTACATTCAAAGTACTCACCTGGCTTGTTGATTTGGCCAGATGTGGACGAAGGCGATCTCATGGATGAGGAATTCGATAGCGAGTCCGACGCTTAGAGGAGTCCCAGTCAGTCCCTTGCGATCCTGGAGTTGATCACTGTTTTATAACTGCTTCCGCCTACCACCAAATAAATTAATTGGGTCTCACTCAGACACTCGATGAGCTGTATAATATTGGAGTCACATCACCCACTTCACTGTGACATATTCCACCACCTTTTTTTTACGAGTTAGTAGTATGCCATCCTGCCTTGTGTCATATCCGCCTTTTTGTATCATATTGGCGCACTTGTAATAAAACTGTTGAGCAACCCCTAGCTCAACCTTGTAAAATATTCAGTGTACTGGAATTCTGTATCAAGGAATTGTCTGCCAGCAGGTAATAATATTCCTCGCTGGTTTAATAAAAAGGTCGGTCTTCCGGTAATTATTTTACTGAAGGATCGGTACTGACAGGCATGCTACAGCCGTCGCTGGTATGCCAGGTCGCAATGTCGTGGTCAAGGCCAGGAGGTGTGCGGCCCGGGGTCCGGTAAGAGCTCCCGAGGCGCGATGCTCAAGAGCTCCCCTTTGGCGTGCAATCAGCTCTTATTGGCTAGAAGGAAGGTGACCATGCCGATGCATGACTCCAGAGGCCAGCTCCCCAAGCGATGGTGGCACGCCGATTGTCACACCCTGCATTTTGTAACATGGCTATTGCATTAATAAAGCATGAAAATTTGGACCAACAATATTTTTTGAATCATTTGGCTTTTATTTGGAGTGGGTTTTTCTCTGTGTGGTTTAAAGTGCTCTTTAAAGTCAATATAGCCTAACCTCCTATAATTCATCTCCATGATCCAAACTTTTGCCCAATGATCATACCATGTGTATAGGATAGTATAGTATTTTCTTACAAAAATAATTTGGCCAAATAGTATTTTCCAAAAATTTCTGAATTGAGATTTGCACTGTAAGTACTTGCTTTGGGGTGTGAAAAATCTTTGAAATGGTATATTTGAATCCTATTAGGTATAGGACTCCCATAAACCACAAACTTATAATTTTAAAAGTTATTTTCCTATTTTATTTAAAGGCTTTTTCTTTAGGCCAGAAATGGTCTTTAATAGGTGAAAATTATTTAAATGTTTCAAAAATATTTGAGAAAATTCAGGGAGACTCATAGGACATATATTATCCATATATAAGAGTTTCAACACATGGTCATGTTCAAAATATTGGACAAATCCCTCAAAAACCCTTTTTGGATATGTCAAGCTTTTGAAATATTTAGAAAGGAAATATTCTCTGAAAATTCCACGAAAATTCTAGCAAGTCACATATGCATAATATGAAAACCCTGCAAAGTTTTAGCTCAACCCAAATTTTTTTGGTTCACAAAAGTACCCCAAAACCATTTCTGTTCAGATTCAAATTTGAACAACTTTACATTACCAACTTGTTCCAAATGCCCCCAAACTTTGTGGACATGTTCACAACCCTAAATGATGACACTGCACCAAGTGGTGCATCAAGGGGAATGGATTTGCATGACTAGATCTTCATAAATGCATTTCTGTTGATTTCTAGGGTATACAAAAGTTGCATTGGCAACTTTGCCCAAATGAGCTCAAATTTGGTGGAAGGACCTAATTATATGTGCCATTTCATCCTGTGGAGTCTCATGCCAAATGAAACCCATTTTCTAGCCCAAACAAACTACAAACACCTTCTGGCCAATTACCAAAACAACAACTTTGGCTTCTTCCACTAATCCAAATGGGCTCAAGTTTTTACCACAGCCCCACCAGGTCCCCTTCTACCTCCAGTAACAATGGCTGCACCTCAGCTCAATGATTGAGGGGTGAAACCACCTCTTTCACCTCTCTGGACAGCCCGTTTCACACTTCTCTCTCAACCCCCTCTCATTCTAGATGCCCTCCAGAGCATCCAATGCCATTTCCCTATTGTCTACTACCTCCCCTAGCTACCAGACACTAGAGGGCACAGCCATAGGGCATAAACAATGCCAGTGCCGGCCAAACGCGTTCTCTGGAGCACGCTACAGTGCGCTCTGGCATTGTAGCCACTCCTGGCTAAGCACCTCCGGCCACCTTGGCCCTCCCCTCGCGCCAACCGAGGCGCCTCGACGTCCATGACACGCCACGGCCTGGTCCCCCTCCTCCTTCTCCCTCCTATGGCCTCCCTCGCACGCACGCCGGCCGCCCGCAAGCTCCAATCCTCGGCCTCACATGCGCAAGCTCTCTGGAGACTCCCCCGCTCATTCTCTTCCCTCCTCTAGCGTGCACCACGTCCACAAGCGGCCTGGGCTCTCTCCCGAGCGCTCTCACGGCCTCTCGCGACACCCGTGACCTCGCCGGCGCATAAGTCCAGGGTGGACCGACGCCGAGCTATATAAGCTAGCCTCGAGCCTCTCTAGTGGCACCAATGTCAGATATTGGGTTCCGGCAAAACCCTTGTAGTTCGAACTCTGGGGTGCACACGAAGATCTCTCCTCCCGCCTTAGCTCGCCTACTCGTCGATCCCTAGGCCTAGCTCGTCAGATCCGAAGAACAAGGGACACAAGGTTTATACGGGTTCGGGCCACCGCTGTGGTGTAATACCCTAATCCAGTGTGGTGTGGTGGATTGCCTTGTAGGCTGAGGAAGAACTAGTACATGGGGGAACAACCTCCTGAGGAGAGGTGTTCTTGTGCTCGAGTGAGCTTGTGGGTGTCTGTCCTTATATATGATTAACTCAAGACGAGATCATCTCAATGGTGGTGGCTAGTCCTATTTATAGAGGCCCGGGTCCTCTCCCAAAATATTGAGCGGGAAGGGATCCCACAACGGCCAAATTTGAAGGGGGATAGCTAGTACAAGCTATCCTGACAAAAGGTGGTCTTCGCCGGCCAAAGGCTATGGTGGTGACGCCTCCGTGGGCTCTGCGATGACCTCTCCTCTACCGTCAAGCTGGTCTTGGTCTTGTTCCACTGATATGGAAACCTTTGCCTGACGCCTCGGGACTCCTTGCCTGCGCCTGCTCCTTTAGCACCAAAGAGGAAACTGGTAGCCTGCGCCCACTGGCGCCCGCTTGGCCTTGGTCATCATTGATCACGTCACGAGGACTTCACGAGGTGCCCCCTGCCTTGATATCTCCGCTCCTTAGGAGCCAGCCTAGTGAGGCCGCCCCCGAGGAGGACTTGCGTCGTCCGCCTTGCGAGGCTTGGCCCCTCGTGAGGCTTGGCCACTCGCGAGGGTCTTAAGTGGTTGCTCAAGAGGTTGGGCCGTACCAGGGCTCCTGATGAGCCACGCCCTAGGCCGCAGGCTAGCAAGTCTAGGTACCCCCGTTCCTAGAACGCCGACAGTAGCCCCCGGGCCCATTGTGCGCTCGGGTTTGGCTTCGCGGCGAAGCCAAGGGCCAAGTGTGGAGCGCCGTGGGCCCCAAAAGGTTGCGGCCTTGCTGACGTGCGGCGATTGATGGGACGTGGGCGTCTCCACTTCCCCATACAGCCTCGATTCTCGCCCGGCCGGACGGCCACTCCTTCTTGCTCGACTTCGCCTCCTTTGCCAGTGGCGCACCCGACGCCTTCCTCATCTTCTGGATCCCTTCCCCTGGCTTGATTCGACACCAACATCTTCCGCCACCATGGCCTCCAGCCGAGAGATAAGAGGGGTTGGAGCCTTGCACCTTGGCCTCCTTGCCGCCGGCCTTCGGGCCCGCCACCAAGCGGTCGGTGGTGATCAACGAAGAGTTGATGGACAAGGTGCGCCTGGCATTCGCCATCGATTCCAATGAGTGTGGGGGTGGGGGCGATGGTGGCTTGGCCCGCTTCCCGCGTGGGGATTGACAGGTCGGCCACCAAGGTCCCCTTCCATCTTCACGCCCTCTAGGCAGGCCTGATCCCTCCCTTTTCCGATTTCTTCAATGTGGTGCTCTCGCACTACCAGATCAGCGCGCTGGATCTTGATCCTCAATCCATCGTCCTCCTTGCTATTTTAGCCTTTGTCTGCAAAGCCATGGTGGGCATTGTCTCCTCCGTGCCCTTGATCCGCCACTTCTTCTCTTTGCATCTGACGAATGCGCTTTAGTGCTCCGGATGTGTGTCCTTCCAGGCCATCGCGGCGACGGTCGGCTCGGGCATCGACTTCGACCTTTCGACGGTTGTTGCGGCTTCAGGAGGCGGTGTGTGTTCGTCGATGTCGGGGTGCGCAGCCCCCTGCTGCTCCCACCATGGATTCCGGCCACTCCGAGCTCCGTCTAGAAACACGTGAAGCTCGTCGACCGAAGACTAGCTTCCGTTTGGCTCCGGCTGGCCAGGCTGCAGAGGCTTGGGGTGACGGTGCCCATGGTGGAGAAGGAGTTCATCCAGCGCTGCATCGCCCCGCTTCAGCGCCATTCTCGATCGATGTGGGCCTGGTCTAGCTACGGGCACCGCATGAGGCTCCAAGCGTGTCACACCATGATTTTCTTGTCACATTGCTTAAGCTAATTTTCATGTTAAAAATGTGGATTTGCAAAAACTTTTGAGTGTTTTTGACTTTGCTTGATTTGACTTTTGTCTGTTGTTTGCTAGTGCTCTAAAAAATCAAATAAATCCTCCAACTCTTGTACTTCATCTCCTTGACCCAAAACCTTTTCCCAATAATCATGCCATGTGTATAAACCAGTATAGAATTTTCTTATAAAAATATTTTGGCCAAATGGTATTTTCTAAAATTAGTTTTCCAAAAACCACTGAATTGAGGTTTGCACTGCAAGTACCTTATTTAGGGTGTGAAAAATCTTTCAAAAAGTTTATTTGAATCCTATTAGGTATAGGACTCCCAGAAACCACAAAAGTATAATTTTAAAAGTTATTTTTATATTTTATTTAAAAGCTTTTTCTTAAGGCCAGAAATGGTCTTTAATAGGGAAAAAATATTTAATCATTTCAAAAATATTTGCCAAAATTCAGGGAGACTCATAGGACATATATTGTCCATATATAAGAGTTTCAACACATGGTCATGTTCAAAATATTGGAAAAATCCTTCCAAAACCCTTTCTGGATATTTCAAGCTTTTGAAATATTTACAAAGGAAATATTCTCCAAAAATTCCAAGGAAATTCTATCATGTCATATATGACATATTTGATGATCTTGCAAAGCCTCATGCCTTGAAGATCAAGGAAACATCCTCAAACCCCTTCAAAACCATTCTGTCCATATTTGAAGTTTGAGAAACTCTACATTGCCAAACTTGTCCAAATGCTCTCAAACTTTGTGCACATGCTAGAATGGCCTAATAAGGCATCTAGACCAAATGGCCCAAGATTTGGAATAGAGCAACTTGATCAGATCACGCCAAAACCCCTTCTGCTCAAATTCAAATTTGAACAACTTTCATTGTCAACTTTTTATCTGGAGCCTCAAACTTTGTGGGCATGTTCATAACCCCAAATGATGATGCTACACCAAGTGGTGCATCAAGGGGAGATGATTTGCTTGACTCAAACATGGTGAAACCATTTCTGTTCATTTCTAGGGTTCACCAAAGTTACATTGGCCACTTTGCCCAAATGAGCCCAAATTTGGTGTAGGGGCCTAATTATATGTGACATTTGATCCTGTTAAGTCCCATGTCAAGTGGATGTTATTTGCTTGACCAAACACTGATCAAACACCTTCTGCAAGTTTGCCAAAACAAGTGTTTGGACCCCTTTTACAATTTCCCTTTACCCCAAATTCTTACCACACCTTCCCCTGATCATCCTCTACCCCCAGTAACTCTTCTATGGCCTCAGCTCAATTATTGGAGGGTAAAAACCCCATCTTTACTCTTGTGGACAGCAGGTTTCACCCTCTTTCTCACCTCCCTCCTCACCCCAGTGGTTCCCTGGAGCATCCAAAGCCACAGGCCATTGTTTACTACCCCCTCTACCCCCTGGACACGGCTAGACACAATAGGACACGCCAATGACACCGTGTGCATGCCAGGGCATGCAAAGTTCGCGCTCTGGAGCATGCTACAGTGCCCTGGCGCACTGTAGCCACCTCCAATCAGGGGCACCCGACGGCCTTGGGCAGAGAGACCGTGTCCCCCGAGGTCCCCTCGACGTCCTCAACACGCTGGGCTGTCGGCCCCCTCCTCTCTCCTCCTCCCTCACCCCTGCCCGCACGCGCACCGGCCGACCCCGAGCTCCAGTGAAAAACCTCGCACGCGCGGCCTCTCTGGCGCCTCCCCGCTCCTCCTCTCTCTCCCTCTAAGCGTGGACTAACCCCACGAACGCCCCGGACACCCTGCGGCAGGCTTGTGTGGCCCGTGGCAGCGGCAACACGCTCGCCGGCGCACGACGCCTCGATGGACCGACGCCCCCCTACTTAAAGGGCACCCCGAGCCCCCCTTGCACCTCCTTTCGCTCCATCCCTCTCCCGTGCGTCTTCCGAGTCATTCCATCGCCCTTCTCGTGCCCAGTGGTGCCCGCTCCACCATCGTCCGACGAGGCCGCCGCCATGGCCAGGTGCAGGAGGTGCTCCGGCTTCTCCCCTGCCGCCCCAAGGGACCTCCTGGATGCGCCGCTCCCCGGGGACCCCTCCGGTGGCTGTAGCTTGGCCCGGGCTGGCCTGTGCCGCCGGGAACGGGCGCCGGCGTCGCGCGGCTCCAGCCTCCCCTCCCCTCTGTTGCGGGAGCGGGAGGAGGAAGAAGACCCTGCGGGGGGG
>LR738710.1:709483905-709588263 GCA_902687465.1 Secale cereale | reverse complement strand
GGGGGGGGGGGGGGGGGGGCGCCTGTCAGCGACCCGGCCGACGGGCCCAGCCACTTAAGTGGAAACGGGCTAGGCGCGAGCCGCTTTTCCCAGGCGAAAGCGCCCTCCGGAGATGACGCCTTCGGCGTCACCACCTCCATCCCGCCGCTGAGCCACTGGGCTGAGCCCAGTGGGCGTTGGTTAGCTGGGCCTCGCCCAGAGCACTGTATAAGGTTAAACCCTTATTCTTTTCTTTTTCCTTATTCTGCCAACTTCAAAAATACTTAGATAATTCATATGAACTCCAAATTGCATGATTCAAATTTCCTATGACTCCATAAATCATGCTCTATCTGTTGGTGCTACATGCACATTATTCCAGAGACTTTTCCTTCACACATATTTATCAAATGCCCATTTTCCACTTTCTGTGATTAACTTTAGAAAATCACAGAGAGCTCATTTTTGATCCAAATGCAGTGGTTCAAGTTCCTAGATGCTTGTCATGTCCAAACTTAGTTTTGGAACATTTTTAACAATAGTTTATGTACCCCACCAAATATTGAGCCATTTCTTCCTATTTATCAGCTTTGCAAAATCCTAGGAAATTCATTTCAAATCCAAATCCAGTGAAACCAACTCCTAAATGCTTCTAAAATCATGACTTGATGATGGGTACCTTTGCTCATCATTCAAGGAATTATTTCTGTATACTTCTTCCAAATCCATAAACCCTTTGGTTCCATCATATTGAAATGTTCCAAACTACCCATTGATCCAACACCTATGAAACCACCTTGGTCATTTCTAATATGACCAGAGGTATCCTAGAAAAGTCCAACTCATATTTTTAGAGCACTTTTATTGTTGCTTTGATTGTGTTGCTTATTATAATTGTTTCCATCGTTAGTTGACGTAATAAATGGAGTATTCGGAGATGGACCAGAAGGTTTGAAGACTCTGAAGAATAAGGCAAGCAGCCCTTTGACCATGTCCAAGAAACCTTTTTATGCATGCCTCATAACACCTTATTATTCAATGCATCGGAATCATGTTGAGGTGGAAACCACTTTGGTTGCTACCATTGTTGCTTACTATTGATACTTGCATCAAACATGACCCTACCTTCCTATGAGGGTTATGTGGGTGGGAGTAGTTAGGTTGCTTTACTAGTGGCTACGCAAATGGGACGGGTATATGCATGGTGACGAAGGAAGGATACTTTCAAAAGACTTTTCGAAAACCCCGTCGGGTGCCATTTATGCCCGAGGGAGATGGTTAGATGGGTAACCACTTGATGAAGAAGTGGTGTACCGAGGCAAGTGTGTGTGTTGTTTTGAAAACGGATTGGTTTAAGTTGCGACCGTTATTCCAACCTTACATGCGCAACCACTCTACCCTTATATGGGAAAGGGCATTATTGATTACCTAGGTCGATACTAGCATGGTGACCGCATTACTAGTGACGGGAGTGACATGAGGTCATTCTTGGGACGGGGTCGTGCTTGGATAGGCGGCCATGACTGTTTTCATAGGGCACCGGACACACCGTTGGTACCCCGTGCTTGTGATATGTGGTGAATTCGGAGCGAGTCTCCACAAACCTTGAGATGTGAAATGTTGGCACGGGGCTGCTACCAATCGAGTGGACTCTATATTAGTGTCGTCTAGGGAAAGATAGTGATCGGGTGCTTACCCCGGGTACTTGAGGTACCGCGGGTCGTGGATGACACGGAAGTTCCCCGGATCTAGTGGGTAAAGTGTGCAACCTCTGCAGAGTGTAAAACTATTCGAATAGCCGTGTCCACGGTCATGGACAGTTGGGTAACCGCTCTTGGGCTACGTCCAATGTTTGCGAAACCTGGTGTGTGTGTGTGAGGAAACAACACGATTCAAAGATATTGTTGATGTGATTGTGAGGAAGTCACAATGAGCTTGAGCATGAGTTGATTACAACTCTTCCTTGAAAATGATGTCTGTGACCTCCTGATACTTGTTACAGACACATGCATATCCTTGTTATATGTTGATCATACTTGCATATGAAAAACTAGCTTTCCGCAAAACTACCAATTTAGTAGTAGAGCCTTGCATAATTATTCTGTTACCACACTTGGGTTCCTTGCGAGTACATTCAATGTACTCATTGGCTTGCCACTGGTTATTTTATTGGCCAGGCATGAGAGAACAGGTTATGATGAAGATTTCTCGGTGACGAGCATGCGAGCTAGGACGCTTCCCAGTCAGAATGCCTGTAGGGTTAAGGCAGATGGCATGGGTCCCAGTTGTCTTTGAAGATTTTCCGCTGCGATGTTATACTCAAGACTTGACCATTATGGTCCTATTTGTGTAACACGGAATGTAAGGATGTAAGACTCTTGTTATTCAGCTTCTGTGTGTTCAGTGAGCATTGATCTCTGGGATCACTGTACACGTGCATTCGGTGATCACGACTTATGAGTCGGGGTCCCCAGAGAGCGCCTGCTCTTCCTCGCGAGGTACGGCACACGGTGCTCAAGCTCGTGATAGGCGACCCAACGCCAGCCCGTTTGCCGCAGGAAGGTTGTCTTCTGTACTGCTGCTCAAACAAGGTGGAGTTTGTGAGGCAGATGCCCTCCTTTGACGAATGGGGGCTTCGTCCGCCTGGCCTTATCGGGTCTCGTGAGAACCATGTCTGCGTGACTCCCTTGTCTGGTGCTGTCGAGGTGATTATCCCAGAAGGTGGCGCAGGGGGACGATTGCTTCCTAGTGCTAGTGGCGCTGCTACTTCGACGTTAGCGTCTCCTGAGGCTCTTGAAGCGCCATCCCCTGGGGCTCAGGAGCGCCACCCAGAGAGGACGGCTGAGGTGCAGGTGCTGCCTGGCGTTCTTGAGGCCAAAGGCCCCATGACCTCTTCGCATCGCCCCGAGGCGGGGGCAGGGGGCCTTGCTCATCCTAGCGCTTCCGGGGGCGCCTCCTTCGGAACCGCCCTGGTCGCGCCTGATATTGATGACCGGTTCCGGGGCTTCGGCCAGCTCCGGCCGAACTTCGAAGCTCTCCGCAAGAGGAGCAGGTCTCCAAGCTGCAGCAATGACGCCTTCCGGCGATTGAAGCAGAGGAAGTACATCGCCATAGACAAGTGAGTAGCTTATCTTCGCAATTCCTTGAGTGATGCCTTCCTTCCTGACCGCGATTCCTCATGGCCCCTCCTCCCAAGGCGACGGAATCTCCTGAGATGCAGGCCCCTATGGCCCCGAGATCCCCGCTAGTCCTGGGCTCCCTCAGCCGATGCGCTACCTCCGGCGCAAGGTCACCCACGAGGACGGATGTGCCGGCCTGGCGCCTCGACCCCACGCTCTTGCCGCTCCTTCTTCGCCGTTCCGCCTAGGGACCGGGGGGCATGCCGAGCGCTCCCCCCATGGCCGTCGAACATAGTGGGGCCACCTTAGCCCTGGCATCTTCTTCGAGTGGCGAGTCCCAGCCCCTCCAGGCCCCAGCCGAGGCCCAAGAGACGACTGGGGCGGAGGAGACACTGGTCCCGCCTCCGGGGGAAGACGAGTCTCCTCAGGCATCTTCAACTGCTCTTGGTGCCGAGGAGGGTCCCGGCCTCCTGCTTGAGTCGGCGCGTAGGCGGGGAGTCGCCCACCGCGAGCTTCTCCAGGAGGCGATGAATGCGCTGAATCGACTTGGGGGAGAGCTTGGGGGAGTTGACGCTTGTCTTGAGGCTGAGGGCCTTCAGCTGATGGACGAGTGGTGCCGACTGGGGGTGGCCCTTAACATCAGGCGCCTCCAGCACGAGCACGCCAACGCGAAGGCTGAGGCGTCCCTCACAGCCTCGCGAGAGGCCTGCGCCCGAGCCCTGGAGGAGGCCAGGGGGGCGACCGCCGCCACGAGGCTGCAGAGAGGCACATGCTGGAGCTTCAAGCCCTGAACGCCAGCGTGGAAGAGCGAGCTGAGTTGCGCAGGGCCGCCTTGGCGTTGATGAGGGGGACACCCTCCGAAGAGGCGGAGATCTTGCGGCATAAAGATGCGCTGATGTTAGAAGACATGGAGCGCAGCCTTCAGCTTGAGCGGCTGGAGGTGAGGGAGCACCACGTGACCCTGGACAAGGATGCTGTCTCCGCTCGCAAGGCCAGAGTCCAGGAGGAAATTGACCGGAGGTTGGCGGAGGCCCGCGCAAACCGTGCCACGGGGTACGACTTGAAGTTGGAGCTCTAGCGGGCGGAGGCTGATGGGAGGACTGCTGCCCTCAAGGTGAAGCTAGAAGAAGTAGAGCGGCGTGACAGGGCTGCCACGCCAGCCCATTCTTCTGCCCAGGCCGAGCTGCACTCCGCGCAGGCCGACTTGGCCTTTCTCCATCAACAATTTGATGATGTCGCAACTCTCGCGCAACAGAGCAATGACGAGGCTTGCTGTTGATTACTACTACATCATGAGCTTGCCCCCATGCTCTAGGCTCTTCAGGCGAAGGACAACCGGGTGCTGGGGGTGATCTGCGAGGAGAACTCCCCTCACCCCCACACGGAGTATTATGCCGGCCATCTTGTCTTCTTCAAGAAGGTTGTGACGCGCCTGGAGATCCGGGCCGCAAGGGCCCGCCATCTTGTTGAAGAAAAGAGGTGGAGCCTCCTTGGGCGCGTGTTCTCACGGGTCTTCAGCTACCTCCCAAGCATTGTACCTGACTTCGACTTCGATGCTGCCATCGCCCCAGTGCCTGGGGACGTCCGAGACAACCTAGCGCACTGGGTGGATGAATATGTGGATGCCCTGGTCAGGGCCTTTGCCACCGATGATGACGAGGCCGTGGTCGTGGCAGATGAAGGCGGCACAATTAACGACGGTGAAGACGTGGCCAGTGACAGCGCTGGCAGTGTACATGAGAGCGACTGGGCCAGCGCAGCGAGCGATGTGTCCAGTTGAGCTTGTACTCATTTGCCTTGACCCTGCACCCATAGACTTGCACGAGGCCCCGTAGGGTGTGAAAGCGTTTTGATGGGGGGATCCCCCTATGTGTGTAAACCGATATTCCACTTTCCTTCTTTTGCTACTTGAATTCAAACCCGGGACGTGCGTTCTCGAATTTTCCGAGCCAAGTTGTCGTTGTAACTCACCTAGATCTTACCTGGCCTCGTGCGGGTTACAAGGCCGTGGGTTCGCCTCCCTCCTGGGGTAGATCGCTAGGGGGCCGCGACGTTGAGTCTCCTGAGCAACGCGTGGCCTTGCTCCCAGAGCGGGGCTAGGGGTGTTCCACTCGCCGCGGTAGGATGCCTACACGGCAAAATTGCGGTGCGTAGGCTCTTGCCCCGAGGGGGTCCTGTCGAGGTTATAGCAGTCCGCCAAGTGGGATCGGCCTTCCGGTCCCCGAGCCAAAGGGCCTGGGGTAAGATCTTCAAGACAACCAGAGGCGACAAACTCCAGCATAAATCAACGATATTTCTTCCTCCCCATTTCGGCAACGAGCAAGACTTCAAATTCGATTCAAAAGACACGGTGAACCCAATTACAAAAAGGAAGGCGAAGAAAGCAAATAGCCGCGTCCGGCACCTATCTAGTCTTCAAGTCTTCTCACCAGTGCAGAGCTAAGTGCTGCCACTAGGACGTGGGAGGGAGCCCCCGAGGCCCGAGGGCGGCTCTCCGGAGACTCCGGGGCGTGTACAACCCCACTCATTATTACGTGAGAGTGTCACGGGCGGAGAACTTCACAGGCGTGAGCCTTACTTCATATCGCCACATGAGGGCCCCGCTTTGCGCCACCCTCGACCTCCGTTGGGGTGACCAGAAACCAGGACAGTACCAAGGAGGCAAGGGGACGCCAGCGTTCTGCTCCGGTTGATGGCGGAGCGGCCTCCCTTAGGGTCCCCGACCATCGTCGTGGTCTGATTCACTTGCAGTCCATTGTTAGCATATGCATGTTGTTGTGATACCTGCTGCACTCTGTTGTCATCGCTGAAGGGGTCAACGGAGCCCTGGGCGACTCGTGGTAATCTTCTTCCCTGAGCGTCCCGCCGCTCCATCTCGGCCCGAGGAAGGCATTGGGGCCTTCCCCGAACACGTATGTCAGGTGCACCATGCGGGGCACGTAGGCTTTGTCGACCACCCCACCGGGGGCACCGCCTGATTACCCCATGCCTTGAGCCTCCAGCTACGGCACCTGGCCTTGGCTGCTGCAGAGTTGTACCCCAGCGTACCCTCGTAAGGGGCCGCCGGTGCTTGCACCTACCTGTGACGAAGGCGCTACGGTCGGGAGGATGGCGCTAGCGCTCCTGTTGGTGTCGTCAGGTCTCCCCATCGCTCCAGGGGCACGCACGCCTGTCTAGACCTCACCAGCACCCCGCCTGTGACCTGGGGCGGGGGTGAGGAACAGAACGGCGGTGTGCCCCTGCAAGCGCATCTCAGTAGTTCAGCGACACGTTCCAGCAGTACGTCATGGCCGCCCTCGTCCAGCCTGCATCGTAATAGCTCTCGCGCCATGATGAGCGCAGCCCTCATATTCTCCTGCTCCTGCCGCCTATAGGGTGTTGTTGCCGCGGCTTGGTTTGCAGATCGCGTCGTGGAGCGTGCGTGTCGTGATGCCGAGACGGTGCTTGCGGGCCAGCGCCGTCCGTGGCCGGCGGCGCCAGGCGATACGGGGGCCGCTTGGAGTGCGGGTTTGAGGCCTCCATGGGTGGACGACGCCGCCCGCGTGGGCCAGGCCGCGCAGCGATCGGAATGAGCCCCCTAATCGTCGGCCATCGGGACTGCGAAGCGATAACGAATCGAACAACAGAAGAAATGATCCGGCGCACCCCCTACCTAGCGTGCCAAATGTCGGATCTTGGGTTCCGGCAAAACCGTTGTGGTACAAACTATGGGGTGTGCATGAAGATCTCTCCTCCCGCCCTAGCTCGCCTACTCGCCGATCCCTAGACCTAGCTCGCTAGATTCCGAGAACAAGGGACACAATTTATACTGGTTCGGGCCACCGTTGTGGTGTAATACCCTAATCCAGTGTGGTATGGTGGATTGCCTTGTAGGCAGAGGAAGAACTAGTACATGGGGGAACAGCCTCCTCAGGAGAGGTGTTCTTGTGCTCGAGTGAGCTTTTGGGTGTGTGGCCTTCTATCTGATCAACTCAAGACGAGATCATCTCAATGGTGGTGGCTAGTCCTATTTATAGAGGCCCGGGTTCTCTCACCAAATATTGAGCGGGAAGGGATCCCACAACAGCCAAATTTGAAGGGGGGCAGCTAGTACAGGCTATCCTGACAGAAGGTGGTCTTCGCCTGCCAAAGGCTCCGGTGGTGACGCCGCCATGGGCTCCGCGATGACCTCCGCTCTGCCGTCCTGCTGGTCTTGGTCTTGTTGTACTGATATGGAAACCTTTGCCTCACGCCTCGGGACTCCTCGCTTGCGCCTCCTCCGTTAGCACCAAAGAGGAAATTGGCACCCTACACCAGCTGGCACCCGCCTGGCCTTGGTCGTCATTCCTCACGTCACGAGGGCCTCACGAGGTTCCCCTTGCCTTGGTATCTCCTCTCCTGAGGAGCCAGCCTAGTGAGGCCGCCCCAGGGGAGGTCTTGTGTCGTCCGCCTCGCGAGGCTTGGCCCCCCGCGAGGGTCTTGAGTGGTTGCTAAAGAGGTTGGGCCGTACCAGGCCGCCTGATGAGCCACGCCCTGGGCCGTAGGCAAGCAACTCTGGGTACCACTGTTCCCAGAACGCCGACAACCAGCCTCCCCCTCACACCTCCTAGAACACGCCCGCACCACTCAAACACCCTCAAGGGGCTTCTGTGCTCGGGATCGACCGGAGACCCGCCGCCTCGGGTCGTCGTCGATTCAAAGGTACACGCCTCCTCCACCCCCACTCTCACTCGATCTAGAACCACACGGACGCACTGATCGATTCCCCTCTCTTTTCCGCATCAATCGCAGGACGGACGATGATAGTCCTCCACCACCCATCGCGCCTCCGCCTAGCCACCTCGTCGTTGGCGGGCTAGGCCACCTCGTCAGCCAACTCCTCTTCCACCAGAACGACGACTCCCTGCCGAGCCCGACGCTACCTTCCCCACCTCCAGCCGTGCCCTATATCGCCGGCGGCGAGCTCTCCGTCAGCTCTGGACGAAGGTAGACGACGGCGGCCGTGGGCCCAATCCGTCAGCCTCACGCCCTGATGGGTGGGACCCACCCGTCATGTTCAAAAATGCACGCCCGTGCACCGGTTTGCCCGTCGGCTGAAGGCGTATTCCGCGTGTATGCCTTCGACGTGGCCACGCCACATGGGCTGTTTTCCCTCTGGTCCTGTTGCACTGTGGTCTTTCCGGCCCAGTGACATAGTGCCAATTTCCTTTTCTTTTTCTATGGATCTTCAAATAATTCTACAGATTTAAATATTTGACCAAATCAAATAATTCCTGTAATATTCCAACCTATTTAATGATGTAACTTTCACATATATTCATGAACCTTTTATGTACTGTTCAAATTTAAATTCAAATTTGAACAATGAAACATCTGTTTAAAAATCCAAGCATCCTATTCTGTCACCCAAAATCCAAAAATAAGAATTTTCCCATTCATAGTTTTTCTCCTGGAATTTTACAAAAATGTGTTGACATTTTTCTGAGCACTTTGACTTTTCAGTTTTATTATTGTCTTATTTTTTCCGTTATTTTCTTGTGAATATTAGATACCGTATTTTATGAAGTTGCTGAAGAAGAAGAAGGAGAAGGATTTGAAGACTTTTAAGACCAAGCCAATCCAGGCAAGCAGCCCTTTGACCATGACACCCCTCTTGTTCATCGGAACCCTTTTTCCGATTTGCATGACGATGAAATATGACAGTGGTAAACTTGTTGTGAACCACCACATGATGCATGCCCTACTCATGGCTTTACCTTGTTCATGAAAGCAATTAATTGTTGGTGCATAGTGTTGCAGGTGTACCCAGAACTCTTCATGGTTACAACCTTTCGAAGACCCCATCGGGTGCCCCTAATGCCCTTGGGTGATTTTGAACTACGGTCACCACTTGAGAAAGAAGTGGTGTATCGAAGAGAGCTTTTGGTGTGTCTGTGTAAAATGATGGATTAGATTTATGTGTGATTACCATCCCAACCAAACATGTGCAACCACTCTACCCCTTCATGTGATGGCGCATTAGTGATTACTTAGGCTGATACTAGCATAGTGCCCGCATTACAAGTGACGGGGGTGACTTGAGGTTACTCTCAGGACGGGGTCGTGCTTCGATAGGCGGCCATGCCTGTTTTCACAGGGCACCGGACACACCATTGGTCCCTTCATGTATGCGTGATAATGTAAAAAGGGCAGAGTCCCACGATCTTTTACTTATACATGAGGGTTGTACACCAACGAGTGGACCCTATGTTAGTATCGTCTAGGGAAAGGTAATGATCGGGTGCTTCCCCCGAGTACTTGAGGTACTGCGGGATCGTGGATGACACGAAACCTTCCCGGATCTTGTGGTTAAAGTGTGCAACCTCTGGAGAGTGTCAAACTATTCGAATATCCGTGTCCACGGTCATGGACAGTTGGGAGGTGCTACTTAAACTATGACCAGAAATTTTACAATCTTGGTGCATGTGTGTGTGGAAGAGAACTATTTGAGTCAAGTTGGTGACTTGACGTGTTGAATGAGCTAGTAATGATTCAAACTCTATTTATGTTGATATCAGTAACCTGGCCTCAAGGTTACCCAAGTTCATTGATGCATATCTCACAAGATGGTAGAACATCTCATCTAGCCTGAAGCTAGGCTGCTTATTTGTTGTACAACTTGCATTGTTTCTTTAAACCAAATCATGGGTTGCTTGCGAGTACATTCAAAGTACTCATTGGATTGCCACTGGTTATTTAATTGGCCAGGCATGGAAGAGCAGGAATTTGAAGAAGAGTTCTTTGGAGATGAACATGCGAACTAGGACGCTTTCCTAGTCAGAATGCCTGTAGGGTTAAGGTAGATGGCATGGGTTCTACTTATCTATGACGCCTTCCGCTATTTGAGTTTATTTACTGTTCAACCCATGAGGCTTTATCTATGTAAGACTTGACCACAATGGTCATAATTTGTGTAAGATGGTATGTATGGATGTAAGACTCTTGTTATTCAGCTTTTGTGTGTTCAGTGAGCATTGATCTCTAGGATCACCGTACACGTGCATTCGGTGATCTCGCCTTGCCAGTCGGGGTCCCCACAGAGCTGGTAGCAGAGCCATCCTGACTGTAGGAAGCCTTAGTTAGCATGGGCGTTAGTTAGGATGAGACCATTTTCATAAATCTTCTGAACCTCTCTTCTTTTCTAAACCTTGTCAAGCCTGAGATATAATCAGCTTATTAACCCTCTCCCATTCAACCCTTGTAGATGGCCGCTGTACCTGAAGATCTCCTGACCAGTGGGTTCCCCTTGCTTCTTGAGGATAGCCTCCAGTAGTGCCAGTTTCACCGAGCACCCATCCTCACCTACCTTGAGCATTGGGTTAGCGACACCGTGGTAGAGTACCATGTGGAAGTGATCGTGAAGGCAAACGATCCTCCCACAAGTTGGTTCTTCGAGGGACCTCATATGGCAACACTACGCCTCGCTGTCGAGGCAGCTGCACTCAAGGCACTGACCCGCCTCCGATAACTTCTTCCGGAGATGGCAGTCAAGATGACAATCCGCTTCTTGCCTTACCGGAAGGAAGGTGAAGATGAGAGCAGCGCACGAGCCCCTCTACTGAAGGAAGGACTTCCACTTCGATTCCAGACCTACTTCAGCCTTTGTGCCGATAGCTTGGCACAAGAGTTGGCCTCGGAATCAATGAAGCTCCGAGAAGAACTCCACAAGACCGAGGCACTTCTTTGACGAGCACAAGAGAAGACAGATAGGATCAAGAAGGAAGGTGCGCCTCCTGGGCAACCTGCTATCGCATATCGAGGCAGAAGACCCTCAGGAGATATATCGTCCAAGGATGAAGAACCACCCCAACGACGTCTTATGACGGCAAGGGAATTTCGCAAGCTCTTTCCTGCACCACCGGCAAAACAACGCCGCGTTCAACTCCTCCACTCCCCTACACCTTCATGTGACAGAGGAGCCCAGATAGATAAAGACAAGGAGGAAGATCCGGAAGAGCCAGAATACACGACCGAGGATATGCCAGCTCGTGACCTCTATGGTAGGATAGTTCGTGTAACCCCTATGCAAAGTCGATTCCTTGTAGTGGTTCATATGAAACCATCTAGTGTTTGCTTTTGTCGTGTTTTGATGAAAGTCGTACCTTCCCTTCAGGAACATGTAAACGACTACATCACCCATTTGGATTTTAATGAATGAGTTTTGGCCTTTTGGCCCTTGCATGAAAAAATTAGTGTCCTACCCACCCCTTACTAGGCACCCATCTTTATTGCTTTCCCCTCATTCTTCCCAATCATAAGACCTTGATTGCTCCAACAGGAGCCTGTTGTAACTCATACTAGTACCTCTACCCAGCAGCCCGAAGCCGGAGCATCTGCCCAAGCAGAGGCCAGCCAAGACCAAACCCACGATCAAGCTCCACCACCACCTCCCCCGAACATGGACATGGCTCAGCTTCTCCAAGCCTTCCGAGAGGAACGCCAAGCTAACACTACATCCCTCCAGATGATTACTCAAGCCGTCACCAACAACCGCCAGCCGGCGGGGAATGGCAATGGACGTTCCACGTTGGTGGAGTTCAAGAAGCATGCACCGCCAACCTTCATCGAGACTCATGAACCCCTGGATGCAGACGACTGGGTCCGCACCATTGAGGACTTGCTGGAACTAGTCGGCTGCACTGAAGACCGTGAGAAGGTTGCTTATGCCGCCCACTGTCTCGGGGCAACTACTAGAGCTGGGTGGGATGGATTCAAGGTCATGCATGCTGGGCAAGACATCACTTGGAATAACTTCAAGGCAAAATTCCGCAAGGCCCATATTCCTTCCGGAATCATGGCTATCAAGAAGCATGAGTTCCGAGCCCTGAAGCAAGGATGTGGCACAGTCAAGGAGTACATGCAGAAGTTCAGTGTTCTGTCAAGGTATGCCCCTGAAGATGTCAGCACTGATGCTGCAAAAAGGGAGCGCTTCATGGAAGGCCTCAATCAGACTCTACAGTACTCGCTTGTCGTATGTGGCTGCCCAACCTTTCCTGACTGGGTGAACTAAGAACTCATGCTTGAAGACAAGCGACGTGCTCTGGAGGACACTCGCACGCGCAAGATGATCAGCAAGGGAAGCTCCAGTAACCAGAAGCCTAGCCCGTGGCAGCCTGCCCCAATCAGGCCAACCTATCAGCAGCCAGGAGCTCTCGCACCTCGCACCAACTATTAGCCTCAGCAGTATGCTAACCCAAGGCCAGCTTTCAACAACCCCAGTAACACTAGTGGCAACAAGATCAACAACCCAAACCAAGTCACTTGCTTTGGATGTGGTCAGTCAGGACACATCTCAAGGGTGTGCCCAAACAAGAAGCCCGATGCCCCGCGCCCCAATGCGCAGAACCCAGGACAAGGCCGCGGGATGCCACCAAGGAACCCAGCTCCTCGCAACCTACCCAACAATGGTAGGGCGCGTGTGAATCATGTCACTGCAGAAGAAGCCCAGGAAGACCCAGACGTCATACTGGGTATGTTCCTTGTCAACTCAGCACCTGCAACTGTCTTGTTTGATTTTGGAACCACGCATTCATTTGTCACTCAAAGATTTGCAATAAAAAGTGGCATGACCCCTACACCCTTGAATAACCCCATGGTGGTACAAACCCCCGGAGCAGAGATGAGAGCCAAGATAGGCTGTAAGGGAGTCGATATCGTCATTAACGGTGTAGATTTCCTAGCAGACCTTATCGTCCTGAGATCACAAGGCTTGGATGTGATCTTAGGAATGGATTGGCTCAGCAAGCACCAACGCTTGTTATATTGTGCCAATCGCACAGTCACTGTGACAAATGACCAAGGAGTCGAAGTTAAGTTTGCCTCGAACTCCTCTTCTGCTCAAGCCGCCCAAGTTAATTGTCTGTCTGAAGTTGGATTGGAGCAAGTGCCAGTAGTATGCGAGTATCCCGATGTATTTCCTGATGAACTACCAAGAATGCCTCTTGTCCTTGACATTGAGTTCGTCATCGAGCTCATGCCCGGGGCAGGACCCATCTATAAGAATCCTTATAGAATGGCGACGGAAGAATTAGCAGAATTGAAGAAGCAACTGGAAGAGCAGCTGAGGAAGGGATTTAACTGCCCTAGTGCCTCCCCTTGGGGATCACCTGTTATGTTTGTGGCAAAAAGGGACAGTACCATCCGCTTATGCATTGACTATCGTTCCCTCAATGAGGTTACAATCAAGAACAAGTATCCACTCCCCAAGATTGAAGATCTGTTTGATCAACTAAGTGGAGCCAAGGTGTTCTCCAAGATCGACCTCAGATTTGTGTACTACCAGCTGAAGATCAGACTCCAAGATATTCTGAAGACGACATTTGTGACCAGATATGGCATGTATGAGTGCATGATCATGTCATTTGGATTGACCTATGCCCCAGCTTACTTCAAGTATCTCATGAATAAGGCCTTCATGGAATATTTGGACAAGTTTGTTATTGTCTTCATTGATGACATTCATGTCTTCTCGAAGACGGAAGAAGAGCACGAGCAACATTTGAGGATGGTCCTAGACAAGCTTCGAGAGCACCAACTATACGCCAAATTCAGCAAATGTGAGTTCTGGCTGCATAAAGTTGGATTCTTGGGTCATGTCTTGATCGAGGAAGGATTGTCGGTAGATCCCGCGAAGATTGAAGCAGTGACCCAATGGCAGTCCCCAGCAACCGTCAAGGAAGTCAGAAGCTTCCTCGGACTTGCGGGTTATTACCGCAAATTCGTGGAAGGATTCTCCAGCATTGCCCGGCAAATGACTCAGCTCCTGAAGAAGGACAAGAAGTCCGAATGGACGCCGAAGTGCGAAGAAAACTTCCAAGAACTCAAGAAGAGATTGACCACCACCCCAGTTCTGGCAACACCTGACATTCACAAGGAGTTCGTGATATATTGTGATGCCTCTCGAACCGGATTGGGAAGCGTTCTGATGCAAGAAGGCCGAGTCATAGCTTACCTTTCAAGGCAGCTACGACCTCATGAAGAGAACTACTCTACTCATGATTTTGTGTTAGCGGCAGTGGTTCACGCTTTGAAGACATGGAGACATTACGGGAAGCGGTGTGAGACATACACATACCACAAAAGTATGAAGTATATTTTCACTCAAAAGGAATTGAACATGAGGCAGCAAATATGGTTGGAACTAATCAAGGGTTATGACCTCAGTGTTCAATATCACCCCGGGAAGGCTAACGTGGTAGCTGATGCCTTAACCAGAAAGGCTTGCTCCCTGAATGACATAGTTAAAGGAAAGCAGCCAGCACTGTTTGAAGAGCTGGAAGAGTTTGGCTTGGAATTGCTTACCCATGGATTTCTAGAACATCTAGAAGTCAAACCAACCCTGATGGATGAAGTCAAGGAAGCACAGAATGGACACACAAGCATTGAAGGCATCAAGAATAAGATGAAGCTAGGCAAGGCCCCAGGATTCTCCGAAGACGAGCACGGGATTGTTTGATACAAAGGCCGCATCTGCATACGAAACAAGATGGAGCTGAAGAATTTGATCCTGCAAGAAGCCCACGACACTCTGTATTCCATCCACCCCGGAGGAACCAAGATGTATCAAGACTTGAAGAAAAGATTTTGGTGGCACGGGATGAAAAGAGAGGTTTCCACATATGTTCCAAAGTGTGATGTATGCCAAAGGGTCAATGCTGAGTATCAGCGACCTGCTGGATTGCTCCAACCACTTAAGGTTCCCGAGTGGAAATGGGATAAAGTCGGAATGGATTTCATCACTGGACTACCTAGGTCGAATAGGGGACATGACTCAATCTGGGCATAGTCGACCATTTGACCAAAGTAGCCCATTTCATTCCTGTTAAGACTACCTATGATGGCAACTAGCTGGCAACTCTATACATCGACAGAATTGTAAGCCTTCATGGTGTTCCTAAGGAGATTGTGTCAAATCGAGGAACCCAGTTTACCTCGAGGTTTTGGAAGAAGTTCCAAGAGGCCATACCAAGTTGTCTTTCAGCACTGCTTTCCACCCGTAGACCGGAGTTCAGCCAGAGCGAGTGAATCAAATACTCGAAGACTTGCTCCGAGCCTGTGTCTTGGCATATGGAGCCAAGTAGGAAGATTGCCTCCCGTTTGCCGAGTTCTCCTACAACAACAGTTATCAGTCAAGCCTTCAGATGGCACCATTTGAGGTGTTGTACGGACGCAAGTGCCGCACACACCTCAATTGGTCAGAGACCGGAGAAGGGATAGTCCTTGGACCAGATGTTCTCCGTGAATCAGAAGAACAAGTACAGTTAGTCAGAGAGCGTTTGAAGACCGGCAAGTCGAGACAGAAGAGCTATGCTGACACTCAACGCCGACAAGTGAAATTCCAAGTCAGAGACCATGTGTACCTGCGGGTAACTCCTCTTATGGGAACCAAGCATTTCCATGTTAAGGGGAACCTCGTACCAAGATTTATTGGCCCCTCTAAAATCACCACACGACGAGGAGAAGTGGATTACCAGTTGGAACTACTATCGGCGTTTTGGGAATGGGGGTACCAGACTTGCATGCCTGCGGCCCAGGCCATGGCTTGTCGGGCGGCCTGGTACGGCCCAGCATCATCAGCAACCACTCAAGACCCTCGCGAGGGGCCGAGCCTCCCGAGGCAGACGATGCAAGACATCCCCTGGGGCGGCCTCACTAGGCCGGCTCATGAGGATCGAAGATATCAAGCCAAGGGGTACCTCGCGAGGTCCTCGTGATGTGAGCAGTGATGACCAAGGCCAGGCGGGCGCCAGTGGGCGTAGAGTGCCAGTTTCTTCTTTGGTGCTAAAGAAGCAGGTGCAGACAAAGAGTCCCGAGGCGTCAGGCAAAGGATTCCATATAGGTGCAACAAGACCAAGACCAGCAGGACGGCAGAGTGGAGGTCATCGCGGAGCCCACGGCGGCGTCACCACCAGAGCCTTTGGCAGGCGAAGACCACCTTTTATCAGGATAGCTTGTACTAGTTGTCCCCCTTCAAATTTGGCCGTTGTGGGATCCCTTCCCGCTCAATCTTTGGGAAGAGGACCGTGGACACTATAAATAGGACTAGCGACCACCATGGGGATCATCTCATCGTGAGTTGATCAGTTAGAAGGCCACACACCACAAGTTCACTTGAGCCCAAGAACCCCTCTCCTCAGGAGGCAGTTCGTCCATGTACTAGTTCTTCGTCAGCCTACAAGGCAATCCACCACACCACACTGGATTAAGGTATTACACCACATTGGTGGCCCGAACCAGTATAAACCTTGTGTCTCTTGTTCTTCGGATCTGATGAGGTAGGCCTAGGTATCGGCGAGTAGACGAGCTATGGCGAAAGGAGAGATTTTCGTGCGCACCCCAGAGTTCGAACCTCAAGGGTTTTGCCGGAACCCAAGATCCTACATTTGGCACGCCGGGTAGGGGTGTGCCAAAACTTCCCTTCCGTCGCCCCGTGCTCCGTCGTCCCATCGGTTCCATGGCCGGCGCTCGCAGAGCCCGTGTTGAGCGGCGGGCTGCCCTTGCCGCCCGCGTCGCTCAGACTGCTCCTGCCGGCGGACCAGCCCACCGTTCTCCATCGCCAGCCGATGCCGCCTCCAGCCCGACGCGGCATGAACAGCCGGCCTCGTTCCCACACCCCTCCATGCGGCGAGACGGGCGCACCGTGACCCCGTCACTAACCCCAGCGGTCTCGTCATCTCGTGCCCGTCGCGGACGCGCGGACGCGCAGGCTGTGTTGCTCATGGCACGCGAGCTCCTGTGCTACCGCCCCATTGGGGACTTCTACGAAGAATGGCTCGACCGCATCGCCGAGCTCGTCAGCGCCGCTGGGGGCTCTCCAGCGCCGTCCCTTTCCCTACCTTGTCCGCCTCGCCATGCGGACGACGAGGCCCATGAAGCTCCACTGCTACCCCTGTGTCAAGGCATTATCCAAGACCCAAGGCACGAGGCCCCACAACATGACCGCCCATGTGTGGTGCCAGTGCATGAAGAAGGAAGCTGTCAAGAGATCCAGCGGCCCCGCAGGGGAGCGCCAGCTCTCCCCCCACCGCCGCGTCGAGACTGCACGCCCCCCGCCGCGGCGGCACGCGAGGACCAAGATCAAGCTCCACCTCCCCAACAAGCTCCGGTGGCGACAACAAGCTGCAAGGCCCTTGCCCCAGAGCAGCGCAACGTCAACTAGCCTGGGAAGTTCAAGCCCGACCTGCCTCCATGTTATGACGACACCCTCGACCCTGCGGAGTTCCAGCAGCTCTACGAGCTGAGCATCGAAGCGTCCAGCGGCAACGATAAGATCATGGCGAACTGGTTCCCCATGGCCCTCAAAGATGGCGCGCACTCGTGGCTCCTGAACCTGCGCGCGGGATCGATCTCGAGCTAGAGCGAGATGCGCGAGCGGTTCATCGCCAACTTCCAGGGCACCCGAGACCGCCCCCCGGCCACAGGAGACCTGCATCTTATCAAGCAACAACTATGAGAAACCCTACAGAAGTTCATCCAAAGCTTCAACAGTGTCCGCGTCAAGATCCCCAAGGTCACGGACGAGGCCATCATTTCGGCGTTCTCAGATGGTGTCCGCGACATCAAGATGAAGGAGGAGCTCGCCATCCACGAAGATTTGTGCACGTCCCTGGAGCTGTTCAACCTTGCGACCAAGTGCACCAGAGATAAGGAGGGGCGCCTCTCCCTCGTCGAGCTCCCCGTTGCTGAACCTGAAGACAAGAAGGCCAAGAGCAAGGACGTCAAGTGCAAGGGAGCGGTGGTGCTCACAGCTGAACCGGAGATGAAGCGCAGCCGCGACTACCCAGAATCCTCCAAGAGCGGCCGGGCGTATTGCGCCTTCCACAACGTGCACAACCACAATACTCATGACTGTCAAGAGCTCAGGACCCTCCGTGAAGGACTCATCATCCAATGCCCCGAGCGCGGGAACCGTGGCTACGGCCGCGGGGGAAGTCGGACCGGGGGACGTTGGGACGACCGCGGCCCCCGCTAGGAGTGGCGTGATCAACCTCGGGAGGACCGCTGGCGCGATCAGCCCCGTGATGATGCCTGGAGAGACCAGCCTCGTGAGGAACGCCCTCATGGCAATGCTGGCCTTCCACCTCTACCGCCACAAAGGAGAAACGATGACCAGGAAGAGGGGGCTGGGGCTTCCAGGAGCCACGTGCCATCGCATGCATCTTGGGCAGATCTCAAGCCCCAGCTTCTCAGTGCCTCTTCAAGCAGTTCGTCCGGGAAGTAAATGCGGCTTTCCCCAAGCTCGAGGCTACTCGCCCACTCAGGTGGTCCAGATGCCCCATCACCTTCAGTTCAGCAGAACAGCTCAAGTGCGTGGCTATGGTCGGCGCCCTCCCGATGCTTTGTTCGCCAGTCATCAGCAACGTCCAAGTTACCCAGACCCTCATCGATGATGGCGCAGGGCTCAACGTCCTATTCATCGAGACATTCAACAGCCTCCAAGTACCCTAGGATCAGCTGCTACCTAGCAAGCCCTTCTCTGGAGTGACTGACGGCTCCACCATCCCCGTAGGGTAGGTCCTCCCGCCTGTCACCTTTGGCAAGCGCGAGAACTACCACACTGAGCTCGTCGACTTCGATGTCGCCCACATCCATCTCCCATACAACGCCATCCTCGGGTACCTAGCCCTGGTCATGTTCATGGCAGTGACTCACCACGGCTACAACGTCCTCAAGATGCCGGGAAGCAGCGGCGTCATCACCATTGCCTGTGAAGAGAAGGATGCAGTGTGCTCGCTCGAGCGCGCTTACCAGGCGACAGCAGTCGAGGATCCAGACAATGACAACATCATCTACCCACCTGAAGTCGTCCCCAAGAAGAAGATGCAGCTACTCGCCCTGGAGCCTCATGGGGATGCAGCACCTGGCGGCAGCCCCTCGGGACAAACACCTAGGGAGGGGCCGCCTCCCTCTCTCGCATAGAAAGGCGCGCCCGGCACCCCCCTTAGGCTGGGCTCAGGGGCTCTCCTTTGGAGGGCCTCTGACTTAGCCAGTGTCACGAGGGAGGTGCTCGGGCATCATGTGGAGGAGTGCTTTGCCGCACACTCCCCTCCGGAGGCCTCAAGGCGTGAGGCACCAAGTGCTCAGGAGTTCATCAGCCAGACCATCGAAGACCTACAGGTGCCAAGAGCAATGCGGGGCAAGCGCCGTCCGGCACCTCCGAATGCAGCTGTCGGCCCAGGCTCAGGCGACGAGCTGCACGTCAGCGTCAACGTCCCTGCACTCAACAGGATGGCATCTCAGGAGCTCCACTGGCCTTCCCAGGTGGGCCGGTGCCAGGGTCCCCCTCACAGCTATGTTGCATTCCCTTCAACCTGCCGAACCAAGCGACCCTGCACCAGCGCCATATGCGGGAAGTCCTGGCGACTCACGAGGCCAGGCATAAGGATATCTAGACAGAGTTGGACTCGGCGCTCAGCAAGATTTGGGGATCCCCAGAGCCTCACGAAGTGCTAGAGCTAGACGGCGCGTGAGGAGCAGCATCATCATCGAGCATTGTCAGATCTTGGGTTCCGGCAAAACCCATGAGGTTTGAACTCTGGGGTGCGCACGAAGACCTCTCCTTCCGCCCTAGCTCGTCTACTAGCCGATCCCTAGGCCTAGCTCATCAGATCTCAATAACAAGGGACAAGGTTATACTGGTTCGGGCCACAGTTGTGGTGTAACACCCTAATCCAGTGTGGTGTGGTGGATTGCCTTGTAGGCTGATGAAGAGCTAGTACATGGATGAACTGCCTCCTGAGGAGAGGGGTTCTTGTGCTCGAGTGTGCTTATGGTATGTGGCCTTCTAATCAACTCAAGATGAGATGATCCCCATGGTGGTGGCTAGTCCTATTTAGAGTGGCACAGGTCCTCTTCCCAAATATTGAGCGGGAAGGGATCCCACAACGGCCAAATTTGAAGGGGGACAGCTAGTACATGCTATCCTAACAAAAGGTGGTCTTCGTGTGCCAAAGGCTCTGGTGGTGACGCCGCCGTGGGCTCTGCGATGACCTCCGCTCTACCGTCCTGCGGGTCTTGATCTTATTGCACTTATGTGGAAACCTTTGCCTGATGCCTCGGGACTCCGCACCTGCACCTGCTCCTTTGACGTTAAAAGTGACGACCAAGGCCAGGCGGGTGTTTGCCAGGCTGCAGAGGCTTGGAGTGACGGCGTCTATGGTGGCGAGGGAGTTCATCCAGCGCCGCAGCGCCCCGCTTCAGTGCCACTCTTAGCCGATGTGGGCCTTCTCCGGCCCCGGGGACCGCATGAGGCTCCACGCGTCTACCATCCCTCGCGAGGTGCAGCACATGGTGCTCGAGGTCCTGACAGGCGATCCGATGCCAGCCCGCTTACCTGAGGAGGGCTGCCTCCTGTACCGCTGTTCAAACAGGGTGGAGTTCGTGAGGTAAATGCCCTCCTTTGAAGAATGGGGCCTTCATCTTCTCGGCCTTGTTGGGTCTCGCGAGAACCCTATCTATGTGGCGCCCTTGCCTGCTGTTGTCGAGGTGGTTGTCCCAGAAGTGGCCGCGGGGGACGATCGCTGCTGAGTGCTGGTGGCGCTGCTTCTTCTGTGTTGGTGTCCCCTGAGGTTCCTAAGGCGTCGCCCTCCGGGGCTTAGGAGAGTCGCCCAGAAGGGGCGGCTGAGGTGCAAGTGCCGCCTGATGCTCCTAAGGCCGAAGCCGCCGTGGCCTCTTCGCATCGTCCTGGTACGGGAGCAGGGGGCCCCGCCCGATCTAGCGCTTCTGGAGGCGCCTCCTCTAGAGATGCCCCGGTTGTGACTGATGTTATCGATCGCTTCCGGGGCTTTGGCTGGCTCAGGCCGAACTTTGAAGCTCTTCGCAAGAGGGGGAGATCTCCCGGCTGCGGCGACGTCGCCTTCCAGCCGCTGAAGCTGAGAAAGTACATTGCCATAGACGAGTGAGTATCTCTTCTTTGGAACTTCTTGTGTGTTGCCTTCCTTCATTACCACGATTCCTCAAGGCCCCTCCTGCCAAGGCGAAGACGCCTACTAAGAAGCCGGCCCCTGCGGCCCCGAGCTCTTCGTCAGCCCAGATCGCCCTCGATCGATGCGCCACCTCTGGCGTGAGGCCATCCACGAGGTCGGATGCGCCAGCCTGGCGCCTCAACCCTGCGTTCTTGTCGTTCCTTCTTCGCGGTTTCGCCTGGGGACCGGGGGCGTGCCAAGGGCTCCCCCCATGGTCCTCGAACGCAGTGGGGCCGCCTTGGCCCTGGCGTCTTCTTTAAGTGGTGGGTTCCAGCCCCTCCGGGTCCCAGCCGAGGCCCGAGAGATGACTGGGGTGGAGGAGACCCTGGTCCCGCCTTCGGGGGAAGACAAGTCTCCTCAGGATTCTTCAACTGCTCTTGGCGCCGAGGAGGGCCCTGGCTTCCTGCTGGAGTCGGCGCGCAGGCGCGAAGCCACCAACCGCGAGCTTCTCCGGGAGGCGATGAATGCGTTGGGCCGACTTGGGGGAGAGCTTGAGGGAGTCGACGACTGTCTTGAGGCTGAGGGTCTTCACACTACAAAAAAAAACACTTCCGTGATGATACGTGTTTGTCACAGTAGGTCACGTTTTCTATCATGCATGGACATCCATGACAACTTTATGACAGAATCAAAATAGTCATACATGTGCTGTCGTAGAAGTGTTCCATGACATTACCAAAATTATCATCACGGAAGTGTCCACTTCCATGACGATAAATCGCGCGTCACAGAAGTGCATTCGTCAAGGGTGACCGACACGTGGCATCCACCGTAACGGAACGTCGTTAAGCTATCGACCCCGGTTTTGGATCCGATAACCCGTTAACAGCCCCAACCAATGGGGATTTTCCACGTGTAAAGTCATCATTGGCCGGAGGAAACACGTGTTGCCTCACCGTTGGGACAGATGGCATACACTCATTGGACAAGAGGCGCCTATGATAGGTCGACACGTGGCACGGCCCAACAGTGGCCCATTCCGGTGAAAAAGGCTGGCCTACTAAAAAATAGCAGGCCGGTCCATATAGGGCATACTTGTGTCAGGTCCATTTAAGCCCACGACCCATACGAGATGTGCCAATTGGGCCCGTCAACTGCCCGTTAAAGATTTGACACCATTGCAGCCCATCGTCAGTTCGAGCCCGATAACAGCCCGCTATATATTTGGGCTCAATATCGGCCCGATGAGATTTCGGCCTGTTAACGGCCTGTTCAGTGGATGGGCCAATTTTCATGATGTACATCTTTCGGCCTTTAAGCGTCCCATTTAAATATTGGGCTAATTTCCGGCGCGGTGTGTCTTTCAGCCTGTTGACGGCCCATAAATCAGTTGGGCCATTTATAGTGGGACCTGAGTTTCGGCCTTTTAGCGACCCATTTAAGGGTTGGGCCAATTTCTGGCCTGGTGTGTCTTTCAGCCTGGTGAAGGCCCATATATCTGTTAGGCCATTTCTAGTTGGACTTGAGTTTTGGCCTTTTAGCGACCCATTTAAGTGTTGGGCCAATTGCCGGCCCTATGTGCCTTTCAGCCTGTTAACCGACCATAAATGAGTTGGGCCATTAGTAGTCGGGCCTGAGTTTTGGCCTTTTAACAGCCCATGCCCTTCATGGTCCAATACGAGCCCGGTTTCTCTTTCGGCCTGCTAAAGGCCCACAACACAGTTGGGCCATTTACAATATGACCTGACTTTTGGCCTCTTAGCGGCCCATGCTCTTCATGGTCCAGTACAAGCCCGCTGTCTCTTTCGGCCTGCTAAAGGCCCATAGTATAGTTGGGCCATATGTAGCCCGAACTTAGTAACGGCCTGTTAACGGCCCGTGAAATAAATTGGGCCCACCTGTTGCCCGCTTCGATGTCAGCCTGTTAACGACCCGGGAGTTAAGAGGGCCGACCATTAACTTTTGGCCTGGTAACGACCCATTAACTTAATGGGCCCACTAAAGTTCGTACATGTCTTTAGGCCAAATTAGATGATTTGAGCCCATTACGACGAGCAATTATGCACAGGACCAAAACCGATCAAGCAAAGGTACGGCATACAGGGAAAAATGTTGCACATCCAACAAATATTACAGGAAATTACATCCAATGGGCAATCAAAGATTGATGCCAGCGCAAATCAATGAACAGAACCTAACGATCTACAACGTCACAATCTGAAACCTTAGCACGGATGACGCCCATAAGCATGTGGGCAAGTTCTTGCTGCTTTGCTACACTGTCTCTGAAAACATTGATCAGTTGTTGTGTCGCACGTCTCTGCACCTCTGATTCCTCCACCATTTCCATCATTCCTTTAGCCATTAATTGGTTCACAAACATACATTTTTTCCGTTGCATTCGAGACAGAGGATACTGAACAGATTCAGATGGTGATTTTGGCAGGCTTGTAATATTGATAGGGGAGAGTGTCTCGACCACTGCATCATAACATAAATTAGGAGTGGAAACAAACAGATTAATTATGAGTTATTGGCATATTACCTGGCCTAGATTTATTGGAAAGAAACAATGGGGTTGCCTTGCTGTTTTCAGAGTTTGTCTTCTTCTCTTCAGCAGCCTGTACCAAATTAAGACACTAGCATTGCTATCATTCGCCAAGTCCGATAATAGTAAAGCAACTGGCACAATGAACGTTTGGGCAACTAGCCAACACCAAATTAACACAATATGGCACAGCTATCATCAGCCAGGTAAGGTAATACGAAAGCAACGTTGACATAATGAATGAATGGGCAACCAGAGCAGCACTACAATTCAGTAATGTGCATGATATGAGATAGTACACTCATGCAGCTCAGTATGCAAAACTACCAGGCAGTTTTCCGTACCAAAATCAACATTGGCGCCTTTAACATTTTGCTACAACTAATTTTAGACTAGACAAAGGTTGGATTCACGCCGATTAACAAAATACATAGTGATATAAAAATATAGTGATATACAATAGGTACTTACATCAGCATTGGAGCATAGAGAATTCCCGCAAGATATTTTCCTCGAATACAATGCCAATGAAGGAAATATTCTATCATTTAACCTTATTTTATAAAAGATATATGGGTAAGAAACATGTAGAAAATATGATCAGAATGCTATAAAATTTCATGATGCGAGGATATGCACACGCTTCTTAGAATGGAGTTGACATTCTTTGGCTAGATTGGAGCGGACTAGTTCTTTGGCTGCTGGAATCTGCTTATTATCAGTGGGAGTTGGGTTTCTCTGTGCTGGAGTAGTATCTATGAAAAATGGAGTTGGTTTATTATCTACTGGTGTTTGGATCTTTTGCACAGACCTGGATTGTAACCCTTCAGATTCTAACATACTCGTCTTCCCCTTGCATTCCTTATATAGAAGAATTGTGCTTCAATTATAAAACATGCTACAGCAAAGATGGAATAGGTACTGAAGAATAGAAAGGCATGACATATTGACATGTATTCCCTCCATACGGAAATAAATGGATGGGTCTAGGCGTATTTCAGTTCTAGATACATCCAGTTTTATCCATTTATGCGACATGTAATCCGAACGGAGGGAGTATGATGTAAGAGGTAGGGATACGACAGGACAACAATGTAAAAAAACACTGAAAACCCACTGCAGAACCAAAGTAATCAAACCCATTGATATGAGATAGTACAGTCATGCAGCTCAGGATGCAAAACTACCAGGCAGTTTTCCTTACAAAAATCAACATTGTGGCCATTAATCATACATTTTGCTACAACTAAATTTAGATCAGATAAAGGTTGGATTCACGCCTATTAACAAAATACATGCTGATGTAAAAATATAGTGATATACAACAGGTACTTACATATGCATTGGAGTACAAAGAATTCATGCAAGAATCTTTCCTCACAGACGATACCAGTGCATAAATTCTTCTATCTGTTAAGCTTGTTTTCTAAAAGAGAGATGGGTAAGAAACATGTAGAAAATATGATCAGCATGCTATAAAATTTCATGGCAAGGATACGCACACGCTTCTTAGAATGGAGTTGACATATTTTTGCTGGACTGGAGTGGACTAGTTCTTTGGCCACTAGAATATGCTTATTATTAGTAGAAGTTGGGTTTCTCTGTGCTGGAGCAGTATCTATAAAAACTGGAGTTGGTTTATTATCTCCTCGCGTTTGGATCTTTTGCGAAGACCTGGTTTTTAACCCTTCATATTCTAACATAGTTGTCTTCCCCTTGCATGCCTTGTATAGAAGAATGATGCTTCAATTATAAAACATGCTACAGCAGAGAGATGGAATAGGTACTGAAGAACGGAAAGGCATGACATATTGACATGTATTCCCTCCATCCAGAAAAAAATGGATGGATCTAGGCGTATTTCAGTTCTAGATACATCTTTTTTATCCATTTCGGCAACATGTAATACGGACGGAGGGAGTTTGGTGTAAGAGCTAGGGATACGACAGGACAACACAGTAAAAAAACACTAGTTGAATGTAAAAATGTATGCTAGCAGAATACGTAAAGAAAAAACTAAGGCAACATACACTTGTATGATTGGGAAACTAAGATGGCATTGCAACAGAGCACTAGAACAACACTTCAATGTAAAAAAACATGGTATGGTAGACATATGAAGTACGTACTGATGAATAACAATGCATAAGATATTCAGAAGCATGATGTCCAAATTAAGCAGATGGCATTGCGATAGAGTAAAACGACAGTACTTGAATTTGAAAACATGTTATCATGAATGGAATAGGTACTGAAAAATAGGAAGGCATGACATATTTACATGCATGATCAGCATGCTAAGCACATGGCATTGCAATAGAGTAGATACACTCCAGGACATTATATGCATGTTGTACCCATATCACAGGCCAAGTTAGAGCGAGGACCTTGTGGGGTGAAGAGGATTAAACATCTTTCTGCAAGTCTTCTGAAGAACTACCTTTACATGTTCCATCATATTGGGTATCATTGACATCAAGTTTATTGGCCTTTACATTGCTCCATGAGGTTCTTGTGGATATATCAGTGTGTGCAATTATATCTGGCATGCATGGAAGACAACTAGTAGTTAGGTTTATGTAATGTGTGCATGTAGGAGACGACATAAATAGTAGGACTGGGGTTAACTAGCAGCAACAGGTCTCAAAAACTAAAGGGAGAACACTGATGAAAGGTATAGAATATGTATCGTTTGTACTCGAGATTAACTGGATGGCACACAAAAGTATTAAAGAACAACATAGGTAATACTAGAAGTGGTATAATACTATGGAACAACGTATGGGATAGCATTGGCTGATGGATGATAACTATGGAACAACGTTACCCAAAGAACAAGTATCTTAGCTGAACTATGGAACATCGTTAACTCCTGAACAAAACCCGTAAGAGATCAGCATGAATATATAGTGAAATGTGATAATCTATTTTCCATGCATTGATGAATAACAAAGCCATAAATGATGCACACAAGTAAGATGAGGGTACAACCTATCTGGATGCCATACATAGGATTGAGCATCATGTGCTGACTTGTCGATGGCCCTGCAGTTGTTGTGGCTGTCCATGTCGGGCACGCGCATTCGGTGTAGGGAACTATTGAGTGGGGACTATAGCTCCCTTCTGGTGTATGCTTCCCTGTTGGAGCAGCTGCGGTGAGTCGAAAGACGGTGTGGCTGAAGATGCAGATAACGTATAACGTTAAGAACAACACATCTCTTTGATCTCAAGAAATACACTAAGAGATCAACAACAAGGTACGAGAGTGGTCACACGTCTGTTGACTGACACTAAATTGGGGTCACACGATTTTATTTTATTTTGGTGCTGTCTGATCTACGGCGGATGGCTTGATGGCCGTCTTGTGCCTCCCGGCTGACACTGTTAGGAATCTTCCCCGAAGAGTCAGCGACCAACAGCAGAGCAGCTTGCCTCCGCCGTCCGTGGCCCCGGCCAAAACCCCGCTCCCCGCCCCACCGCACTGCCGTGGTTGCGCCGCCCCCGGGCCGATCCACAAAGACTCACTGTCATCTAGATCGGGCGCCGGCAGTACCTTGAACCCACGCAACTCTAAGATAGCCATCTAAGTGCTGCTTCCGCGGCGAACTTGCGGCCCTGCACCCTTACGTTAGACACCAGCCAACCGGCAGCCTAGCAGCTCCGCCACCTCGAGGGGTGTTGCTTCCCATTGGGAATCGATTGGCCCAGAATAAAAATTTAGACAACTGATGCCTAAATAAAGCGATTTGAGATGAGTGTGTGACCTATCTTTCGGCAGGGTGAAGTAGGCAGGTCCAGCTACCGAGTCAGTGAGGCCGGCGCGGTTGCGGTGGCCATCGGCGGCAGGGAAACAGCGATGTCGTGGCGGTGGACGGCTACGGGGAAGCAGCGTCGGGACTCTAGACGGATCCGAAGTTGGAGCCGCTCCGGCGCCGTGAACAACAACGGGGGTGAATCGGCTCCGGTACAGTTCACGCGGCCGTCGTCGAGGCAGCTCCAACAGCACGGAGTAAGAGGCACACGGCCCAGTGGACGATGACAAATGGACAGCGTCTCCGGCATTAGGGAGGAGGGCGGCTGTGAAATTGGTGCGGTGGGGGCGCCATGGAGGAGGGGCTGAGGTTTCGCGGCTCGAGAGAAGGGAGCTTCCGAGGAGAAGGTGATTTGGCGCCCATGAGGTATGAATGGGGGGGGGGAATTGGGAGGGGAGTGTAATCATGTACGCATTTGTCTGAAATGTGAGGGGGAGTTATAGTTCTACCCCTGACTTTAGGCTTCTCGGCTTGGGTATGTGTACTGTGGGTCGGGGATAGTAGAGTAACTTTGCTTCTCCCCAAATAGTGGGCGGGAGCGATTCCAGGCGAGGAGGGCGCGTTTTGAAATATAGTGGACGTGAGCGATTTCGGGCGAGGAGAGCGTGTATTCAAATAGTGGGCGCGAGCTATTTCGGGCGAGGAGAGCGTGTTTTGCCGACCATGGTTTATGAATTATTCGGCACATGTCATTTCGGCCAAGGAGAAGGCGTGCTTGGATGAAGTTACGAACCTACCCTCGATGCATAACGGGCCAATTAATGCATCTCCCACATAGGACGGTAATTTCGCGTCTCCCATTTATTTGCTCGGGCGAATTCCACCGAGCAGAGGATGATTAACGGTTCATTCAAAATTTGGGAGAACGAGCATCCACGTCTACCTTACCAAGTTGATTCGAATCAAATTTAGAAATATTAGCTTGCCACATATTTTTTTAGATGGAGAGATGATGCTCGGGAGTAATGTGTATTTACATGCTCGTTGCTAGCGATTTACTATATGACAAATAGTTGACCCACTCAAAAACGGGAATCAAACCCAAAATGAAATATCTCGATTCAATGAACTAGCTCGTTCACCAGGTCAAAATAGTGAAGTAAATCCAAAATTGAACACCTCAATCGAATAACATGTTATACAGTATTATAATACTTCATGAACATGTTGAAAGTCAAAGTAATGAACTTGTTTGATATACGCATATATCCGTTCATGTGTGGATTGCAGACAACATGTTCTCCAGTTTAAATATTTGAATGCAATTTTATATCAAAGCATGGTTTATATCGGTCTTTGATGCATAAAACGCAACCTCCCCCTCTCCCGGACTCCTGCTCTCTCTCTCTCTCTCTCTCTCTCTCTTTCTCTCTCTTGCCGACAATCTTCAATTCTATCGCACGCATCCAACACACAAACCTTGTTGGTCCTCTCTCTTTCTCTCCATCTCTCTCTCTTTGTGTGTATGCGTGGGGGGGGGGGGTCTTTCTAGTTCGCATGCATATATACTCCATCTATAGGTCTCTCTCGCACACTATGTATGATTCTCTAGTCCAAGCTAGATATCTTGGGTGCACTCATCGTACGCACATAAATTCCTTGGCTCGTTGCCCATAACTCTCTCACGCACCACTTTGTCGTCTCGGAGCTCTTCCCCCTCTCTCTCAAACTCTCCATCTACCTGGGTCACACATACACATGCATATCTCACTCGCACTCGATAGGCCCATCTAAAACTCTATCTCTCTCCCTCGTTCTCTCTCCATATCACACGCACACACACACAATCTCATGCCTAGCTAGCCAAGTATGATGGTCTCTCACTCAATTGTAGGCACACGCAGTCCCCCCTATATGTATATGACTAGCTAATCTTAGTCTCCATAACAAACATGTGCATGGTCTATCTTGATTTCTCTCGGGGCATCTTTCTATCACGCACGCACCTCCCTCAATCTCCCACCCATATAGTCCCCTCACGATCTCGAGGGGGTCTCTCTATCGTAAACACACCCTCTCGCCCTCCCCATGCGTCCATGTTCTCCATGTGTCCCTCTCGACCTTTGTACCTTGTTGGCCAGACCTCTATTGGACATGTGCTATAGGGGTGTCTCTCTCCGTTGCAAACAATCACACACTAGCTATCTTTGTGTATCTCCTCGCCTCACTTTTCTATCTCGGAGATGCATGCATGATATGTTCGCCTAAGAAACGAAAAAACACACACTCTCTCTAATTTATCGTTTGTTGTCACTTACTCTTTCACAAACATACTCTTTTTGCACACTTACTCATTCTCCTTCACACGCGCTTGATCCCTCTCGACTTAGGCACTCTCCTCGGTCCATAGCATATTGATTTATTGAAAAGTCAAACATCACAAAGTTTGACCATGTACGTGGAGAAAAACTATTACATCTGGAACCGCAAACATATACGATTAGATTCACCATGAGATGTAGTTTCGTATGATGTATCTTTGGTATTGAAGATATAAATAACATTTGTGTAAACCTGATTAAAGTTTCCAAAGTTTGACTTCTAAAAAAATTACATGCACAGCATTATCGAGCGGATGGAATATCTGTTTCCCCCTCTCAACTACCTGACGCGCCACTCAGCCTTATCGGGGCTCCTCAATCTCTCTCAAACTTTATATCTCCCTGGTTCACACATACACATGTCTCGCTCGCGCTATACATATAGACCCATCCAACACTCTCTGCCCTTATTCTCTCTCTATGTGACACGCACCCCCCTAATAAGTACCATAATCCCTTACTCCATCATAGGCGCAAGCACTCCCGCCCCTAAGTATGATTATCTCTCACTAGCCATCAGGAACACACATATTGTCTCCTTCCATCCATATGTCTATCTCGATATCTCTCGGGGTATCTTCTATCGCGCACACACCTTGTCACTCGATCTCCCACCCATGTAGTCCCATCACGATCTCCAGGGGATCTCTCTATGACAAACATACACTCTCTCCTCCCCATGTCTTCATTTTCTCTGTACGTCTCTCTCGACCTCTCTCCCTTGTTTGTCAGACTCCTCTTGGCCACGTGCTAGGGGTCTTGCTCTCTTGGTTGAAAACAACCACACACTATCTCCTCACCTTGCTTCTGTTCTCGAAGATGCATGTGTGATATGTTTGCATAAGACACACATGTTTTTTCTCAACATTTATCGAGTGTTGTCCATGTCTCTTTCACAAATGCACACACACTTTTTTCACTCACTCTTTCTATCTCACTCTCGCTCTCTCTCTCTCTCTCTCTCTCTCTCTCTCTCTAGTTAGGGACTCTCTCACGTCCATAAGCATATGGATGTTCTGAAAAGTCAAACCTCAGAAAAGTTTGACCATGTATATGTGGAGAAAAACATTTACATCTGGAAAGATCATTAGATTCATCACAACATGTACTTACTTCATACTATTATTTATCTTTGGTATTGTAGATATAAGTAATTTCTTTATAAACTTGGTCAAAGTTTCAAAAGTTTGACTTTTAAAAAAATGTTGGAACTACATTATCGAACGGAGGGAGTAGCTCTTTCTCTTTCTCTTTGCTATCTCTCACGGGCCTCCCCTCTCACACGAACACTCTATACCAACGGATTACACGCTCACTGTGTCAGCGTATAGCTCCGTATATTGTTTAGTTGATCGGTCAACTAGTCCACATGCTGCCTTGTCAGCTCGTGTTCTGTATCTTCGTGTGTTGGCCCATGTTACAGTGGGTGAAAATAAGTAAACTAGAGGCCCATCTTACATGCGGTGAAGTAAGAAAAGCTGAAACCACTCGGGGTAGCACCCCGCATGCTAGTAAATTGAGGGCGCGTTGAGGACACACTTCTTCCGCGTGGAAGAGGCACTCGCGCACAATTCACCACTGCGCGGAGACATGCCCAGAAGGACACACTCGCGCACACCCAGCACACAACACACACCAGCACACGTGTACACCGGCGTCGCCGCCGGTTGAGATGGACGGCGTGGGAGCCAACAAGCGGAGGCGGATCGAGCCAAAACTGCATCCGGCGAGCCTGGGGTTCATCAGCAGCCTCCCCGACGACATGCTGCTTGTCATCATCGGCCTCCTCCCCACCAAATCTGCCGTGCGGACCACCCTGCTCTCCCGGCGGTGGCGCCCCCTCTAGCGCCGCGGCCCCCTCAACCTCACCATCGATAGCCGCCTCTACGACGGGGATTGCAAACGCATGGCCGCAGTCTCCAAGATCCTTTCATCGCACCCTAGGCTAGCCAGACGCCTTGACACCCGCATGTTCAGTACCAACTGCAAGGTCCAACCCAAGTTCGATGAGTGGTTCTTATCCCCCGCCCTAGACCAGCTCGAGGAGCTCGGCTTTGAAGCTGGACGATGTCGCTCTTTGTCGCCGTCCGCGCTCTGCCTCGGGCCAACTCTGCGCCGCGCCAGCTTCAACTCCTGCTATCTTCCCCAGATTAATGTCGCGCCCGCCCTTCTTCTCCCTCAACTCAAGCAGCTCGACCTCTTCGACATTGTCATCTCGAAGAAGGCTATGGAGCACCTGCTCCGCAGCTGTATGATAATGACTTGTCAGGGTGATGGATTTTAGTTTGTACGATAATGTTGCATCCACCTGAAGTAACGAAAGTTCTTACGTAAACTTCCTAGTAATTCCCTCTTCGTAGGTGCAGCATACTCCTACCATTTGTAATATCAGTTTGAAACATGTAATATTGCCGACGACCTTGTGAACTCACTAGGGGTTGGCACACGTTTTCATCTTGACTCTAGTGCTCTTCGATTAACGACGGGTGACCTTGTGACGGATTATATGCTCACTGTGACCTTGTGAACTTATGTATAACTTGTAATATTCATTTCTGGAGACACCACTAGCTCCACACATCCAGTTAATAACTTGTAATATTCATTTGTGGAGACATCCATGTTTTTGTCTTGGACAACCACTCTATACCGACGGATTATACGCTCACTATGTCAGGCCAAGGGTTTGGGTGGGGTTACAAGTATAACTGGATGTGTGGAGCTAGTGGTGCTCCCACAGTTAACGCTAGTGAGAGTACCCGAAGCTATTCTTGGCGTCACTCCGATGGCCTATTGGTCACACGCGTGTGCCCATCATCTTCGCTGCATCGTGTAGGTGCTCCCCTAGCCTCACGCTCGTCATGTGTGCGCCCGTGGCTTCGACCCCGTTGAGTCCGAGCTGGCGCCATAGCTCAGCCCCGCGCTCCCTCGCCTCCGGCTGCGACCTTGGCTGCCCTACGCGTGTTTTCTAGCACGCGCCCGCGCTGCATCCTGCTTTGCCGCGCTTCGCGTCTTCTGCCACTGCTTCTGTTGCTTTGCCCCCGCTGCTACTTTGCTCTATCACCGCTGTCTGCTACTGTTGCCGCCACGCCCGGCCGCGCCCGTGTACCTCCTCCCACGCGCTGCTGCTCGTTGCTTCGGCTAGCACAGCCGGCCGCCCGTGCTGAACTGCCGTCGCGGCTGTTGCATTCTGTTGTCATGTGTTCTGTTGATGTCGCTGCGTATGACTACTAGTTGCTGTTGTTCAGGCCGCTGCATTGCTGCCTTGCTTTCTTCTTAGCCGCAACTGATGCCCGCGTTGCTACTGCTCAACCCCGCTAGGCACCATCAAGCTCCAGCTCCTCGCAAGATCCAGATAGAAGCCTCGCTCCCCTCGAAGACGTCTTGTTATGATTCTTGGGCAACGACTGTTTCTGCTACTGCTGGCTCTGTGGCATCGACGGATATGCTGGTGCGGTCTGCCTTGGAGGGGCAGGTTGAGCTTCTGCGCTCTGAGCTCCTTGGCATGGCTTCCTTACGGCTTGAGAAGACGATTCAGCCTCTGCGCTATGTCGTTGACTCCATGCAGGGTTGGATGCTGCAGATGGGGAGCATCTTGGAGCGAGTTGAGGCTGCATTGGACGGTCTCTCCCTGGCACCACCTGTGTTGCAGACTTCTCATGTGTCGTGCCCTTTGGTTGTGCCCGATGACAGCTTTGAGCTCGAGAGGGAAGCCGGGCTTCATGGCTGTTTCTCCCCTCGTGCAAGCACCAGCTCCCCGTTGTCAGCCTTTGAGGGCCCGAACACTGATGTGGCTGTTACTCTGGTCCTGCAGATCATGCCTGAGCTTCGGAACCTATGTGGGGCTCCGATTTTGCCTCTGTCCGTCGAACAACTAAAGGTGGCCCCGTCGGCGATCTCTATAGTGGGTTTATTGCCTGCATCACCTCAGGAGTCCAGCCAAATACCTGATGCCGGGAAGTGTGGTGATTTGGATGTTGTTGTCTCTCGCTCACTAAGTCCATTGGGTGTCAGGCGTCAGGCAGCCTACCTCTTAGTGTCATGGAGCGTGGTGTTTCAAATGTTGCTGCCCTTCCCTCGTCTGCAACCATCGAGCAGGTGCTGCATGTGAGTTACACGACCATTGAGCCAAGTGTGTTGCCACCTACTCCAAACCCATACGCTCTATTCACGAAGGAGCTTTGTCACTTGCTCGCCAGTGTGGAGTCTGCTAGACCTGGTTTGGGTAGGTCGATTGCTTGCCTCTTGACTGGGACGCCAATAAGGGGCAAACAAAAGAAGGTGGGCAAAGGAAAGAGTGACGCCATAGGGAAGCCGTCTCTGACTACTTGATGGATAACCTTCAATCTCTCGGCCCGTCCTTGAGAAGTGTCAGATGCCTTGTGTCCAGGTGTTCTTGTCGGAGGTCTCTTGGTGTAGTAGCAATGTCGGGTTCTGTGGATGTTTTGTATTCGAAGAGACTGACGGGGTCACCTGTGCGGTTATGGGGTTTCTTGTCGTGTGAGTAGTTAATATGCGCTTCGTTTGTATTGGTTTTCGTCCGGTTTTCCATAATTAACTGGGCAAATCTCTTCTTCTTAATTAATCGATGAGGCAAAACTTTTTCCTCCATTTCGAAAAAAACTATGCTCCTGCTTTCGGTCATCCAGGCCAAGGGCATGGCCAAGTATGTGCGTGCTATGTGTGTGTTGTTTGTGTGCGTACGTGTGTATTAGGGCCGGCCCAGTTATTAGTGCTAATTAACGTTAGTTAGATCAATTAGTGGTTAGGTTATCCTAATGGCCCACTGACATGCGGGTCCAATTTAATTAACAGTCAAAAAACCTAAATTCAACTACTCTCCATGACATGCGGGACCCACTGCACTATTCACCCTTTGACTAGTCAGATGTTGACTGAGTCAACTCAGTCAACATGCCCCACAAATCAGCCGCTGTAGACCCTGATGTGTACACTTCAATGTGTGCACATAGCATTTGACTATTAATTTTAAATTAATAATAGTTCCAGAAATTCAGAATATCTATTAAAACTTTGAAAAATAATACAAAATAAATCGTACCTCAGATGAAAATACTTTGAACATGAAAGTTGCTCAGAATATAGAGACAAATCCATACGCAGCCTGTTCGTCCGCCACATGTCCCTAGCATAGCGAACATGCAACTGTTCCCCTCCGTTTCATCTGTCTGAAAATGCCAAACATCGAAAATACTTTCCCAGATGTTTTCCCCCTTTGCCAGTAGCACCTAGTACTGCGTCAGGTCACCCCTAGTACTGTGTATTGCCATGTTATGCTTTGTGATGCTTTGATTGCTCTGTTATTTATTATGTCCCCCATCCGTTACTTCTTTCCGGTAGACCTCGAGACCGCTGTCGATACCCCTGTGATCGACTACATCGATGACGACCCCTCCTTCTTGCCAGAGCAACCAGGCAAGCCCCCCCTTTGATCAACCCGATATCGCCTATTCCTTCTCTCTACCGCTTGCATTAGATTAGTGTAGCATGTTAATGCTTTCGGTTAATCCTATTCTGCTGCATAGCTTGTCATTGTTGCAATAGTTGTTACCCTTACCTGCAATCCTAAATGCTTAGTATAGTATGCTAGTTTATCATCAGTGGCCTTACACTCTTGTCCGTCTGCCATGCTATATTACTGAGCCGTGATCACCTCGGGGGTGATCACGGGTACATATACTATATACTTTTACATTACTTATGGTAGTGTTCGGAGATGGGGGCTGAAGGGCAGGTGGTTTCACCCAGGTAGTGGTGGGCCTGGGTTCCCGATGGCCCCCGAGTGTTACTTTGTGGCGAAGCGACCGTGCAGGTTGTGACCACCTAAGAGATAGGTGGGCCTGGTCCTGGTTGGCATTCGTGGTTACTTCAAATAACACGCTTAACGAGATTTGGATATTTGATCTGAGTCTGGCCACTAGCCTATACGCACTAACCAACTACGCGGGAACAATTATGGGCACTCGACGTCGTGGTATCAGCCGAAGCCTTCTTGACGTCAGCCATTGAGTGGCGCACGCCGGATTGGACTGGAATGCCTGCTCTTTTATTAGGGAGGCTAGGTTTGCATACCGGACGCGTTCACAACGTGCATGTGTGCAATGGGCGTTGGGCCCAGACACCTGCGCGCTTAGGGTTTAGACCGGTGAGCTGACCTCTCTGTTGTGCCTAGCTAGGGCTGCGACGTGTTGATCTTTCGAGGTCGGGCATGACCCAGGAAAGTGTGTCTGGCCAGAGGGATCGAGCGTGTTGGGTAATGTGGTGCACCCCTACAGGGAAGTTTATCTATTCGAATAGTTGTGTCCCTCGGTCAAAGGACGACCCGGAGTTGTATTCCGACCTTATGACAACTAGAACTGGATACTTAATAGAACACACCCTTTCAAGTGCTAGATACAACCCGGTGATCGCTCTCTCACAGGGCGACGAGGAGAGAATCGCCGGGTAGGATTATCTTATACGTTGTTACTTGGTCAACTTACCAGCTACTATCTTCTACATGCTTCAAGATGGAGGCGACCAGAAGCGTAGTCTCCGATAGGCCTAGCTATCCCCCTCTAATTCTGGCATTCTGCAGTTTAGTCCACAGATACTACCCATTTCATTGATACCAATGCATATGCAGTGTAGATCCTTACTTGCGGGTACTTTGGATGAGTACTCACGGTTGCATTGCTCCCTCTTTTCCCACCTTTTTTCTCGGATGTCGCAACCGGATGATGGAGTCCAGGAGCCAGAGGATCCCAAGGAAGTTTCTACGTGCAGTTCGGCTTCGAGGAGTAGTTAGGAGGTCCTGTTGGGGAACGCAGTAATTTCAAAAAAAATCCTACTCACATGCAAGATCCATCTAGTTGATGCATAGCAGCAAGAGGGGAGAGTTATGTCCACATACCCTCATAGACCAAAAGCGAAAGCATTATGACAATGCGATTGATGTAGTCGTATGTCTTCATAATCCGACCGATCCTAGTACCGAAGGTACGACACCTCCGAGAACTGCACACGTTCAGCTCGGTGACATCCCACGAACTCTAGATCGAGCTGAGGTCGAGGAAGAGTTTCATTAGCACATGGCGTGATGATGGTGTTGATGAAATTACCGACGCGGGGCGTCGCCTAAGAACTACAACGATATGACCGAGGTGGAAATCTGTGGAGGGGGGCACCGCACACGGCTAAGACAAATGTCAACTTGTGTGTCTTGGGGTGCCCCCTGCGCCCGTATATAAAGGAGCAAGGGGGAGGCCGGCCGACCCTCCTTGGCGCGCCCCCAAGAGGGGAATCCTACTAGGACTTCAAGTCCTAGTAGGTATTCACCAAAAGGGAGAGAGGGGGAAGGAAGGAGAGCGAGAGGGAGAAGGAAAGGCCCCCCCCCCTTCCTAGTCCAATTCAGACTCAAGAGGGAGGGGGTGCCCGGCCTGCCCTGGCCGCCCCTCTCTCTCCACTAAGGCCCATCGAGGCCCATTAGTTCCCCCAGGGGTTCTGATAACTTCCGGTGTCCGAATATAGTCGTCCAATATATCAATCTTTATGTCTCGACCATTTTGAGACTCCTCGTCATGTCCGTGTTCACATCCGGGACTCCGAAGAACCTTCGGTACATCAAAGCACATAAACTCAAAATACCGATCGTCATCGAACGTTAAGCGTGCGGACCCTACGAGTTCGAGAACTATGTAGACATGACCGAGACTCATCTCTGGTCAATAAACAACAATGGAACCTGGATGCTCATATTGATTCCTACATATTCTACGAATATCTTTATCGGTCAAACCACATAACAACATACGTTGTTCCCTTTGTCATCGGTATGTTACTTGCCCAAGATTCGATCGTCGGTATCTCAATACCTAGTTCAATCTCGTTACCGGCAAGTCTCTTTACTCGTTCCGTAATGCATCATCCCGTAACTAACTCATTAGTCACATTGCTTGCAAGGCTTATAGTGATGTGCATTACCGAGAGGGCCCAGAGATACCTCTTCGACAATCCGAGTGACAAATCCTAATCTCGATCTATGCCAACTCAACAAACACCATCGGAGACACCTGTAGAGCATCTTTATAATCACCCAGTTACGTTGTGACGTTTGATAGCACACTAAGTGTTCCTCCGATATTCGGGAGTTGCATAATCTCATAGTCATAGGAACATGTATAAGTCATGAAGAAAGCAATAACAACAAACTAAACGATCAAGTGCTAAGCTAACGGAATGGGTCAAGTCAATCACATCATTGTCTAATGATGTGATCCCGTTAATCAAATGACAACACATGTCTATGGCTTAGGAAACTTAACCATCTTTGATTCAACGAGCTAGTCAAGTAGAGGCATACTAGTGACACCCTGTTTGTCTATGTATTCACACATGTACTAAGTTTCCGGTTAATACAATTCTAGCATGAATAATAAACATTTATCGTGATATAAGGAAATATAAATAACAACTTTATTATTGCCTCTAGCACATATTTCCTTCAGAAATCTAGATTACATATTAATGATTCTAACACCCATGCAGTCTTGGTGCTGATCATGTTTTGCTCGTGAGAGAGGCTTAGTCAACGGTTCTGCAACATTCAGATCCGTATGTATATTGCAAATCTCTATGTCTCCCTCCTTGACTTGATCGCGGATAGAATTGAAGCGTCTCTTGATGTGCTTGGTTCTCCTGTGAAATATGGATTTCTATGCCAAGGCAATTGCACCAGTATTGTCACAAAAGATTTTCATTGGACCCAATGCACTAGGCATGACACCTATAGCGGATATGAACTCCTTCATCTAGACTCCTTCATTTGTTGCTTCCGAAGCAGCTATGTACTCCGCTTCACATGTAGATCCCGCCACGATGCTTTGCTTAGAACTACACCAAGTTACAGCTCCACCATTCAATATAAATATGTATCCGGTTTGTGACTTAGAGTCATCCGGATCAGTGTCAAAGTTTGCATTGATGTAACCATTTACGACGAGCTCTTTGTCACCTCCATAAACGAGAAACATATCCTTAGTCCTTTTAAGGTATTTTAGGATGTTCTTTACCGCTGTCCAGTGATCCACTCCTGGATTACTTTGGTACCTCCCTCCTAAAACTAATATCAAGGCAGACAATAGGTCTGGTACACAACATTGCATACATGATAGAACCTATGGCTGAAGCATAGGTAATGACTTTCATTTTCTCTCTATCTTCTGAAGTGGTCGGGCATTGAGTCTAACTCAACTTGACACCTTGTCACACAGGCAAGAACCCTTTCTTTGCTTGATCCATTTTGAACTTCTTCAAAACTTTATCAAGGTATGTGCTTTGTGAAAGTCCAATTAAGCATCTTGATCTATCTCTATAGATGTTGATGCCCAATATGTAAGTAGCTTCACCGAGGTCTTTCATTGAAAAACTCTTATTCAAGTATCTTTTTATGCTATCTGGAAATTATATATCATTTCCAATCAACAATATGTCATCCACATATAATATTAGAAATGCTACAGAGCTCCCACTCACTTTTTTGTAAATACAGGCTTCTCCAAAAGTCTGTATAAAACCATATGCTTTGATCACACTATCAAAACGTTTATTCCAACTCCGAGATGCTTGCACCAGTCCATAAATGGATCGCCGGAGCTTGCACACTTTGTTAGCATCCTTTGGATTGCTAAAACCTTCGGGATGCATCATATACAACTCTTCTTCCAGAAATCCTTTGAGGAATGCAGTCTTTAAATCCATTTGCCAAAATTCATAATCATAAAATGCAGCAATTGCTAACATGATTCGGACGGACTTAAGCATCGCTACGGGTGAGAAGGTCTCATCGTAGTCATCTCCTTGAACTTGTCGAAAACCTTTCGCAACAAGTCGAGCTTTGTAGACAGTAACATTACCATCAGCGTGAGTCTTCTTCTTGAAGATACATTTATTCTCTATGGCTTGTCGATCATCGGGCAAGTCAACCAAAGTCCACACTTTGTTCTCATACATGGATTCCATCTCAGATTTCATGGCGTCAAGCCATTTTGCGGAATCTAGGCTCATCATCGCTTCCTCAAGTTCGTAGGTTCATCATGGTCAAGTAACATGACCTCCAGAACCGGATTACCGTACCACTCTGGTGCGGATCTTACTCTGGTTGACCTACGAGGTTCAATAGTAACTTGATCTGAAGTTACATGATCATCATCATTAGCTTCCTCACTAATTGGTGTAGTAGTCACATGAACTGATTTCTGTGATGAACTACTATCCAATAAGGGAGCAGATACAGTTACCTCATCAAGTTCTACTTTCCTCCCACTCACTTCTTTCGAGAGAAACTCCTTCTCTAGAAAGGATCCATTTTTAGCAACGAATGTCTTGCCTTCAGATCTGTGATAGAAGTTGTACCCAACAGTTTCCTTTGGGTTTCCTATGAAGACACATTTCTCCAATTTGGGTTCGAGCTTATCAGGTTGAAGCTTTTTCACATATGCATCGCAGCCCCAAACTTTAAGAAACGACAACTTGGGTTTCTTGTCAAACCACAGTTCATACGGTGTTTTCTCAACTGCTTTAGATGGTGCCCTATTTAATGTGAATGCAGTCGTCTCTAAAGGGTAACCCCAAAATGATAGAGGTAAATCAGTAAGAGACATCATAGATCGCACCATATCTAATAAAGTGTGGTTACAACGTTCGGACACACCATTACATTGTGGTGTTCCGGGTGGCGTGAATTGCGAAACTATTTTGCATTGCTTCAAATGAAGACCAAACTCATAACTCAAATATTCTCCTCCACGATCAGATCATAGAAACTTTATTTTCTTGTCACGATGATTTTCCACTTCACTCTGAAATTCTTTGAACTTTTCAAATTTCTATACTTATGTTTCATCAAGTAGATATACCCATATCTGCTCAAATCATATGTGAAGGTTAGAAAATAACGATACCCGCCGTGAACCTCAATATTCATCAGACCACATACATTAGTATGTATGATTTCCAATAAATCTGTTGCTCGCTACATTGTTCCAGAGAATGGAGTTTTAGTCATCTTGCCCATGAGGCATGGTTCTCAAGTACCAAGTGATTCATAATCAAGTGATTCCAAAAATCCATCAGAATGGAGTTTCTTCATGCGCTTTACACCAATATGACCCAAACGGCAGTGCCACAAATAAGTTGCACTATCATGCATTATCAACTCTTCATCTTTTGGCATCAATATTATGAATATGTGTGTCACTACTATCGAGATTGAACAAAAATAGACCACTCTTCAAGGATGCGTGACCATAAAAGATATTACTCATATAAATAGAACAACCATTATTCTCGGATTTAAATGAATAACCATCTCGCATCAAACAAGATCCAGATATAATGTTCATGCTTAACGCCGGCACCAAATAACAATTATTTAGGTCAAAAACTAATCTCAAAGGTAGATGTAGAGGTAGCGTGCCGACGGCGATCACATCGACTTTGGAACCATTTCCCACGCGCATCGTCACGTCGTCCTTAGCCAATCTTCTCTTAATCCGTAGTCCCTATTTCGAGTGCAAATATTAGAAACGGAACCAGTATCAAATACCCAGGCACTACTGCGAGCATTAGTAAGGTACACATCAATAACATGTATATCACATATACCTTTGTTCACCTTGCCATCCTTCTTATTCGCTAAATACTTGGGGCAGTTTCGCTTCCAGTAACCAGTCCCTTTGCAGTAGAAGCACTCAGTCTCAGGCTTAGGTCCAGACTTGGGCTTCTTCACTTGACCAGCAACTTGCTTGCCGTTCTTCTTGAAGTTCCCCTTCTTCACTTTACCCTTTTTCTAGAAACTGGTGGTCTTGTTGCCCATCAACACTTGTTGCTCCTTCTGGATTTCTACCTCGGCAGACTTTAGCATTGCGAAGAGCTCAGGAATCGCCTTATCCATCCCCTTGCATGTTATAGTTCATCACGAAGCTTTTGTAGCTTGGTGGCAGTGATTAAAGAACTCTGTCAATGACACTATCAACCGGAAGATTAACTCCCAGCTGAGTCAAGTGATTATGATACCCAGACATTTTGAGTATATGCTCACTAACAGAACTATTCTCCTCCATTTTATAGTTTTCAATGTTGAACATCACTATGTTGATCATATCTACTATATGATTCACGCTCGACCTTTTGGCCTCAGTGTTCCGAGGCCATATCTACATATGCTAGGCTCGTCAAGTTTAATTCGAGTATTCTGCGTATGCAAAACTGGCTTGCACCCATTGTATGTGAACCTAGAGCTTATCACACCCGATCATCACGTGGTGTCCCCGCACGACAAACTTTCGCAACGGTGCATACTCAAGGAGAACACTTGTACCTTGAAATTTAGTGAGAGATCATCTTATAATGCTACCGCCGTACTAAGAAAAATAAGATGAATAAAGGATAAACATCACATGCAATCAATATAAGTGATATGATATGGCCATTATCATCTTGTGCCTTTGATCTCCATCTCCAAAGCACCGTCATGATCACCATCGTCACCGGCGCGACACCTTGATCTCCATCGTAGCATCGTTGGCATCTCGCCAACTATTGCTTCTACAACTATCGCTACTGATTAGTGATAAAGTAAAAAACAATTACAGGGCGATTGTATTGCATACAATAAAGCGACAACCATATGGCTCGTGCTAGTTGTCGATAACTCTGTTACAAAACATGATCATCTCATACAATAAAATTTAGCATCATGTCTTGACCATATCACATCACAACCTGCCCTGCAAAAACAAGTTAGGCGTCCTCTACTTTGTTGTTGCAAGTTTTACGTGGCTGCTCCGGGCTGAGCAAGAACCGTTCTTACCTACGCATCAAAACCATAATGAGTTTTCGTGAAGTGTGTTGTTTTAACCTTCAACAAGGACCGGGCGTAGTCACACTCGATTCAAATAAAGTTGGAGAAACTGACACCCGCCAGCCACCTGTGTGCAAAGCACGTCGGTAGAACCAGTCTCGCGTAAGCGTACGCGTAATGTCGGTCCGGGCCGCTTCATCCAACAATACCGCTGAATCAAAGTATGACATGCTGGTAAGCAGTATGACTATTATCGCCCACAACTCTTTGTGTTCTACTCGCGCATATAACATCTACGCATACACCTGGCTCGGATGCCACTGTTGGGGAACGTAGTAATTTCAAAAAAATCCTACGCACACGCAAGATCCATCTAGCTTATTGATACGTCTCCGACGTATCTACTTTTCCAAACACTTTTGCCCTTGTTTTGGACTCTAACTTGCATGATTTGAATGGAACTAACCCGGACTGGCGATGTTTTCAGCAGATGGTGTTATTTTTGTGCAGAAATAAAGGTCCTCGAAATGACCTGAAAATAAGTAGAGAATTATTTTGGAATATAAAAAAATACCTGCAGAAAGATCCAAGCCAGGGGGCGCACCCCCTGTCCATGAGGGTGGGGGGCGCGCCCCCTCCCCCTGGGCACGCCCCCTGCCTTGTGGGCCCCCTGTTGCTCCACCAACGTACCTCCAGACTCCATATATTCACTTTCGGGGAGAAAAAATCAGAGAGGAAGAATTATCGCGTTTTACGATACGGAGCCGCTGCCAAGCCCAAATCTCTCTCGGGAGGGCTGATCTGGAGTCCGTTCGGGGCTCCGGAGAGGGGAGCTCGTTGCCATCATCATCATCAACCTTCCTCCATCACCAATTCCATGATGCTCACCACCGTGCGTGAGTAATCCCATCGTAGGCTTGCTGGACGGTGATGGGTTGGATGAGATTTACCATGTAATCGAGTTAGTTTTGTTAGGGTTTGATCCCTAGTATCCACTATGTTCTAAGATTGATGTTGCTATGACTTTGCCATGCTTAATGCTTGTCACTAGGGTCCGAGTGCCATGATTTCATATCTGAATCTATTATGTTTTCATGAATATATGTGTGTTCTTGATCCTATCTTGCAACTCAATAGTCACCTACTATGTGTTATGATCCGACAACCCTGAAGTGACAATAATCGGGACCACTCTCGGTGATGACCGTAGTTTGAGGAGTTCATGTATTCACTATGTGTTAATGCTTTGGTCCGGTACTCTATTAAAAGGAGGCCTTAATATCCCTTAGTTTCCACTAGGACCCCGCTGCCACGGGAGTGTAGGACAAAAGATGTCATGCAAGTTCTTTTCCATAAGCACGTATGAATATATTCAGAATACATGCCTACATTACATTGATGAACTGGAGCTAGTTCTGTGTCACCCTAGGTTATAACTATTACAAGAGGAATCGCATCCGACATAATTCTACATCACCGATCCAATGCCTACGAGCTTTTCACATATTGCTTGTTGCTTATTTACTTTTCCGCTACTACTGTTACAAAAACACTATCGTTACTTTTATTGCTGTTACCACTATTTCCATATTACCTTGCTACTTAATTACCTTGCTGCAGATACTAAGTTTCCAGGTGTGGTTGAATTGAGAACTCAGCTGCTAATAGTTAAGAGTGTTCTTTGGCTCCCCTTGTGTCGGGGGAAACTGATCACCCACGAACACCTATGGGACCGGAGCCCCTTTTCGGTACGGCAAGGGGGGCGGAGGATGCACAAAGAGCAGATCAAGGCGAACACGCGAGCAGTTTACCCAGGTTCGGGCCGCACGGATGCGTAAAACCCTACTCCTGCCTTGGTTTGTATTGCGTTCTTGGCTCGGGAGCGAGAAGAGCTACAGTGCTGATAGCTAACAGGACCGAGCGTGAGAGTGATCGATCATCGGAACCACCCTCTACGTTGCGCATGGGCCTCCTTTTATAGGTCAAAGGGGTCACCGACAGGTGGCAACGCAGTCGAGGGTAAAAATGTAAAATGGGTGGTAGTTGGAACAGTGGATGCATAGTGCTCTATACCTAACCCTGACGGCAGGGGACAAAGGCATTGAATGCCCGTCGCCATCGTCCTAAACAGTGTAAAAAGCGTCCGTCAGGGCGCCACCGTCCGCCACGATGGTGGCCTTGTCATCGCATCTTGCCACGGTGTCCCCCAGGCTGCACAGCCTTCCGCCACGTGCGCCTGGGAGGGTCCCAGGGCGACGCGTGGGCGGATGAGCTGGAGCGCGGGCACTTAGTGGAAGTTTGCCGTGGCAAGCGCCTTGCCGCGGCCGCTATCTTGTCGCACCCGGGAGCTTGTCGCTCGCCGAGCCTTGCCGGGACGCGTGGCGCGTCGCGGCAAGTCGCTTGAAATGCCATGTTTGGCCTTCCCGGCAAGCTCTTCTTGCCAGGGTCTCGTGCCAAAGAAGTGGTCTCGAGCCTTGAGTGGCCTTCCCGGCAAGCTCCTCTTGCCGGGGCCTTGCTTCTTTAACTTGAATACTTTGTTCTTGAATGGCTCAAAAGGAACCACAGTGGGCCTTGGCGGTCGCACGGCAAGCCCTGCCACGGGACGCTACGACTGCCTGTGCACAAGTTCGGGATACTAAGGTACCCCTACTTTAGTACACCGACAGGAGCCCCCGGGCCTGGGCCATACACGGTGCCGAGCGCTGTTGGGCCAGGCCCAAAACAGTGCACTGGCATGCGCGGCCCGCGGCATGCCGTATCCCACTCCGTATCCACCGCGCCCCTCCCTAACGGCACGCGTCAATCGTGGCGTCGTGGGAGAGATCGTGGCCTGTTTCTTTAATGGGGAAATGCGGAACGTCCCCCTCTCCCCCTTAAAAGCAGGGGGAATGGGGGCAGTTCCTTCCATTCGCCCGTTGCTTCTTCATCCTCCAGAAACCCCCGCCGCTCCCCTCCTCCCCGAAGGTCGAAAAGAGAGCAGCGCTCCGCCCCCCCCCCCTCCGCCGCCGCCAGCATCACCAGCGCCGTCGACTTCCCTCACCGTCCCCGCCATGGCCCGGAAGGGCGAGAAGGCGAAGGCCACGAAGTCCGCTAAGGCGCTGCGGCTAGTAGCAATGCGGAAGAAGATGGCGGTCTTCCCTCCAAGGCTTGGTGCGGAGGAGCTGAAAGACACCTTCTACCTCTTCTAGTCGAGGGAGACAAAGGCGCATCCGCGCACCAAGGTACTCCCCGCCGTGGCCTGCGATATATTCCCGGGTGGCTATGCCTTTTTTGCTCTGTTCTTCTACTGCGGGCTCTACCCGCCCTTCTCGGAGTTCTTCTGCGACATCATGAATACCTACGGGTTTCATCTCCTTGACTTCACCCCAAACGCCGTCTTGACCATGGCTATTTTCGCACATCTGTGCGAAAATTTCGTCGGAGTTTACCCCAATGTAGCTCTTTTCCGCCATTACTTTATACCTCGAGTCGAGTCAGGGTCACCTCTGTCTGGCGGAATCTCTTGGATTTTTAGGCTCCATAAGAAAGAGGCTTAGTTGACGGGGGAGCTCCGCGGCAAGTGGAATGAGTGGAGGGCCAACTAGTGCTGGATTATAGAGGATGACCCGCAGTCATTCACTTTCCGGCGCCAAGTCGCAGTAGTACGCGGCAATGACTGGAGTGACCTGGCCCCTGAGGACGACAAGCTGAAGATAGCCACCACTCGGATCCTTCGCCTCCGGCAAGCCAGGCTCACTTTAGGTGCCGTCGGGGCAGACTTTCTCCGCCGCCGCATCGCTCCCTTGCAGGAGAGGAAGAGGGCTGCCTGGGAGTTCGAGAATGCGGCAGACATCATGAGGCTGCGCCCGGGCCTCAATTACAACTTCACTGTCCTGGAGCTCAACGCAATGCTCCAAGCGCTATTTAAGTATGACTCCGCCCATCCTGAGTGGTTCGCGTTGCCACCGGGCGTAGTTCCATTGTGCAATTTCTCTGCGCTCAGTGCCGTTCGCGCGGCGATGCCGTGGTGTGATTCCCATGGGATAGACCCCACTTGGCGGGAACCTTCCGACGAAGCCGTGCAGACATTCTTCGACAACCTGGTGGAGTCGCCAATTGACGCCAACGAGAAGAGGGGACTCACCCGCGACACCACCGACCAGGAGATGGCATATATTGCCACCAGGTTGGAAGAGGCGGCTGCAGCCAGGGCCGCGGGCGAGTTCGGGTATACTGTGGAGGAGGCGGAGGCGGCGGAGGCGGTAAGTCTCGCCGAGGAGGAAGAGCTTCGCAAAGAGGGAAAGCTTGCCGGGCGACTCGACGATACAAGCGAGCCCACCGAGCAAGGCGCCGAGTCGAGCGGGCCCGCCGAGCAGGGCGTCAGGTCAAGCGATCCTGCCGAAGACTCAGGCGGCTCGCTGAACCTCGGCTCATCATCTTCCTCGTCGGGCAGCTTACCACCTCCAGCAAGTCCTCCGGCTCAAACAAGGAGGTGCCTCCGCAAGGCCGCAGATGTGGCGGGACGGCAGGCGGGCCAGCAGCCGCAGCGCTGCCCGACACTCGCCACCGCGATGAGCAAGGCCGCCAAGGGAGTGCCTCGAGCTTCAATGGCAACAGGAGGGGGGTCTTCCCGGACTGGCGCCTCTGCTCCTTCCGCCCCTCGTGCCTCGGCGACAACCGGAGCGGGGTCTTCTCAGACCACCGCCCCTGCTCCCGCCAAGCGGCCAAGGGAGCCCACTCCCCCCGCTCCTCGCACCGGGACGCGCGAGCCGGACTTTGATTTCTCGGCGCTCAGCTCCGACGATGAGGAGGAGGGAGAGTAAGTCTTCGCGGTTCTTGTTTCTCTTTGGTTTTCTGTTGATTCTTGTCTTGTATCTCTTTTGCCTGATTCTGGTCCTGTCTTTCTTCCAGGACTCTGGCCGGGCGAAAAGGGCCAAAGTCCCAGTGATCGTCATCGAGGACGAGCCCGCCGCCGCAGCAGGGGGTGCGCCTGCGACAAGCTTGCCGGACCCGACAGCCGTTCTCCAGAGCAGCCCCCAGTGCAGCCCCCAGCGTAAGTCCTTCGTCCACTTTCCGCTTGTCGGGAGCGCGTGGGTGTTCTATCCTTGTTGATGTTTTGTTTGTTGACTTGTGCAGAAACGGAGCAGCAGCATCAGGAGCGCCAGTAGACCGCCCCCGACGCGCCGCACGTCTCGACCGCACCGCCAAGGGGAAGCTCCCCGGCAAGGGAGGACACTCTGCCAAGGGCGAGTACCCCGCCAAGGGCGAGCACCCCGCCAAGGGCGAGTACGCCGCCAAGGGACGGCGCCAGCGGTCCTTCGCCGGCGGGAGCTACCACTACGCCGCCGAGGGAGAACTCCCCGGCAAGGAACCCCACCGAAGAGGAGGCCCGCGCAGGTAAAACCTTGGACTTTTCTCCTTGTGATTCTTCTTTTTTTTTGGTTATTTGCTTGACTATTCTTCTTTCTTCTTCTTTTCTTCTGTCAGACCCGTCCCCCGCAGAGCCGATGGAGACGGAGGTCGCCGTCGAGGAGGACGCGCGCAGCAACACTGGCGCCGCCGCTACCGAAGAGGCGGCTTGTGCTAACGAGCCCGCCACCGACGAGGCCGCCAAGGCTGCTGGCGCGGTGGCTGAGGAGGGATCCGGCAGTCGCACTGACGGCCCTGAGGCCGCAGGAGCGTCAGACACTGCGCCGGCCGCCGATCCCTCTGCTGCCGCGGCCGAGCCATGCGCCTATCTGGAGGCCGGCAACGGAGTCTTCATACAGCTCCCGTGGGTGTCCACGTCGAGGGCGCCTGCGGAGGGAGAGGTCTTCGACGGGGAGGTCCTTGCCTCCGCCGAACTGAAGCTCATCGACGCGCCAAGCAGTAGCAGCGAGCCCGAGGAGGAGCGGCTGCTGCGCAGGCTTCTGGCTTTGTACTGCGCACGGCAGGCCAAACTGGAGTCCCGAGAGGCTCTGGCCGCCAAGGCGGGCGTCGACTTGGAGTAGCGTGCCGAAGAGCTCCGAGCCAACAACCAAGCAGCTCTCCGATCCTTGGCGGAGGAGCGGGAGCAGCTTGCCGAGGCGCATCAGGCCTTCATTCTCGAGAAGGCTGAAGCAGAGGAGCAGCAACGGCTCGCCGCAGAGGAGTTGTCCCGGCGAAAAGGCGAACTGATGCAGCGGAAGGTCGACCTCGACAGCCACGAGGACGAGCTTGCCGCGCGCGAACAGTCTCTTGGCGGATCTCTGCAGGAAGCGAAGGATGCTGCTGCGGCTGCTGAGACCGCCAAGAGGGACTTGGAGGCGAGGGTGGCGCAACTGGAGGCCAACTTGAAGACGAGCGACGAGAAGGTTGCCGCACTTGTGCTTGAGAGGGAGAAGGACGCCCACAGCCACTCCAAGCTGCAGGTCCGCCTCTCCGACAAGGGCAAGGAGCTCGCCGTCGCCAAGGACTCCATCGCCGATCTGGAGCTGAAGTTGTCTACTCTCACCTCGACGCTTGATGGTGCCAGAGAGCGGGAGGCGAACCTGAAGGAGGAGCTCAGGGCCGAGAAGGCGCTGTTGGACAGCGCCGCCATCTCCCAAAACAACTTCAGGCTGACGGTGGAGCACTGGACAGAGGGTCTTGTTGCTGCCGCTGCCGACGTCGACAAGGAGTTGGCGGAGCTGGGGGCGGAGCACCTCAGGTACTCCACCGACGAGAATCTCTCTCACAGCGCCAAGTTGAGTTTGTTCTTCAGGGGGGTGGCGCCGGCCCTCCAGCAGCTCCGGGAAAGGATCCCAAAGCAGCTGGCCGACGAGTCGTGCAGGCTCTACACGGGGGCCCTCGAGAAGGTGTTGATGAAGATAGCGCACCGCAACCCAGGCCTCAACCTCACCAACGTCCTCAGGACCTTGCCGCCGGACGTTGACCAGGAGGCGCTCAAGGCCCTTGTCGCGCCTATTGTGAATAAGGTGGGCGGCATCAAGAGGGTCGAGGGCGACCGCGCGGATTAGTATTGTTTACTTTCTTCTTTCCTTGTCGCTGCCAACCGTGTTATGAACAATAGTCTATTAGAACTGCGACAAGTTGCTTTGTAATATAACTTTATTTTGGGTAGTTAATGCAACGTTATTTCCTTTACTTGACTTCCTCGCTTTGTATGCTTTTACCCTACGCTGTCAGGGAACTTGTCGGCGAAGGCACCTTTGCCACGAGCGCTGAGTGCGGAACTTCAGCAGCCTGCTGGCGGTGCCGTTGCCGACAAGAAACCTTGTCGCAACTAGTCGCGGCACACTTAAACTGTTAAGCGAACTCGAAAACGAAGTAAGGGCACGACACTTGTCGCAGCACACTTAAGCCGTTGAGCGTGCTCGAAACAAAGTAAGGGCGCGACTAGCCACGAGTTGGTTCTTCCACGCACAGGTTTTCCATACAAAGTGCGGTCATTCAAGGAAGATAACTCAAAAAGTTAAAAATTTGATTGCTCAAACTTTGGCAACTTAGCTTTTGTGTTGTTTTCTTCCCGGCAAGGCAGGGTTTTCTTGAACGGCGCCTGGTCCATACCACTATCTTCCTCCCCCCCCCCCGGCAAACTTATGCGCGAGGAAACCTTCCTCTACTGGAGAAAGAAGGCAGAAGAGAGAATATAGATATGGAGCTCTCGGGCTCGTTATTGCTTACCGGGAGTAGGTGCTGCACAAAGTGTCAGATAGTACATGCAAGGAAATGAAAAGGCATGAAATGACAAGTTGTGTGATGCACATAAGCTTTACTGATGCACGGGGTCCGCGCCCGGCTTTGTACAAAGGATTACATGCAACAGCGGCAAGACTTGTACAAAAGGTGGTTGCCGGAGCGGATCACGGCAACCGCGCCTTATGGGTAAAACTTGCGAAGATGCTCAATGTTCCAGGAGTTGCTCACCGGTAAGCCTTCTTCGGTCTCAAGGCGGACAGCGCCGGGCCATGTGACTTGTTTCACCCGATAAGGGCCTTCCCACTTCGGCGTCAACTTGTTGGAATTCTTGGCGGACTGAACGTGCCGAAGAACAAGGTCGCCTTCCTCAAGACTTGTGGTTTTAACCTTGCGGCTATGGTAGCGGCGCAAAGCTTGCTGGTATCGAGCAGCTCGTACAGCAGCCTGAAGACGGTCTTCCTCAAGGAGCAGTGTGTCATCTTGCCGCAGCTGCTCTTGCTCGAGCTCATCATAACCGAGCACTCGAGGCGACCCGTATACGAGTTTCGTGGGGAGAACTGCCTCTGCTCCATAGACAAGAGCAAAGGGTGTCTGTCCAGTGGCTCGATTTGGCGTCGTCCTGATCGACCAAAGAGCCGCTGGCAACTCCTCGATCCAGTTTCTTCCGCACTTGTGCAGCCTGTCGAAAGTTCTGGTCTTGAGTCCGCGCAGCACTTCAGCGTTTGCCCTCTCCGCTTGACCGTTGCTCCTCGGGTGAGCAACAGAAGCGAAGCAGACCTTGGCGCCAAGGTCTTGGACGTACTGCATGAAGGTGCGACTTGTGAATTGTGTGCCGTTGTCGGTGATGATCCTGTTAGGGATTCCGAAACGGCAAACAATCGACCTGAAGAACTTGACTGCTGACTGCGCGGTCACCTTTCTGACTGGTTCCACTTCCGGCCACTTTGTGAACTTGTCGATGGCGACGTACAAGTACTCAAAGCCCCCGGCTGCGCGGGGAAAGGGGCCGAGGATGTCGAGCCCCCAGACCAAAAATGGCCAGGATAAAGGGATCGTCTGGAGAGCTTGAGCTGGTTGATGTATCTGCTTGGAATGGACCTCGCATGCTTCACACTTGGTTACTTGTGCAGTTGCATCCTGTAGGGCTTCTGGCCAAAAGAAACCTTTCCGGAATGCTTTTCCGGCAAGTGCTCTGGCGCCAATGTGGTGGCCACATATGCCTCCGTGTATCTCTGCCAACAGCTTTTGTCCATCTTCCTGGGGAATGCATTTCAATTTCACACCATTGGGTCTTCTTATGTATAGTTTGTTGCCGACAAACTGATACATACTTGACTGCCGGGTTATTCTTTCTGCTTCTTCTGGCTCTTCGGGAAGTTCTCCTGTTTGGAGGAAACGGACAATCTGCTGCGCCCATGCTGGAGCCTGTGGCTCAACAACAAGGACTAAAGGCATCTGTGCTGCTGCGGGAACGCCAGCTTCTACGGCAAGAACCTGTGGTCCAGTCGGAGCTTGACGTTCCCCGGCAAGCTTGCCGGAGCAAAACTTGCCAGGAATGTCTGCTTCAACTGTATGAACCCTAGGGTTTGCAGGAGCAGACTGTTCCTCAGCAACCGTGTCTTTGATCTTGGGGAACTTGTTGGCGGCGACTTCAGGAAGCTCTGCCAGCAAGTAGTCACCAGAAACCAACTTTCTCTTCTTACTTTGTCCAGTCGATGGTGTTACGGATGGTTGAGTTAGCTTGAGCACAAAGATCTCCGGTTCCATAGGTAGCTTTAATGCAGCACACTTTGACAGGCCATCTGCGACATCGTTCTGAGCTCTTCGAACGTGTTCCATCTGCAAGCCTTCAAAGTGCTCTTCAAGCTTTCTCACTTCGTCGACGTAAGCTTCCATCAACGGACTCTGGTAGCTCTTGTTCACTTGGCGGACGACCAACTGCGAGTCACCCCGCACAATCAGCTTCTTGATCCCAAGTTCCGCCGCGATTCTGAGGCCGGCAAGCAAACCTTCATACTCTGCAGTATTGTTCGTTGCTTGCTCCTTGAGAAAGTGCATTTGGACGACGTACTTGAGGTGCTCTCCGGTGGGGGCGACAAGCAGCACGCCGGCACCGGCGCCTTGCAGCGAGAAGGCACCATCAAAGTACATTATCCATTCTTTGCTTGCTTCTTTGACAGGAATGCTCGTCTCTGGAATCTCTTCGTCTGGTGTTGGCGTCCATTCTGCTATGAACTCTGCCAATGCTCTGCTCTGGATAGTTGAAGTGCTTTCAAACCTGAGGCCAAAGCTTGACAGCTCCAGTGCCCACTCGACAATCCTGCCTGTCGCTTCTGGATTTTGCAGTATCCTCTTCAGCGGAAAGCGAGTGACCACTGTTATCTCGTGTGCTTGGAAGTAGTGGCGCAGCTTTCTCGAGTCCATGAGAAGGCCGAAAAGCAGCTTCTGCACCCCAGAGTACCTTGACCTAGCCCCCTGGAGAAGGGAGCTGACAAAGTAGACTGAGCGCTGCACCATCTTCTTTCATACGTCCTCTTGCATCTGTGCAGTTCCATCCTTGTCGGGACCAGAGCTTGTCGGGGAAGCCCCCTGCTTGTAGCTGGATGTGCTTGCCGGGGCTGTTGGCTCATCATCTGCCTCCCTTTCCGAGCCTAACGCAGCAAGATCTAGATGAAACCTTTGAATGCGGGTTCATCCATGTAAGCTTCTACATTTCTGTGTATCTGTGACTCAAAAGCGGTGTGGACTACTCTTGCAAATGTTGAACCCGCATTCTTCAATCCGAAAGGCATGCGTATGAAGCAATAAGTGCCACATGGAGTAATGAATGCGGTTTTCTCCTCATCTTCTTCAGCCATGAAGATTTGGTGATATCCGGAGTATGCATCAAGAAACGAAAGCAACTCACATCCAGCCGTGGAGTCAATGATCTGGTCAATGCGCGGCAAGGGAAATGGATCTTTGGGACAAGCTTTATTCACATCGGTGAAGTCAATACAAAGCCTCCACTTCCCGTTCGCTTTGCGCACGACACCAGGGTTGGCCAACCACGTGGGATGGAGTACACCTCTGACAAGGCCTGCCGCTTCCAGCTTCTTGATCTCTTCTGCGATAAACTCTTGGCGTTCCACCGCTTGTTTTCTAACCTTCTGCTTGACGGGCCGCGCGTGAGGACAAATGGCAAGCTTGTGCTCAATCACTTTCCTGGGAACACCGGGGATATCAGACGGTTGCCATGCAAACACGTCGACATTCGCCCGCAGGAAAGCAACGAGCGTGCTTTCCTATTTAGGATCAAGCGTGGCACTGATGGTGAAAGTACCACCAGTGCCGTCCTCCACCTTCTTTGTCTCTGGTGGAGCTGCCATTGCCTTCTTGCACTTGCTGGTGGAGCTCGATGGTGCGTCCTCGATGGCAGCGCAGCACTCCGAGGAGGTGCGTTTGCCGGAGTGGGCCCCAGAGCTCTTGCCGGACTTGGTCTTGTTCTTCCCCCCGGGAGCTTCAGCGGCAAGTGTCTTGCTATCTGTTGCGGCTGCTGCCTCCCGGTAAATCTTGCCGGCACAGATAAGGGCATCTTTCTTGTCGTCGGGGACAGAGATGACGCTTATCGGGCCTGGCATCTTGAGCATGTTGTAGGCATAGTGAGAGGCTGCCATGAACTTGGCGAGCGCCGGATGGCCAAGTATCCCATTGTAAGGTAATGGGATATCGGCAACATCAAAGGTGATCCTCTCAGTCCTGAAGTTTAGCTCTCCGCCAAATGTCACTGGCAGCGTGATCTTCCCCTTCGGCTTGCTCCTTCCCGGGTTGATCCCTTGGAAAGTGCCGGTTTCTTACAGCTCGCTGTCGGGGATCTGGAGTTTCCGGACCACAGCGGAGGAGATCAGGTTCAGGTCGGCCCCACCGTCAACCAGCATCTTCGTGACCTTGAGGTTGCGGATAGTTGGTGAAACCAACATCGGCAAGCACCCGACCCCAGTGGTGCGATCAGGGTGGTCCTCAATGTCGAAGATGATAGGCGTGCTGGACCACTTCAGAAGTTTGCACGACTCGACGGGTGGCTCTACTGCATTAACTTCCCGCACCCATTGCTTGAGTTGGCGGTGGGAAGTATGCAGAGAAGCGCCTCCGTCAACGCACAGAACTTCTGTGGCCTTTTGGAACTCCTGCTCGCTGTTATGTCCATCATCCATGTCTTCGTCGTCGTCTTTGTCTTCGTCCTTGTCGTGGCCGCGGGGAGGTCGGTCTCCTTGCCGCTGCTTGGCCTTGCCGCGGTGTCATCCCCGGCCATTGAATGGCCGCTTCTTGCCGGACTCTCCACCACCTCCCCGGGCCTTCTCCTTGTCGCGTCGCTCGTACTCAACTTTCTGCTGCTCGACGAGGTACTCGACCCTTTTGCAGTTCTGGAGATCGTGGCCCTTGGTGCGGTGGATCTTGCAGTATTGCTTGTCGGAGCCGTCCTGCTTGTTGGTGGCTGCCACAGTCTGGCAGTTGGTGCACGCGGCAGCCTCCTTGCCGGAGCCACCAGTCTGGGCTTTCTTGGCGCCAGCCTCCTTGCCGGACTGCTCAACGACCAGCACTTCTTTGTTCTTCTTTTTCCTGTTGTTCCGCCGCCGGTTCTTCTTTGTCGGGGCGGCGTCCTCACTATCTGATCCCCCTGCTCCAGTATCCTCTCCGGGAGTTTCCTCCCCTCCTCAGCGCGTGCGCATTTGTCGGCCAGGGCATAAAGCTCACTGACGTCTCGGATCTTGCACATCGCCATCTCCTCCCTCATCCTGCGGTTATGCACGTTCTGGTGGAACGCGCTAATAACCGCGGCAGGGTGAACGTCTGGGATGTTGTGCTGGACGCGGCTGAATCTTTGGATGTACTTTCGCAGGGACTCTCCTTCTTTCTGGGCAAGTATGTGAAGGTCACTCTCCTGGCCATGGGGCTTGTGGCCACCTGTGAAGGCGCCAACAAACTCATGGCACAGGTCGGCCCAAGAAGAGATGGAGTTCTCCGGCAAGTGCATGAGCCAAGTTCTGACGTTTGGCTTGAGCACTAGCGGGAAGTAGTTTGCGAGTATCTTCTCGTCTCGTCCCCCGGCAGCCTGCACCACGATGGTGTAGATGCTGAGGAACTCTGACGGATGAGTCTTGCCGTCGTACTTCTCGGGCACGTCGGGCTTGAAATTCTTCATGCTGGGCCACTGGACTCGCCGCAGCTCGCGAGTGAACGCAGGACAACCCGCCGGGTACGGCAAGTCACCTGGTCCCCTGGGTGCGTGCACGTCAACAGCGGGCCCAGCGCGCTGGTCGGATTGTCGCCGCGCTTCTCTTCGACGCTCGATGCGGGTTCGAGCGTCCTCTTGCCGTTGGTCGTCAAGGACTTGGCACTGATCGCGGCGAGCTCGCGGATCCGATGACGCTGTGGAGTCGTCGTCGATGTTGATCCGGCGAGTCGGCGATTTTGGCCTTCGGGGCGGGGAGTGCACGGTGGTTGCACCCCCGGCAGTCTTGTTGCCATCAGCCCGCACCTGGCTAACTTGCCGCGGCCGTGACGTGGTCGGCTGCTGCGGAGTGTCGCTGTTGGGGAAGGCGATGAGGCTTTGGATGGTGGCCCTCCAGTCGTCGGCCTTGTCTACCGCTGGAGGGAAGTCGAGGAGCAGTTGAGCTCGAGCTAGAGCTTCTGCTGGAGTGGCGGGGAGCGGTGGCGAGCGGTGCGAGGAGCGAGATATGCTCGGACTTCTAACTGCGTTAGAAGGAGCAGCGTCTCGTCCCGGCGACCGCGCCTTGCTCGTGCCAGCGTGTTGGCCTTGGGCGTCCCGCGAACTGCCAGCTTGACCTTGGCCCAGCAAGCGTATGGTACCTTGTGCACCACGTCGCTGCCGGTCCCGCGCCTCCTGAGACGGGCGCGGTCCATGCACGGACGCCGAGGTCTTGGAGTGCGCCCGGTCGTCCGTCTTGTCCTTGGACTTGGCGGTGCCGTGAGTTTCCTCGCCGACGTCCGTCCTTCCGCCGGCGTCTCCCCCACCGGCCGTTGGCTCCAGCGGTGGTGGGATCGACGCGGACGGGCCTGCTGCCTCCGAAGCCTTCTTCTTCGGCGGCATGTCGATGAAGTCGATGAAGTTGGTGGAGATTTCGCTCGCGTGAACGCCGGATCAGGTTCACACAACCTCGACGCACCCCCTACCTGGCGCGCCAAAGATGTTGGGGGAAACTGATCGCCCACAGACACCTATGGGACCGGAGCCCCTTTTCGGTACGGCAAGGGGGGCGGAGGATGCACAAAGAGCAGATCGAGGCGAACACGCGAGCAGTTTACCCAGGTTCGGGCCGCACGGATGCGTAAAACCCTACTCCTGCCTTGGTTTGTATTGTGTTCTTGGCTCGGGAGCGAGAAGAGCTACAGTGCTGATCGCTAACAGGACCGAGCGTGAGAGTGATCGATCATCGGAACCCCCCTCTACGTTGCGCATGGGTCTCCTTTTATAGGTCAAAGGGGTCACCGACAGGTGGCAACGCAGTCGAGGGTAAAAATGTAAAATGGGTGGTAGTTGGAACAGTGGATGCATAGTGCTCTATACCTAACCCTGACGGCATGGGACAAAGGCATTGAATGCCCGTCGCCGTCGTCCTAAACAGTGAAAAAAGCGTCCGTCAGGGCGCCACCGTCCGCCACGACGGTGGCCTTGTCATCACATCTTGCCACCGTGTCCCCCAGGCTGCACAGCCTTCCGCCACGTGCGTCTGGGAGGGTCCCAGGGCGACGCGTGGGCGGATGAGCTGGAGCGCGGGCACTTAGTGGAAGTTTGCCGCGGCAAGCGCCTTGCCGCAGCCGCTATCTTGTCGCGCCCGGGAGCTTGTCGCTCGCCGAGCCTTGCCGGGATGCGTGGCGCGTCACGGCAAGTCGCTTGAAATGCCATGTTTGGCCTTCCCAGCAAGATCTTCTTGCCAGGGTCTCGTGCCAAAGAAGTGGTCTCGAGCCTCGAGTGGCCTTCCCGGCAAGCTCCTCTTGCCGGGGCCTTGCTTCTTTAACTTGAATACTTTGTTCTTGAATGGCTCAAAAGGAACCATAGTGGGCCTTGGCGGTCGCACGGCAAGCCCTGCCACGGGACGCTACGACTGCCCATGCACAAGTTCGGGATACTAAGGTACCCCTACTTTAGTACACCGACACCTTGTGTCGAATCAATAAATTTGGGTTGAATACTTTACCCTCGAAAACTATTGCGATCCCCTACACTTGTTGGTTATCAAGACTATTTTCTGGCACCATTACCGGGGAGCATAGCTATATTCTTTAAGTCACTTGGGATTTATATCTGTTGATCACTATGAAGAATTTGAAGGACTCAAAAACCAAGATCTATCCCTCTACTACGAGGGGAGGTAAGGAACTGCCATCTAGCTCTGCATTTGATTCACCCTCTGTTATTAGTAAACTTGCGACACCTACTCTTGGTATTGAATCTGATATGTCGCATGTTCTTGATGATGCTACTTCTGCTATGTATGATGAAACTAGTTCGATGCTTGATAATACTTTGCCACTAGGTGAATTTCTAAATAAACAAATTGCTAAGGTGAGGGAGAATGCAAATATTAAAACTAATAATATTTATGAAAGTGATGATGAATATTCTCCCCCCTAGATATGAATTGCATGTTATTCATGAGGGTTATGTTATGGATGAAGAAACTGCTAGAGACTTTCTTTCTTTCAATGATAGATATGATCTTAAGAAATTATTAGCTAAGCTGAAAGAAAAGTCTTTGAATGTCAGAATGAAATATGACCCTGCTTTTGCTACTTCACCTATCTTTGTTACTGAGGATTATGATTTCTCTGTCGATCCTGAGTTAATTACTTTGGTTGAATCTGATACTTTCCATGGCCATGAATCTGAAACTGTTGTGGCACATCTTACTAAGTTGAATGATATAGCCACCCTGTTTACCAACGATGAAAAGATTCGTTATTACTATATCCTTAACTTGTTTTCGTTCTCGTTAAAGGGTGATTCTAAGACATGGTTTAAATCTCTTGATACTAGTTGTGTGCGAAGTCCCCATGATATGATTTATTACTTCTCTGCTAAATATTTTCCCGCTCATAAGAAACAAGCTACCTGACAGGAAATATATAACTTTCTGCAAATTGAAGAACAGAGTCTCCCACAAGCTTGGGGGAGGCTTCTCCAATTACTTGTTGCTTTGCCTGATCATCCTCTTTAGAGGAATGAAATACTTGATGTCTTTTATAATGGACTAACCGATGCTTCCAGAGACCACCTGGATAGTTGGTGTTGGTTATGTTTTCAGGGAAAGAACATTTGATCAAAGTGAATTACTATTGAATAATATGTTGGCCAATGAAAATAATTGTAAACTTCCTGAACCAGCCCCTAAGCCAACTCCGAAGAAAAGGGGAGTTCTATTTCTCAGTCCTGAAGATATGCAAGAGGCAAAGAAATGTATGAAAGAAAAAGGTATTAAAGCTGAAGATGTTAAGAATTTACCGTCTATTGAAGAAATACATGGTCTTGATAACCCGACACAGGTGGTAAAGGTAAATTATCTTTATACATTTGATGAAGGTGATATTCCTCGTTATAGGACTGCTAGACAATGCTGAGATGAGTTTGACAATTTTATTGTGAAGCAAGAAAACTTCAATGCTTATGTTGGTAGACAATTGCAATGCTTATATGATTGAGCGCTCGAGTGATTATATGTCTAGAGTTAAAGGTGAATTGAAACTCATTAGTTAACATGCTTCTATGGTTACCACTCAAGTAGAACAAGTACTTAAGGCTCATAATGATTTGCTCAATGGATTAAATAGTAAGAATAATGACTATGATGTTAGAGTTGCAACTAGAGGTGGTAAAGTGACTTAGGAACCTTTGTATCCTGAAGGCCACCCTAAGAGAATTGAGCAAGATTCTCAGAGAGCTAACTTAGATGCACCTAGTTCTTCTAAGAAGAACAAAAAGAAAAATGATAGGCCTTTGCATGCTTCTAGTGAACCTGTAGCTGACACACCTGAGAATCCCAATGATATATCTGTTTCTGATGCTGAGACACAATCTGGTAATGAACATGAACCTAGTGATAATGTTAATGATGATGTTCATGATGATGCTCAACCTAGCAATGATAATGATGTAGAGATTGAACCTGCTGTTGATCTTGATAACTCACAATCAAAGAATCAACGTTATTATAAGAGAGACTTTGTTGCTAGGAAGCACGATAAGGAACAAGAACCACGGGTTCAAAAACCCATGCCTTTTCCTCCTAAACCATCCAAGAAAAAGGATGATGAGGATTTTGAGCGCTTTGCTGAAATGATCAGACCTATCTTTTTGCGTATGCGTTTGACTGACATGCTTAAAACAAATCCTTATGCTAAGTATATGAAAGACATTATCACCAACAAAAGAAAGATACCTGAAGTAGAAATTTCCACCATGCTTGCCAACTACACTTTTAAGGGTGGAATACCTAAGAAACTAGGTGATCCAGGAGTACCTACTATACCTTGCTCCATTAAAGGAAACTATGTTAAAACTTCTTTATGTGATCTTGGAGCCGGTGTTGGTGTTATGCCTCTCTCTTTATATCGTAGACTTGACTTGAGTAAGTTGACACCTACTGAAATATCTTTGCAAATGGCCGATAAATCAACTGCTATACCCGTTGGTATTTGTGAGGATGTGCCTGTTGTGGTTGCAAATATTACTATTCTAACGGACTTTGTTATACTTGATATTCTCGAGGACGATATTATGTCTATTATCCTTGGTAGACCCTTTTTGAATACTGCATCGGCTGTTATTGATTGCAACAAAGGCAATGTCACTTTTCATGTCAATGGTAATGAGCATACGATACACTTTCCGAGGATACAACCTCAGGTCCACAGTATCAATTCTATTGGAAGAATTTCAACTATCACTATTGGAAGTTTTGAATTTCCTCTTCCTACTAGCAAGAAGACATATGATATTCTTATTGTTGGGGACATACATATCCCCATTTAGGTAACCTAGTGTTAATCAAAAATTCTCTGGTTTCATGTTATTCGGAAAGAGTTTATTAACAAGACCTGATCAGCCTTTTTAATGGATTCCTTTGGATGAGCATGAGATGGTTGAATCTAGATAGCACAACCTTCTGTACCCTCCTTTTACTTTCTGTTAATTATATGAAATAAAGGAAAAATAGTATTTTATGTCTGTCTCCAGACTTATCCGTGCAATAAAAATACCCTGAAAATAAAAGTTCTCCAAATGCCCTGAAAATGAAATATAATTTTTTCTAGAATATTTGAGAATATTTGGCACAGAAAACACAGCGAGGGGAGCCAGCACGTGGCCACGAGGGTCTAGGGCGCGCCTCCCTGCCTCGTGGGCCCCACGTGGCCCCCCTCCACTTATTCCTGCTCCCACACACTTCTTATTCCTACCAAAAAAATCACTATCGAGCTCAAGCACGAGTTCTAGCTCATCTTGCTGCCATTTTCGATCTCCTTGCTCAAAGCTCCATTCACAAAACTGTTTGGGGAGATTGTTCCTTGGTATGTGACTCCTCCATTGGTCCAATTAGTTTTTATTCTAGTGCTTTATTTATTGCAAATTTTTGCTGCTGTGGTGACCTTGCTCTTGAGCTTGCATGTCAAATTTCTTTGGTCCCAAGTAGTTCTAATGCATGATATAGTCTCTAGATACTTGTAGGAGTTGTTGCTATCAATCTTTTTGAGTTTGGTTCACTTTTATTTTGAGTTACTAATAATTTCAAAAAAAATCAGAAAAATACATAAGAAAATCTTCCAAGGTGGTTCCTCAAGGAAGCAAGAACCAAGGCTCGCGATGCGTGAGCTGGACGATGAATTGCCGAAGGAAGCTGAAGTGCGGCCTTGTGAATGGTCGTCAGAGGAATTTATGGTTCGGGCAGGCATTAAGGAGGAGTTTGATGCATATGTGCATAATGCTGACCTCGAGGGCTTCATGCAAGATAAGTGCCATCAATACCGTTACTTAACTGATACCTTTGTTAGAAGGTTCAAATTTTCATCTTCACGTAATTCTCACACTGTCCTGTTTGATCTTTATGATAAATCTTACACCATGGACTTAGAAGATTTTAATGATGCTTGTAAGCTCCCGCAGTGGGGCAATATTGGTGATCCTCGCAAACATGAATAAAAAGACCTCCTTGCTAGTACCACTATGGGGGAATCTAGAGAGATCACACAAGCTACCATAGGGAGCATTCATTTTCCTGCTATACATTATTTTGCTCTCTTTATTGGTAGATGCATCAACGGTAAAGATGAGGCTTTGTCGGGGGAAACTGTCCGCCACGAACACCTATGGGACCGGAGCCCCTTGTTTGTGCGGTAAGAGGGCGGAGGGAGCACGAAGAGCAGATCGTAGCGAGCACGCGGGCAGTTTACCCAGGTTCGGGCCGCGATGGTCGCGTAAAACCCTACTCCTGCTTGGTTGCATATTGAGTTGGAGAGCTCGGGAGCTTGAAGAACCAGCTACACCGTGCGTATGAGCGATCTAGATTCCGAACCCCCTCCACGTTGTGCATGGGCCTCCTTTTATAGTGCAAGGGGTCACCGACAGGTGTCAACGTAGGAGAAAGGGGTAAAAACGTAAAAGAGGTGGTAGTTGTAACAGTGCGGGAATAGTGGAGCTACAGTGCGTGAACAATGGTCGCTACCTACTTTGACAGTGGGGGACAAGGGCATTTAATGCCCGTCGCCGTCGACCCCAAAAGCTCCCGCCCTTGCGTCTCCGTTCGCCACGGCGATGGCTTCACCACCGTGGAGTGCCACCGTGTCCCCCAGGCTGCACAGCCATCCGCCACGCGTCCCTGGAAAGGCCCCAGGGCGACGCGTGGGCCGATGAGCTGGAGCGCGGGCACACAGCGCAACTCTCCCGGCAAGCACCTTGCCGGGCCCGGGAGCTTGCCGGGCTCTGAAGCTTGTCGCTCCCCGGGCCCTCGCCGGGACGCATATAGCGCCGAGGCGTGTCTTCTATGATGGAATCTTCTAGTCTTCCTGGCAAGCTCCTCTTGCCAGGGCCTTGCGTGAGTGAGGTAACCTTGAGTCTGGAACGGCCTCCCCGGCAAGCTTCGCTTGCCGGGGTCTCGATCTTCTGTCTTGTATACTTTGTTTTTGAATGGTTTGACATGGAGCAGGAAGGTCTCCGGCGAGCACGTGGTAAACCCTGCCGCGGGAAGCTGCAACTGCCCGTGCACAAGTTGGGGTACTGAGGCACCCCTACCTTAGTACACCGACAGGAGCCCCCGGGCCTGGGCCACACACGGTACCGAGCGCTGTTGGGCCAGGCCCAAAACAGTGCACGGGCACACGCGGCCCACGGCGCGCCGAATCCACTTCCGTATCCGCCGCATCTCCCCGTAACGGCACGCGTCGATTGCGGCGTCGTGGGATGGGACGTGCCCATGTTCTTTTAATGGAAAGAGCGAAACGCCCCCCCCCCCACTTCCCCATAAAAGTAGAGGAAGCAGGAGCGGTTCCCCTCCTTACGCTTTCATTGCATCCTCTTCCACCTCCAGAGATCCCCTTTGCGCTCCGCCTCCACACCTCCGCCCCCGCCGGGCTCTTCATCCCCCTTCCTCCGCCGCCTCCGCCATGGCCCCGAAGACTGAGAAGGCGAAGGCGGAGAAGGCCAAGAAGGAGAAATCGGAGCAAGCGGCGAGGCTTACCGCGTATCGGAAGCGGAACCTCGTCTTCCCGCCGAGGCTCAGCGCGCGGGAGCTCTGGAACAAGTATTACTTGTTCTGGTCCAAGGGAACCAAGGCGCACCCCCGCACTCGAGCTTATCCGGCCGCCGCCAAGGACAACTACCCCGGCGGGTACTATTTCTTCGCAGCCTTCTTCCACTGCGGTCTTTGCCCTCCTTTTTCTGAGTTCTTCTGTGACATAATGCACACCTACGGCCTCCATCTTCTTGACTTCACCCCCAACGCCATCCTCACAATGGCGGTTTTCACACACATGTGCGAAAACTATATAGGAATACACCCAAACGTAGCGCTGTTTAGGCACTTCTTCACCCCTAGAGCAGAGGCCGGCGCCCCCCTCTCCGGAGGAATATCTTGGGTTTTTCGTCTGAACAAGAAGGAGTCCTACTTGCCGGGGGAGCTCCGCGGCAAGTGGGAGGAGTGGCGTGCGGAATGGTGTTGGATTGTCGAGGACGAGCCGCAGCCCTTCACCGCGCCGCGCACAACGCCCATCGTGCGCGGCAGGGACTGGAGCGAGCTGGATTCGGACGACGGCAAGCTCGACGTCGCCCTCATTAGGATTCTCTGTCTCCGGGTAGCTAGGCTGTCTGTCGCAGAAGTAGGCACAGACTTCCTCCGCCGCCGCATCGCCCCTCTCCAAGACAGGAAAAGGCCGGCCTGGGAGTACGGCAACCCGGCGGATATCATGAGGTTGCGACCCGGGCTCAACTTTAACTTCACGTCGCTGGAGCTGAAGGGGATGGTCCGGGAGCTGTTTAAGCACGACCCGGCCCACCCGGAATGGTTCAGGGGGCCCCGAGGAGTGGTGCCCCTTTGCAACAGCACGGCCTGTGATCCTCTTCGCGCCATGATGCCCGCGTGTGATTCGCACGGCATGGACCGCACATGGATTCCGCCCAAGCCATCAGACATCCTCAGCTTCTTCGACAACCTTGTGGAGGTGGCGAAGAACAAGAACGAGACTCGGGAGCTGACACGGGACACCACCGACCAGGAGATAGCGTACATCGCTTCTCGGGTTGAAGAGGCCGCTGCAGCAGCAGCGGCGGGAGAGTTCGGCTACACGCCCGAGGAGGCAGATGCTGCGGAAGCGTCCTGCCAAGCGGAGGAGGCGGAGATCCGCAGGCTACTGAAGCTGCCTCCCGACGAGCTCGCCGGGGTCCCATCCTTGAGGCACTCCGGGATCATCGGGATCCAGACGGAGGCCGCGGCAAGAGGCAACGCCGCCGGAGGGAACAGGGGCGCCGCAGGGAGCGGAGGCGCCGCAGGGAGCGGAGGCGCCGGAGGGAAAGAGGCCGCGGCGTCGGGCGCCGAGCCCAGCAAGCCTGCCGGGGAGGAGGAGGAGGAGGACGCCGGGGCCGCCGAGGACTCCGACGGGTCTACGGAGCTCTACGCCGACGACATCTCCTCGTCGTCGGAGACCTCCCCGCCCCGGGCGAGCCCTAGGCGCTCTCCACTGAAGCGTCTCCGCAAGACGGTGACGGGGGCGAGGGCGCAGGCGCCCCGGCAACAACCAGCTCGCCGGGCAGTGCGAGCTCCCCGGGGGAGTCAAGCTGCGCCGGGGGCGACCGGCGCACCAGTCACGGCGGAGGCGGCCCGCGCGCAGGCCACGGCAGAGGCGCCCCGCAAGCAGGCCACAACAGAGGCGCCTCGCAAGCCGGCGCCGAGCCAACAGGAGTCTTCACGGGGCGGAGCGGCGGCTCCGCCCGCTCCCCGGGCCCCGGCTACCACAGGGGCTGGGTCTTCGCAGCCCCCAGCCCCAGGGACCGCCAAGCGCCCGAGGGAGTCTTCGCCTCCCGCTCCTCGCGCAGATGCGCCTCAGGTGGAGTTTGATTTCTCCGCCTTGAGCGACGACGACGAGGAGGAACAGGAGTAAGAACTCGACATCCTTCATCTTCTCAAATTTCGTCTTGATTATTGTTGATGCTAATCTTGTTTCTTGCGTCGATTTCAGGACCTTGGCTCAGCGCGTGGCGAAGAAAGCCAAGGTGCCCGTGGTCGAAGTCGCGGACGACTCGCCCGTCGCGGCAACTGAGGGCGCGCCGGAGCCAAGCCTGCCGGACCCGAACGCTGCTCCGAGGAGCAGCCCCCAGCGCAGCCCCCAGCGTAAGTCTGGATTCTGTACTTTCGCTCGTCGGGCGCGCTTGGAGATTTTGTCTTGTTCTAATATCTTGATGTTTTGTCTTGACTTGCGCAGAGGTGGAGCCACAGCCGCAGGAGCGTCCGGAGGTCGCCCCCGAGGAGCCGCAGGCCCCGCCGTCCCCGCCAAGGTCGAACTCCCCGGCAAGGGAGAGCGCTCCGCCAAGGGCGGGTACTCCGCCAAGGGCGAGTACCCCGCCAAGGGTGAGCAGCCCGGCGAGGGCGGCCACTCCGCCAAGGCAGAGCTCCCCGGCGAGGGAGCCCGCCGCTGACGACGTCCGCCAAGGTAGGTTCTGTTACTTTGTCTTCTTGGAGTTGTCTCTTTTTGGATATTTGCTTGAACTTATTTTGCTTCTTCTTCTTCTAGATCCTCCTCCCCCCGAGCAGATGGAGATGGAAGTCATCATCATCGAGGAGGAGGGCGCGCAGGGCGGCGGCGGCGACGCCCCTGTCGCCGAGGACACGGTGGGAGCCGCCGAGCCGGCCGCGCAGGAGACCGCTCCGGCTGCGGACGCAGCGGCCGGGGAGGGGGACGGCGACCGCACCGCTGGCCCGGAGGCGGCGGGAGCATCAAGTGCTGCGCCGGCCGCCGACCCCTCCGCCGGAAAGGAGCAGGCCGGCTACTATCTCGAGGCCCCCAACGGCGTATTTATCCATGTGCCGTGGGGTTCTTCGTCGCGGGCCCCCGCGGAGGGCGAGGCCTTTGATGGGGAGGTCCTCGCCTCCGCGGGCTTGAAGATCGTCGAGGCGCCCGGCAGAAGCGACGGGCCCGAGGAGGAGAAGCTGCTTCACCAACTCCTGGCCCTTTACCGGGCCAGGCAGGCGAAGCTTGCTTCTCGGGAGGCCCTTGCCGCCAAGGCCGCCGCGGAGATGGAGAAGCGCGCGGCGGAGCTCAGCGCCGCCAATCAAGCTGCCCTCCGCGAGGTAGCGGAGGAGCGCGAGCGGCTCGCCGGGGAATATCAAGAGTGGCTGCTGGAGAAGGCCGAGGCCGAAGAGCAGCAGCGGCTCGCCGGGGTGGAGCTGTCCCGGCGAGAAGGAGAGCTCGCCCAGCGGAAAGTCAACCTCGACTCTCACGAGGAAGACCTTGCCGCTCGGGAGCAGGCCCTTGGCGGGGAGCTGAAGGAGGCGAGAGCTGCCGCGGCTACCGCGGAGGCCGCCAAGGAGGAGCTTGCCGCCAAGGTCGCGCAGCTGGAGGAGTCGCTGAAGGCGAGCGTGGAGAAGGTCGCCGCGCTCAACACGGAGCGCGAGAAGGACGCCCACACCAACTCAGAACTCCAGGTGCGTCTTTCTGAGAAGGGCGACGAGCTGAAGGCCGCCAAGGACTCCATCGAGGATCTGGAGCTGAAGGTCTCCACGCTGAAGGACTCGCTTGACGCCGTCCGGGATCGGGAGACCAAGCTGAAGGAGGAGCTTCGCAAGGAGCGAACCTTGGTGGACAGCGCAAACAAAGCGGCCGAGAACTTCCGTCGTACCGTTGAGGTATGGACCGAGGACTTGGTATCTTCTGCGTCCAACATCGACCAGGAGCTGCTGGCACTGAAAGTCGAGCATCTCATCTACTCTCCGGATCCAAACCTCCCTCACAGCGCCAAACTCAGCCTCTTCTTCAGAGGGATTGCGCCGGCTCTTGCAGGTCTTCGGAAGAAGATCCCCGCGTAGCTGGCCGAGGAGTCGCGCCTGCTCTGCACGGGAACCTTGGAGCGCGTGCTGACGAAGATTGTATACCGCAATCCCGGCATAAACCTCACCAACGTTCTCCGCAGCCTGCCGGCAGACGCAAACATGGAGGTGCTGAAGGAGCAGGTCGCCCACATCATCGCCAAGGTGAACAAGATCTCCAGGATCGAGGGCGACCGCGTAGATTAGGCCTCCTTTATCTTTATCTCCTTTTGTCGCTGCATAGGGTGTTGTGAACTCATTAATCGATTGGGACAAGTTATCCTTTGTAAGATATTTATCTTATTTTGATCTATCAGTGCAATGTTATCTTCCTTGTCTTGGTCTTTTACTTTGTATGCTTTTCACCCTACGCTCCCGGGGAGCTTGCCGGCAAGGGTCCCTTTGCCGCGAGCGCTGAGTGCTGGACTCTGAGCAGCCTGCTGGCCAAGGTCTCACCGGCAAGCAACCTTGCCGCAGCTAGTCGCAACGCACTTAATTTGCTGAGCGAACTCGAAAACGAAGTAAGGGCGCGACACTTGTCGCAGCTCACTTAAGTCGTTGAGCGTACTCGGAAACAAGACAAGGGTGCGGCTAGCTACGGGTAGGTTCCTCCGCGCACAGGTTTTCCATACAAAGTGTGATTGTTCAAGGAAGACAACTAAAATTTAAAAATTTGAACTGCTCAAATTCTAATAACTTAGCTTTCATATATTGCTTGCTTCTCGGTAAGGCTTCTCTTTCTTGAACAGCACTTGGGTTCCTCCTCCACCTCCTTCCCCCCCGGCAAACTTGTGCGCGAGGAATGTTCCATCTGCTTAAGAGGCAGGGAAAAAGAAGAGGGAAACATGTATATGGCCTTTCGGCGTGCTAATGCTTACCGGATGTGTATGTTGCACAAGATGCCAAATAACGCATGCAAACAGCGGGGAAAAACATGCAAAAGGCAAATAGCGCAAAACACAAAATCTTTACTGATGCACGGGGTCTGCGCCCGGCTTTGTACAAAGGGTTACATGCAACAGCGGCAAAGCTTGTACAAAAGGTGGTTGCCGGAGCGGATCACGGCAACCGCGCCTTATGGGTGAAACTTGCGAAGATGCTCTATGTTCCAGGAGTTGCTCACCGGTAAGCCTTCTTCGGTCTCGAGGCGGACAGCGCCGGGCCTCGTGACTTGCCTCACCCGATAAGGGCCTTCCCACTTCGGCGTCAACTTGTTGGAATTCTTGGCGGACTGAACACGCCGAAGAACAAGGTCGCCTTCCTCGAGACTCCTGGCCTTGACCTTGCGGCTATGGTAGCGACGCAAGGCTTGCTGGTATCGAGCAGCTCGTACAGCAGCCTGGAGACGTCCCTCCTCGAGGAGCAATGCATCATCTTGTCGCAGTTGCTCTTGCTCGAGCTCATCATAAGCGAGCACTCGAGGAGATCCGTATACGAGTTCCGTGGGGAGAACTGCCTCTGCTCCATAGACTAGAGCAAAGGGTGTCTGTCCGGTGGCTCGACTTGGTGTCGTTCTGATTGACCAAAGAGCCGCCGGTAGCTCCTCTATCCAATTTCTTCCGCACTTGCGCAGCCTGTCAAAGGTCCTTGCCTTGAGTCAGCGCAGCACTTCAGCATTGGCCCTCTCCGCTTGACCGTTGCTCCTCGGGTGAGCAACAGAAGCGAAACAGACCTTGGCGCCAAGGTCTTGGACGTACTGCATGAAGGTGCGACTAGTAAATTGTGTACCGTTGTCGGTGATGATCCTGTTAGGGATCCCGAAACGGCAAACAATCGACCTGAAGAACCTGACTGCTGACTGTGCTGTCACCTTTCTTACTGGTTCCACTTCTGGCCACTTTGTGAACTTGTCGATTGCGACGTACAAGTATTCAAAGCCCCCGACGGCTCGGGGGAAGGGGCCGAGGATATCGAGCCCCCAGACCGAGAAGGGCCAGGATAAAGGAATTGTTTGGAGAGCTTGAGCTGGTTGATGAATCTGCTTTGCATGGAACTGGCACGCTTCACACTTGGTTACTAGTGCAGTTGCATCTTGGAGGGCTTCTTGCCAAAAGAACCCTTGCCGGAAAGCTTTCCCGGCAAGTGCCCTTGCCCCAATGTGGTGGCCGCATATGCCTCCGTGTATTTCCGCCAACAGCTTCTGTCCATCTTCCCTGGAGATGCACTTCAGTCTGACACCATTGAGCCTTCTTCTGTACAGCTCGTTATCGACGAACTGGTACATACTTGACTGCCTGGTTATCTTCTCTATTTCTTCTGGGTTGTCGGGAAGTTCTCCAGTTTGCAGAAAACGGACGATTTGCTGCGCCCATGCCGGAGCTTGGGGCTCAACGGCAAGGACTAAAGGCATGAGGGCCGCTTCGGGGACCTCGGCTTCTACGGCAAGAACCTCTGGCTCTGCCGGAGCTGAAGGTCCCCCGGCAAGCTCGCCGGGGCGAGGCTTGTCGGGAACACTTGCTTCACCTGTACAGATCCTTGGATCTGCAGGAGCAGACTGTTCCTCAGCGTTCTGGTTGTTGATCTTGGGGACCTTGGCGGCGGTTTCAGGGAGATCTGCCGGCAAGCAGTCGCCGGAGACCAACTTTCTCTTCTTGGACTGCCCAATTGATGGTGTAACGGATGGTTGAGTCAGCTTGAGCAAGGTCCCTGGTTCCACAGGTAACTTCATCGAAGCACACCTTGAAAGGCCATCTGCGATTTCATTCTGAGCTCTCGGGACATGCTCCATTTGCAGACCTTCAAAGTGCTCCTCAAGCTTCCTCACTTCATCTACATAAGCTTCCATCAAAGGCTCTGATAACTCTTGTTAACTTGCCGGACCACCAACTGAGAATCTCCCCGCACAATCAGCTTCCTGATCCCAAGTTCGGCCGCAATCCTGAGGCCGGCAAGCAAGCCTTCATATTCAGCAGTGTTGTTTGTCGCTTGCTCCCTGGGAAAGTGCATCTGGATAACGTATTTGAGGTGCTCTCCAGTGGGGGCGATGAGTACCACGCCAGCACCGGCGCCTTGCAGCGAGAAGGCACCATCAAAATACATTACCCATTCACTTGTCGCTTCTTGTACGGGTGCACTTGTTTCTTGGACTTCTTCATCGGGCGTCGGGGTCCACTCAGCTATGAATTCTGCCAAAGCTCGGCTCTGTATGGTTGAAGTACTTTCAAACTTGAGTCCAAAGCTCGACAGCTCTAGTGCCCACTCAACGATTCTGCCTGTTGCTTCTGGGTTGTGTAGTATCCTCTTCAGCAGAAAGCGAGTGACCACTGTTATCTCATGTGCCTGGAAGTAATGGCGCAGCTTTCTCGAGGCCATGAGGAGGCCGAAAAGCAACTTTTGCACACCAGAGTATCTTGATCTAGCCCCCTGGAGAAGGGAACTTACAAAATACACTGGGCGCTGCACCATTTTCTTCCGCACTTCTTCCTGTTCCTGCGTAGAGTTGTCCTTGTCGGGGCCAGAGCTTGCCGGAGCAGCCCCCTGCTTGTCGCTGGATTCGCTTGCCGGTGGTGTAGACTCCTCGTCGGGCTCCCTCTCCGCTACTAACGCAGCACTAACCACCTGGTTGGTTGCCGCTAGGTATAGCAACAACTTTTCCTGTGGTCTAGGTGCGACAAGTATTGGAGTGGAGGATAGGTACCGTTTCAAATCCTGCAGCGCTGCCTCCGCTTCCGGAGTCCACTTCATGGGACCTGCCTTCTTCAGGATTTTGAAGAAAGGTAGGGCGCGTTCTGCAGACTTCGAAATGAACCTACTGAGGGCAGCCACACAACCTGCAAGCCTTCTGACATCCTTGACGCGCTTCGGGGCCTCGATTTGCTCAATGGCTTTAATCTTGTCGGGGTTGGCTTCAATCCCCCTCTGTGACACAAAGAATCCGAGAAGCTTGCCGGAGGGGACTCCAAAGACGCACTTCTCGGGGTTCAACTTGAGCTGTATCCTGTGCAGGTTCTGAAATGTCTCTTCCAAATCTTGGACTAAGGTTTCTTTGCTCTTGCTCTTCACCACGATGTCATCCATGTAAGCCTCTACATTTCTGTGGATCTGTGGCTCGAAAGCAGTGTGCACTACCCTTGCAAATGTTGATCCTGCATTCTTCAGTCCAAATGGCATGCGTATGAAGCAATAAGTGCCACATGGAGTCATAAATGCAGTCTTCTCTTCATCCTCTTTGGCCATAAAGATCTGGTGGTAGCCTGAATATGCATCAAGAAAACAGAGTAGCTCACATCCGGCAGTGGAGTCAACGATCTGGTCAATGCGCGGCCAAGGGAATGGATCCTTGGGACATGCTTTATTCACATCGGTGAAGTCTATACACAGTCTCCACTTCCCGTTAGCCTTGCGCACGACGACTGGGTTTGCTAACCATGTCGGATGGATCACACCTCTAACTAGGCCTGCTGCCTCTAGCTTCTTGATCTCTTCGTTGATGAATTCTTGGCGCTCCACGGCTTGCTTCCTCACTTTCTGCTTGATGGGCCGCGCATGAGGACAAACAGCAAGCTTGTGCTCAATTACCTTCCTGGGAACACCGGGGATGTCAGATGGTTGCCAGGCAAACACATCGACATTCGCCCGCAGGAAGGCAACGAGCGCGCTTTCCTATTTGCTGTCAAGTGTGGCACTGATGGTGAAGGTACCACCAGTGCCGTCCTCCTTGGCGGACACCTTCTTGGTTGCCGGAGGAGCGGCCATTCCCTTCTTACACTTGCCGGTGGAGCTCGATGGGACGTCCTCGACGGCGACGCAGCACTCCGAAGAGGTGCGGTTGCCGGAGTGGGCCCCAGAGCACTTGCCGGACTTGGTCTTCGTCTTCTTCCCCCCGGGAGCTTCAGCGACAAGTGTATCCTTCTCTGCCGCAGCTGCCGCATCCCGGTAGATCTTGTCGGCGCAGACAAGCGCATCCTTCTTGTCGCCGTGGACAGTGATGACGCTTATCGGCCCCGGCATCTTGAGTACGTTGTAAGCATAATGGGAAGATGCCATGAACTTGGCGAGGGCAGGACGGCCGAGTATTCCATTGTATGGCAACGGAATATCAGCGACGTCGAAGGTGATGCGCTCAGTTCTGAAGTTGAGCTCCCCGCCAAAGGTCACCGGCAGAGTGATCTTCCCCTTGGGCTTGCTCCTTCCCGGGTTGATTCCTTGGAAAGAACCTGTCTCTTCGAGCTCGCCATCTGGAATCTGGAGTTTCTTGATCACAGCAGAGGAGATCAAGTTCAGCCCGGCCCCGCCGTCAACCAACATTTTTGGTGACCTTGAGGTTGCGGATGGTGGGAGAGACCAGCATCGGCAAGCACCCGACCGCAATGGTGCGGTCAGGGTGATCCTCAAGATCAAAAATGATGGGCGTGCTGGACCATTTGAGGAGCCTGTGCGACTCCACGGGCGGCTCTGCTGCATTCACCTCACGCACCCACTGCTTTAGCTGGCGGTGGGAGGTGTGCAGAGAGGCGCCACCGTCGACGCACAGGACCTCCGTGGCCTTCTGGAACTCCTGCTCGCTGTTATCCTCATCCTCCATGTCTTCGTCGTCGTCCTCTTCATCCTTGTCGCGGCCCCGGGGAGGTCGATCACCTTGCCGCTGCTTGGCCTTGCCGCGGCGTCCTCCCCGGCCATTGAACGGCCGCTTCTTGCTCGGCTCTCCCCCGCCACCTTGGGCCTTCTCCTTGTCGCGCCTCTCGTACTCAGCTTTCTGCTGCTCGACGAGATACTCGACGCGCTTGCAGTTGGAGAGGTCGTGGCCTTTGGTGCGGTGGATCTTGCAGTACTGCTTGTCGGAGCCGTCCTGCTTGTCGGTTGCCGCTACAGGGGCAGGCTCCTTGCCGGAGCCGCCAGCCTGTGTTTGCTTGGCGGGAGCCTCCTTGCCGGACTTCTCGATGGCAAGCACTTCCTTCTTGTTTTTCCTTCTATTGCTCCGGCGCCGGCCCTTCTTTGCCGGGGCGGCGTCGTCGTTGTCGCTTCCTCCCGCGCCAGCATCCTCCCCGGGGAGTCTCCTCCCCTCTTCTACGCGTGCGCACTTATCAGCTAGAGCGTAGAGCTCGCTGACATCCCGAATCTTGGTCATGGCCATCTCTTCACGCATGCGGCGGTTACGCACGTTCTGATGGAACGCGCTGATAACCGCGGCAGGGTGGACATCAGGGATGTTGTGCTGCACACGGCTGAAGCGTTGGATGTACTTGCGCAGGGATTCTCCTTCCTTCTGGGCCAGGATGTGGAGATCGCTCTCCTGACCGTGGGGTTTGTGGCCGCCGGTGAAGGCGCCAACAAACTGGTGGCAAAGGTCTGCCCAAGAAGAAATGGATCCTTCCGGCAAGTGCATAAGCCAGGAACGAACGTTCGGCTTAAGCACGAGCGGGAAGTAGTTTGCCAAGATCTTCTCATCGCGCCCCCCGGCAGCCTGCACCGCGATGGTGTAGACGCTGAGGAATTCCGAGGGGTGCGTCTTGCCGTCGTACTTCTCCGGTACGTCGGGCTTGAAATTCTTCATGCTGGGCCACTGGACGCGCCGCAGCTCGCGGGTGAACGCAGGGCAACCTGCCGCGTACGGCAAGTCGCCTGGTTCACCGGGCGCGCGCGCGTCGACAGCGTCCCCAGCCCTCTGGTCTGATTGTCGCCGAGCTTCTCGGCGGCGCTCGAACGTTGTCCGAGCGTCTTCTTGTCGCCGGTGGTCGAGGACCTGGTGCTGGTCCCGACGAGCCCGCGGATCCGACGATGCCGTGGAGCCGTCGTCGGCGTTGTTCCGGCGGGGCGGCATCTTCTGCTTCCGCGGCAGGGAGTGCACGGTTGTCGCACCCCCGGCGGTCTTGTCGGCGTCGGCCTTCGTCTTCTCAGCTTGCCGCGGCCGCCAGGTCGCCGGCTGCTGTGGAGAGTCATTGTTGGCGAAGGCGATCAGGCTTTGGATGGTGGCCCTCCAGTCTTCGGCCTTGTCCGCCGCTGGAGGGAAGTCGAGGAGCAGTTGCGCCCTTGCAAGCGCTTCTGCTGGAGTGGAGGGGAACGGGGGCGAGCGGTGCGAGGAGCGGGATATGCTCGGACTCCTAACAGCGTTAGAAGGAGCAGGGTCCCGCCCCGGCGCCTTCGCTTTGCTTGTGCCCGGACGGTGGTCCGGGGCGTCCCGCGAGCCTCCGGTTTGTCCTTGCCCCAGCAAGCGGATACCACCTCCTGTGGTATGGCGCTGCTGGGTTGTCGTGTGTTGAGATGGACGCGGCGCGTCCACGGAGACCGAGGCTCGGTCGTCCGTCCTGTCCTTGGACTTGGTGGCGCCGCGAGTGTCCTCGCCGGCGACCACCCTTCCGACGGCGCCTCCCCCGCCCACCGTCGGCTCTGGTGGCGGCGGATGAGACGCAGACGGGCCTCCGACCTCCGAAGCCTTCTTCTTCGGGGCCATGGTGGCTGTTGCTGATGAAGTTGCTGATGAAACTAGAGAGGTTGATGAATAATGCGCCCGCGTGAACGCCGGATCAGATTCGCACAACCTCGACGCCCCCTACCTGGCGCGCCAAAGATGTCGGGGGAAACTGTCCGCCACGAACACCTATGGGACCGGAGCCCCTTGTTTGTGCGGTAAGAGGGCGGAGGGAGCAAGAAGAGCAGATCGTAGCGAGCACGCGGGCAGTTTACCCAGGTTCGGGCCGCGATGGTCGCGTAAAACCCTACTCCTGCTTGGTTGCGTATTGAGTTGGAGAGCTCGGGAGCTTGAAGAACCAGCTACACCGTGCGTATGAGCGATCTAGATTCCGAACCCCCTCCACGTTGTGCATGGGCCTCCTTTTATAGTGCAAGGGGTCACCGACAGGTGTCAACGTAGGAGAAAGGGGTAAAAACGTAAAAGAGGTGGTAGTTGTAACAGTGCGGGAATAGTGGAGCTACAGTTCGTGAACAATGGTCGCTACCTACTTTGACAGTGGGGGACAAGGGCATTTAATGCCCGTCGCCGTCGACCCCAAAAGCTCCCGCCCTTGCGTCTCCGTTCGCCACGGCGATGGCTTCACCACCGTGGAGTGCCACCGTGTCCCCCAGGCTGCACAGCCATCCGCCACGCGTCCCTGGAAAGGCCCCAGGGCGACGCGTGGGCCGATGAGCTGGAGCGCGGGCACACAGCGCAACTCTCCCGGCAAGCACCTTGCCGGGGTCTTGACCTTGCCGGGCCCGGGAGCTTGCCGGGCTCTGAAGCTTGTCGCTCCCCGGGCCCTCGCCGGGACGCATATAGCACCGAGGCGTGTCTTCTATGATGGAATCTTCTAGTCTTCCTGGCAAGCTCCTCTTGCCAGGGCCTTGCGTGAGTGAGGTAACCTTGAGTCTGGAACGGCCTCCCCGGCAAGCGAAACTTGCCGGGGTCTCGATCTTCTGTCTTGTATACTTTGTTTTTGAATGGTTTGACATGGAGCAGGAAGGTCTCCGGCGAGCACGTGGTAAACCCTGCCGCGGGAAGCTGCAACAGCCCGTGCACAAGTTGGGGTACTGAGGCACCCCTACCTTAGTACACCGACAGGCTTGCCATATGTGCGTCCCAGATCTTAGTGTTCTCAGGAGTGCTGTGTTAGGAGATAGACAATATAACTTGGGAGCCATTGTTGCACGTTGGCTACATAATAATGGTTTAGATGGAGATTTATTTGGTGGGATTTATGCCACTCGCATAGCCCGCCGTCTTGGTGTGCCTATACATGAAAATGATGAACTATTACCTCCTGCTTATTTGGACTTTAACGATATGGTTAGCCATTGGTTTATAGAGAGGGATGAACAATCCCTCAAGTATCGACTAATATTTAATAGGCGTCACACTGTCCATATTTCTCTCCCTGCTCCTACCTTGCTTGACTTTCAGGCAAAAGAGAGATATACTATAACCAGGGAGGAGGAAAATGAGTATCAGGAGATGATGGAAGCAGTCCGTCTCCAAGCTGCAGCTCAGCAGGCAGTAGTTGTTGCATCTCAGTACAACCCCAACTACGACTTTGGATATCCGCCAGGCCAGTACTAGCCATAGACCAACTTAGGCCAAAATCCTAAGCTTGGGGGAGTACGTGTTTGTCACCGACATTACATTCATGTTCACACACTTATTCCGGTAGTCGGTGCTCACACTCTTTAATTGTACCATCCATGCTTAGTTTCATTTCTTTTCTTAGTCTTTTTCTTGTGTGTTAGAAAAACATTAAGAAAAATAAAAAAAGTAGTTGCCGCTTTTAGCTAGTTTACTTTCCATGCTTGTAGTAGTCTTGCCCTAATAATAAAGCACGGATTGACTTTGTCGGGTTCACCGTCAAAATACGCTTTCTTCTCATGTCATAATACGCTTTTACAATTTGTATGAACAAAATTGTAATATAAATCTCTCCCTAATAATAATGCACGGATTGACTTTGTCGGGTTCACCGTCACAATACGCTTTCTTTTCATGTCATAATAAGCTTTTACAATTTGTATAGACAAAATCGTAATATAAATAAGGTGGTACTAATTTGGGGTCCTAATAGTCGAGATTTCGCCGCAAGCTCACGTAATCGGGCCGGCCCATAACCAGTAAACGAAAACTCGCGTAATCGGGCAAGCCCATAACCCGAAAACGAGCATATAAAAACGACACGAAAAACAAAACCATGCGCTTTGGATTCGATTTCACAACCTCATGCTAGGTAGCAGCGACGCGAGCCAGATGAGCTAGCTGCTGACCATGCTCAAATTGCAGCGCTGCAGGTAAAGTAGTTTAGGGACAGGTCTGTTTATTTTTCGTAAATATTTTCAACAATTCTTGGAAACAAGTGTGGACGATTTTCCTTAAAATATTTGAATATGTTTTTAAAATCTTGAATAAATATCAAAAATTGGAACAAAAGAATTAAACCTGAACAAATTTTGAAATTCGAAAGGTCTATTTTTTTATATATATACGTTGTATTTTTAAAATAATATACATTGAACATTTTTTAAATACACTGAACAATTTTACATACAAATTGAACAATTTTTGTGATATACGCTAAACAATATTTAAATACATGTTGAACATTTTGGTAATTTTTGTGATATACGCTGAACAATATTTGAATACATGCTGAACATTTCGGTAATATATGTTGAACACTTTATTAGTACACAATGAACATTTTTGTGATATCCGTTGAACAATATTTAAATTCGTAGACTATATTTGTATACAATTTTTTTTGGAAGTCAGTTTTATGTTTTGATTTAAAATATATATTTGAAAACAGTAAAAAGAAAAAGAAAAAGAGAAAAGTAACATAAAGCAAAAAAATAAACAGAAAAACAGCGACGCCTACGCCGTCTAGCCCAAATCGGGGCGCCTTCAGCGAAGCCCCGACGTTTGGACACTTACAAGCGTCAAATAGATTTGAAGAAAACTCTGTCGTCAGCTTTTTGGTTTCGTCCGTCAAACTTAAATTTTGTCGGCGCACTAGCCTAGCGCGTAAACACGAGTTGGCTCTAGGCCGAACGACACGCGTGCTCCCATGGGCCACACAGGTGGACATCCTAGGAAAAACTAAAAATGTCAAGGTGATGAAAGAATTTGAACTTGTGAGTAGCTCAACCTAAGATGGAACTCCCACCATGCCATATGAGTCTGCTAGCTGATTTGCATTAAGCGAAGTTGAATTAGGATTCTTATTATGGCTACGTGCTTGTTCAACTAGCCCACAACCTCCACGCCCGGCTGGGGCCTCTATTGTCTGCCTAGGCGTGTTGCTAGGTCTTCTCCATTGGGCCGTCGGCAACAAGAATAGGCTCTGCTGGAACTCGCAAAAAAGAAGCCCCGAAAAAGGGATCAAGCTTATAACCTCCCGTCTAGTTTAAGCTGCAACACATTAGTCCCACCTTGCTCCCTTAAACTTATTCACATCAATTTATATATGTTTGTAGTGTGTAGACATGCATATTGGATTTAATGAGATAGCGGGAGATAAACTATCAGATTATATGTTGGCTAAATTGAGCAGAGTTTGTGAGGCGTGTGGTGGAATCAAAGGAAGAGAAGAGAGAGATCATCAGAATATACGTTGGCTAATTATATGATGGGATTCATGAGACATGGGAGAGAGTGGGATTCGTGTGCCATGATGGAACGAGTAGGGGCTCCCCAATTTCGTGAGTGCAAGACAAAAGCGTGGAATGCATCGCATGTTCTATACCAGACCCTTTGAAGGAAGAGAGTGTGATTCGTGAGCCCATGATGGAGATTAAATCCGCGCTTCATGATGCACCATAAACCTTTAATTAATATTTTTCGTGTCTGAAGAGTATCACCCGTTCAACTGTAGCTTTTGACACGTTAGTGTTAGCCTCTGTATTTTTATACTACTCCCCCTGTCTCAAATTAGTTGTCTTACATTTTACTATATTCAGATATTATATATGCAACAAACATCTTTTTTACAACACAAACTTTATTGTGTTATGCCGAGTGTTAATAGTTTGATTTTGATTAACATATCATTACTTCAAAATTAATGCCTAGGATTTTCACTATTAGACTGCAAAAGATATGTCAGCTATGGGCTCCAAGTCACTAGGATTCAATCAACATACATACATAAATTTAAACGGATTCTTTGCTATTGCTCTACAATTAGGGGTACAATATTGTATTATTCTACAAAATAGCAGTTCTGCTCCAGCACTGCCAGCAAATATGGTCGCTCTCTCAGTCGATGGTGTATTCGTGGAAGCTGACGACCCAGCAACGACCAGAATGGTGCTTCGGAAGCAGGATGACTCGGTGATATTCACTGCAGATCGATAGTTATTCCATTGCAACGAAGCTCTCGAAGCGGAGATACATGCGATAATAATTTGCACGGGGCTAGCTATAAAATATTCTGACATGTCTATCATCGTGCAATCGGATTCAGTCCAAGCATTGTCCATTCTTTCTGGTAATAGCTTGGATTGTTCAGCCTACAGAGTTTATTCCTCATAAAATTCATAGAGATCATAATAGAGGTTGCAGATTGCTTAGCACTACTGTGTGGTTGGATCAAGGACCTTCATCAATAGAGAAAAATTTACCTCTGAGTAATAACCCGCCAAAAAAGCCAAGTAGTTCTGCTGCTCCTTAATGTTTATATCCACATCAATGGTCATGTATATTCTACAAGATGTGATGTATCAGCCACATCATTCTTAGCTTTTGCTGCATCATATTTTTGAATAGTGAATAAAATTACATACCTTCTAGATTAATTTCTCAAAAACTTTTGCTCCACCCTATTTATACAGTGGAAAAATAATCATCGATAGTAGTTTTCGCACATAATTAAAGGTGCTCGCATTTTTCTATTTTTACCCGTTGCAACGCACGTGCCTTTTTGCTAGTAGTAATTAAAAAAAACCTAAAAAGATTTCTCGTTCTTCTTTTGCTTCTTGGGAGCTTTCTCATGTAAATAGTTTATTTTCTTTCTTTGGGGGTCAAGAGTAGAGGACCATGATTGAAAATGTTTAGTGGTTCTCCTATGCTTTATTGTTAATTTAACCTGGAGCTATCTTACTTTGTCTTCTCTCTTGTATTAAATGCTCGCAGATTCCAGCTTAGTCCAATGCACGTGCACTATTATTATTATCCAGACCGCTTGGTCGTGCTAGTGAAAGGCAATAATGATGATATATGATGAACTAATTGAGATGAGAAAAGTTGGTATGAACTCGACCTCTCTTGTTTTTGTAAATATGATAGTTCATCGTTCCTGATTCAGCTTGTTATGAATGAAACATGCTTGCAATGACAATTAGAGATCATAGCTTCTCATGCCATGCTTAATTAGATAAGATTTTATAATGGTCTATCTTGCGTGCCAACATGATATTAAAATGGTTGTGATGTGATAGGGTGGTATCCTCCTTTGAACGATTCAAGTGGTTTGAATTGGCACATGTTCACGCATGTAGTTGAAACAAAATCAACATAGCCTCCATGATATTTATGTTCATGGTGATTTATATCCTACTCATGCTTGCATTCATTGTTGATTAATTTTAATGCATGTTTATGACTGTTGTCACTCTCTAGCTGGTCGCTTCCCAGTCTCTTTCTATCCTTCACCTGTACTAAGCGGGAATACTGCTTGTGCATCCACTTCCATAAACCCCAAAGTTATTCAATATGAGTCCACCATACCTTCCTATATGCCATATCTACCTGTCGTTCCAAGTAAATTTGTATATGCCAAACTCTAAACCTTCAAATGAAATTCTGTTTGGTATGCTCGAACAGCTCATGTATCAACTAGGGCTATCTATATCTTCCATGCTAGGTGGGTTATTCTCACGATGAGTGGACTCTGCTCATCATTCATGAGAAAATGGTTGGTAACCGGGATGCCCAGTCCCATGCTGAAATCATAATAATTAAACAAAACTCCCCCAGGGATGTTGCTGGTTTGGACGGTACCCGTTGTTTCGGGCGAGCCGTGGACTGTGCTTGTTGGTGGTTGGGGGAGTATAAACTTTACCATTCTGTTTGGGAACCGCCTATAATGTGTGTAGCATGGAAGATATCGAGATTCTTGGTTGTTATGTTGACAATGAGAGTATAACGCTTAAAATATTATTCATCTCTAGTTCAAAATCGAGCTCTGGCACCTCCACAAATCCCTGCTTCCCTCTGCGAAGGGCCTATCTATTTACTTTTATGTTGAGTCATCATCCTCTTATAAAAGAGCACCAGTTGGAGAGCACCTCTGTCATTTGCATGTATTGTTATTAATTTACATTGAGTATGATTATGACTGGATCTCTTTTACCATGAAGTACAATGTCTGGTCAGTCCTTGATCTTTAAAGGTGCTCTGCATTTATGTTTTGTGGTCCCAGAAAGGGCTAGCGAGATACCATCTTGTTATATCATATTATGATTGTTTTGAGAAAGTGTGTCATCCGAGGTTTATTATTATTGCTCGCTAGTTGATTATGCCATTGATATGAGTAGACATGAGACGTGAAAATTATTGTGAATGTGGTTAGTTCATGATCTTTGCTGAAAACTTGAATGCTGGCCTTACATATTTACAACAACAAGAGCAAACAGAGTTTGTCAAAGTTTTTCTTTATCACTTTCAGTTTATCAACTGAATTGCTTGAGGACAAGCAAATGTTTAAGCTTGGGGGAGTCGATACGTCTCCAACGTATCTACTTTTCCAAACACTTTTGCCCTTGTTTTGGACTCTAACTTACATGATTTGAATGGAACTAACCCGGACTAACGCTGTTTTCAGCAGAATTGCCATGGTGCTATTTTTGTGCAGAAATAGAAGTCCTCGGAATGACCTGAAAATCAACGGAGAATTATTTTGGAATATATAAAAAATACCTGTGGAAAGATCCAAGCCAGGGGGCCCACACGCTGTCCACAAGGGTGGGGGGGCGCGCCCCCTCCCCCTGGGCGCGCCCCCTGCCTCATGGGCCCCCTGTTGCTCCACTGACGTACCCCCGGACTCCATATACTCAATTTCGGGGAGAAAAAAATCAGAGAGGAAGAATTATCGCGTTTTACTATATGGAGCCGCCGCCAAGCCCTAATCTCTCTCGGGAGGGCTGATGTGGAGTCCGTTCGGGGCTCCGGAGGGGAGATTATTGCCATCGTCATTATCAACCTTCCTCCGTCACCAATTCCATGATACTCACCGCCGTGCGTGAGTAATCCCATCGTAGGCTTGCTGGATGGTGATGGGTTGGATGAGATTTACCATGTAATCGAGTTAGTTTTGTTAGGGTTTGATCCCTAGTATCCACCATGTTCTAAGATTGTTGTTGCTATGACTTTGCGATGCTTAATGCTTATCACTTGGGCCCGAGTGCCATGATTTCATATCTGAACCTATTATGTTTTCATGAATATATGTGTGTTCTTGCTCCTATCTTGCAAGTCAATAGTCACCTACTATGTGTTATGATCCGACAACCCCGAAGTGACAATAATCGGGACCACTCTCGGTGATGACCGTAGTTTGAGGAGTTCATGTATTCACTATGTGTTAATGCTTTGGTCCGATACTCTATTAAAAGGAGGCCTTAATATCCCTTAGTTTCCACTAGGACCCCGCTGCCATGATAAGGTAGGACAAAAGATGTCATGCAAGTTCTTTTCCATAAACACGTATGACTATATTTGGAATACATGCCTACATTACAGTGATGAACTGGAGCTAGTTCTGTGTCACCCTAGGTTATAACTATTACATGAGGAATTGCATCCGACATGATTCTCCATCACCGATTCAATGCCTACGTGCTTTTCACATATTGCTTGTTGCTTATTTGCTTTTCTGCTACTACTGTTACAAAAACTACAAAAACACTATCGTTACTTTTATTGTTGTTACCGCTATTTCCATATTACCTTGCTACTAAATTACCTTGCTGCAGATACTAAGTTTCCAGGTGTGGTTGAATTAACAACTCAGCTGCTAATACTTAAGAGTATTCTTTGGCTCCCCTTGTGTCGAATCAATAAATTTGGGTTGAATACTTTACCCTCGAAAACTGTTGGGATCCCCTACACTTGTGGGTTATCGCTGATGCATAGCAACGAGAGGGGAGAGTGATGTCCACGTACCCTCATAAACTAAAAGCGGAAGCATTATGACAACGCGGTTGATGTAATACGACTTCACGATCCGACCGATCCTAGTACCGAAGGTACGACACCTCCGTGATCTGCACACGTTCAGCTCGGTGACGTCCCACGAACTCTAGATCCAGCTGAGTTTGAGGGAGAGTTTCGTAAGCACGACGGCGTGATGACGGTGTTGAGGAAGTTACCGACGCAGGGCTTCGCCTAAGCACTGCAATGATATGACTAAGGTGGAAATCTCTGGAAGGGGGCACCGCATACGGCTCAGACAACTTTCAACTTGTGTGTCTTGGGCTGCCATCCGACCCCTGTATATAAAGGAGCAAGGGGGAGGCCGGCCGGCCCTCCTTGGCACGCCCCCAAGAGGGGAATCCTACTAGGACTCCAAGTCCTAGTAGGTTTCCACCAAAAAGGAGAGAGGGGGAAGGAAGGAGAGGGAGAGGGAGAACAAAAGGGGGGTGCCGCCCACCCTTCCTAGTCCAATTCGGACTCAAGGGGGAGGGTGGCCCATGGATTCCCATTAGTTCCCCCAGGGTTCTGATAACCCTTCGGCACTCCGATTTTATCCGAAACTTCTCCGGAACACTTCCGGTGTCTGAATATAGTCGTACAATATATCAATCTTTATGTCTCGATCATTTCGAGACTCCTCATCATGTCTGTGATCACATCAGGGACTCCGAACAACCTTTGGTACATAAAAACACATAAATTCGTAATATTGATCGTCATTGACTGTTAAGCGTGCAGACCCTACGGGTTTGAGAACTATGTAGACATGACCGAGACTCATCTCCAGTGAATAACCAACATCGGAACCTGGATGCTCATATTTTTCCTACATATTCTACGAAGATCTTTATCGGTCAAACCACATAACAACATACAATGTTGCCTTTGTCATCGGTATGTTACTTGCCCGAGATTCGATCGTCGGTATCTGAATACCTAGTTCAATCTCGTCACCGGCAAGTCTCTTTACTCGTTCCGTAATGCATCATCCTGTAACTAACTCATTAGTCACATTGCTTGCAAGGCTTATAGTGATGTGCATTACCGAGAGGGCCCAGAGATACCTCTCCGACAATCGGAGTGACAAATCCTAATCTCGATCTATTGCCAACTCAACAAACACCATTGGAGGCACCTGTAGAGCATCTTTATAATCACCTAGTTATGTTGTGACATTTGATAGCACACTAAGTGTTCCTCCGGTATTCGGGAGTTGCATAATCTCATAGTCATAGGAGCATGTATAAGTCATGAAGAAAGGAATAGCAACAAACTAAACGATCAAGTGCTAAGCTAACGGAATGGGTCAAGTCAATCACATAATTCTCTAATGATGTGATCCCGTTAATCAAATGACAACTCATGTCTATGGCTTAGGAAACTTAACCATCTTTGATTCAACGAGCTAGTCAAGTAGAGGCATACTAGTGACACTATGTTTGTCTATGTATTCACACATGTACTAAGTTTCTGGTTAATACAATTCTAGCATCAATAATAAACATTTATTATGAAATAAGGAAATATAAATAACAACTTTATTATTGCCTCTAGGGCATATTTCCTTCAAGTCTAAGGCAGGAGGCCTTGCCTTTTCGATCGTTGCTACTTTTGTGCTAGCCTTCTCAAGGAAACCTTGTTTAACTTATGTGTGTACTAAGATATTGTTGCTTCCGCTGACTCGTTTATGATCGAGCTTATGTATTCGAGCTCTCGAGGCCCTTGGATTGTAATATGAAGCTTGTATGATTTTTAATTTCTGTCTAGAGTTGTGTTGTGATATCTTCTCATGAGTCCCTGATCTTGGTCGTACACATTTGCATGCATGATTAGTGTACGGTCAAATCGAGGGCGTCAAACCAGATTTCGTGAAATGGCTTGAGGCCATGAAATCTGAGATGCAATCTGTCGCGGACGAACCGATTGACACCTATGGGATCACTGGAATCCCTTCTACGGTGGACGGGCACGGGGCTGTGCAAAGAGCGGGTCTAGGAGTCAGCACAAGGATCGTTTACCCATGTTCGGGCCGCGAAGATGCGTAATACCCTACACTACAAAAAAATACACTTCCGTGATGATACGTGTTTGTCACAGTAGGTCACGTTTTCTGTCATGCATGTACATCCATGACGATTTTATGACAGAATCAAGATAGTCATACCTGTGCTATCGTAGAAGTGTTCGATGACATTACCAAAATTATCATCACAGAAGTGTCCACTTCCATGATGACAAATCACGCTTCACAGAAGTGCTTTCGTCAAGGGTGACCGACACATGGCATCCACCGTAACGGAACGCCATTAAGCTATCTGGTCCGGTTTTGGATCCGAGAACCCATTAACAGCCACGACTAATGGGGATTTTCCACGTGTAAAATCATCATTGGCTGGAGGAAACACGTGTCGGCTTGTCGTTGGAACAGATGTCATTCACTCATTGGACCCAAAGCGCCTATGATACGTCGACACGTGGCACGGCCCAACAGAGGACCATTCCTGTGAAAAGGCAGGACCGTTTGACTTGGTCAAAAGGTGGTGGGCCGGCCCACGGTAAGCTTGTTAACGGCATGTTCACATATAGCTCATTTATAGCCCGCTAACCCAGGGCCCATTTACGGCCTATCCGAATTAGGCCGAGTAGCGTCATCTGGGCCGTCCAATATAATTTCAGCCTGTTTTAACTTCCGGCCCATGTATGGCCCATGACGTCTTTCGGCCCATATGAGGCCCTTAGTAACCCTCGGCCCATTAACGGCCCGTGGTAAAACTGGCCCATATTAAACAGTGCCCAACAGAGGCCCATTCCTATGAAAAGGCCAGCCCGTTTGACTTGGTCAAAAGGTGACGGGCCGGCCCACGGCAAGCCTGTTAATGGCATGTTCGCATATAGCCCATTTACAGCCCGCTAACCAGGGCCCGTTTATGGCCTATCCGAATTAGGCCCAGTAGCGTCATTTGGGCCGTCCAATATAATTACAGCCCGGTTTAACTTCCGACCCATGTATGGCCCATGACGTCTTTCAGCCCATATGAGGTCCTTAGTAACCCTCGGCCCATTAACGGCCCATGGTAAAACTGGCCCATATTAAACAGTGTTTCACTTTATACCAACGACCCATTATTCCATTGGGTCGTTTCCAGCCCATGTTATCTTTCGGACTTCTCAGGGCCCATGTATTCTTGGGCTCATTTCCAGCATTTGTTTACTTTAGGCCCGTTACTATCATTTTCTGCTTGTGGGCCAAATTCTGCCCGAGGTTACAGTCGGCCCGTTTGTGGCCCATTAATACGTTGGCCCGTTTTCATAGCGTCATCAAATACGGCCGATTAACGACGGCCCATTACGGTCGGCCCACTATGGCCGGCCCATGAACGGACGATTTCAACTCTAGCCCATTTATGGCCATAATGTGGTCTTTTATTGGCCCATGTTTGGCCAACCGATCATACGGCCCGTAGAAGGCCCATTGTGTCTACGGCCCGTATAAAGCCCATTGTTTCTATGCCCCGTAGAAGGCACGTTGTTTCTACGGCCCTTAGAAGGCCCATTGTTTCTACGGCCCGTAAGAGGCCCATGTTAACTACAGTAAATATGTAGCCCATGGTTAATGTGGCCTAGTTTTAAAAAATAGGCTATTGCGGCCACTAGCAAACCGTGGAAAAAGAACTACGCTGACTACAAGAAAACAAATCAACAAGACAATAAGGAAATAAATAGGCAAGCAACTTACGCTAGGCTATCACGGCTATTACACATATTACATCCACTGGGCATCAAAGTTCGCCACCAATGCAAATATAGGGAACAAAGCAGCATATAAACGCCGCAGCAAAACAAGTCCAGAATTGAAACCACTTTAGAAGAGCTCAAGAAACAATATCCTAGGTACCCATAATGCTGGCAAGATTCTTAGCAAGCTTATTAACTTTCTCTTGTTTGGCGCTTAAATCCTACAGCACTTGCCATTGCACCAGAAGGTATGCATCTGAATTCTGCAGGGACTTCCTCAGTCCTTCGGCTTCCTGTCGCATAACATCTGATCGATGTCTTTCAACTTGAAGTTGAGACTCAAGAAGTCGAACGGATTCAGGCAGCGAGTTCAAAGAGCTGGTGCCAGTAGTATTAGCCTGTAACTCGAACACTACATCAAGACAGGACTTTGGGGTTGTCTCAGTGTCTCCAATATAGTTTTTATCAGCTTGCTTGGAGAACAACAGGGATGTCTCACTATCTTGAACCTGATCTGCATTACTTCCTTTACCAATGCATAACGGGGTACTCTTCTCCAATATTTATCCGCGTTCTAAAGGAGAAACAAACAAACACATCATAGATTTACAATGTAGTATATGAAACTCATTTTGGTAAACCAGTTCAGTAGTAAGGTGGACAGGATAACAGCATGAAACAAACATATATCTATGTAGTATGGTCACTATATGGTCTATATCATTCTAGTTTATGTAGCCGAATCAAGATAGATACAGTTCGAATCATATCTATTTAAGACAAAGCAGCATAGAAAGAATATGAGTGTGGGAAACTACACAGCAATAACAACACTTGTAATGTGCATGGCATGAGAACGTAACTATTTATTCAATTGAAACTGAAATCAAAATAGAGCAAGTTACAACAGCAAACACATTAAAGAACCAGGTTTAAAACATACATGTTGCACCATTGGAGTTTCAATTGCATCCTTCAAATTTGAAATTAGTTGGTATGAGTAAATAGAGTGATGCAAGAGCAAAGTAGTATGAACCATAGCTATGGAACCTGACCTGAGAACAATTCTTCTTCTGCTTTAAGCATTGACTTGGGGTTCGGAGTGGTGGTCCTCATGCTTTGGGCACTGCAGTTGCCTTACTAACTGCTCGTGTTTGGGTGCTTTGTGGTGGAGACAGTGCTGTGTCAACAGGAACTGGGTTACTATCTGCAGGGGTTGGGGTTAGAAGGGGTGTAGCTGGTTCTCTGTCCAACTGCGTAGGGGTACAATCTGCGTGAATCTTGATTATGCATGGTGGGGCTGGTTCTTAGGCAAGTACAACCGTGGTTCTATCTCCATCGACGACTAGCATGATCTTTTCTGAAGACCGTGTTTTTACTCCCATAGATACTGCCATCACCCCCTCCAATTGAAATGGCTGATAAACAACAAAAGTAATTGAATGTACAAACATTGTAAGATAGACAGGTGCAATGGATAGTAGGGAAGAAAACATGGCATGAAATAATTGACATTTATGTTGTCTAACCAAACAGAATAGCAGGACATAATTTCAAATATATGATGGCTAATTAAACAGCATATATAGCCTGACACAATTTCACATGTATGATGGCTAACTAAACACGATAGAATGACATACTTCAAAATATGATGACAATGTAAACAGGATGACATGACATAACTATACGATGTGTCTATTAAAGTGGTTGACATGCCATAAATCAAAAACATGACGTCAATGGAAACATGATGGCATGATAATTCACGGATAGAATGACATAATTCAAAATATGATGACTATGTTGTCGGCGTACTGGGAACCGGGGTACCCAGACTTTCCTGTCTGCGGGCCGTGACGCGCTCCTACAAGCGGCCTGGTACGGCCCAGCTAATCGACCAGCTGCCCAAGACCCTCGTGAGGGGCCAAGCCTCGCGAGGAGAACAATGCCAAGAACCCCTCAGGAGCAGCCACGATAAGGTGCTCTGGAGGGGCGAAGAACCCAAGGCCAAGCCTGCCTCAGGAGGAGACAATGATGTCAGCAGTGACGCACCGCGCTAGCGGGTGCCAGCGCCCAGCAGCGGCACAGTTACCATTTCGGTGCAAGGGGGACAGCGCAGCCGCAAGTTCCTGAGGAGCGGGGCAAAGGTTTCCTCATTGGTGCAACGAGACCGATGACCGCAAGGACGACAAGAAGGATGTCATCGTCGAGACCACCACCGCGTCATCGCCTGATCCTTTTGCAGACGAAGACTGCTTTTGTCAGGATAGGAACATCCTTGTGTTCCCGCTCAAAATGGCCGTTGTGGAATCCCTTCCCGCCTAAACATTTCGGGGGAAGAGGACCGTGGCTGCCTATATAAGTAGCTAGGATTCCCATCGAGAAAGGGAGATCGACTCACACACTTGACCACCGCACAAGGAGCAAGAACGCTAGTCTCCTGACCCTCCTGAGTATAATGCCCAGTATGAGATTATACCTCCTACGTGTCGAGGCACGACTTAAAGGTATAAGCTCATACTAGAATGATCTCAAGTATGGTATCTTTGCATGACTCATGTAAAAGAGGGATGAAATTGCAAAAGAGTAGTTGGCTTACACTCGCCACATCACACAATACATTACATAAGCAATCATCATCCAAATAACATCATAGTCCGACTACGGACGAAGATCCAAATGAAAGATACCATAAGTAAAGCCACAAGGTCTGAATCGCCCCTAGTAGAAGCCACTACTGATCCTCCGGGTAAGACACGTAGAATCGCCCACGTTCTTCGTCGAACTCCCAGTACAACTATGTGCCATCACCCGTGTAGTTCACCATGGTACCTGCATCTGGTGTTGTGTAGAATCTGTGAGCCACGAAGGACACAGCAATCCCGTTCCCGGGTAGCAAAACTATCTAAGCCTTGGGTGAGGAACAAGGCTGAAGAACAAGGTTGCAGCTACACTAGCACTAGCTTACATGTTTAGAGCGAGAAGAGAAGTGCCACGAGCGTCAAAGTGATCACGAAGTGATCCTATCTAAGCACGTCAAACATAACCCCACCGTGTTCACTTCCCGAACCTCTTCGGAAAATGACCGTCACGGTTACTCATGCTGGTAGTGTATTATGAACATGGTGGCAAGTTTTCTACAACCGGATATTAACAAATTCCCATCTGCCACATAACCGCGGGCACGGCTTTCAAAAGATCAAACCCCGCAGGGGTGTCCCAACTTAGTCCATCACAAGCTCACGATATGCGGAGTCGCAACTCCAAGGTGGGAAGACCCGAGTATTCTCAGAATCCCTTGCTCAAGATATTCCGACGAAGGTAAAACTAATCCAGCAAGACCTCCCGGCGTGCCGACACCCTGACAGTAACCGCGTGTATCTAGTCTCAGGCCACGACCGGATGGGTGATGCTACAGGTTTTTACCAGCCCTCGGGTTTCCCCAAGGTGGCCCCGCAGGACCCCCAGTTTGGACCAACACTCATGTAGAGCACTGGCCCGGGTTGTTGATTAAGAAAAGGGTTTATAACTCCCTATGCAAGTTTTAGTTGATAGGCAAATGTAAAACCAATGTTGGGCCTTGCTGGAAAAGCTTTAGCGCTAAGCGGGTTATCGAGGGGGGCCCATAAACCCCAACCGTGTTAGGGACGCATAATCAAGGAACATAACACTGGTTTAAACGGTTCCTAGGGTGGCATGAGTGGAACAAAACACCAAGCAAGAGGATTAGCCTTCCACCCATTGCCAAGTATATAGATGATTTAGTTTAACAGATTATATAGTGTGATATCCCAACAATAACTTCAACATGAAGCAAAAATCTTCAAATCTTCTCCTGCAACTAGCAATGCTATAAGAGGGGCTGAGCGAAGCTTACGTAGCCAATCAAAGGTTTGCTAGGTTGGGTGGTTAAAGAGATTGATGGCTACAATAGGAGGCTGACAAACAAACATGGGCATCGAGGCAATAAGCTAAAGAGCGAGACATCTAGCAATAGGCAAAGATAGTAATGATATCTGGGTCAGGTCATCTTGCATGTCGAGTCATCGATGGGATCGTAAGACGGCTCCTCGTACTCAACCTCAGTAGGAACCTCGTTCTCGGTCTCGGCTCCCGGCTCTACTCAACACAAGAACACAACATGGCACACAATCAAACAAGGTGCAATGCACAATCAACATGATTCAAGACAAGTCTATATGATGCATTTCATGGCAAGGGATGAAGCACACAAGAACAACACAAAACAACAAGTTTAAATGAGGCCGGAATCAACATATAGCAAATCCGGTAAGTCCTCATATGCATATTTTGAAATTGGTCCAGATCTGAACAAACCTTAAGTTAAAGTTGTTAAAGATCAAGTTAACATGCACCATGATGATCCACACGAAATTCTAGTCAAATTTCATATAAAGTTTGTTTAATTCGGAGCTACGGTCTAGAAGATATGAGCAAAACAAGACAAGCAAGGCAACGGTGCAAGATGCATCCAAACATCAAGAAAACACACTCCAAACATGTAAACAACATGTTATTAAGATTCTACATGCAAAATCACACAAGTTTCATATAGGGCACGCTCAAAACGGGGCAATGGTTCAACACATACACACGAACCAAGATACAATGCAAAGCTGAAGTTAACAACCACATAGCAACTTTGGAGCAAGAGATATATACGCTACAGCACCCAAACATGATGACAAGAAGCATGGATGTGAAGTAGACATGTTACTTAACAAGTATGAACTTAGAACACAACCAAAAACCTACTGGAACACAATTAACCAAGCATGGCAAGTTGCAATAAAATTACCCAGACTTAGTCAAAATCTGGGAAGGCAAAAACATCATCACGATGCTGCCTTCGGAGGCAAAAACAACATGCATATCAATTCCACTAAGTATATAAAGATCATGGATATGTAGTAGACATATCCTACAGCAAACAACTCCATTGGAGCAACTCCATAGGAGGCATGGATCAATAGCAACAAGCTACACCAAATTGATCATGCTGATAAAAACCTGACAGGTATAATTTATAGCAACTTGAGAGCAAGAAATAAATAAGCTACAGCAAGCCATATGTGCAAGTGAGGGCATGGATGGATAGATCATAACATGGACAACAAGGAGTGACCATTGGCCACTCCAAAATAGGCATGGAATTGAGTGGGGCATCAAGCAAACATAGCATCAGGATAAAACAGATTCCAGACTTAGCAGTTTTTTCACCAAGTATAAAACAGTAACATTGGCATGGCATGTTTACAAGCTTGTTTAAGTCACCTCGAGACATATCATGGAAACTTGTTTGCACCACAGCAAAGACCATATGATGGTGCTTCTAAAACATATTGACATGTGGCATGGGGACAAACACATCAATAGCAAAGAGCACTTCAAATTAGCATCTCATAACAAGTTTCAGCACTTAACAGCCACATGCACAATTGCATCGGAGATTAACATGGCAATATGACACCTAACATGAATGATACAGCAACCATCATGTAGAGCACTTTACAATGAACATTTTGACATATCATATGCTCCATTTGGTTAAACATGCACCAAGTTATCGCATCTCAAACATGGCATCAAATTAACAAGTAACAGCAGTTTTTAACAAGTAGCACTCTTGCAACAGAGATTAGTGAAGGAAATATGCCCTAGAGGCAATAATAAAGATGTTATTTGTATTTCCTTATATCATGATAAATGTCTTTTATTCATGCTAGAATTGTATTAACCGGAAACTTAGTACATGTGTGGATACATAGACAAAACAGTATGTCCCTAGTATGCCTCTACTAGACTAGCTCATTGATCAAAGATGGTTATGTTTCCTAGCCATAGACATGAGTTGTCATTTGATCAACGGGATCACATCATTAGGAGAATGATGTGATGGACAAGACCCATCCGTTAGCATAGCACTATGATCGTTTAGTTTAACTGCTATTGCTTTCTTCATGACTTATACATGTTCCTATGACTATGAGATTATGCAACTCCCGAATACCGTAGGAACACCTTGTGTGCTACCAAACGTCACAACGTAACTGGGTGATCATAAAGATGCTCTACAGGTGTCTCCGAAAGTATTCGTGGTGTTGGCATAGATCAAGATTAGGATTTGTCACTCCGAGTGTCGGAGAGGTATCTCTGGGCCCTCTCGGTAACGCACATCACAATAAGCCTTGCAAGCAAAAGACTAATGAGTTAGTCACGAGATGATGTGTTACGGAACGAGTAAAGAGACTTGCCGGTAACGAGATTGAACTAGGTATAGAGATACCGACGATCGAATCTCGGGCAAGTAACATACCGTTTGACAAAAGGAACAACGTATGTTGTTATGCGGTTCTGACCGATAAAAGATCTTCGTAGAATATGTAGGAGCCAATATGAACATCCATGTTCCGCTATTGGTTATTGATCGGAGATGAGTCTCGGTCATGTCTACATAGTTCTCGAACCCGTAGGGTCCGCACGCTTAACGTTTGATGACGATCGGTATTATGAGTTTTTGAGTATTGATGTACCGAAGGTAGTTCGGAGTCCCAGATGAGATCACGGACATGACGAGGAGTCTCGGAATGTCCGAGACATAAAGATTGATATATTGGACGGCTATATTCGGACACCGGAAGTATACCGGAAAAGTTTCGGATTTATCGGGAATGCCGGAGGGGGTTACCGGAACCCCCTACGAGAGGGGATGGTCCATAGTGGGCCTAAAGGGAAAGAGAGAGGCGGCCCATAGGTCTGGCCGGCGCCCCCACCTAGGGTTCCTAGTTGGACTAGGATTGGGGGGGCGCCACCTCTCCTATTCCTTTCCCCCTTCTTCCTTTCGGTGAATCCTACTAGGAATAGGATTGCAATCCTATTCCTAGTAGGACTCCTTCCCTAGCCGCACCAGGAAGGGCCGGCCGGCCTCCCTCCCTTGCTCCTTTATATACGGGGGCAGGGGGCACCCAAAGACACACAAGTTGAATTGTTTTAGCCATGTGCAGTGCCCCCCTCCACAGAATCACACCTCGGTCATACCGTCGCGGAGCTTAGGCGAAGCCCTGCGCCGGTGAACACATCATATCCGTCACCACGCCGTCGTGCTGACGAAACTCTCCCGTGAAGCTCAACTGGATCAAGAGCTCGTGGGACGTCATCAAGCTGAACGTGTGCTGAACGCGGAGGTGCCGTACGTTCGGTGCTTGATCGGTTGGATCGCGAAGAAGTTCGACAACATCAACCACGTCACTTGACGCTTCCACTTCCGGTCAACGAGGGTACGTAGACACACTCTTCCCTCTCGTTGCTATGCATCTGGTAGATAGAACTTGCGTGATCGTAGGAAAATTTTAAAAATACTACGTTCCCCAACAGTGGCATCATGAGCCAGGTCTATGCGTAGATGATATGCACGAGTAGAACACAATGAGTTGTGGGCGATACTAGTCATACTGCTTACCAGCATGTCATACTTTGCTTCGGCGGTATTGTGAGATGAAGCGGCCCGGACCGACATTACGCGTACGCTTACGCGAGACTGGTTTCACCGTTACGAGCACTCGTTGCTTAAAGGTGACTGGCGGGTGTCTGTCTCTCTCACTTTAGCTGAATCAAATGTGGCTACGCCCGGTCCTTGTGAAGGTTAAAACAGCACATACTTGACGAAACATCGTTGTGGTTTTGTATGCGTAGGTAAGAACGGTTCTTGCTAAAGCCCGTAGCAGCCACGTAAAACTTGCAACAAACAAAGTAGAGGACGTCTAACTTGTTTTTGCAGGGCATGTTGTGATGTGATATGGTCAAGACATGATGAGTTATACGGTTTTGTATGAGATGATCATGTTTTGTAAAGTTATCGGCAACTGGCAGGAGCCATATGGTTGTCGCTTTATTGTATGAAATGCAATCGCCATGTAATTGCTTTACTTTATCACTAAGCGGTAGCGATAGTCGTGGAAGCAATAGTTGGCGAGACGACAACGATGCTACGATGAAGATCAAGGTGTCAAGCCGGTGACGAAGGTGATCATGATGGTGCTTTGAAGATGGAGATCAAAAGCACAAGATGATGATGGCCATATCATGTCACATATTTTGATTGCATGTGATGTTTATCTTATTATGCTTCTTATTTTGCTTAGAACGACGGTAGCATTATAAGATGATCCCTTACTAAATTTCAACGAATAAGTGTTCTCCCTGAGTATGCACCGTTGCGAAAGTTCGTCGTGCCGAGACACCACGTGATGATCGGGTGTGATAAGCTCTACGTTCAAATACAACGGGTGTAAGCCAGTTTTGCACACGCAGAATACTCGGGTTAAACTTGACGAGCCTAGCATATACAGATATGGCCTCGGAACACTGGAGACCGAAAGGTCGAGCGTGAATCATATAGTAGATATGATCAACATAAGATGTTCACCATTGAAAACTACTCCATCTCACGTGATGATCGGACATGGTTTAGTTGATTTGGATCACGTGATCATTTAGATGACCAGAGGGATGTCTATCTAAGTGGGAGTTCTTTAAATTAATATGATTAAATTGAACTTTAATTTATCATGAACTTAGTCCTGATAGTTTTTGCATATCTATGTCGTTGTAGATCAATGGCCCGTGCTACCATTCCTTTGAATTTTAATGCATTCCTAGAGAAAGCTAAGTTGAAAGATGATGGTAGCAATTACACGGACTGGGTCCGTAACCTGAGGATTATCCTCATTGCTGCAAAGAAGAATTATGTCCTTGAAGCACCGCTAGGTGACAAGCCCCCTTCCGCTGATGCAGACGCTTTGAACGTCTGGCAATCACGGTCTGATGACTACACGATAGTTCAGTGTGCCATGCTTTACGGCTTAGAACCGGGACTTCAACGACGTTTTGAACGTCATGGAGCATATGAGATGTTCCAGGAGTTGAAGTTAATATTTCAAGAAAATGCCCGGATTGAGAAATATAAGATTTCCAATAAGTTCTACAGCTGCAAGATGGAGGAGAATAGTTCTATCAGTGAACACTTGCTCACAATGTATGGGCACTACAATCATATGACTCAACTTGGTTGCCAAGTTGATGAGAATAGTGTTATTGATAGAATTCTTCAATCACTACCACCAAGCTATAATGGCTTCGTGATGAACTATAATATGCAAGGGATACAAAAGACAATTCCCGAGCTCTTCGCTATGCTCACAGCTGCGGAGGTAGAAATCAAAAAGGAGCATCAAATGTTGATGGTTAACAATACCACTAGTTTCAAGAAAAAAGGCAAGGAAGGGATTTTCAAGGAGAATAGCAAGATTGTTGCTGTTCTCGCAGAAAGCCTCAATTATGGAACCAAGCCTGAAACTGAGTGCTACTACTGCAAGGGGACTGGACACTGGAAGCGGAACTGCCCCAAGTATTTGGCGGATAAGAAGGATGGCAAGATGAACAAAGGTATATGTGATATACATGTTATTGATGTGTACCTTACTAATGCTCGTAGTAGTACCTGGGTATTTGATACCGGTTCGGTTGCTAATATTTGTAACTCGAAACAGGGACTACGGATTAAACGAAGATTAGCTAAGGACGAGGTGACGATGCGCGTGCGAAACGGTTCCAAAGTCGATGTTATCGCCGTCGGCACGCTACCTCTACATCTACCTTCGGGATTAGTTTTAGACCTAAATAATTGTTATTTGGTGCCAGCGTTAAGCATGAACATTATATCTGGATCTTGTTTATTGTGAGACGGTTATTCATTTAAATTAGAGAATAATGGTTGTTCCATTTTTATGAATAATATCTTTTATGGTCATGCACCCTTGAAGAGTGGTATATTCTTATTGGATCTCGATTGTAGTGATACACATATTCATAATATTGAAACCAAAAGATGCAAGGTTAATAATGATAGTGCAACTTATTTGTGGCACTGCCGTTTAGGTCATATTGGTGTAAAACGCATGAAGAAACTCCATAATGATGGACTTTTGGAATCACTTGATTATGAATCACTTGGTGCTTGCGAACCATGCCTCATGGGCAAGATGACTAAAACTCCGTTCTCTGGAACTATGGAGCGAGCAACAGATTTGTTGGAAATCATACATACTGATGTATGTGGACCAATGAGTGTTGATGCTCGCGGCGGGTATCGTTATTTTCTGACCTTCACTGATGATTTGAGCAGATATGGGTATATCTACTTAATGAAACACAAGTCTGAAACATTTGAAAAGTTCAAAGAATTTCAGAGTGAAGTAGAGAATCATCGTAACAAGAAAATAAAGTTCCTACGATCTGATCGTGGAGGAGAATATTTGAGTTACGAGTTTGGTCTTCATTTGAAACAATGTGGAATAATTTCACAACTCACGCCACCTGGAACACCACAGCGTAATGGTGTGTCCGAACGTCGTAACCGTACTTTATTAGATATGGTGCGATCTATGATGTCTCTTACCGATTTACCACTATCGTTTTGGGGTTATGCTTTAGAGACAGCTGCATTCACGTTAAATAGGGCACCATCTAAATCCGTTGATACGACCCCTTATGAACTATGGTTTGGCAAGAAACCAAAGTTGTCGTTTCTTAAAGTTTGGGGCTGCGATGCTTATGTGAAAACACTTCAACCAGATAAGCTCGAACCCAAGTCGGAAAAATGTGTCTTCATAGGATACCCAAAAGAGACTGTTGGGTACACCTTCTATCACAGATCCGAAGGCAAAATATTTGTTGCTAAGAACGGATCCTTTCTAGAAAAAGAGTTTCTCTCGAAAGAAGTGAGTGGGAGGAAAGTAGAACTTGATGAGGTAATTGTACCTTCTCCCGGATTGGAAAGTAGTTCATCACAGGAAATTGTTCCAGTGATTCCTACACCAATTAGTGAGGAAGTTAATGATAATGATTATGAAACTTCGGATCAAGTTTCTACTGAATGTCGTAGATCAACCAGAGTACGTTCCGCACCAGAGTGGTACGGCAACCCAGTTCTGGAAATCATGTTACTAGACCATGATGAACCTACGAACTATGAGGAAGCGATGATGAGCCCAGATTCCGCAAAATGGCTTGAAGCCATGAAATCTGAGATGGGATCCATGTATGAGAACAAAGTATGGACTTTGGTTGACTTGCCCGATGATCGGCAAGCCATCGAAAATAAATGGATGTTCAAGAGGAAGACCGACGCAGACGGTAATATTACTGTTTACAAAGCTCGACTTGTTGCGAAAGATTTTCGACAAGTTCAAGGAGTTGACTACGATGAGACTTTATCACCTGTAGCGATGCTTAAGTCTGTCCGAATCATGTTAGCAATTGCCGCATTTTATGATTATGAAATCTGGCAAATGGATGTCAAAACTGCATTCCTAAATGGATATCTCAAAGAAGAGTTGTATATGATGCAACCAGAAGGTTTTGTCGATCCAAAAGGTGCTAACAAAGTGTGCAAACTCCAGCGATCCATCTATGGACTGGTGCAAGCATCTCGGAGTTGGAATATACGCTTTGATGAGGTGATCAAAGCATATGGTTTTATACAGACTTTTGGAGAAGCCTGTATTTACAAGAAAGTGAGTGGGAGCTCTGTAGCATTTCTAATATTATATGTAGATGACATATTGTTGATTGGAAATGATATAGAATTTCTGGATAGCATAAAAGGATACTTGAATAAAAGTTTTTCAATGAAAGACCTCGGAGAAGCTGCTTACATATTAGGCATCAAAATCTATAGAGATAGATCAAGACGCTTAATTGGACTTTCACAAAGCACATACCTTGATAAGATTTTGAAGAAGTTCAAAATGGATCAGTCAAAGAAAGGGTTCTTGCCTGTTTTACAAGGTATGAAATTGAGTAAGACTCAATGCCCGACCACTGCAGAAGATAGAGAGAAAATGAAAGTCATTCCCTATGCCTCAGCCATAGGATCTATCATGTATGCAATGCTGTGTACCAGACCTGATGTGTGCCTTGCTATAAGTCTAGCAGGGAGGTACCAAAGTAATCCAGGAGTGGATCATTGGACAGCGGTCAAAAACATCCTAAAGTATCTAAAACGAACTAAGGATATGTTTCTCGTATATGGAGGTGACAAAGAGCTCGTCGTAAATGGTTATGTCGATTCTAGCTTTGACACTGATCCGGGTGACTCAAAGTCACAAACCGGATATGTATTTTTATTGAACGGTGGAGCTGTCAGTTGGTGCAGTTCCAAGCAGAGCGTCGTGGCGGGATCTACGTGTGAAGCGGAATACATAGCTGCTTCAGAAGCAGCAAATGAAGGAGTCCGGATGAAGGAGTTCATATCCGATCTAGGTGTAGTACCTAGTGCATCGGGTCCAATGAAAATCTTTTGTGACAACACTGGAGCCATAGCCTTGGCGAAGGAATCCAGGTTTCACAAGAGAACAAAGCACATCAAAAGACGCTTCAATTCCATCCGCGATCTAGTCAAGGAGGGAGACATAGAGATTTGCAAAATACATACGGATCTGAATGTTGCAGACCCGTTGACTAAGCCTCTTCCACGGGCAAAACATGATCAGCACCAAGACTCCATGGGTGTGAGGATCATCACTTTGTAATCTAGATTATTGACTCTAGTTCAAGTGGGAGACTGAAGGAAATATGCCCTAGAGGCAATAATAAAGATGTTATTTGTATTTCCTTATATCATGATAAATGTCTTTTATTCATGCTAGAATTGTATTAACCGGAAACTTAGTACATGTGTGAATACATAGACAAAAACAGTATGTCCCTAGTATGCCTCTACTAGACTAGCTCATTGATCAAAGATGGTTATGTTTCCTAGCCATAGACATGAGTTGTCATTTGATCAACGGGATCACATCATTAGGAGAATGATGTGATGGACAAGACCCATCCGTTAGCATAGCACTATGATCGTTTAGTTTAACTGCTATTGCTTTCTTCATGACTTATACATGTTCCTATGACTATGAGATTATGCAACTCCCGAATACCGTAGGAACACCTTGTGTGCTATCAAACGTCACAACGTAACTGGGTGATCATAAATATGCTCTACAGGTGTCTCCGAAAGTATTCGTGGTGTTGGCATAGATCAAGATTAGGATTTGTCACTCCGAGTGTCGGAGAGGTATCTCTGGGCCCTCTCGGTAACACACATCACAATAAGCCTTGCAAGCAAAAGACTAATGAGTTAGTCACGAGATGATGTGTTACGGAACGAGTAAATAGACTTGCCCGTAACGAGATTGAACTAGGTATAGAGATACCGACGATCGAATCTCGGGCAAGTAACATACCGTTTGACAAAAGGAACAACGTATGTTGTTATGCGGTTCTGACCGATAAAAGATCTTCGTAGAATATGTAGGAGCCAATATGAACATCCAGGTTCCGCTATTGGTTCTTGACCGGAGATGAGTCTCGGTCATGTCTACATAGTTCTCGAACCCGTAGGGTCCGCACGCTTAACGTTTGATGACGATCGGTATTATGAGTTTTTGAGTATTGATGTACCGAAGGTAGTTCGGAGTCCCGGATGAGATCACGGACATGACGAGGAGTCTCGGAATGTCCGAGACATAAAGATTGATATATTGGACGGCTATATTCGGACACCGGAAGTATACCGGAAAAGTTTCGGATTTATCGGGAATGCCGGAGGGGGTTACCGGAACCCCCTACGAGAGGGGATGGTCCATAGTGGGCCTAAAGGGAAAGAGAGAGGCAGCCCATAGGGCTGGCCAGCGCCCCCACCTAGGGTTCCTAGTTGGACTAGGATTGGGGGGGCGCCACCTCTCCTATTCCTTTCCCCCTTCTTCCTTTCGGTGAATCCCACTAGGAATAGGATTGCAATCCTATTCCTAGTAGGACTCCTTCCCTAGCCGCACCAGGAAGGGCCGGCCGGCCTCCCTCCCTTGCTCCTTTATATACGGGGGCAGGGGGGCACCCAAAGACACACAAGTTGAATTGTTTTAGCCGTGTGCGGTGCCCCCCTCCACAGAATCACACCTCGGTCATACCGTCGCGGAGCTTAGGCGAAGCCCTGCGCCGGTGAACACATCATATCCATCACCACGCCGTCGTGCTGACGAAACTCTCCCGTGAAGCTCAACTGGATCAAGAGCTCGTGGGACGTCATCAAGCTGAACGTGTGCTGAACGCGGAGGTGCCGTACTTTCGGTGCTTGATCGGTTGGATCGCGAAGAAGTTCGACAACATCAACCGCGTCACTTGACGCTTCCGCTTCCGGTCTACGAGGGTACGTAGACACACTCTTCCCTCTCGTTGCTATGCATCTGGTAGATAGATCTTGCGTGATCGTAGGAAAATTTTTAAAAATACTACGTTCCCCAACAATTAGGGCATCTAGATGAACTCAAACAAGCATGCCACAATGGAACAAAATGAAGAGCACTTCACCACCATCATTTAGACATATTATTTGCATCATTTGGATAAGCACACAAAAAGTTACACCACTCACAAGATGCCAAAAAAATATGCAATTCTGGGACTTAGCAAAAAAACAACCTCAAGGGGGTTTTCGGGCAGACACGTCCGAATGACGTTGGACTTGTCCGATGCGGCGGATCGGGGCGGAGCGGAGCGGATCGGGTGACGGGTTCAGGTCCGCCCGGCCCGGCTAGGGTTGCGGCCGGCGAAGGAGGAGATAGCCCGGGCGGCCCGCGGCGGCGGCGGCCGGCGGATCGATGGAGGCCCGCGGCGGCGGAGGTGGTGCAGGTGCCAGTCCACGGCGGGTGGAGGCAGCGCTGCGCCGGCGGCTCGGGGGCGGAGGATATCGGGCGCGGCGGCAAGCCTGAGGGCACTGGCGGCGGAGATCCACGGAGGCGAGGCGGCGGCGTCGTCCAATACGGCGGCGGCGAGGCGCGCCGGCGGCGGAGCTGGAGGCGACGGCGGTGGGCGTGGGAGCGTGCGGCTGGGCCGCGGGGGCCCAATCCGGGACGGCGGGCTCGGACGGCGGCGCGGTGGCGGAGCGCCATGTGGCGGGCATCGAGTGGCTGGAGGCGCGGCTGATGTGTCCGGCGCCGGGCGGACGTGTCCGGCGCGGCGCAGAGGAGTCTGCCTATGGTTTGCCAGAAAATTTCGGGGGAGGGGCTAATTTATAGATTCTGGGAGCTAGAAAGGTCCAAATGGGGAGCGGTTTTCGGCCACACATTCGTGATCCGACGATCGAGATGATGGGAGTGGTTGTGCTGGGTTAGTAGGCTGTTGTGGAGGGGTCTTGCGCCAAAAGGAAGGGGTACCTCTAGCCCACTACGTTAACCGTTGGAGTACCAAACGAACTCCAAACGCGACGAAACTTGACAGGCGGCCTACACGTACCAAAACAACAACGCACGACAAGTCTCACCTCATTCCGGGAACGTTACACACGAAAGAAGGACTCGGGGGTACCACGGGACGTGTGTGAGTGTCGGAACTCGAAACGGACGACGGGAAGAGGCGAGTGGGACCGGGTGCAAGTGACAACACGAATGCAATGCAATGCACATGATAACATGACATGGATGAAATGCACACACGCACACGACAAAATGAAGAAACCCGAAATGAAAGAAGAGCCCGGAATGGAATTGATGAAGTCAAAGTTTCATATATTGCCATAGTGTTACATCTGGGGCATTACACTGAGCTCGCCTCATGAGCTCAGAAACCCTTGTACCAGTTCATACTCTAGCTCACCCGGAGCCAATCCACCAGAGTAGGAAGTAGGGTATTACACCTCGCGGTGGCCCGAACCTGGATAAACTCTTGTGTGTTTGTTCGTTGTTTGCTTGAATCCTTCCACCGAGACGAGAGTGAGGCGCTAGGTAGACGTGAGTGAGAGAGATCTTTGTTCACGCCCCTGTGTACGAACTTAACGGGTTTTGCGGAGCCCTGAATCCGACATATGTGAACAGGATGAGATGATATAACTATATTATGTCTTTAGGAAATGGGTTGGCATGCCATAATTCAGATACATGTTGTCTATGTAAACATCATGGCATGATATAACTCAAATATATGATTTATATACTAAGGAAGTGAGCAGAGGGCAATCGCATATATGATGTGTCAACTAAGGAGATGGCATTCAATATCGTGTATATGATGTAAAAACTAAGCATTGCAATACAACATATGCATGATATGAGTAATATAACCCTGCCTCTGAATCCTCCTCTGAAGAACTATCTATAACCAGCAACATATCTGCTTCACGAGGTAGCATTGTCTGCTCTGAAGACCTTGTTTTCACTCCAGATTTCTCCATCACCAATTCAAATGGCTGATGCACAGGAAGAGCAATTGAATATACAAACATTGTCGACAAAAGCAATGAGAAATACAAAAAAAAGGACGGCATGATATAATTCACAAATATGATGCTTGGCTAAACAGCATGGCATTGCATAATTCAAATATATCATGCCTTGCAACAAGATAGCATTGCATAGTTCACATATATAATGTCTTGCAAAAAGATGGCATTGCATAATTCACATATATGTTAATTAGACACTAGACAGGTGGCATTCACACAAATCATGTCTAAACTAAGCAAATGACATAGCAATGCAAGATACCATACGCATGATATGAGTAACCTAACCCTGCCAAGCTAGAGCATGCACCTCGGGGGGGAATAGGACTGGTCATCTGTCTCTGAATCCTCCTCTAAGGAGTTATCTTCCTCTTGATTACGATCCGAAATGGGTGGAGGGGGGCTGCCTTTGCGCCCACCATGGAAAGATGTCTGCATGAAATTTTTTTGCCACGCAAGGCTCGTCTCTTTTGCTCTACATGTCCAGTTCCATTGTGTACAGTAACTGACATGCATAGGAATAAAACATAGTGAGATTATGTAAGGAGTGCATGCACAAATCGAGAGTGAAGGTAGCAAACTGTGGATAGACCCAAAACCAATGGTAGCAGGCAGATAACAACTTTAGTTTAAAAATACAGATAATGGCTCCTTTAATGTCTGTTTACACCCAACATGAAACTCATAGTAGACACCCAAGATTAACCAGATAGTAGACAGATAGTACTGATTGCTAGACCAATATGTACCCCACAACCATTTAATAACTCAAGTTTCAGCATAAGTTTTGACCTGAGTCGGAGTCTAATAGGTGAACACGATGATAAAGTAGCATGTCATCATATTAAGGGATGCATAACGTAAGTAGACACGGAAGAGTGCAACCTCTCTTGCAGACAAGTGTAGTCCTCAAGGTCATCTGCTCAGTTGATGATGGTAATGCAGTTGTCGTGGCGGCCGGCGGCGGGGAAGAAGATCTGAGGCGGCGAAAGGCAGTTTGGAGAGCGGATCCTTGCCGTGGTGAACCCTTCCGTCGTTGGAGGAGCTGAGCTGGGGTGGAACACAACACCGTAGGAGCAGGACAAACCACACAAGGTTTTCTTTGATACATATCTGTAACAGAAGTAATTGTGTAAGGGCTTGTTTGAATTTGAGGATTATAACAATGCAGGGATAGGAAAAAGACAGGAATAGGATAGGAATGCACGTGCAAAACAGATAATTTAAAACCACGGGATTTCTGCCAATCTAGGTGTTTGGTTCACAAGAATTAGAAGATCACATGATGCAAAGAAGCATGGTGAGATTAAGTCAAACCACAAGAAGTGTACAACCTCTTTGGCGAAGTCATGTCGATCTCAACGTGATTGGGTTGGCCGGTGAGGATGCTCCAGCTGACTTGGCTTCTGGAGTTGGAGCCCGAGGTACTGCTCCGCTGTGATGGAGGGTTTCATCGTTGGAGCAGCTCCGGTGAGTTGTATGACGCCGAGGCTGAAGCAGGACAAGAGAGACAACGTTAACCCGAGTGGAATTCTAATAGCATCTCTAATAGATGACGTAAAATACATAACCACAAAGTGCTAGATGTATACATCAGCCGCTCATCTCTGAACTTAACTGTCGAAACTGAATTTAACTGTCGAATCTGAATTTAACTATCGAAACTGAACTTAACCATCGAAAGTGAATTTTGCTGTCGAAACTAAATTTTACTGTCGAAACTGAACTTAACTGTCGAAACTGAATTTTGCTGTCAAAACTGAACTTTACTGTCGAAACTTAACGCACTAGAAGGTGAGGCTACACGTAAGTCGACTGACTTTTTCATCTCTGGTCAGTCGATTTTGCAGCTGTTGGATACGAAATCAAGGGCCTGCAGTTCATCTTCAACCTCCAC
>LR738710.1:709398051-709483701 GCA_902687465.1 Secale cereale | reverse complement strand
CCCCACGCCACCGCCCCACCACCGCCGGCGACCACCGCCCCCACCCTGGACCCTAAGATAGATAGTGGGGTACCTCTCTGGCGAGCCCCCCTCCCCCGCTGCGGCTGGTTCTTCCTTAACTCCGGCGAGCTACCCCACCCCCTGAAAACCGACAGACCCAAAAGTCGATTAAGTTGACTGAAGTGTAGCTAAATCAGAGTAGCATCGCAAGCAAGAGCAGCAGCGCGAGCAAGAGCGGACCAGGCAGGGGACCGAGAGCAAGAGCAGAGCAGCAGCGCGAGCGAGAGCTAAAGCAGCAGCAACTCCTACTGATGTGGCCGTCGCCGCCGAGGGAGCGACGCCATGGAGGAAGTGGCCGGCGACGCCGTTGTGGATGGAGCCGCGCCGTGTCGGCTCGGGACCGAGCGCCGGCAGCACCATGAGATCGAATCAAGAAGAAAATGCGGTGATTAATGTACAACCTCTTTGGTGGCGCCGATTAGGCCGCAGCTTCATCCGAGGAAACGGTGATGATGATGCTCTTCCGGTCGTGCAGGTGAAGACGAGGTGTGGGAATGGAGGTGGCGCGAAAGACAAGGGGAACGTCGGGGCAGCTCCTTGGAGGTGCGGGATGGGGTGGTTGAACCGGCGGGACAACCAGATCGACGACGGATCCTCATCCGATACTGTGGATGAGGGACGTCGAGGTGTTGCTGTGGACGACGTCGTCGGGGAAGACGCTCCGGCTGGGTGGCGGACGAAGGAGGGTGTGGGGCTTCGCTGGTTTTGCCGGCCTCGGTGTACGAATCGGTGGACGGATGGGATGGGAGTGGGGAACCATGGCTTAGGGACGCGCTTGTCCGAAATTTGGGGTAACTTACGAAAGTACCCCCACCGATTTGAGGTGGTTCTTTCGGTTCAGGGGTATCACGGGCATTTCACGTGTCGGGATTTCACAAGAGGTGGGAGTTTTCGCGCGCGTTGAAATTTTGAAATAACAAGTTGCGGGTTGAGATCGAGGGAGTTCTCGGAGCACAACGGGACAAAGATATATCTTAAATATTTCATGCTAACAAGGCACGGGTTGAAGAGGCGGGAGTTTCGCAGCATGATAGACAGAGACGCAGGCTTGAAATTCCGGCATAACAAGGCGCGGCTTGAAATTTCGGGAGAACAAGCTTAACGTGTACCCAAAAAAGACAATTTAGACTAGTATGATATACTATGTACAATGTGTTTAACACGCACAAAATACACACAGACACCATTTAGACTAGTAAGGTACACGTTGATTGCACACATGAGATTTGGCAACCAAATTATGAATAAATACCACACTATAGCATGTAAGTTTTGAGTCATATATGCATGATGTAGATGTTCGATTAATTCTTATAGTTCATTTCATTCAAAATCATCTAGTTTTTATAAGAAAGCTAATCTATTATAAGATTCATGGAATTGTACGTTGTAATGCATAAAGTAAAAACAAATCATGTAGAAAAACATTTGGGCAATTCTGATACGGAAGCTTCTAGAACAAAGAAGAAGTGCTTATGTTTTGAGGTTTGTGCATTATGCTTAAGTTCAACCATAGAGTCTTCTAGATTGTACATGTGGCAAAATCTGATGGAATCTAGATGATATCCAATGGCCAATAGTGCTCATATTTGCCAGCTCTGCACCATCGGATTGGCCTCATCCAACGACCATCTTTCAAAGTTAAAGTTATCCGCACACTATATAAAAAATATAAAATTTAATATATCTATATATATAGGGGTATAGATATAGATATGTGATGTGAAAGCCACCCATCATCTCCAATTAGAATAGTGTGTCCATGCACGGATGCAATGTAGCCAAACGATGTCTGCCATCGGTATATCAGAATCAAACCAATCTGACCTCGTTCAATGTGTATACATTGCAACATGCTCGTTTCCAAACCACACCGCGCAGATCTCCGTTATATTCATGCATGCATGGGTTTCAAACATCATGATCTCTTATTCAAATATTTTAATTCAACTTTACATTGATTATGACCTCACCTAGTCTTTTATACTCACACATTGGTCTTCTCTTTGTAATTGTACCACTAACTTTCTCTCGTGCATGCATGCACACACACTACTAGTCGGCATTATCCATCGCACACATGCAATCTTTTTCTTCAGGTCGATCTCCCATGAAGGCACACACACACACACGCCCACATCCCCCTCTCCATCATATCGGGCATTCTTTATCTCACGTGCATGCGCAACGATCGATATTCCTCTATGTGTGTGTATGTATATAGCTAGGTCTTTCATAATTTTCCACATAAATCGATCAATCTATATATCTAGTGAGGTATCACCTTCTTTCCCACGTCCACATCGATCAATCTATACCTCTCTATATAGGATTACATATATATCTAATACACCCACATTAATTATATATCCAACGCCGCCCTATCATCATCCATGTCTTCCGCTTCATCTCTCAGACGCGCGCACAATGGCGAAGACAGGGGGAAGCAAGGGCCCTGCCCCCCCCCCTAACATCACTATATATCGAGGCTAATATGAATGTGGTCATTAGACAATATCTGGTAAAAATGGTTTAAGTTGATGAATTGGCCCTCCTCGTAAAGGATTAGCAATGCTTGGCCCCCTAGCTCATGGGACATTTCTCATGGCTCCGCCACTATGCGCAATAGCGCACGTTCTCGCCCCCTCTCTCTAAATATCGATCTCACAGTTGTGCACTCCTTCATAGTCTCCCTCCACTCGACCCCTCGCACCATCTTCTAGCCCCCCACCGGATTTTGCCACATGTACAATCTAGAAGACTCCATGGTTGAACTTAAGCATAATGCACAAATCTCAAAACAACAGTGGTTGTCCTTTGTTCTAGAATCTTCCATATCATAACTGCCCAAACTTTTTTTCTAGTTGAACTGCCATTATTTGTTTTTACTTTATGCTTTACAATGCACAATTCCATGAATCATAAAATAGATTAAGGGCTTCTTTGATTCAAAGTATTCTCGAGGGAATTTTGGAGGATTCTAATCCTTAGGAATTTTTCCTATCTTGGTTGTTTGATTCGTAGGATTGTAAGCCATAGGAATTTTTTCATATGATTCATTCGCTCTAGATTTCATAGGAAACATCCCATCCACTCAAACCTTTTTGAAAGAATTCTGCGTTTTTTTTTCTATGCACAATCAAACACTCGTACCATCTTGTAGGATTCAAGATGACATTCCACTCTAATCACATGTTCTTCCTATTCCCGCGTTTTGGAAATCCTACGAATCGAAGAGGCCCTAGGTTTTTTATGAAAACTAATTTATTTTGAATGATATGAACTATAAGAATTAAACGAAGGTCAACATCAGGCATATATGACTCACAGCTTACATGCTACTGTGTGGTATTTATTCGTAATTTGGTTGCAAAATCTGACGCGTGCAATGCACGTGTACCTTACTAGTACTTCGAGTATGTGCAAAATACAATGGCACGCTACACGGTGTCTTTCTTACAGTTCATGAAGCCACGTGGCACATGTGGAGGCGTTGTCGCGACATCCTTGTGAGGATTGGTCACAGTGACGTGCTGCTGGTTCCAGAAGAATGTACTCGTCCTCCCTGAGTCGCACTGGCGGTACATGCACGAAGCGAAGATGTGCACGCACGCCACGCACGCACTCATTCCCTCGCATGCACACGAGGGTACACGGGCGGACGCAATTTTGTACCAAGATCCACCCCATGTGATAATTTGACGTGTGTAAAGTCCTTCACTTCATTGATGGTCAATTAATACAGCGCATGCAAATTGACTGGACGTGAGGGCGGAAGAAAGACATTACCACTCCACTGTGCGCATGCGAGTAGTTAAATCATGGGTTGCTAGTAGTACTTCCATTGGTCTCCTTCGTATTTTGTGCCAATTTTTGACAGTAACATAATATTTACACATCTGAGCAGTGTAGTCTACTTGAAATTTATGTTCCACTAAACTCATCGGGAGCCATTTCGGGCCTCGAAACCAAAAACCATCAATTAATCGTTTTACCTTTTTCCCATCACATTCGAAAGTACTAGTGCTACAATTAAGTGCAAGCCTACTCACACCTACCAGTACATACCAAACCTGAACGTGTTCCATGCAGGTTTTAGTACTAGTGCTAGTACTTAGGTTATAAAAAGAGGAACTATCTAACCGAAAATTACTCTACCTTCCTCCTCATAAGTCCTCCTTCTTCGTCCGTCCTTGCCATGGCCGGTGTGCAGAGCTCTAGGTCCAGAACTACTCGTAACAAGCAAGCGGCAACCATGGCTGCGGAAAAAAATTGAGGGCTCGCCGCCACGCAGAGACCTCGAAAGATCTCTCACGGGGAGGCGATGGCTCCCAGGAGCGCCCTAGACGCAGAGGCGAACATGCCGAGCTGGCGGCGCTGGAGTCTTTCTCCCTCGACGGCATGCTCGATCATCTCAATAAGCACCTCAATAAGCAGAAGGAGTTCATCCACGGCTTGGTGGAGCTGCTGAAGGAGAGCCTCGACAACATGCCCACTGAGCTCAATGAGCAGGGGGAGTTGACCGCCGGCTTGGTGATGCTGCTGAAGAAGAGCATTGCCTCGGAGAAGAAGGCGACTGGCGAAATCCTGCAACTTCAGAAGGACAAGGAGAAGCTCTGCCACGAGCTCGACCTGCTGAAGGAGGAGAACGTCGGCTGGAAGAAGCTGCATGAGAATAGTAGTTCCTCAATGAAGATGTTGCAGGCCCTCGTCATGGAACAGAAGGAGGAGTTGGCGAAGCTACGCATCGAGCACCTGGCAGCTGTCAAGGTACGTAATGCAGCCGTGGAACGGATGATGAAGGCTCGCCTCGAGAAATCCAGCATCATGGACACAATGATGAAGATGGCGGAGGAGACACGCAAGGAGATGGAGGTCATGGAGACGATAAAGAAGCAGTTATGACTCCGCGGCCAGCAACCCTTCATGTAGTGAGAGCAGCGCCCCAGACTTGTGTGTGTGTCTTCCTTCTTTTTTGGTGGTAATAATCCTCCTTCTTTTGCTACTGTGTTTCTTATTTTGCTTTGGGTGTTTCTCCGCACGTGTCACCATCTCTGCGAGGCATGAATAGAACAATGCTAAAAATGAGATGACTAGCAAATTAGATCATTCTTTATCGCCAATAGAACAATGCCTCTTGCTAGTAATATATAATAAGAGTAGAGAGTAGAGGATATGGCACTGGGCTGCCGTGTTTCGTGCTCCTCCGTCGTACTCCACTGGAAAACTTGAGTATACCACACGGTTCTTTGTTCCTCCTCAGGTCGTCAGCACATTTATATGAGCAGTCAAATCACAAGGCCCCGCCTTCCAGAAGTAACGAGCCGTTAAATCACAAAGGGCCCTTGCCTCTCGTGAAAAGGACCAAGCTAGACTACCCCACCCTCTACCCTTTTAATAAATTTTGAGCGCATCTCGTCACATTCCAAATTACTACTACTACCACACTATATTTAATTGCAAACCTGCTCACACCGATCACAACCTAAACGGTTTCCCACTTAGGAGCGTATTAGTAGTACTCGGTTATAAGATGACTGCACATTCCTCCTCAACTCCTCATCCACAACAAACAATCAAGTCAATCAAGCCATAGCCAGTGTGAGTTCCGGGTCGAGAGATTTCCACTAGGGAGAGGTGAGCATGGAAGAGGAAGCACGAGAGATGTCCCGCCTCGCCACGAAAGCAGCCGACATTTCCAGCCGTGCAGCAGTAGCAGCACAGAGGTCCCGTTGCACCGCCGAAGCAGCACGGAGGTCCCGCCGCGCCGTCGATGTAGCAAACTGGTCCGGCCATGTCGCGGAAGCAACAGAGATGTCCCGCCGCGCCGCGGCGGCCTGGGAAAATTTCTCGCGGGCAGGCGATGAATCTTACAGGTGCATGCATGCGATAGTCCATAGCCAAATGGATTAGATCTCCGGCTGGGCGAGGATGCAGGACAAGGCTACCGGCGTCATCCGGCAACTAGGGGAGAGCAATGCGAAGCTCCAGGGCGAGCGCGACCTGCTGAGGGTGAAGATCGCCAGAAGGGCGAAGTAGGAGGAGGAGACCGCTCCCGTACTGCAGAGGATGGGCGTCATCATCAAGAAACCTATGGACGAGAATGCCATGCTCCGCATCGAGCGCAACAGGCTAGTGGAGGAATCCATGGATGCTGCCAAGCAGCGTATTAAGGACATGAAACTGATGAAAGAGATCATCGCCCGCCACAAGAACTAGTCTCCGCAACCTGCAGCGCATAAAGAAAGTAGAGATCAGCGAGCCAGATCGTTGTATGCGTCTTCCTTCTCCTTTTGCCCTTGTGTATTTCGGGCGTAGCCGCATGTGGCTTTTCTAATTATCTTCCTAATTATGTAAGAAAATTATTATCCACTCTCGTCGTCCTTATTTATATTCATCAATCTTGCTATAAGTCGCAGTAGATGCTATATAGGTCCGTCGGATCTTACATCAAGATCCGTGCCAAATTTTCTTTTCAGATTTTCCTTTTTCTCTCTTAAATCTCAGTCGACTGAGACATTGCCACGCCATTAAACGGAGGCTCGAGTGCCATTAATGGAAACCTTTGGAGAGAGGTGGACGGCAGATGGAGGTTAAAGGGCTCTCCTCCCAATAAGCACGCGCAGGGGTCTGATCGCACACCTCCCGTACTCAAATAGCTACCCTACATGGTGCCTCCTAGCTAATAAAAAAGGGTACGCGTGGCGGCACATAAATGGTAATAGAACGCCCATAGTTTCAATAATACTTGTGTTTCCGGTTGTAACGTGACAGCACTTGCTCCAAAATGACTTTGTTGATTATTAATGTGTGCGCCTTAGCAAATCGGAAAACAAAATTACCACATCATGTTGGTGCCATGTCATGGCACCAAGCCAAGTTTCATGATTTTCATGCGTGTTTCAGATTTATAGGAATTCAAAAATCAAGTTTCTCAATGTTTCCAGCCGAGCCATGATGCCCAGATGTTTGAATTTCTTTCCCATTTCTGGCATGGGACCTAGAAATTTACCCGAGGACACACCTGTGATTTTTCAACCAGCTTTGGTGCACTGGAGCATGTGCTTGTATTTAAAATTTTAATTATGCACACAAAGGTGACACGTTCCCTCTCGAACCACAAGCCTTCTTGAGAGAAGCTCCGGTTTGCAAGAAATTTATACCAAAACTTGTTCCTACTCTGCAATTATTTTACCACAGCATGGTAGTACCATGACATGACATCATGCCAAGTTTCATGATTTTCAGGCGTGTTTTGGATTTACAAGAATTTTAAAACCAAGCTTCTCAATGTTCTCGGCCGAACCACGATGCCCAAATGTTTGAATTTCATTGCCATTTCTTGCATGGGACCTAGAAATTCACCCGAGGACACACATGTGATTTTTTAGTCAAATTTGTTGCACGGGAGCATGTTCTTGTAGTTCAAATTTGAATTATGCACATTAAATGACCAGAAACTCACTAATGTATAAAAAATGCCAAACGAACCCGGAATAATTCCAAAATTTAACAGGTCACTCATATAGTTCTATGTTGCCTCTATATAGAAAATCTGGCGGGAGGCAGGGTATATTATTTCGCACACAGAGGTATAAAGAAATAAAGAAATGAGCCCTACTTAATTCTTGGGTTCTTATTATTTATGCCACTACTTGTGTATCACTACTCAATTTTGCCATTAGAAGTTACAACTACTCAAAAAATGTCATCGATCTGTGAGATACCTGCTCAAAAATGCAATTAGATATCTAAAAAATGCCATCGTTAAGTTAGATGTTTGCTCAGAAATGCCATTAGACATTGTTATTTTCACGTCAAACCCGTTGACCATGTTACATGGCAAAAATAAGCAGATTCTCACAATGATAAGTTAATGGTGTCCAGCACAACACACCCCTCAAATAAAATTAGTCACCCTGGAATTCTTTGACAAAACTAAGCACCCTGAAATTCTTTGACAACTAAACTGCTGGCTATATGATGTTGGCCATATATATATTGTACGTATATAATGTCAAGAAACGAGTGGTAGTACTATACCAACTAAAAGATGAAATGTACGAAATATGACGAGAAGAAACATAACATAGTTCTGCTGGGGGCTCAGCACAACACACTCCTCAAATAAAACTAAGCAAACCAGAAATTAAACTAAGCAACTAATCCGGTAGACACTTCATTAGAACCACCATGAGAAACCACACTGCCAACTTACTCGGAGTCCTCGTCCACGTCCTCGACTTCGTCCTTGTCCCTCTTCCTCTTGGGCGATACTTCTTTGCTTGAACTGCACACTTGGCTCTTGCTCTTCATCCAACCCTTGTAGATATTGAAACAAAGGTAGCCATCCATTGCAGCGTAGTGGATGTGGGCTACATCTAGTACAGTCCACTGCCAGGCACGATGAAACATGTGTGGAGGTTTCTTCAGTTCACTGTACATAGGATGAACCATGGCTCCTGCCAGGGTCAGCATTGAAGGCTGAGAGGAGGACATCAGGCGCTCCTTCTGGAGATCGAAGGGCTGGCCTACAATGAGGCCTATTCGACCCAGGATTACCTTGTCGTTCCTAAAGTCTACAGTAACGAATTTGACTCGACCGTCCTTGAGGAAGTTCTTAAATTCCTCGCACTGATCAACGTCGGCATGGCATATGTGGTAGACCAAGCATAAGTCATGCACGCAAACCTGCATCACGACGGGCTTCTTCTTCTCTGCCTCCTTTAGTTTCTTCTCGCTTCCCAGGACTATGGCGTACTCAACATCTAGCCCAGCGACCCAGTCATCATTTGAATTTTCGAACATGTGTTTGAAGCGAGCAAGGCATTCTTTCACCGTTGCGGAAGAACGGGTGTAGATGACGTCGAACTCATCGCCAGTGATGGTTCTAACCTTGTACTCACCGCCGATCATGGAGATTTGGGACGCCATGGATTTGGGAGGAGGGTTAGGATTAGTGGAACTATCGTAATGTGAAAGGACGGGACGACTAGGAGCGGTTTATCGATTGTAAAAATGTCGAGTGGGGGGCACGTGCGAATGGCAGGGTAGTGGCTTGCCTGGTGGATAAATGGACTCATGCACAGTACTATGGGGGGCCGAATTAGATGGCATGTCTTGCCCAATTAAATGGCTTTCGAAGTCATGTCAAGCGTTGGGAAAATAACAGGTGATACGAAGCTTTCCATTCTCCCATGATACGGGCTTCCGAGAGCCCTTGGATCTGAGATCGAACGGTTGCATGGCGTGAATCTGGACCTATGGGTGAATATCCTATCCTGGAGGGTTATTTTGCAAATTTTCAGCAACTTAGCATGCGACCATTCGATCTTAGATCCAAGGGCTGCCAGCAGCCCGTATCATGGTCGCGCCTACCACGACCAGCGCCTCGCTCGCGCGGTCGCGTCCTTGGAGATTTAACACGGTGCGTTAGGCTATCTGATGTTGGCATGTCATATATAGTCATCAAGGTTAGCTATAAGGTTGGCTATAAGAGTGTTTTTTGTTTACTTCTCTCTATCTCTTTCTTCATAGTATTTATTGCATCTGCCAGGGAGTGACCTCTTCCAATGAAATGGTGCTTAGATGAGATGCTATGGGCATTAAATGGCTTAGCAACTCAAGTCCCCAATGCATAGGTGCTTAGTTTTGTGTTGCTAAGTTTGCTTCATCTAGGTACATGCGCTTATCACCGTTTCTTCCTGGGGTCACCAAGCTAGTCTCTCTCTTCTTAATTAACTTGGCACATCAGACTTTATGCCTATGTGGAAGGCTTAGCACCTATAGGATCAAGTACAATAGTGGGCTGTAAGCCCGCTTTACATGGCATTTTTTCATACGGGTTTAGGGTTTCATATGTGGGGGAAAGAGGAAAGGAAAAAATGGAGGAGTGGGCTCTCAAGCAAGAGCCAGCCTCTACATGGTGGAGCATCGGGAGAGGCACCTGTATGGAGGGGGAGTGGTTAGTTAGGAAGAAAAAATCCTAGTCAGCGTGTAAATGTGTGTAACTCTTTGTATGTTTAGCATTATTGGAGGCACCTGTATGGAGGTGGTTAGGAATCTGGCTTGGCAGTTAAAATGATAATGGCAAGTCAAATCACCGGGCCCCACCTGTCTAGCAGTAACTCACTATCAAATCACACAGCCCTACGTTTGCTGCAGCCTACTCCCTCATCTTCTCGCGTCTCTGTCAAACCGACTAGGCGGAACTGCCCCACCTACCGCATGGGAAAAGCCCCGCCCTCGACTTTTAAATAGTACAGTATACTAATTTTGTATGCATGGATTGCGCCATGGAGCAAAGCCTCAAGAAAATGGCGGTACACATGTACGGAGTATACAACACGCCCGTCGTGTTCGTATCGCACCCCAGACGGTCGGTCGGTCTGGCACACCGCTCTCCGAATGGAACGCGCGTCATATTGCGTTTGCACACACATGTGGCACCGCAATTGAGAACCGACCATAGGCACACTCCCCGGCCCCATAAGTCGGGTGAGTTAATAGAAGTACATATGTTGGTACCTGGACGATCCCTGCAAGACACGGAAGATCAATTCGTCCATGCATGTGACCAGACTCCAGCAGACATGCCTGGATTAGCTATCGTCTACATATTGTGTAGGGTGTGTTGTACAGGGCTGTAGTTCTGGTGAGAAATCTAAAAAAAGGTTTCTTATCATCTCGCAAAATTAGGTGTCATGTGCTTCGGATCACTGCGAGGGTTAAACAGCGACAACTGAGTTGGGCTAGTCATTGGGGGCACATGCACGAAGACTACTCAGCTGCCATCTAGGTCAAGCCGGCTATGTTAATTAGGACATCTATCGATGGGCCCCTTTTCTACGAGTTTATCTTTAATTTGAGCCATCCTCGTCTAGTTTGTCCGTCGGGATTCATCTTGTCTCCTTTGGGCACTGAGGTTATGATTTCTTGTCATGTGGCATTTTTTCGTGTTATATGTTATAATTCGGTGCTTCAGATCAAAATGACGACAACTGCGCCTCCGGGGCACGTGCATAAAGACTTCTCGACAGTCATTGCCGAGGTCAAGCCGGCTCCGGCTAGTAGACAAAAGAAAACTAGTACTCCACTATATAGGCAGGAGCCTCCGCGCTTGCTTGCTAGTGTTGCTCTCTTCACACTGTCTCGTCCTCTCCAGATCTAAACACGATAGCGGGGGCCACACTCTCTCCCTCTAATCACCGCATGTCACAGATTCAGCCGGATCCTCTCCGTCGGGGAAGGTGAGAAGGTGCAACATTCACGCGGTCATCCTCGGCGACGGCTCTTACCCATTGTCGGCGCGTCCCGATCAGCGTGCCTTGCCATTCTCTCCCAAGCATCGCTGGCGAGGGAGGGCCTCCCAGCCCTTCTTCCTCGCTGCCGTAGTGTGGGTAGATCCGGCCTCCCGCCGCCCACGTAGCGACATCCCGGCGACCCTCCGGTATAACTTCCTTCGAAACCGGCCTTGCTCTACTTCCCGAGCTCCTAACATCGCTGCATTTGTATCTTTTACTATTTCTCAGGCCGCCTCGTGTAGATAGGATCGATCGGCTGTTCAAAAACCACCTATTTTTTTACTGTTAAGAGGTAAGACTAGGTCATGCACTCGAATCTAGTAGTACTTGGTTCAAACAAGGAAGAAAGGGAGTGGGGGTGGGGGAAGATTTGTTACCTGAATCTAGGACTTGGTGGAAAGAGGAAATAATGGGGGCGAAAAGTAGCAGAGACTGGCTATCCAACTGGTCTCTAGGTCTAATAGGGAAATAAAGGGAACACAGTACAAACTCAATATAAACCCGATCTATTGGTTGAAAAAGGAAAGAAAGTGGGGACTGGGGGACAAGTCAACAGAGTAAGTCCAGCACTAGATTTGCTAGCCTCACACAGTATAAGGTGGCTATATACCGAACAAAAATGGGACCAACCCAGATATCCTCTTCTGATGTTTGTTGCCCCGAGCCGCTCTTATGTAATGCCACTGGTAAACTGTAGTAGTCACACTGTTAAAAGTAAGGACACATTAAGCCAATGTTCTTTTCAATGTAATGCCTCCAGTAATATGAATCAATGACACTTTTTCTCATGTCCTGTTAAATTTCCCATTAAGATAAGTTGCTTCTTTTCGTTTTCTGATGGAAATGGAACCGGGGCTAGAGCCCTTTTCTTGAAAAAAGAAGAAGAAGAAGCTGCTAGCTCATGGGACATTGCTTCATTTTAGGTGAACTGCACCAAAAGGTCCCATGAATTGAATTATCCATGTTGGTGACTGGTGTCATCCCTTCTACGATGGCGTTGACTGCAGATATGTTGGTGACTGGTGTCATCCCTTCTATGATGGTGTTGACTCTAATCTAATCATGACTTTTCATTATCTATGCAAACAGGGTTAATCAGCTGCATTTTGTGGAACTGCACAAATGTACGGATGGCACCGGCATATATGCAGAGTGAGAGGTGCCAAGTAAAAATTACCGACACCAACGATGCTCCATCTAAGCATTGGCATCCACCACCATCAGCGGGATGTGTGGCGCTCATTGTGGAGTATCGATCCCAGATGGAGCATCCACCAGAGATTGAAGGATCGAGCATCTACAGGGTGCCGTTTGTGAGGGTGTCGTGCCAGAGCGAGCCGGTGGAGTCTTCGTCGACCGAACCCAACTGCATGAAGAGAAAAACAGTTGGCCCGACGACGCTTCCCCGCCATCCTCTCCCTCGCCGTTCACATCGTCTCATGGGGCGGCTGTCTACCACTGAGGAATAGGAGGGATTCCCCCCCCCCCCAGACCAATAGTCAGGCAGGTTGTGAATTTTCAGGAGGAGCTTAGGGTTGTTAGTATTTGCAGGTTGTGAATTGTGTTTTGTGTTGTGTATTTTGAGAGTACTTTAAAATATGAATGTCTTTTGAATTTCAGATTTGCAGTATTGAGCATATGAAGTATTTTATGAATTCTAGAGATCTAGTTTTAGCACTTAAAAAAATTTAGTTTCATAGGAGTATAAAAGTGCACACAATGTGATTCTTAGAGAAGAAACTGCAAGTTGCAGTTTGAGATAAGAAACTCCAAGTTCAGTTTCAGATAAGAAACTGCAACTTTCAAACATTGTTAACATCACGCTGCAAGTTTTATTCATGGTCGAAACTGGAACTACCAGACAGTTAACATCATGCTGATCAACATTCATGCATAGCACATCTTCATATGATGCACCGTCAAAAAGATATGCTATTTTCAAAATGCCCACACAATATCGGGTGTGCGAAAAACAGAGAAAACGAGGGACGAAGTTTTGGCAACTGTAGGACGTGGTGTGCGTAGTTGACAATTGGGATCCACATGTCAATAAAGGCAGAGGCAAAAAAATTGGAGATATTTTTTCTGCACAGGTGGAATCGAACCCTGGCGGAACAGCTCTTGGGTAGTGTCACTCGGCCACTGGGCTAGTTCAGTTGTTTCGTTACTAATAAGGCACTTCTTCAGGTGGTCGGATCTCCTCCTGCGCCTTTGTGCGCTCGCCGCGACGCCGCTGTCTGCCGTTGTGAACATGCTGAACAAACGAGAGGAATCTGGAGAGGACTGTACGTGGAGAGGCGGACAGTCGGGACCCACCAGGTCTATGGTCGTACGCAAGCAAGTCCCTCATCGAAAAAAATACTTCCTCCTAATGCTATACTGACGTTGGGGCCCACGGGTTTGTCAACATAGTTAGATTTTTTTAGGTGCTTCAACGTAGTTACTATAGGAGATAAGTTCACAACGAAGTCAGGGAGCTGGCATGTATCATTTATTAACACTGGGGCAGCAAGTATCAGCTGGGTTTTGGGCTGCCCCGTCTAGGCTTTCTTTTTTAACATGCGCTGCCCACGACCTCGGATGGGAGGTCCATGTGCCTGTTTGTATTTTCTTGAGGGCTGTCATGTATCGACCGGCCTATGGACCTCTGATACATCCAAAACGTATCTATAATTTCTGCTTGCTCCATGCCTCTTTTGGGTGATATTGCTATGATATTTATACACTTCCATACACTTTTGATCATATTTGGACTAACCTATTAACTCAGTGCACCCCAGTGCCAGTTTCTGTTTTCTGCTGTTTTTGTATTTCAGGTTTTCCCATTACGTAAACTGCCAGAAAAATCCCGGAAAAATTATATAAAAAATCAGCGTTCCGGAAGCTTCCACACGGCCGAAGTAGGGCCGAAGGGGGGCCACCAGGGCTCCAGGCGCCCTGGTGGCGCGGCCCCCCTCCTGGCCGCGTCGGGGGGGCGCCTGGGACCCCAGGTCTCCGCTGATGCCCCCCTTTGGCATATATTTACACCGCGTCCCGAAACCCTCGAGGACGGAACCCTTTTTCGCGATCTCATCTCTGTTTCGCCGCCGCCGCGCTTCCAAGATCTGGAGCGCCAGGAGACCGCCGCCGCCGCGCTTCCAAGATCGGGAGCGCCAGGAGAACTCTTCCCGGCACCCTGCCGGAGGGGAGAACCACCGTCGGGAGCCTCTCCACCACCATGGATGCCTCCCGGATGAGTTGTGAGTAGTCTCCCTTGGACCATGGGTCCATGACCAGTAGCTATGTGATTTTCTCCTCCCCTCTTTGTGATTCACTAATTAGACCTTGTGAGCTTACCTAGATGATCGAGGCACATATGTAATCCTTATGCTGTTGCTATGTTGAGTTTGCTGGGATCCGATGGATTGTGAGATTATGTTCAGATTGTGTGTGAGTAATATATTTGATTGACCTCTTTTATATTTATGTTCTTGAGTAATTCTTGCATGTTCTCCGTTGCTGTTTATTGCTTTGGCCAAGTAGTAGGTAGTAACTCCAAGAGGGAACGTTATGCTTGATTGTGGGTTCATGCCCCTCGATGACTAGCTTGAGTGACAGAAATATGAGTCTAGGGGATGTGCTGTTGCCACAAGGGGGAAAACAACGGTGCTTGTACTCGCGGGTGCAAGGATTGTTTACTTTACGCAAAGTTCTTTTAATGCAGTTGTCTGTTGCTTTGAGTTTACACTATGGGTGGGACTCGCAACTTAATACCAGCGAGATGTTCTGGATAGATATCTCAAGGTGGATGATTAGTAGTAGATGCAGATGGATTTTGGTCTACTTACCTTGGCGTACCGCCCATGCTTTTGAGCCTCAACCTTTCTTGCAGCATAGTTAGCATTGGTTTGTGCACATAATTCTGTCAATTGCCCAGCTGTAATTCGTTTACCTCACATAGCTGTTTTATCGTATTTTGGGAGAGAGACATCACTAGTGAATATCATGGGACCCCGGTCCATATTACCATCACTGATCACATCCGCTATTTACTTTCTGCTTTTACTTACTAGTTGCAGCAATATCTATCACTATTATCTCTTGCGTTTGATCCTTTGTAAACGACAAGGCCGGAGGGATTGACAACCTCTCTGTACTCGTTGGGAGCAAAGTTATTTGTATCTGTGTGCAGGTCCAAGTTGATTGCTAAGTATCTGGCGCCGTTAGCAGTTGACACCTTCTTGTTGAACCTTGGAGTCTCAGGGGAATTCGATCCTTGGTATCTTTGCCAAGGGAAAACTTCCGCTACACTGCATCTCAAACCTTCCACTTGGGGTAACCAACGAGGGGCGAGAAGCCATCAAGCAAAGTTTTCTGGTGCCGTTGCCGGGGACTCCACTCTTCAAGATAGGGGAGTTGCACGCTATGTTTTACCTTTGCTTTTTAGTCTTGTTAGTTTACCTTTCAGTTTTTGCTTTAGTATCTTTTATCGAAAATCACAAAAATAGTTATCTTGCTTGCTTGCTGCTATGGGTTCCACCGAGAACACCAAGTTGTGTGACTTCACTAGTCATAACAACGATGACTTTATTTGCACGCCTATCACTACACCTGCCACTTCAGCACCTTCTTATGAAATTAAACCTGCTTTACTGAATCTAGTTATGAAAGATCAATTCTCCGGTGCTGGAGATGATGATGCTTTACACTTAAACAATTTTGTTGAACTCTGTGATATGCAAAAGTACCAAGAAATAGATGGTAATATTGTTAATCTTAAGCTTTTTTCCTTTCTCCTTGAGAGGAGGAGCTAAAATTTGGTTTCAATCCTTGCCTAGAAATAGCATAGATTCTTGGGACAAGTGCAAGGATGCTTTTATTGGAAAGTACTATCCACCTGCTAAAATTATCCAACTAAGAAGTAACATAATGAATTTTAAACAATTGGATAATGAACACGTTTCCCAAGCTTGGGAACGCATGAAATCTCTTGTCAAGAAATGCCCTACTCATGGTTTGACTACTTGGATGGTTATCCAAACTTTTTATGCAGGCTTGAACTTTACCTCGCGGAACTTGTTGGATTCGGCCGCGGGAGGAACCTTTATGTCAACTACACTTGGTGCTGCCACGAAGCTTCTCGATGAGATGATGACCAATTATTCGCAATGGCACACCGAACGCGCTCCAACAGGTAGGAAGGTAAACTCTGTCGAGGGGATTTCCTCCCTAAATGAAAAGGTTGACTTGATCATGTCTCTACTTTCGAAGCAATCTTCTATTGATCCTCGTGATGTTCCTTTAAATTCTTTGATTGCTCAAGAACAAGTAGATGTGAACTTTATCTCTAGAAACAATTTCAATAACAATGCTTATAGGAGTAACTTTGGTAGCAATCCTAGACCGTTCCCCTCTAATTCCTATGGGAACAACAATGCTTATCCTAGCACCAAGAACTCCACTTCTAAACTAGAGAGTATGCTTAAAGACTTCATCACTACCCAAAAAGCCTTCAATAAGAGTGTAGAAGAAAAACTAAACAAACTAGATAATCTCTCTTCAAAGGTAGACAATTTAGCCCATGAGGTAGAATTGCTTAAAATTAGAACTTCTCCTCTTGAGGAGAGGAAGGTCACTCCTATGAATGCTATTCAAGTGCAAATTAATGAAAACATTAGGATGTTGGCTAAACTTAAACAGAGATGGGCTAGAGAAAGGGAGGAAGAAGATAGAATTAAGAGCCTTCCTACCCACCACACTGTTGCTACTATCCAAGTTGTTGAGGATATTCAAACTCTTAGCACCCAATGCACTCCTGGTCCCATTGGACCTATTAATGGTGATGCTATGACCATAGAAACTACCAAACAAGTGAGCCTAAAGGACACCACTACCACTTTACTTGATAGTAGTGACCTTGATTTTGATAATTGCACCCTTATCGAAGTTATTGATTTCCTTCACAAGATGTCTAGAGATCCCCGCACTAGCACGCTTAATCTTGCCTTCACCGAGCATATCACTAATGCTCTCATCAAAGCTAGGGAGGAGAAACTTAGAGTAGAAGCCTCCATACCTAGAAAGCTAGAAGATGGTTGGGATCCTATGATTAAAATTAAGTTGAATAACTTCTCTTGCTATGCATTATGTGATGTTGGAGCTAGTACCTCCGTTATGCCCAAAAGAATATATGATATGCTTAAATTGAAACCTTTTGATTCTTGTTCTTTTGGTGTTCGTCTTGTTGATTCTTCCATAAAGAAACCTTTGGGGAGGATCGACGATGTTCTTATCATTGTCAATGACAACTACGTTCCCGTTGATTTTACTATTATGGATATTGAATGTGAACCTTCTTGTCCAATTATTTTGGGACGTCCTTTTCTTCGCACCGTTGGTGCCATCATTGACATGAAAGAGGGGAATATAAAATTCCAATTTCCTCTCAAGAAAGGGATGGAACACTTCCCTAGAAATAAGATTAAGTTACCTTTTGAGTCCGTTATACGGGCTAGCTATTCTTTTACTCTTGATAAAACTTGATCTCTATGCATTATGCCTAGCTTAAAGGCATAAAAGAAAGCGCTTTTGGGAGGCAGCCCACATGAATAAAATTTTATTTTGCTTTTGTTGTGTCTTGATGTTGTTACTACAGTAGCATCATCATTGTATCTTTACTTTTCAGCATTGTGCCAAGTTTAGCCTCTGATTGCAAGAAAGTTCAAAAGTTGTGACGTGCTGTCCAGAAAACAGATTCTGTCCTTGGATAGAAAAATTCGTATAAAATCTCCAGATCATCTTTTTGGTCTGAATTTTTTCGACAGCGTGCTCTATACAATTGTCTTTCGGGCGTCTGTTCTGAGTTTTTTTATTAGAGTTGCAGAAGTGCCCCGAAAATAATCATTTACTACCTGCTGGTTTGTTTTTCACAGATTCTGTCCTGTTTTGCCTTTCCTTCATTTTGCAAACCTTGAGCTTGCTTTTTCTTTGCAAAAACCTTTTGGCAATCTTGAGAAACAGTAGACCTTCAAGAATATCCTTATTTCCAGCAAGGAACAATTATTTTATTATGGGTACTAACCTCGCTAATCAGATTATGATGAGTTATGTATGAAGGGAGTTTTCAAGTGTGCGAGGGAAGATGCTAAAAAGATTCAGGAGTGTCAAACGCTCAAGCTTGGGGATGCCCCCATGCACCCCCAAGAAATATTCAAGAAGACTCAAGCGTCTAAGCTTGGGGATGCCCCCATGCATCCCCTTCTCCATCAACATTATCAGTTTGTCTTTCGTTCCACTATATTTTTATCACTTCATGTGTTATGTGCTATGCTTGGAGCGTCTTGCTTTTAGTTTCCTTTTTAGTTTTCTTTAGCGTTGCTTGCTTTTCATAACGAGTTGGAACTCAGCTTTCTTTGTGTGGGAGAGAAACACGCTCCACTTCAACCTAGAACATAACATAGAATTTTCATGTCTATCTTTGTTGTGTGTGTTCTTTGTCTTTCAATAGCTACTATCATGTTTAGCTCTTAGTTTTCACGCTTATCTTTTTAAAGAGCTTTTGTTTAGTTGGTCGCTGGAACTCTCTTTATTTATCATGCTTATCTTATTAAGAGAGTTGGCTTCTGTTGCACTGGTCGATATGTCTATGATAAAATGCTATGTGCATAATGATGCTTAGTAGTTCATGTTTTCTTATGGTTAGTCTCAAATAGCTGGGGGGTTCTCAATGTGTTATTGAGGTACCAACATGATTTGTTTGCCTATGATGTGGTATGGTTTAGTGATATCTTCCTTCAAGAATTTATTTTGATTGACTTGGCGTATGCTCACGCATATTTAAGACTGTAAAGAAAGTCTATCAAGCCTTGATGATCTTTAATTTCTGAGTAGCGATATAACTTCCATGCCTGATTCAATGTTGCTTTGTCGCTCTGCATGATTATGACCGTCATTGCTCTTTTAGTTGGTCGCTCCCAGTCTTTTGCTAACCTTCGCCTGTACTAAGCGAACTGACTGCTTATGCATCCAAATTCTTTTAAACCAGTTATGCCATATGAGTCCACCATACCTTCCTATACATGGTATTTACCTGCCATTCCTAACGAAGACTTTCATGTACCGTCTCGAAATTATTCAAAAAAAACATTTCTATTTTGTGCCTCTGTTTTAGTTCATGAGGAAGTAGTAGTTAATTCATGATCTTTTTAAGTTGGACAAGCTTCACCCCGGGATTGCATGTCTAATGTGCAAACCCATAATACGAGAAGGAACTGGCAAAGAGTGCGCCCGGCTCAAAAATAATATAACAAACAAACCCTCCTTCATGCTTTGTTCATGAGAAATCAGAAAACTTTGGCAGTGATAAACAAAGGAGATTAAGAGGATGTGATCGTCCTCATTCGGGAGCCGTTCCTCGAAACTTGTCCATCTCAAGAAGTGATTGAGTTATCTGCTAGCATTCGTTGACGGAACATGCATAATCTAAAAAATAATTATTACCTCTGTTTTTAAAACCAAGAGCTCTGGTACATGTTTTGTTTTTGTTTCCGACCACGGGTTTTCAACCTTGCCAACAAAAGCCACGGTTCGAGAGTCTCCACCTTCTTTTAAAGCACCAACTATTAAGAGCATGATTGTCATTCTGAGTGTAATGTGCATTGTCCCGAAGTAGCATTGTCTTTTGCATGATTATGATATCGTTTATTCTGAAATCATTGTATCTAGTCGTCACTTAAACCTTGGAGGTGCCCTTGCATTTATGTTTTGCTTCACTAAAGGGGGCAAGCGAGATATCACTTTGTCATATTTGCACACCATGCTCATTACAAATCTTTTGAGTATTTCAGTATCATATTGTAAAACTTTCAGTTCTTTTTGATTTTCTCATGAGGCAACTTAATTACTACAGATTCATTGTCTCAGTAAGCACTTGTCATGTGACTGTGAAAAGTTCCTATATGGTTAATAGCATGTCACCACAGAAATTATACTTGTTATCATTTACCTACTCGAGGACGAGCAGGAATTAAGCTTGGGGATGTTGATACGTCCAAAACGTATCCATAATTTCTGCTTGCTCCATGCCTCTTTTGGGTGATATTGCTATGATATTTATACACTTCCATACACTTTTGATCATATTTGGACTAACCTATTAACTCAGTGCACCCCAGTGCCAGTTTTTGTTTTCTGCTGTTTTTGTATTTCAGGTTTTCCCATTACGTAAACTGCCAGAAAAATCCCGGAAAAATTATATAAAAAATCAGCGTTCCGGAAGCTTCCACACGGCCGAAGTAGGGCCGGAGGGGGGCTACCAGGGCTCCAGGCGTCCTGGTGGTGGCGCGGCCCCCCTCCTGGCCGCGCCGGGGGGCGCCTGGGCCCCCCAGGTCTCTGCTGATACCCCCCTTTGGCATATATTTACACCGTGTCCCGAAACCCTCGAGGACGGAACCCTGTTTTCGCGATCTCATCTCTGTTCCGCCGCTGCCGCGCTTCCAAGATCAGGAGCGCCAAGAGAACTCTTCCCGGCACCCTGCCAGAGGGGAGAACCACCATCGGGAGCCTCTCCACCACCATGGACACCTCCCGGATGAGTTGTGAGTAGTCTCCCTTGGACCATGGGTCCATGACCAGTAGCTATGTGATGTTCTCCTCCCCTCTTTGTGCTTCACTAATTAGACCTCGTGAGCTGCCCTACATGATCGAGGCACATATGTAATCCTTATGCTGTTGCTATGTTGAGTTTGCTGGGATCCGATGGATTGTGAGATTATGTTCAGATTGTGTGTGAGTAATATATTTGATTTACCTCTTTTATATTTATGTTCTTGAGTAATTCTTGCATGTTCTCCGTTGCTGTTTATTGCTTTGGCCAAGTAGTAGGTAGTAACTCCAAGAGGGAACGTTATGCTTGATTGTGGGTTCATGCCCCTCGATGACTAGCTTGAGTGACAGAAACATGAGTCTAGGGGATGTGCTGTTGTCACAAGGGGGAGAACAACGGTGCTTGTACTCGCGGGTGCAAGGATTGTTTACTTTACGCAAAGTTCTTTTAACGCAGTTGTCTGTTGCTTTGAGTTTACACTATGGGTGGGACTCGCAACTTAATACCAGCGAGATGTTCTGGATAGATATCTCAAGGTGGATGATTAGTAGTAGATGCAGGTGGATTTCGGTCTACTTACCATGGCGTACCGCCCATGCTTTTGAGCCTCAACCTTTCTTGCAGCATAGTTAGCATTGGTTTGCACACATAATTCTGTCAATTGCCCAGCTGTAATTCGTTTACCTCACATAGCTGTTTTATCGTCTTTTGGGAGAGAGACATCACTAGTGAACATCATGGGACCCCGGTCCATATTACCATCACTGATCACATCCACTATTTACTTTCTGCTTTTACTTACTAGTTGCAGCAATATCTATCACTATTATCTCTTGCGTTTGATCCTTTGTAAACGACAAGGACGGAGGGATTGACAACCTCTCTGTACTCGTTGGGAGCAAAGTTATTTGTATCTGTGTGCAGGTCCAAGTTGATTGCTAAGTATCTGGCGCCGTTAGCAGTTGACACGTTCTTGTTGAACCTTGGAGTCTCAGGGGAATTCGATCCTTGGTATCTTTGCCAAGGGAAAACTTCCGCTACACTGCATCTCAAACCTTCCACTTGGGGTAACCAACGAGGGGCGAGAAGCTCTCAACCTCCCATCCGAGGTTTTATTTTTCCTGAAACATCGGCAGCCCAATTTATGTTTTTTTGAAGAAAACGCAGAGGTCTGTTCTATTTATATATATAAGAATAGGAACGCCTGGTCCAACGTATGTTTCCCTTGTAAATATATTATATATATTTAAATTATTTTGTATGTTATTATATATTATTGTTATGTCATCATATATTTAAAAAGATACTTACATATGTAAGAAAACAATATCCCACATCTTGTTAACTTATAAAAATAATTTCTTAACAATAAAATCCAGGATTTGTTTTGGCAACGAAAATCCTGGTGATTGTGTACAAAAGCTTGGTAAGATTTAAGGACCAATGTAATAATAAATCACTTATTATTTAAATATAATATATATATATATATAACAAAGTGCTCAGCCCCTGTTTATTTTTTGATAACATTGATGCACCCACCCCAACATTATAATTAGAATCAGCCTAGCAAAATCGTGTATTTCGAGAAAGTGCAAATGGTCTGTAATTTTTTAGGAAAACATAAATGGGCCGCATGGACACTACATTATTTGTTCACCCAGGACAACTAATGGACTGTAATTCAAAAAAAAGATCAAATGCACTGTAAATTCTACCCCGCAAAAAAAGACTGGAAATTCTGAAAAAATGGGTTGAATACGTGCCACATTTTTGGAGGCTGAAATGTGGGCCAATAGGCCGAAGCGAATGCAAGTCGTTGTCAACTTAGTGGACAAATGATTCTGACATCGTTAGCCATTGGATTTACATCCAATGACCGGCATCCATCTTCAATCTCTCGTCTTTTTCCTCCAGCGCCGCCGGGACCACCTGCTCACGCCTCCTGCTGCTAGCAGCTCTGCTTAGCACGCTTCGCTGTGAAGCGCTACTCCACCGTTGGCCAGGCCATCCCTCCACCCCCTCCACACCTCCTGTTCTTCTCCACCAACTACCGAACCACACCGCACCAGAAACAGTTAACCCTCGTACACCTCTCCGTCTGCGACTCTACTCCGCGTCTTCCCATCTCCGGCTCGTTGCTGTCTGGGGCCTCGTCGTCATCCACCACCTTGGATGCGCTCGGCGCGGAGTGGTCAACGTGGTCAACGAACGACACCATCGGAAGTAGACTGTGCGTGGAGAGGCTAACAGCTGGGTCCACGGCCGCACGCAAGGAAATGCCTCCTTATTACGCGCAAAATAATGATTCCTCCACCTGACAGCTGGGACCCACCGGAAGGGCGTCCTTATTTTGCGAAAAAACATTCCCATCGCTGACAGTTCGGAGCCACCAGCTATATCTTCGCACGCAGGGAAGTGCCTCCTTATTACGCACAAAACATGAATACTCCCCCTGCTAGTTGGGACCCACCACAGTGGGAGGCTGACTTGGGGTCCTACTAAGTTGACGAGGACAGAGTGTGTTGTCAACTTAGTCAATATGAATGATTCTAGCTGCAGTGACCATATGATGTCCATTCAACGGCCGTAGCGCTTCTTCAACCTCTGGTCTTCTTGCTCCAGCCGCCCAAAGCAGCGCCGGTCGTGCCGCCTGCTCCTGCCTCCCGTGGCCGGATGTGCTGCCGCGGAGGCCTCACCGCCCCCATACTACTCCCACCGCTGGCCAAGCCATCCCTCCACTCACCCACACCCCCTATTATTCTGCGGCGACGACAACCTTACACCGCAACCGAACTAGTGAACCCTCGTACTCCTCTCCGCGTGGGCATCCACTGCCGCGTCTAGCCCGGCTCCGCGTCGCCCCCTTCCTAGGCCTCACCATCGTCCACCGCCTTGGTGCTCTCGGCGCGGCATGGTCAATGTGGTCAACGACCGACTTCCGTCAGAAGAGTACTGTACGTGGAGAGGCTGACAGCTGGGTCCATGGCAACAACCCAATTTTTTTTGTGATTTGCAAAGTAAGTCGCTTTATCAGGCCTGTTGGGCTGCAAATCTTTCAAGACAAGGAGAGCTTCATTCGTCTGGCCGAGAAAATGGCCTATCAGTAATGAGAAATGGGCTGTACATTTTTAAAACACATCAAACCGGCAATTAGTTTCAAAGTTCTTTTTTCATTTTTAAATTTTAAATTGCATTGATTTTTATGCATGGACAATTTGTTGGATCTTATATTGATATACATTTATTTCTAAAATCAGTTTGAATGTGACTCGAAATTTTGGGATTAAGAATAGTTCCGACCGCACCGAAATATGCAAAATTTCGTATAATTTTTTAACTGTGGCCACAATATGGGCTGTAATACTAACAAAAAGAATATGGGCTCCAAAAAAACCTTAATAATTAGAAAATGGGCTATAAATTATTAGAAATAATGGCAGATGGGTTGTATGATGTTTTCCATCGATTTGAGGCTTTCCTAAAAAAAAGGTTGACGCACAAGCAGTGACTGTTGGATGTCCATCCAACGGCCGTCGTGCTTCTTCAATCTCTGCTCTTCCTGCTCCAACCGCTCAAACAAGCGCCGACAGGACTGCCTGCTCCCTCCTCCCCGCGGTCGGCTGTGCTCCTGCGTAAGCCTCACCGCCCCACCGTGGTCCCATCGCTGGCCTAGCCATCCTTCTACTCACCCACAGCTGCTGTTATTCTCCGGCGACGGCAGACGAACCAGTGAACCCTCGTACAGTCGTACTCCCTCCATGTGGGAAACAACTGCCGAGTCTTCCCTGCCTCCGTGTCGTTCCCTTCCTAGCCCTCGCAGTCGTCCACCGCCCTGGTGCTCTCGGCGCGGCCTGGTCAACGTGGTCAAAGACCGGCATGCATCTGAAGTGGACTGTACGTGGAGAGGCTGACAGCTGGGTCCACTGACGCACGTAAGGAAATGCCTCCTTATTACGCGCAAAATAATGATTCCTCCACCTAACATCTGGGACCCACCGAAAGGGCCTCTGTATTTCACGAAAAAAAACGTTACCAAAGCTGACAGCTTGGACCCACCAGATATATCTTCGCACGCAAGGAAGTGCCTCCTTATTACGCACAAAAAAATGAATACTCCCCCTGCTAGCTGGGACCCAGTATAGTGGCAGGCTGACTTGTGGGCCTACTAAGTTGACGGGGATGGAGGGCTTTGTCAACTTAGTCAATATGCACGATTCTAGCTCCAGTGACCGTACGATGTCCATCCAACGGCCGTAGTGCTTCTTCAACTTCTGGTCTTCTTGCTCCAGCCGCCCAAACCAGCGCCGGTCGTGCCTCATGCTCCTGCCTCCCGTGGCCGGCTGCGATGCGGCGGAGGCCTCACCGCCCCCTACTACTCCCACCGCTGGCCAGGCCATCCTGTACTCACCCACACCCCCTGTTATTCTGCGGCGACGACAGCCTCACACCGCAGCGAACCAATGAACCCATATATTCCTCTACACGTGGGCATCCATTGTCGCGTCTTCCCCGGCTCCGCGTCGTCCCCTTACTAGGCCTCGCCATCGTCCACCGCCCTGGTGCTCTCGGCTCGGCGTGGTCAACGTGGTCAAGGAACGGCTTCCATCGGACGTGGACTGTACGTGGAGAGGCTGACAGCTGGGTCGACGACGGCAGCAAGGAAGTGCCTCCTTATTACGCAGAAAATAATCATTCCTCCACCTGACAGCAGGGACCCACCGGACGGGCCACCGTAATTCGTGAAAAAAACATTTCCCCCTGCCTGCTGGGACCCAGCGGACGGGCCACCGTATTGCGCGAAAAAAACGTTCCCCCCGCTGTTAGCTCGGACCCACCGGAAGAGCCTCCTTATTAGGCACCAAAAAAACAATACTCCCCCTGCTGGTTGGGACCCACCTTGGTGGGAGGCTGACTTGTGGGCCTACTAAGTTGATGGGGACGGAGTGCTTTGTCAACTTAGTCAATATGAACGATTCTAGCTCCAGTGACCGTACGATGTCCATCCAACTGCCGTAGTGCTTCTTCAACCTCTGGTCTTGTTGCTCCAGATGCCCAAAGTAGCGCCAGTCATGCCGCATGCTCTTGCCTCCCATGGCCGGTTGTGCTGCCGCGGAGGCCTCACCGCCCCCTACTATTCCCACCGCTGGCCAGGCCCTGCGGCGACAGCAGCCTCACACCGCGGCCGAACCAGTGAACCCTCGTACTCCTCTCCGCGCGGGCTTTCACTGCCGCGTCTTCCCCGGCTCCGCGTCGTCCCCTTCCTAGGCCTCGCCATCGTCCACCGCCCTGGTGCTCTCGGCACGGCGTGGTCAACGTGGTCAAGGAACAACTTCCATCGGAAGAGTACTGTACGTGGAGAGGCTGATAGCTGGGTCCACGGCCATAGATAGGAAGTGACTCCTTATTACGCGCAAAACATTTCCCCCTGACTGCTGGGACCCACCAGCTACATCTTCACACGCAAGGAAGTGCGTCCGGGCAAAAAAAAATGATTCGCCCCCTGACTGCTGGGACCCGCCAGCTACATCTTCGCAGGCAAGGAAGTGCTTGACAGTTGGGACCCACCTGGTCGAGGTGTACGTACCGTCGTCATTCTGGTCGCGAACGTGTACGTATATACTGGTCGATGTAGAGGCGCGCACGTGTCGTAGCAGAGGAGCGCACGTAGCATGTACACATACGTACAGCGGCCAGTGTGCAAGAAAGAAAATACGGCCACATACGTACATACGGGCAGGGTCTCGAACGCCTACTCGCGCATACATACGGCCAGGGCTTGTGTACATGGTTGGGTCGTGTCGTGGAAATAACACGGCAGATGTCCGGTTTAACGGACTTGATGATGGAACCATCGCACGGGTTAGCTTGAAAGGATTCATGGCACACAAAGGACACAGAGGGTTTATACTAGTTCGGCCCCTTCCAAGAAGGTAAAAGCCTACGTCTAGTTGGTTTGGTATTGCTTGGGCGTCGGATTACAGGGAGCGGATTCGCTTGCCTGTGTCTCGACGGGTTGATTGTTGCTTGTCCCTGAACCGTCCGGGCCGTCCCTTTATATAGAGGTGACGCCTGGTTCGGTTTACAGAGTCCCGAGGCCGGCTCATACTTGCGTCCGCCTCGGTCTCTGTCTTTTCTTTCTTATTCCTCTAGTTACATCGCTTGGCGGTTTACAAACCGCACTTCTGTACATGGGCCTCAAGATCTCATGGGCCGTAGTCTTTACTAAAATATTACAACCAAGTGCAATATAACTAAGTCGGTTTACACTAGCCGGTTCATACCTGCTAGTCATATCCCTGACATTAGGCCCCAGAATGATTTGAACTTGTTCATATCAGTCTTCTTCGTCTTGTATAATTTTCTTATTTGTCTTCATATTTTTGTAAACCGGCGCTGACGTCATCTTCGAGAATCACTAAATCTGGCCGTGACATCATCTCCGCATTTAACGCCGTGAGCTGTACAGTAGCTTTGTTTAAGGGCTATCCCGAGAATCGAGGCGCCAGAATATCTTTATCCGATTTTTTGCCTCCTCGAATCCCGCACCTGTCGCTTCGGATCTGACTCTCCTTTATAAATACCGTCACCCATCATTCATTATCTTCTTCTCGCTCCGTCTTCTTCTTCCATCTTCTTCCTCCGTCGCCGCCCGAGCTCGAACCGCTGCCGACGACCGCTGGATCCAAGTCCTTGCGTGGCCGCCGCATCACCCTGAACTCGACCAGAAAACCTCCGCCGCCGATCTTTGCTGCTCCAGGTACATCCTTCTTCTCCATTATCAGTACGCAACTTCTAGGGTTTCCTTCCACGCCTCCGCCATTAGAGCTTAAATAGAAACTTCATCTTGTTCAACCTTCAAGCAAATGACTTTTAGTAACGTTGTCCTTCAGATCTTGCTTTTGAATTGTGTTTTTATCCTGCTGTAAGTACTTCAGATCTTTGTCATTCCTGTCTAGCCTGTAGATCCATCCGCTTAGTATAAGGTCCTTGTAGCTTTCCCCGCATAATCCTAGATTTGTTTCTCTTTTCCTAGTATGCTCAGATCTATTCCTCCTTAGTTGTCTTTTGAAAACCTGTTTTTCTCCTCGGTAGAACTGCTAAGTATATTCCAGCTTAAGTTGATATGCCCTGTTCTTTGCGAAACTCTGTAACTTAACGCAACGGTTTAACTGTTCCTCTTCAACTGCCATTAACCGAAAATGATATAGCTTGTTTATAATTGCCGGTTTAACCACGCCATTAGTCCTGAGTTTAAACCGTTGCGTAACTTTCATAGATAGTTTCCGGTTTATACCGCTGTACTTTCATAATCCGTTTTCTGCATTTTAACTTTTCCAGTACTTTGCTCCTTCGTTGCAATGGCTAAACAGTATGTCTCCTGCGATTGGGTTCCTTCGGTCATAACTGAGGATGATTTAATCAAGCTGTCTGAAGTTGGCACTTTAGGACCTCAGTCTGAATTAAAGTGGCGGGCTCCGGGTAACGAATGTCCCCCTACTCCTAGATCCGGGGAGGTCATTGTGTTTTTGGATCATATATCTCGAGGCTTCTCTCCCCCCGGTTCAAAAATTTTCCGGGATGTTCTTGCCGCTTTCCAACTGCACCCGCAGGACCTTGGACCCAATTCTGTCTCAAACATCTGCGACTTCCAAGTATTTTCTGAGGTGTATCTGCAAGAGGAGCCTTCCGTCGACTTATTCCGGGATTTCTTTCATTTGAACCGGCGCACCGAGTTTACCAGCGGACCGCATCAAGAGCTCGGTGGCGTTAGCATTCAGAAGAGGAGGGATGTGGTATTTCCCCATGCCGCTTTGCACTCTCATCCCAAAGACTGGAATAAGACCTGGTTTTACTGTGTGGACACTTCTCCTGAAGGGGAGAACCCTCTACCGGCCCGTATTCTGGAGAATCATCCCTTACCACCACGGCTCGGTGCTGTTGAACGGACCCGGTTCTCGCCACAGCTCTCCAAGCTAAGAGCTTTCATAGCAAATGGTTTAATTTGGACCGATTTTCTACGCTGCTGGCTATCTTGGAGCATACTTCCCTTGAGCCGGCGATCACATTTAATGTGCAAGTATTCTGGTAAACCGGATGATCCTCAAAGGTTTACCAAGGAAAAGCTTTCTGAATCGGAAGTTGTGGAATCAGCCAAGAAAATTCTCAATGTTTCTTTGGCAGACTGTGCTAAGGTCGGTTTAGCTCCATACTACAAGAAGAATAAGCTGCCCGCAGTAAGTTTCTCTTTACCCTGTATTTGTAATCCGTTCCTTTTAATTGTCTTTCAATTGTCTTTACTTCTTTCAATTAGGCTGATGATCCTTTCTGGAAGAGAAAGCCTCAGGAGAAAACCGTCAAACAGGTCCGGCGAAAAACCCCTGCAAACAAAAAGAGAAAAGCAGCCGTGGACGCCGGTTCTCCCACTGAGGACGATGATCCGGACTCCGAGGTATGCTTTAATCCGGTTTAGATTTTTGCTTTCATGTACTTGTAATCGTATCTAATGATACCTTTCCACAGGAATTGCCTGAAGGTGATAACCCGGCGGAAATTGAGGTAACCCTTCTTTCTTCTGACTCAGAACCTCTTCCCCAAAAAAGTCGTCGGACCGTCCGGAAATATCAATTTTCTCATCCTTATGCTCAGTTAGACCCTAACTTTACTTTGAAGAAGCAACTGCACGAAGCTTTTCGCCGGACCACTCGCCACAGCGGCCTGGCGGTGGAGTCATCCGGAATTTCCTTAACTCTGGTTCGAAAACGCCGTGCTGAGGTGATACTTTCTCCGACCCTCCTTCATCCCAAGGCCGGTGTTATCCGAAAACCCCTTAAACCGTCTGATCCTAATTATCAGGAAACTCCATTGTCTTCCTCTGGTGAATCAACCACCACACAGCTTCCTCCCCTGAAAACCGTCCCAGGGTAACTTTCCTCACCTCTTCCGGTTTATGATCTCCTTTTTGCTTTATAATGCTAACTCATTTTGCATATTTTTCCAGCAAACCGAAACCCAGCAAGAAGCCCAAGGCGAACAAGCCTCCTGCCGAGCCTACTGAAGATAATCCGGCTGTTGATCCGTCCCCCACTGCTCCTTTAGAGGGCGAGCCTGTAGCTCCTCTCGAAGACCCTGCTCCTGAAAATCCTATTATGGAAGACGTCCAAAATCCACCAAGTCCGGCCCGGGTTAATTCTCCTCAGACAAATCCGGCGTCTCCTGATCCGGCTCCCACTGTCACTCCCCCCAATGCACCAACTTCTCCTGATGTTGTAGTAACTGGAACTTCTTATGTTGCTCCAGCTGAACCCACCGTTTTAGCCAAACATACGGCTAAAGCGGAAAAATTGTCTCAAGAAAAGGGGAAGTGGAGTACTGAAATATCCAGCCTTTCCGGCATGAGCGCTCAAGACATTTACTCTGGGTATCTGAACCGGCTCCATAGCAGTCGGGATTATGAAGCCAGCTTGGTGAACTTAATGAGGGAAAAATATGAGGTAAACTTCCTCTTCTGACTTTGTTCCTTTGATGCATCTCTATCTCATAACAGCCCCCAAGTTCCGGTTTAGCTGCTTACTGAAGGTGATCCGGAACTTTGTAGATTTGAACCGTTGGTCTTTACATTAGCCCCCAAGCATCAAGTAGATAACTTGCTTATGTAGTTGATACTTGTAAAAGTTGCTGTCAATACTTCAATTATACATTAGCCCCCAAGTGTCAAGCAGACAACTGGTTTGTGTGCTTGAGACTTGTAACTTTAAATTGTCTTTGCTTTACTGCTTCAACTGCCATTAGCCCCCAAGTGTCAAGTAGACAACTTGGTTGTGTGCTTGAAACTTGACTAAACTTCACCTCTTGTTTTTGAACTTTGTCTGCAGGCTGAGTTGAACCGGAATGCTCTTGAGATTAACGAGCTTCGAAGCCGGCTTACTGAAACAGAGTCTGCTGCTTCGAAGTCTAAAAAAGAACTTCAAGTGAGCTTAAAGACCGCTGAAGACTTGAAGAAATACTTTGAAGAGGAGCGGGCTACTTTTGAGGTCCAGAAAAAAGATCTTGAAAAGCGGGTTCAGGATGCTGAAGGAGCACTTAATCCGGTGACGGAAGAACTGTCCGGATTAAGACGACAAATTGACTTAATGACCTCTGCTGTTTTTGGTAAGTATAATATGAACTCCGGCCTTTATCTTTGTAACCTGTGCCTTGTACCGGTTTAACTATGATTGTTGTATGTAGGACGCCGTGTCTCCCATCTTGGGGATGACTTGCGGAAAAAACTCAAAGCTTGCTACACCTTGGTCGAACAGCTGTACTCCGGGGCGCAAAGGATCATTAGTGCCACTTCGTTTGGTAAACCGCTACTACAATACAAGATACTTTAAACAAGTTGTCTGTTTTGCCGGCTCGTCTCGAAGAAGTCAAGAAGTCTGCTGCGCGGGGTGGTGCTCTTCTGGCCCTTACGAGGGCTAAGGCTTGGGTCCCGGATCTTGATCCGGAGGAGGCTTTTACGGGATTCCCTGATACGAAGGAGGACGGCTCACCTTTCACCGAAACTGATCTCTACGCTTTGACGAAAGAGATGCGTCCCCTCACCAGCAAGCTTGCTGCTGAATCGGATTTTTCTAGATATCATCCAGGATACAATCTGCAGAACGAGCGGGTGGAGCGACCGGTTTACGATACCGTCAACTTAATCCCGCCAGTTCGTCCTCACACCTTTGCCCCTGACATTGATCCGTCTGAACTTATCAACGATGAAGTGTATTTCCGGGCTTTGGCGAAGATTGACTGGCGTGCGCCGGATTTCCAACCGCTTCATGAAGATGAAGATGTTCCGGAGCAAGGTGATGGCCAGCCGTCCCAGCAAGGAGAAGCATAATCTTTGAACTTTATTGCTGTAATCATAACTGATATTCCAGTAAACAATGTTTCCAAACCGTTGGGCTCGTCATGCCTTGTAATAGGTTAGCCGAAACGTAATCTGCTTCGATCCGAATATTTTGTCTTTATGAAATACTCGCCGGTTGACTTGTTGTCTGATGTGGTTGCCTTCCTCTGTTCATACAGAAAACAATATCGAAAAATATGTCCTAGTGGCTTACCACTGGACGGATTAATTTGTTCTCTTAAAACATCAAATGAGCAAATCTTTATTAAAGATAACTTTTATACCTGAGATTTATGTGGCCAATACACTTTAAAACCGGGAGGACTTTAAAGTCACTTTATGAAGGTCTTCATGAATCCAAATAAAAACTCGAAATTTTCCGGTCCATCTTTATGATAAATCCGGTCCATCTTGTTTCAGAAAGTTATAACTTTTGCCTGATACGCGATCCGGGTTTTAATGAACGCCGGTTTACTTGGTCTGATACGCATGATCCAGACTTTCAATTTTATAGATATGTGGTCAACTTGTGTAGCTGTCCCACTCCGGTTTAAAAGGTTATAGAACACAAAAACGCCAAAAAATATGCAATTTTTGCAAATAAGACCATGTAGTCGAGGCTTTTTCAAAGAGCTGCCAGGCTCAAAGCAAGGTTCAGCCAATCACTGGGACGCGGATTGGCCGACACTCCCAGAGGGCCTAGCCAATCACTGAACGTGGAATTATCCAACTTTTCAGAGGGCCGAAAGAACCGTATATAAAAATTGTTCCGATCACTGGGACGCGGATTGGCCGACACTCCCAGAGGGCCTAGCCAATCACTGAACGTGGAATTATCCAACTTTTCAGAGGGCCGAAAGAACCGTATATAAAAATTATTCCGATCACCGGGACGCGGATTGGCAGACACTCCCAGAGGGCCTCCAGGGTTCCTCCTGAACCGGTGGGTCAATCTAAACCAATCACTGAACGTGGACTTGTCCAACTTTTCAGAGGGTCGAAAGAACTATGAAACTAATCCGATCACTGGGAGTGGATGATACCAACTCCCAGAGGGCCTCCAGGGTTCCTCCTGAACCGGTGGGTCAATATAAACCAATCACTGAACGTGGACTTGTCCAACTTTTCAGAGGGTTGATAGAACTATCAAATTAATCCGATCGCTGGTAGTGGATGATACCAACTCCCAGAGGGCCTCCAGTGTTCCGTCTGAACCTGTGGGTTTTTTATGAAGCCTTCTCTTCTTGAACCGGATATGATCTCCTGTTCTTAAGAGTTCTATTGCTCCTTCACCTATTCTGAAAAAATCAGTTTCTAAACCGGCCAACACTGAAATATAGTATCTGATAGTAAACTTGTATGGTTGTTTTTCACAGGATTTTTGTACATGGAAAAAAGGGCTGAACCCCCGGTTTACCGAGGGTGCCGGTTTATTCATTATTCATAATATATACATAGGATACATTGGAGCACATAGCTCAAGTATAGTATGGCCGTAAATGGGCGATGTTCCACGGCCTCTTCGTCTCCTCTTCTGATGTCCGTGAGTCCTTGTGTTCTCGAATGTCCACCAAGTAATATGAACCGTTGTGTAGATTCTTGCTGACCAAAAAGGGCCCTTCCCAAGGTGGGGATAGTTTGTGCATATCTGTTCGATCTTGGATGAGCCGGAGTACCAAGTCACCCTCCTGGAATGTCCTTGTTCTAATCCGGCGGCTGTGATATCTGCGCAGATCTTGCTGATAAATCGCCGACCGCGCTGCAGCCGTATCACGCTCTTCATCCAACCGGTCTAAACCGTCCTGTCTTGACTCTTCGTTGATTGCTTCCACATAGGCCGTTACCCTCGGTGAGTCATGACGTATATCACTTGGAAGAACTGCTTCAGCGCCGTAAACCATGAAGAAAGGCGTGTAGCCCGTAGATCGGTTTGGTGTAGTATTAATACTCCAAAGAACAGATGGCAATTCTTCAACCCAACAACCTGGGGTTCTCTGCAAAGGTGTCATAAGCCGGGGTTTGATGCCTCGCAAAATCTCCTGATTTGCCCTTTCGGCCTGGCCGTTGGTCTGAGGATGAGCCACAGAAGATACATCTAATCGAATATGTTCTCTTTGACAGAATTCCTTCATTTCACCCTTAGATAGATTAGTACCATTGTCTGTGATGATGTTGTGTGGAAAGCCAAAGCGGAATATTACTTTTTTGATGAATTTAACCGCTGTTGCCGCATCACACTTGCTTATAGGCTCCGCTTCAACCCACTTTGTAAACTTATCTACTGCCACTAGTAGATGAGTTTTTTGATCTTTGGATCGTTTGAAAGGCCCAACCATATCAAGCCCCCAAGTTGCGAAAGGCCAAGTTATTGGTATCATCCGGAGTTCCTGTGCCGGCACCAGAGCACGCCTTGAAAATTTCTGACAAGCATCACACTTCCGGACCAGATCTGCTGCATCTGCATGCGCGGTTAACCAATAGAAACCATGTCGGAATGCTTTTGCTACTAATGATTTTGAACCGGCATGATGACCGCAATCCCCTTCATGAATCTCCCTTAGAATCTCACAACCTTCCTCAGCTGAAACACATCGCTGGAATACTCCAGAAGTACTACGATGGTGAAGTTCTCCGTTTGCAATTGTCATTGACTTAGAGCGCCGGATTATCTGTCGCGCTTCCTCTTCGTCTTCCGGCAACTCTCCTCGACCCAGGTATGCCAAATAGGGTAGCGTCCAATCCGGAATAATATGGAGTGCTGCAACTAGCTGCGCCTCTGGGTCCGGAACAGCTAAGTCTTCCTCCGAAAGTACTTGAACCGAAGGACTATGCAATTCATCCAAAAAGGTGTTTGGTGGTACCGGTTTACGCTGCGACCCTAGCCGGCTCAGAGCATCGGCCGCTTTGTTTCTCCGCCGGTCTATGTGATCCACCTGATATCCCTTAAAGTGTCCTGCAACTGCTTCAACTTCTCGTCGATAAGCTGCCATGAGGGGATCTCTTGAATCCCACTTGCCAGATACTTGATGTGCCACTAGGTCTGAATCACCTAGGCACTTAACCCGGCTCAAATTCATCTCCTTTGCTAACCGCAAACCATGAAGTAATGCTTCATATTCTGCTGCGTTGTTAGTACAAGGAAATAATAAGCGGAGGACATAGCAAAATTTATCACCTCTGGGGGAAGTTAAGACAACTCCAGCCCCCGAGCCCTCCAACTGTTTGGAACCGTCAAAGTGAATCGTCCAATAGGTAAGATCCGGCTTCTCTTCAGGAGTCTGCAACTCTGTCCAGTCATTGATGAAGTCTACTAATGCCTGAGATTTTATAGCAGTGCGTGGCACATATTTCAACTCGTGCGGGCTGAGCTCAATCGCCCACTTTGCTACCCTACCTGTAGCTTCCCTGTTCTGGATTATATCCCCCAATGGAGCTGAACTAACCACAGTTATCGGATGTCCTTGGAAATAATGCTTCAGCTTCCGGTTTGCCATGAACACCCCATATACCAACTTCTGCCAGTGAGGATATCTCTGCTTGGACTCAATGAGTACTTCGCTTATATAATAAACCGGGCGCTGAACCGGGTGCTCCTTCCCTGCTTCCTTGCGTTTAACCACAATAGCAACGCTGACCGCTCGTGTATTCGCAGCAACGTATAACAGCAAAGGTTCCCTGTCAATGGGCGCAGCCAAAACTGGTGGGTTTGCTAATTGCCTTTTCAGGTCTTCAAACGCTGCATTTGCCTCATCACTCCAGATAAACCGATCTGTTTTCCTCAGCATCTGGTAAAGTGGGATCGCCTTCTCTCCCAAGCGACTGATGAACCGGCTTAACGCTGTGATCCGGCCAGCTATGCGCTGAACATCATTGATACAAACCGGTTTAGTCAAAGACGTGATGGCTTTGATCTTCTCCGGGTTAGCTTCTATTCCTCTGTTTGAGACCAAAAATCCCAAAAGCTTACCAGCCGGAACACCGAAAGCATATTTTTCCGGATTAAGCATCATCCTGTAAGCCCGAAGATTATCAAAGGTTTCCTTGAGATCCTCTATCATTGTCCCTTCCTTCTTCGATTTGACCACAATGTCATCCACATAGGCATGAACGTTCCTCCCTATCTGCCCCTTCAAACAATTCTGAACGCAACGTTGATAAGTCGCCTGTGCACACTTAAGTCCAAAAGGCATAGACACATAGCAAAAAGCACCAAAAGGAGTTATGAAGGCCGTCTTCTCTTGGTCTTCCACTGCCATTTTGATCTGGTGATACCCTGAATATGCATCCAGAAAACTCAGCCGCTCAGACCCTGCCGTGGCATCGATGATCTGATCGATGCGAGGTAGAGCAAAAGGATCAGTTGGGCAAGCTTTATTGAGGTCTGTGTAATCCACACACATCCTCCACTTCCCATTCTTCTTTAAGACCAGCACTGGATTAGCCAACCACTCCGGATGAAAAACTTCCACTATGAACCCTGCGGCCAAAAGTCTGGCCACTTCTTCTCCTATAGCCTTGCGCCTCTCTTCGTTTAAGCGGCGCAGATACTGCTTAACCGGTTTAAACTTCGGATCAATGTTTAACTTGTGCTCAGCGAGTTCCCTCGGTATACCTGGCATGTCAGAAGGTTTCCATGCAAAGATATCCCGGTTCTCACGGATGAACTCGATGAGCGCGCTTTCCTATTTGGGATCAAGGTTAGCGCTGATAGTGAATTGGTTAGACGAGTCTCCAGGCACAAAATCAACCTGCTTGGTCTCTTCAGCTGACTTAAACTTCAACGCCGGATCATGCTCGGTGGTTGGCTTCTTCAGCGGAGTCATATCTGCCGGATCAACATTATCTTTATAAAATTTTAGCTCTTCGGTGGCACATACTGCTTCTGCATAAGCTGCATCACCTTCCTCACATTCCACTGGTATCTTGCGACTGCCATGAACCGTGATCGTGCCTTTATGACCCGGCATCTTAAGCTGCAAATAAACATAACATGGCCTAGCCATAAACTTAGCATAAACCGTCCTTCCAAACAGAGCATGATATGGACTTTTAATTTTGACGACTTCGAAAGTGATCATCTCTGACCTGGAATCATACTCATCTCCAAAGGTAACTTCTAAGTCAATCTTACCAACCGGATAAGCTGACTTACCTGGGACCACTCCGTGAAACACTGTGTTTGATGATCTTAACTTTTTATCTGCCAGGCCCATACGACGGAAAGTCTCGTAATATAAGATATTAATACTGCTACCACCATCCATGAGGACTTTAGTAAACTTATATCCTCCCACCTGTGGTGCCACTACCAAGGCTAAATGTCCCGGATTATCCACCCGTATGTGGTGGTCTTCTCTGCTCCATACAATGGGCTGCTCCGACCATCGAAGAAACTGTGGGGTCGCCGGTTCTACTGCATTAACAGCCCGCTTCAAAACCTTCTGGTCTCTCTTACACAGACTTGTGGTGAAAACATGATATTGCCCGCTGCTTAACTCCTTCGGATTACTCTGATATCCGGATTGCGGCTGCTGTTGCTGACGCTGTTGCTGCTGATTTCCCTATTTATTATAACTTCCTTGGCCCTGCTGCTGATTATTCTGACTATTGTAACCACCTTGATGATGTGATTGATTTCCCTGACCAGTATAGTTTCCTTGATTATTTTGGCCGCCTGCCCGAGGTTGATAACCACTGTTATTGCCCCTATATCCTGATCCGGAACTGTTCCCCTGATGACCCGAACCATAAAATCCAGACCCTGAACCGCCATGTGGGGGTCGATTAGGAGAATTGAAACGGCCTGCTACTGCCTTCATAAGGGGTATGCACTCTCTCATGGTATGCTTTGCTACCTTCCCCTTTCCGCTATGCTTTGGACAAGGCCGATCCAACTCCTGCTCCCAGCCAAGAGCTCCTCCGCCGGTTTGTAAAGCAGAATCGTCCGGATTACGTTGAATACCACCTTGAACTTGAGTGTTAGCCACGAAGTCTGAACCTCCCTCTGCCTTCCGTTTGCCCAAAAAGCCTGAAGTAACCGGATTGATCGGTGCCGGTTTACCAGACTTGCTGGCCTTCCCAGCCTTATCTCCTTCTGCTTCCGGATACTTTGTGTTATCAGAGTCTCCGTATTTCACCAGGGCACTCATTAAAGTTCCCATGTCATTGCAGTCCCTTTTAAGCCGTCCGAGTTTCAATTTTAAAGATTCAAACCGGCAATTGTTCTCCAATGTCACTATTGCCGTACTACGATTAATACCATTCGAAGAGTGTAAAATCTCTGCTACCCTCCGTACCCAAGCGGCTGTAGACTCCTGCTCTCCTTGCACACATGCTGCTAAGTCTATCACTGACATCGGCTGTTTGCACGTATCCTTGAAGTTTTTGATGAACTGGCTGCACAGTTCCCCCCATGATCCAATAGAATTCAGGGGTAGAGCTTTCAACCAGGTCCGGGCCGTGCCCTCGAGCATCATAGTAAAATATTTGGCACAAGCTGATTCATCCACGTCCAGCATCTCCATGGCCATCTCATAACTTTCCACCCAAGCTTCTGGTGGTAAATCGGCTGTGTAGTTAGGTACCTTGCGGGGCCCTTTAAAATCCTTGGGCAGCTTAACACTCCGTAAAGCGGGGACAAGACACTGTACTCCGAAAAAACTCGCCGTGGCTCCTGTTCCCGCAGTGGCTGTGTGAACCGGCGTTGTTTGACGAATTTCCTCCCTGGCACCTGATCTGGCCCGGTTTGTGTCTGGAGCTGGCATCGCCGCCCCTGCCGGATTATCCTGCCTGCGCTGATGCCTCCTGCGCTCACTACTAGATACTTCTGGCTCCTCCCAATGTCTAGTATAACTTCGGTTGGGACGCGGTGTTGAATGTAACCTTTCCCTGCTATGAGAATACGCTTGCTGCTGCATCAATGCCGTATTAAGTAGCTTCTGGACCCTGTGCGCCTCTATCGCCACCGGAGACGTTTCTTCCGCAGGTAAAGCGGCCAAACGTGCCGCCGCTGCAGCAATGTTATCCAAAGGGTTTGCATAGTGCCCTGGAGGGACAGGAACATAAGGTGCCGACGTAATCCGGCGCTCCTGCTCTGCGGCGGGCTGCTGAACCGCCTCCTCCCGGGCCGGAGGCGTTCTCCGGTTTAAAGCCGGATGATTACTAGCCCCAGCCCCAGGTGTCCTGAACAGATTCGTTGATTCATAAACCGGCGGTATACGGGACCGGTACTTTCGTCACCTTACTCCTTCCATAGAAGCTTGCTCCATCCTCAGATAAAAAACTTGATCATCCAATTCTGCTTGCCTTGTCGCTATCATCTCTCTTTCTGCCTTTAGGTCCTCCTTTAACTGATCGATCCGGCCTTTCAACTGAAGGAGCTCTGCATCATGATGTGATGCGCCTTGTCTGCTGGAGCTACTTCTTCCACCGCTTTAGCTGTGAACTCCTCGATCAAGGTGGATAGAACTTCAGTAAGGGAGGGGTTTGAACCGCTTCCCCCTGCACCAGCTTCCGCTGTCGTTCCGTTCATCGGGGGTTGTGAACCGGCCATGAAGACCGCCACCCGGTTTGGCGGGTCAAAGGGGCCCGGAATACTGTTTCCGTCGGACTCGCCCTCAGACCGGCTGTCCCGCAACTGATACAGAGATTCAGTTTCCCCGGATGAAGATTCGTCATCTGAGTAGATGATTGTCGCACCATCAGATTCCGATCCGTTCTCGACTCGACCTCCGTGGATTGCTCCAACGAACACGTGCTTCACGAGGGGCTGAATCCGGGCCGATCTCGCGCGCTGAGCCGGCTCGACGATGTTGGGGAAGATGTCCGGCTCAGGCCCCGGTTCGCCGATTTTGCCGATGAAGACTTGGATGCTGCCGAAGGGGATCCGGTACCCGTATTCGATCGAATCGGCCTCCGGTCCCCAACCCGCGTCGTCGATGTAGATCCGGCCGCGGCGACTCTTGATCATCCGGCCGACTGCATAACCCTTGAGCCCTTCAAAGCCGCCTTTCAAGAACTCGAAACCATGGTGCGCAGGCCCCACGGTGGGCGCCAACTGTCGTGCAAATAACACGGCAGATGTCCGGTTTAACGGACTTGATGATGGAACCATCGCACGGGTTAGCTTGAAAGGATTCATAGCACACAAAGGACACAGAGGGTTTATACTAGTTCGGCCCCTTCCAAGAAGGTAAAAGCCTACGTCTAGTTGGTTTGGTATTGCTTGGGCGTCGGATTACAGGGAGCGGATTCGCTTGCCTGTGTCTCGACGGGTTGATTGTTGCTTGTCCCTGAACCGTCCGGGCCGTCCCTTTATATAGAGGTGACGCCTGGTTCGGTTTACAGAGTCCCGAGGCCGGCTCATACTTGCGTCCGCCTCGGTCTCTGTCTTTTCTTTCTTATTCCTCAAGTTACATCGCTTGGCGGTTTACAAACCGCACTTCTGTACATGGGACTCAAGATCTCATGGGCCGTAGTCTTTACTAAAATATTACAACCAAGTGCAATATAACTAAGCCGGTTTACACTAGCCGGTTCATACCTGCTAGTCATATCCCTGACAGGTCGGAACGGAGAAACAACGTCGTCGTCATGTTCATGGGGAGCCAACCGACTGGGTCGGAACGGAATGCGTCGTCGTGTTCATCGGGAGGGCTTGGACGGAACAGCCAATGGAAACGAGGCATGGCGTACCGCAGAACGGAAGAAACAGCCTTGTGTTCGACCGACCACGTTTGAAACGGGATCATGTTCATCGGGAGGGGTCTGGCATACCGCAATACGGAGGAAACGGACCTCCTATGGTCGAAACAGGGGTCCTGTTGATCAGGAGGGGTGTGGCGTACCGCAAAACGGGGGAAACAGACTTGTGTTTGAGCGCTACGGTCGACACAGGGGTCCTGTTAAAGGGGTGTGGCTTACCGCAAAATGGAGGAAACAGACTTGTGTTGGAGCGCTACGGTCGAAACGAGGGTCTTGTTCATCGGGAGGGGTGTGGCGTACCGCAAAACGAGACTCCATGGGCTACTGTTCATCCCCACCGTCGACCCCCTCCAACCTCCACGGGCTATTGTTCATCCACCGTCGACCTCCTCCAGCCTCCACCTGCGACTGTTCAGCCTTCACCGCGCGCTACTCCACCGGCTCCTGTTCGACCACCCCTCCACGGGCTCCTGGTCCACCACCCCTCCACGGGCTACTGTTCATTCATCCCTCCACCGTTTACTGTTCATGCAGCCCTCCACGGGGTGGTCCTATTCATGCAGCCCTCCACGGGGTCCTATTCATGCAGCCCCAACCGGCTCGATCGAACGGGGTCCTGTTAATGCAGAGGCAACACCACGGGGTCCTGTTCAGCCACCCCCATCGGGAACTGTTCATCCAAACCCCCGCAGCAATGCTCACTGTTCATGGAGAGGCAGCATCAATCGGCTTCAGTTAGCAGCGGTAGCGAAGGAATCGCTCGATCGGGTTCAGTTAACAACCATCGATCGATCGCTCAGGTTCAGTAACGCGTAGCATGTAGTGCAATCGCTCGGGTTCAGTTAGATCCCAATGCCGCGCTCGGGTTCAGTTAGAGCCCAACGCCTCACACCCACGCGCGTGCGTGTACGAGAGATACGCGCATCGATCGGCCCCGACCACCCACCGTAACCAGGAACAGCCCGATATTTTCCTCGCCCTCGCTTCTACCACGGTTTTTTCCGTCATGGACGGCCCAAAGAATGTCATGCAGCTGCGTCTCTGTCCCGCCCAGGATGAAAAGCCCATTTTCTGACATGATTTTTTGGCATAGAAGTAGGACCCCACCACATCTATGATGATACCGTGTTTTGTCACAATTATTGTCATAGAAGTGTCATAAGTATGATAGAAAAAAGTTTCGTTCGGCCCAAAATGTCACGGATGTGTCTTTTTCTTTGTAGTGCTAGTCCTGCTTTGATATATATTTGAGTGTTCTTGAGCTCTTGAACTAGCTATGGTGTGTGCCTAGTCCAAAAGATCTGAATCCTTCTCCAGTATGGCTCGGGCCTCCTTTTATAACCAAAAGGGGTTGCCACAGTGGCACACAGGAGGTGAAAACGTATGCAGTGTACAATCTTATCTCCTACCATTACGGGACAAGACGCATTAAATGGGCTACTTAGGTGTCCACTTTCTTTATCGGGGACGGCAACGAGGCCCGTCCCGTCCGCCGCCGCTCCGTCTGGCTGCGACGCACGTCCAGGCCAACGAGGCATGCAGCGCCATGTAGGTTGGCAGGCAGCTGAGATGGCATGGTGTTAGGGTCTTCACGAAGATTTGCATGCCACCACGGAGGTGCTTGACTAGCTAGATCAGGAACCACGTACTGCCACGTGGGCACTTGCCTGGGCTAGTGGGTCGGCCGCCGAGCTAGGGCGATGACGGGGCGGCAAGGGCTTGCCGCGGTCTTGCGTCTGTTCCCGGCAAGGGTCTTGCCGGGGCCTTTGTGAGCACCCTCGGCAAGAGGCTTGCCGGGGCTTCGGGGGTATCTTCGCCAAGGAGCATTGTCGGGGCCTAGTGGGCATCCTTGGCCAGGAGCCTTGTGGTCGTCTTGTCTTCTGGTTCTCATCTAGGATTCATAGACACTTTGTCTTCACAAAGATCTGCATTCCATCACGCAGGCGCTTCCCGAGCCTTGGTTCCAACGTTGTTGATGTTATCGGAGCTCCTAGGCTACAGGGTGGCTGCAATGGAGGCGTTGGGTGAGTTCCCCCAGCAAGGGTTCTTGTTAGGGTCGTGTAGGCCGCCTCGGCAAGGGTCTTGTCGGGGGAAGCCTATCTTGTTGCTTAGCCTTCTTGCGCCACTGTCTTGGCGCTACTCCGGTAGTCTTGTGCTTTGGTTTCCTTCCTCTGCTCTGTTAGGTGTGGCCGCAGGCATAGCTCTGACTGCCCGTGAATAAGTAAGGGGTACAAAGGAGAGCCCCTACTTTTGTACACTGACAGGAGCCCCCGGGCCTGGGCCATACATATGCGTGACGCGTTGTTGGGCTAGGCCCAGAACGGTGCGTGGGCAGTTGGGGCCGGATTCTTTTTACTACAGTAACTCCTCCGGTGGTTGCGCTTCCCCATGACTCGCGTTGAGTGCGGGACGCGGGGGTTATGCGTGGGGTGATCACAGCATGTTTGCGTCACCCCGTGGTTCCAAATAGTAAATAGGCAGTTTGCGTCCTCATAAAAAATAGAGGAAGTTGCGGGGGCGTGGCTCATTTACTAAGTGGACTTGGGTTGCCCCATGATCACGGGGCGCGAAACGGTCGTACCACGCGCCATCTGAATCCCGATCCGCCTGCCACGTGCCCCTCATGCATCGGGGAGTGCAGGCGGCGGATGCAGAGGGTGCGGGCTTTAACGCCGGGGCGGGGGGCGGGCGCTACTGACTAGAGCAGCGGGTCGATCTTGTTCCTTGCGTCTCCGGCGATTGGATTGGTCGATTCGGGTGGTCGCCTTCATGCTTGCTTGGTCTCGCCCTCCTATAAGAAGGGGGGAGGGACATTGCTCCCCCACTCATCCTCTTCCAGTTCGATCCCTTTCCTTCCCAAGTCATAACGAGAGGGCGTGGCCGTGGACGTGCCCCTATGGAGGTGACCAGGTCTTCCCCTAGTCAGAGGGCGGCGGCCGTCAAATAAGAGCCGGACGCCCAAGATGAGGGCCATGCTAGAGGCAGAGGCGCCGGCAGGGGTCGTGGTCGGAGAGGCGGTCGAGGTAGAGGCGGACGAGGATGGGGGACACCCTCGTCGTCATCATCTCTGTCTCCATCTCCTCTGTCGTCTCCTCCTGCCTCACCATGCGGCTATGTCGGGAACACGGCGTTGGAGTTCATTTTGCAACTGCGTAAGCCACCGCGCAGTTGCCTTCGTCTTCCTGAAGCGTTCGCGAGGGTGTTGGAGGTCGACCGGCGATTGATGTCTACTACGCAACCTTCTTCTTGTAGACGTTGTTGGGCCTCCAAGTGCAGAGATTTGTAGGACAGTAGCAAATTTCCCTCAAGTGGATGACCTAAGGTTTATCAATCTGTGGGAGGCGTAGGATGAAGATGGTCTCTCTCAAACAACCCTGCAACCAAATAGCAAAGAGTCTCTTGTGTCCCCAACACACCCAATACAATGGTAAATTGTATAGGTGCACTAGTTCGGCGAAGAGATGGTGATACAAGTGCAATATGGATGGTTGATATAGGTTTTTGTAATCTGAAAATATAAAAATAGCAAGGTAACTAATGATAAAAGTGAGCACAAATGGTATTGCAATGCTTTGAAACAACGCCTAGGGTTCATACTTTCACTAGTGCAAGTTATGTCAACAATAATAACATAACTGGATCATATAACTATTCCTCAACATGCAACAAAGAGTCACTCCAAAGTCACTAATAACGGAGAACAAACGAAGAGATTATGGTAGGGTACGAAACCACCTCAAAGTTGTTCTTTCTAATCGATCTACTCAATAGTCCGTAGTAAAATAGCACGAAGCTATTCTTTCCGTTCGATCTATCTTAGAGTTCGTACTAGAATAACACCTTAAGATACAAATCAACCAAAACCCTAATGTCACCTAGATACTCCATTGTCACCTCAAGTATCCGTGGGCATGATTATACGATATGCATCACACATTCTCAGATTCATCTATTCAACCGACACAAAGAACTTGAAAGAGTGCCCCAAAGTTTCTACCCGAGAGTCAAGACGAAAACATGTGCCAACCCCTATGCATAGATTCCCAAGGTCACAGAACCCGCAAGTTGATCACCAAACATACATCAAGTGAATCAATAGAATACCCCATTGTCACCACGAGTATCCCATGCAAGACATACATCAAGTGTTCTCAAATCCTCAAAGACTCAATCTGATAAGATAACTTCAAAGTGAAAACTCAATCCATTACAAGAAAGTAGAGGGGGAGAAACATCATAAGATACAACTATAGTAGAAAAGCTCGCGATACATCAAGATCGTTCCATCTCAAGAACACGAGAGACAGAGAGATCAAACACATAGCTACTGATACATACCCTCAGCCTCGAGGGTGAACTACTCCCTCCTCGTCATGGAGAGCACCGGGATGATGAAGATGGCCACCGGAGAGGGATTGCCCCCCTCCGGCAGGGTGCTAGAACGGGTCTAGATTGGTTTTCGGTGGCAACAGAGGCTTGCGGCAGCGGAACTCTCGATCTTGGTTATCTTTTGGAGGTTAGGATTTTTTGGTGTAGGGCACAAGTTAGGGATGTCTCCGGGCTGTCCTCGAGATAGGGGGGCGAGCCCAGGGGTGGGTGGATTTTCAAGATACTCCATTGTCACCTCAAGTATCCGTGGGCATGATTATACGGTATGCATCACACAATCTCAGATTCACTATTCAACCAACACAAAGAACTTCAAAGAGTGCCCCAAAGTTTCTACCAGAGAGTCAAGACGAAAACGTGTGCCAACTCCTATGCATAGATTCCCAAGGTCACGAAACCCGTAAGTTGGTCACCAAAACATACATCAAGTGAATCAATAGAATACCCCATTGTCACCACGGTTATCCCACGCAAGACATACATCAAGTGTTCTCAAATCCTTAAAGACTCAATTTGATAGGATATCTTCAAAGGGAAAACTCAATCCATTTGTCAGGACCCCGATCCTAAGTCACACAGGTCTAGCTTGTAACACATCATATCACTTTGCGGCCTCACGCACGGTATCCCCACGGGTGCCACCTTACCTGGCCCGGGACCGTTTGCGCATTTTGGCACACGTATATGATAGTGTCGCTAGCATCCATATGACAGAGAACCCGGGCCGACATGACTAGTTATAAACCAAAAGTGGCACTAAATTACAGAGACAGGCATACATGACCCAGCAACGAACGTGTCGGTCATCAACGTATGAACCCAAGTCGTAGCAAGCTACAAGGACTTAAAGGAACAACGCGTGACATTTCCCCTAAGGGACAGACACAGGAACGAAAAAGGACACATGCCGGCCAGCCTAAGTGTTCTGGAGCAGTAGCAAGCTACCAAGGCTCAGTGGAAGCACTAGGAGACATTTCCCTGTAAGGTAGGCTACCAAGGGTAAACAACTAGGTGTCAGATCCCACACATAGCAATACACATTACACGTACGCATAACATGCAAGTATGTGATGTACAACAAGGCATCACAACATAACTCAACAACTCATATAGATAAAGGCCCAGAAGAGCCATCATAGCATTTATTACAATCATAGGTCACATGACCCAACATACAGAGCATACAGGCAACGGAAGCATAACATGTCTGAGTACAGACAACTACAAATGAAAAAGGCTGAGAAGCCTGACTATCTACAAGATCCTACAAGGGTACAAGACCGTAGCTGAGGTAACAAGCTAAACGTCGAAGTCCACGCGGAACCACTAGCGAGACTGAAGTCTCTCTGCAAAACATAAATTAAGCAAACGTGAGTGCAAAGGTACTCAGTAAGACTTACATCAGAACTAGCTACATATGCATCGGTATCAACAAAGGGGGGGTGGAGTTTGACTGCAGCAAGCCAGCTTTGACTCGGTGGCTATCCTGAACTACGACTGCAGGTAACTCTTTTGAGGTGGCGCACACGAGTCCACATATTCACCAATCAATACACCACTATGGATCCGCTCCCGTCTCCCTACGAGAAGGCCATCCATAGCACTCACGCTTATCTTGCGCGTTTTAGAGTATCCACTTTCACTTGTCTATGAACTGTAATAGGCAACCCAGAAGTCCATTTCCGCGGACACGGCTATTCGAATAGATTATATATAAAACCCTGCAGGGGTGTACTTCTTCACACATGTTTCCACCACTTAGCGTCTGCACACGACATGTGCTCGGCAGACTTCAAGCGAAAGCCGACGTGGGTGTAGACCACGACCTAACCAACCACTCAAGTCTCTCTTCCAGGTTTATCGCCTATTTGGGTTCCATCCATGGGGAGATCCGGCCGGGGTGTCGCTCACGGCCCCAAACGATGTGTACAGGGTTCCCGCGTTACCAAACGGGCGACCGGTACACCGTGCCATGTACCTGCCGTGTCACAGTCCACCCCGAGGGTCAGCACTGCGCACGACCTCCAGTAAACTACAAACACCAGAAACTAGTTGCAACTCCTGGACAGAGAACAAGGGCGGTCAATAAGTCGAGCGGGGTCATATTTCAGGGCCCAATGTGTGGTAGTAGCTGTTTCATGGATCAACCAACACAGAACTCAGTTCCTGAGGACGGTTTCAATGAGACAACCCACCATGTACTCCTACATGGCCTCTCATCACTACCTTTACCAAACCGTGTTCACACACTTAGCCCTCAACAGCAGGACATGTTCATCACCCTTCCAATTCATCCCTGATGAATCAGACCTGACACAACTCTAAGCAATAGCAGGCATAACCAGAAAGCATGAATGAGTAGGCACAACATGGCTCAAACAACTCCTACTCATACTAGTGGGTTTCAACTATTAACTGTGGCAATGACAGGTCATGCAGTGGAAAGGGGTTCAACTACCGCAGCAGCTAACAGTTGAAGCGTTGTTGTCCTAATGCAGTAAAAGAGAGCAAGAGCAAGAGAGTGGGATTGTATCGGAATGCTCAATGGGGTTTTGCTTGCGTGGCACTTCTGAAGATATCAATGAGTCTTCATCGGTGTCATCTAACTCATCGTCGGAACATCGTCTACTGAGAGGGGACAGAACCGACAAACACAGGAAAAACACAATCAATGCAATGCGACAATATGATGCATGATCATGACATGGCAATATGCTGTTTATTGAGCTAATGCAACTAGCAACACAATTAAATGAAGTTGGTTTGAACCAAAGGTTCAAATTCAAACTTCATATGTGATTATTTAAATGCCATTTAATTGATTTGACCTGATCAGCAGGTTTAACTTGTTCAAACATGCATGAAAATGCCATAAACAGATTCCTTGAATTTTTTTGATCAATTTTCATATATAAATTATTTTCATCTGAGTTATGGATTAATTTCTATGATTTTTAGAAGTTTTGGCTATTTTCTGAAATAAATAAATCATTTAGATTTATATAAAATTCCAGAAAATAGATACTGCGTCAGCATTAAGTAAGCATGACGTCAGCAGGGTCAAAGGGCTGCCCTGGGTCAAACCTGACCAGTGGGGCCCACTGGTCAGTGACCCACTAGCTAACCGAGTTAGTTAGTTTTTAAACTAACACTAATTAAACTGCTAGTGGGGCCTGGGCCCACATGTCAGTCTCTCAGGGCCTAATTAAGTTTAGTTTTAACTAAACTAATTTAACAGGGGTTGGCCCCACGTGTCAGTGACTCATAGAGCTAAGCACAGAGATTAGTACCTAATTAAAACCTAAACTAAAGCTAAACAACGGCCGGCCCCACATGTCATGGACACAGGGGGGGTCTAGCCGGAGTCAAACGGGGTCAAAACCACCGGCAGCTCGACGCCGGCGAGGCCAAACGTGGCGGCGGTGCTCGGGATTCGCACTCCGGCGACCATTTGAACGGCGGCTTGGTGCTACGCGTAGCTAGGGAGCTCACGCATCTAATGGGGGCAGAGGAAGGACACGGGGACGGCGGAGCTCGTCGGAACGGAGCTCGCGGCGGCGCCGGAGTTCGGGCTCCGTCGAGCTAGGCGCTGCGGGGCTCGGGGAGATGAGCGAGGAGGTGCTACGGGCTTCTACGGGTGCGGTGAAGACGATGCCGTGCTTGGAATCAAACCAACGTGGCTGTGGCCACGACGGCGACGTGCGGTGGCGGCGGCGGGTATGGTAAGAAAGGGGGCGACGGCTACGGTGAGTCGCAGGCTACGGGAACAGGGGGAAACGGCGGGGAAGCTCACTGCGAGGTCGAAGCGCAGCTCGGCGGCTCGGGGGAGGCTCTGGAGGCGACGGAGAGACGACGACGATCTCGAACGGCCGCGGTTGAAGACGACGGTGGCAAGGGCGTTCGGGGGCGTCCGGGGTCGCGTAGGTACTTAGGGGGGCGTAGAAGACGGAGGTGGAGCTCGTGGATGAGTCGGAGAGGCTCGGGGGTCACGGTGGCTACGGCTACGGCAACGACGGCGACTGTGGCGCTCGGCCAAGGTGAAGAACGGTGAGGGGGAGAGCCAGGGGGGAAATTGAGGCGAGGGAGAGAGAGAGGGGGACTAGTGAGTCCTTGGACGTCTCCAGGCGCGAGGAGAAGCAGGAGGTGGCAAGCAGGAGCTGGCCAGGGCGAGCGCGCGCGCGACAGCGAGCTGCTCCGACTGGCAGGAGGAAGACGACGCGGTGGGGAGGTGGGCTGGGTCGCAACAGTGCTGGGCCGCACAGGTAAGTGGCTCAGGTGGGCTTCCTCTTTCTCTATTTTTTCTATTTAGTTTCTGATATTCTATTTTGTTAATTTGGTCTGGGCTTTATTAAAAATACTTAGGCACTTTCAAAAATCACCAAACTGCTCATGCCCACTGTTTAGCATATAACCAACATGGAACATTTCAGTTTAGGATTATTTGAGCATTTAAAATAATATATAAAATTTAAATGCCCAAATGCAAGTAGGATATGATTTAATTCAAAAATCCAGAATGGTCCTAGAAACATGTGCAACATTTTTGGCAGAGGTTTTAACCAATCCAAAAATGATGAACTTTTCCAAGGGACATTTTCGGTTCATTGAAAAGATTTTAATTTGACCCTAGTTAAATTCATTTAGTGCTAGGGTTAAGCATCCCCATTTCAGGTTTTCCTTTGAAGATAAACATGATGGAACAGACAGGTGCTATCCTAAAGCAAGGTGAAGCTGGGGATGTGACAACTCACCCCCACTAAACAAGAATCTCGTCCCGAGATTCAGGACGTGAGATAAGATATCAGAGGGGACACTAACTAACACAAACTTCATGATCCAAGTGTCCTCTATATAAGTGTTGATTGCTTGCCTCATGTTGATCCTGGCTTCCTTGCTTTCGAGATCTTCGTCCAAACGGTGATGATGAGAGAAACTCTAAAACATTGATCTTCCGAAAGATCGAGCAACTCAAGATCAACCCATGGAGTGAGACGTTGGAACATCTCTTGAGCTGAGACACGGGGTACACCTCCAGGGGGATGGAGTGAAACAATGATGAAGGTTCGCCTGATGGCAATAATTCCACACCTAAGAAGATGGTGATTGATACCACCAGACGGGGCATCTTAGAGAAGGTGACTCGTAGAGTTATTCCCTTAAGTGGCAAAAATAATTACTTTTGATATAGAGAACATTGAAATTCCCTATACAAGCCTAAGGCAAACACAATCGATCGTTTGACGGAGTCCAAAGGAATGACATTCTCCATCTAGAATGGATGATGTGGACTGCCTTGTAAAAGACAATGCCAAGGTTGATTTTGCTTATCACCGGAAATGGATGGGACCTATGGCAAGTCCATTGCTGAAGATAATCCTGAACAGCAGTGATTGAGAACGGTAACCCATGGAGAATCGGCACATTGGCGGTGCAAGCTGGGAACAAAATGCAAATGCTGGGAATTATTCTGGTAACTGGGAAGAGTCCCAACAATAGAGAGTAAATGTACTCTTGAGGGGTTATCGCATAAGCAGGAGCACGGGGAGCAATCCCGGTTGGTGTCGAGGATAACACCTAGTGCTTGTGCGTGCTCTCAAGAACTTGAGTATTCCCATATTCATCAAGGTTTTACCAATATCCGTGTCAAGGATCCTGGCAACATCACATACTACCATGATGAATAACGATGGATGATGCAGATGCAAAGGAAGATAACACTTCTCAGATTTCACCCTAGCGGAGTCAAGGGGCAAAATCTGGATGATCGACCGAGACACATTTAGCACTCCACTTCTAATGTTCTCCTTGATGTGTTAGCGTAAACCATTTATAGATATGTTTGGTATCTTGAACATCAGGTAAAGGTCGGACTTCGGAAGCACAAGAATCCATAAGGAACAACTAGGGAGTAAATCCTACGAAGTCCTTATGGGGAGGTGGCCAACTCCTTCAATCAAGATTCTACAACAATAGTTCTTCCGGCCGGGTGTGTTGGCCACGCCATCCACCTTACCGGTTATCGAGAGACCATTATTATAGATCTTGGGAAATGCTCCAACCATCATATCTGCCTGAGATTCAGTTCTGGTTGGTGTCAGAATATTCCAGACTCATCTAGTCTAGAAGGAAAAATGAAAGTTTGCAACACAATTCGTCGAGACGACGTTGCGAGATTCTCGGGAATGAACTACGATAGCAAGCTCCAAAACATGAGCTAGTTCTGCTACAAACCTGTGAACACGTTGTCCAAGACAAGCATGACCACATAGCAGTCTTATGATAAAACACTATCGAGTTCAGGTGGGGAACCATCAACAAGGATAGCGAAGTCCTAACATAAGTCATGATTCTTAAGAAGGAACCTCTTCTCCTTGAGCTAATCAATCAGTGGCTTGGGGTGCTAGGGATACATATAGAGTGAAGGTTGCAAGTATCCAAACCACAGAATACTTCGCATGTATGCATGACTGACTTGGGACGATTCCACAGGAAGCAAAACAACTTTCTCAAACTCACGGTGGCAACTTACATCAATTACACATGAATTAGGGAAAGTCTCTCCTCTCATCCAACATATACCTCATGAACGGGACACGAAGGCAATGCTTACAAAGTTTCCAACACTAGCTTAAATGTTCAGCATGAATCGTGGTCAAGATAAACGATGTTGATGGGCTCAACAACGGGTCATCGAGATATCCATGAAGATGGAATTCCACAATTTATATGAACAAGGTGGTAGCATTGGTCAGACCAAGGGAATATAATGGTGTAGGCTCGAGGAATCATCCCCGAGTAAGACAACATTATGAACATCGTTGGTTCTGATTTGATTTGATGATAGCCCATACTCAAATCAAAGTTTTGATATGACAATAGGGCCAACAACTGATCACAGGGACCAATTGATAAAGATGTCATCTATCTTCAACACACGCAAACATACCCCTTGAAAGGAACTAAGTCAGTCAAGCTTTTATCTTCCAACTCTCCAAGTTTTCGTTTAGCTTAACCAACTAGCTCAAGGGTATGCAATACAGATTCCTGGAGAAGGATTGGTTACAAGAAACCAACTTGATCACGAGCTCAACATAGCGGTCAGGGAACAACCTGGTAATACTTCCGGGAAGATGTTCGGAAATCACGAACCACCGATATGTTACTAAGCTCGAGATCAATCTTGCTTTTCAGGGCGAGACGATATGATCAAATGAGCAAGGACTTAACAAAATCCTAACTCATCAATCAAGGAGTGCACCAAGAAAGTGGACTAGTTAGCACAATCAATCTTAGAATGGTGATTCAATAGTCAACACGCTAAGAATGAGATTGTTGTCCTTTAGCTACCAAGCAACAAAGTTGCTAGGAGTATTGATTTCACACATCACAATCCACTTGTCAGCATTCCGGTTATAATAACACGGAGGCCGAGAAATAAACGATGATGGCGAGAAGTATCACCTTATCAAAGGTTCATAGGAGGTGAAGCAATTCCCATGACATTCTTGACATAAAGATGGTAATACTCCAGGATAGATCAGTTTAGAAGCTGGATTAGCGTTCTTCATCTGCGGGGTACAACTTCTTTGACCCAATCCTAGATATGGATAAGGTACTGGAGTTTGTTTCTCCTAGTCATTCCAGAATAGAATGGCTTGACAGACCACAAGAGTAAAAGGCATCGATGAACACGAGTGCACAACTACTCCTGACTATCAATTGATAGACGAGGATCATAATACAACTAAAAGGAGACAAATCAAGGAACATATAACTTTCTGAGTTGTGGATGCATAGGTTAGTATGTCGAACGAGTTCCACATATTTCTTCCGGATAACCCATGCAGAAAAGTAGGACTGGCAGAGTCACAATATGAATGGAGTACCACTCAGGAGCACTCTGGTTGTGATCTTTTGGTTCGGGAGAACTTCTGCCAAGATGGTTCATGGTATTGGAAGAACGATAACCACGGACCTCGAGGACTATCACAAGGTTACTAATATCCTAAAGGAACAAGCAAATAATACCAACATGAAGTAGATAGAATGAATCTTGGGTTCAAGAACCCAGGGATAGAATGCCTACCAGCTAGATGGCATCACAGGATGCTTTTGAGAATAATGGCCAGGATCATCACACCGAGAATATAAAGCATTGCTAGATTACTGGTGATCTTCTAAGACACCTAGGGTCATAATAATAAGTCCAACATATATGTCGAGGTAACAGAGTACCTCAACACACTGACTAGTGTGGTTAATCTGGCCTAAAAGGACATTAAGAACAGGTAGGAATGATTTGCAAATGCATCAGATTGTTTAGAGACCTGGGATGACTCGGACAGCATAACGGCTGCAAATGCTCGAAAATACTTTTGAGATCCAAGCAAAAAGGGTAGCATTTCCACTTAACATCATAATGTCAGGGTTCTGAGACCAACAGTTGAACAAACAGAAGTAGTAGAAACTGAGCTGAGGGTTGAATCCACAATAACGTGATCCTGATAAATAGAATGAGAATCCTAGTTCTTAATCCCCGTAGAAAGAAGAAGGTGACTCAGATCAGAAGGTCATAGGGCAAAGGAGTAAAAGGAGCCTTATGTTCCCTTCCACCAACAATTCCCTTACATAACTAAAGAGTTTCTAAACACGACTTCGACCAGTTTGGCTTGCTAATCCTACAGGCAGTCAGGCTCTGATACCAAAGCTGTCAGGACCCCGATCCTAAGTCACACAGGTCTAGCTTGTAACACATCATATCACTTTGCGGCCTCACGCACGGTATCCCCACGGGTGCCACCTTACCTGGCCCGGGACCGTTTGCGCATTTTGGCACACGTATATGATAGTGTCGCTAGCATCCATATGACAGAGAACCCGGGCCGACATGACTAGTTATAAACCAAAAGTGGCACTAAATTACAGAGACAGGCATACATGACCCAGCAACGAACGTGTCGGTCATCAACGTATGAACCCAAGTCGTAGCAAGCTACAAGGACTTAAAGGAACAACGCGTGACATTTCCCCTAAGGGACAGACACAGGAACGAAGAAGGACACATGCCGGCCAGCCTAAGTGTTCCGGAGCAGTAGCAAGCTACCAAGGCTCAGTGGAAGCACTAGGAGACATTTCCCTGTAAGGTAGGCTACCAAGGGTAAACAACTAGGTGTCGGATCCCGCACATAGCAATACACATTACACGTACGCATAACATGCAAGTATGTGATGTACAACAAGGCATCACAACATAACTCAACAACTCATATAGATAAAGGCCCAGAAGAGCCATCATAGCATTTATTACAATCAGAGGTCACATGACCCAACATACAGAGCATACAGGCAATGAAAGCATAACATGTCTGAGTACAAACAACTACAAATGAAAAAGGCTGAGAAGCCTGACTATCTACAAGATCCTACAAGGGTACAAGACCGTAGCTGAGGTAACAAGCTAAACGTCGAAGTCCACGCGGAACCACTAGCGAGACTGAAGTCTCTCTGCAAAACATAAATTAAGCAAACGTGAGTACAAAGGTACTCAATAAGACTTACATCAGAACTAGCTACATATGCATCGGTATCAACAAAGGGGGGTGGAGTTTGACTGCAGCAAGCCAGCTTTGACTCGGTGGCTATCCTGAACTACGACTGCAGGTAACTGTTTTGAGGTGGCGCACACGAGTCCACATATTCACCAATCAATACACCACTATGGATCCGCTCCCGTCTCCCTACGAGAAGGCCATCCATAGCACTCACGCTTATCTTGCGCGTTTTAGAGTATCCACTTTCACTTGTCTATGAACTGTAATAGGCAACCCAGAAGTCCATTTCCCGGACACGGCTATTCGAATAGATTATATATAAAACCCTGCAAGGGTGTACTTCTTCACACATGTTTCCACCACTTAGCGTCTGCACACGACATGTGCTCGGCAGACTTCAAGCGAAAGCCGACGTGGGTGTAGACCACGACCTAACCAACCACTCAAGTCTCTCTTCCAGGTTTATCGCCTATTTGGGTTCCATCCATGGGGAGATCCGGCCGGGGTGTCGCTCACGGCCCCAAACGATGTGTACAGGGTTCCCGCGTCACCAAACGGGCGACCGGTACACTGTGCCACGTACCTGCCGTGTCACAGTCCACCCCGAGGGTCAGCACTGCGCACGACCTCCAGTAAACTACAAACACCAGAAACTAGTTGCAACTCCTGGACAGAGAACAAGGGCAGTCAATAAGTCGAGCGGGGTCATATTTCAGGGCCCAATGTGTGGTAGTAGCTGTTTCATGGATCAACCAACACAGAACTCAGTTCCTGAGGACGGTTTCAATGAGACAACCCACCATGTACTCCTACATGGCCTCTCATCGCTACCTTTACCAAACCGTGTTCACACACTTAGCTCTCAACGGCAGGACATGTTCATCACCCTTCCAATTCATCCCCGATGAATCAGACCTGACACAACTCTAAGCAATAGCAGGCATAACCAGAAAGCATGAATGAGTAGGCACAACATGGCTCAAACAACTCCTACTCATACTAGTGGGTTTCAACTATTTACTGTGGCAATGACAGGTCATGCAGTGGAAAGGGGTTCAACTACCGCAGCAGGTAACAGTTGAAGCGTTGTTGTCCTAATGTAGTAAAAGAGAGCAAGAGTGAGAGAGTGGGATTGTATCGGAATGCTCAATGGGGTTTTGCTTGCCTGGCACTTCTGAAGATATCAATGAGTCTTCATCGGTGTCATCGAACTCATCGTCGGAACATCGTCTACTGAGAGGGGACAAAATCGACAAACACAGGAAGAACACAATCAATGCAATGCGACAATATGATGCATGATCATGACATGGCAATATGCTGTTTATTGAGCTAATGCAACTAGCAACACAATTAAATGAAGTTGGTTTGAACCAAAGGTTCAAATTCAAACTTCATATGTGATTATTTAAATGCCATTTAATTGATTTGACCTGATCAGCAGGTTTAACTTGTTCAAACATGCATGAAAATGCCATAAACAGATTCCTTGAATTTTTCTGATCAATTTTCATATATAAATTATTTTCATCTGAGTTATGGATTAATTTCTATGATTTTTAGAAGTTTTGGCTATTTTCTGAAATAAATAAATCATTTAGATTTATATAAAATTCCAGAAAATAGATACTCCGTCAGCATTGAGTAAGCATGACGTCAGCAGGGTCAAAGGGCTGCCCTGGGTCAAACCTGACCAATGGGGCCCACTGGTCAGTGACCCACTAGCTAACCGAGTTAGTTAGTTTTTAAACTAACACTAATTAAACTGCTGGTGGGGCCTGGGCCCACATGTCAGTCTCTCAGGGCCTAATTAAGTTTAGTTTTAACTAAACTAATTTAACAGGGGTTGGCCCCACGTGTCAGTGACTCATAGAGCTAAGCACAGAGATTAGTACCTAATTAAAACCTAAACTAAAGCTAAACAACGGCCGGCCCCACATGGCATGGACACAGGGGGGGTCCAGCCGGAGTCAAACGGGGTCAAAACCACCGGCGGCTCGACGCCGGCGAGGCCAAACATGGCGGCGGTGCTCGGGATTCGCACTCCGGCGACCATTTGAACGGCGGCTTGGTGCTACGCGTAGCTGGGGAGCTCGCGCATCTAATGGGGGCAGCGGAAGGACACGGGGACGGCGGAGCTCGTCGGAACGGAGCTCGCGGCGGCGCCGGAGTTCGGGCTCCGTCGAGCTAGGCGCTGCGGGGCTCGGGGAGATGAGCGAGGAGGTGCTACGGGCTTCTACGGGTGCGGTGAAGACGATGTCGTGCTTGGAATCAAACCAACGTGGCTGTGGCCACGACGGCGACGTGCGGTGGCGGCGGCGGGTACGGTAAGAAAGGGGGCGACGGCTACGGCGAGTTGCAGGCTACGGGAACAGGGGAAACGGCGGGGAAGCTCACTGCGAGGTCGAAGCACAGCTCGGCGGCTCGGGGGAGGCTCTGGAGGCGACGGAGAGACGACGGCGATCTCGGACGGCCGCGGTTGAAGACGACGGTGGCGAGGGCGTTCGGGGGCGTCCGGCGTCGCGTAGGTACTTAGGGGGGAGTAGAAGACGGAGGCGGAGCTCGTGGATGAGTCGGAGAGGCTCGGGGGTCACGGTGGCTACGGCTACGGCAACGACGGCGACGGTGGCGCTCGGCCAAGGTGAAGAAAGGCGAGGGGGATAACCAGGGGGGAAAAATTGAGGCGAGGGAGAGAGAGAGGGGGACTAGTGAGTCCCTGGACGTCTCCAGGCGCGAGGAGAAGCAGGAGGAGGCAAGCAGGAGCTGGCCAGGGCGAGCGCGCGCGCGACAGCGAGCTGCTCCGACTGGCAGGAGGAAGACGACGCGGTGGGGAGGTGGGCTGGGTCGCAACAGTGCTGGGCCGCACAGGTAAGTGGCTCAGGTGGGCTTCCTCTTTCTCTATTTTTTTCTTTTTAGTTTCTGTTATTCTATTTTGTTAATTTGTTCTGGGCTTTATTAAAAATACTTAGGCACTTTCAAAAATCACCAAACTGCTCATGCCCACTGTTTAGCATATAACCAACATGGAACATTTCAGTTTAGGATTATTTGAGCATTTAAAATAATATATAAAATTTAAATGCCCAAATGCAAGTAGGATATGATTTAATTCAAAAATCCAGAATGGTCCTAGAAATATGTGCAACATTTTTGGCAGAGGTTTTTAATCAATCCAAAAATGATGAACTTTTCCAAGGGACATTTTGGGTTCATTGAAAATATTTTAATTTGACCCTAGTTAAATTCATTTAGTGCTAGGGTTAAGCATCCCCATTTCACGTTTTCCTTTGAAGATAAACAGGATGCAACAGACAGGTGCTATCCTAAAGCAAGGTGAAGCTGGGGATGTGACACCATTATAAGAAAGTAGAGGGGGAGAAACATCATAAGATCCAACTATAGTAGAAAAGCTCGTGATACATCAAGATCGTGCCATCTCAAGAACACGAGAGAGAGAGAGAGAGAGAGAGAGAGAGAGAGAGAGAGAGAGAGAGATCAAACACATAGCTACTGATACATACCCTCAGCCCCGAGGGTGAACTACTCCCTCCTCATCATGGAGATCGCAGGGATGATGAAGGTGGCCTCCGGAGAGGGATTCCCCCACTCCGGCAGGGTGTCAGAACGGGTCTAGATTGGTTTTCGGTGGCAACAGAGGCTTGCGGCGGCGGAACTCCCGATCTAGGTTATTTTCTAGAGGTTTGGGTATTTATAGGATTTCTTGGCATAGGGCAAAAGTCAGGGGGGGGGGTCTCCGGGCTCTCCACGAGATAGGGGGCGCGCCCCCCACCCTCGTGGGCAGCCCGGGACTCTTCTGGCCCAACTCTTTCACTCCGGGGGCTTCTTTTGGTCCATAAAAAATCATCAAAAATTGGCATGTCAATTGGACTCCGTTTGGTATTCCTTTTCTGTAAAACTCAAAAACAAGGAAAAAAACAGAAACTGGCACTGGGCTCTAGGTTAATAGGTTAGTGCCAAAAATCATATAAAATAGCATATAAATGAATATAAAACATCCTAGATGGATAATATAATAGCATGGAACAATAAAAAATTATAGATATATTGGAGACGTATCAGCCATCGAGGTTGAGGCTTCACATGAAGGGGTGTTGTAATGACGCCGTTTGGGCGAACACCAAGTTCCCCGCCTGTAATGCCCAGGATGGGATTATACCTCCTACGTGTCGAGGCACGACTTAAAGGTATAAGCCCATTCTAGAATGATCTCAAGTATGGTATCTTTGCACGACTCATGTAAAAGAGGGATGAAATTGCAAAAGAGATATTTGGCTTACACTCACCACGTCACACAATGAATTACACAAGCAATCATCTTTCAAATAACATCACAGTCCGACTACGGACGAAGATCCAAATGAAAGATACCAAAACATAAAGCCACTGGTCTGAATCGCCCCTAGTAGAAACCACTACTGATCGTCAAAAACGTCACATACATACGGCTACGCTCTTCATCGAACTTCCACTGAAGTTCTGATCCATCTCCTGCATCGTACTCAACTGTACCTGCATCTGGTGTTGTAGTATCTGTGAGCCACAGGACTCAGCAATCCCATAACCATGGGTAACAAGACTAGCAAAGCATTATGGGTAGGAAGAGGTAAAGTGGTGAGGTTGCAGCAGCGGCTAAGCATAATATGGTGGCTAGCTTACGAGTACAAGAATAACATGAGCATCTACGCAAACGGTCGCAAACTAGTAGTGATCGCTAAAGATCCTGAACTACCTACGAGTCAAACATAACCCCACCGTGTTCTCTTCTCAAAGTGAAAAGAGACAGTCATGGTTACTCACACAGTTGTGTGTTTTACTTTGGAACCTCTATCAAGTTTTCTACAACCGAACATTAACAAATTCCAATCTGCCACATAACTACGGGCACGGCTTTCGAAAGATCATAACCCTGCAGGGGTGTCCGAACTTAGCCCATCACAAGCTCTCACGATCAGCTGAAGTAATAATAATTATTACCCCTTATCTTAGGGAAATCCGATCAGGCTCGGTATCCCGGTGCACAAGACATTTCGACAATGGTAAAACAAGTCCAGCAAGACCTCCCGGCGTGCCGACACCCTGATAGTAGCCGCGCGTATCTCGTCTCAGGCCACGTCCGGATGGGCGATTGTACGAGTAAAACCAGCCCTCGGGTTTCCCCAAGGTGGCCCCGCATACTCCCCGTTTGGGACCAACACCATCAGCACTGGCCCCCCTGCTATGTAGAAAAGAATCTCGAGGGCGCGACCCCCTATGCAAATTTAATTATTTAATTAAGTTGTTATTATGAGGCAAATTAAAACCAATGTTGGGCCTTGCTGGAGGATTTTTATTCAAAGACGAAGTGTCAAGGGGTCCCCATATACCCAACCGTGTAAGGAACGCAAAATCAAGGAACATAATGCCGGTTTATCGGCACCTAAGGTGGCATGAGTGGAACAAAACACCGAGCAAAAGGCCAAGCCTTCCACCCATGCCCAGTATATAGGTGTGTTAATAATAATAATAGATATTGTGATATTCCAACAACAAGTTCCCACCTGGAACGATCTTCATCTTCACCTGCAACTAACAACGCTATAAGAGGGGCTGAGCAAGCGGGTAACATAGCCAAACAATGGTTTTTGCTAGGAAGGTGTCAAAGGTTAGAGGGTTCATGGCAACAAGGAGAGAGCTGACAATAAGATGGGTAGCGTGACATATAACGATAGCATCGAGACAACTAAGCAAAGGCAATGATAGTAAAGGTATCCAAGGGTATGGTCATCTTGCCTGAGATCCCGCAAGGAAGAAGAACGGATCCATGAAGAAGACGAAGAAGAAGCCTTGAAGAAGAACCACTGGTAGACGAACGAATCCTCACGATCGCAACGGAACAAGCACTAACGAGAAGAAGCAAGCAACACGGTAAACACACAACACAAGACACGACAATATGCTCAACCAAGTATGATGCAAAACAAGTCTACATATGATGCACAACAAGTCTGTATATGATGCAATACATGGCAAGGTAGGAAGCACACAGGAACAACACAAGTCTATATATCATGCAATACATGGCAATGTATGATGCATGACAAGTCTATACAGGAAGCAATACAGGGCAAGGTAGGAAGCATAGGAAAACAACACAAGCATTAACATGGCGTACGATGCACATCCAAGTATGATGTATGTCAGGTTTAAACATGCATGTCATGGCTAGGTGCACAAACAATACTACAAGTTAAGTGGAGCTCAATATGCAACGAGTTGCATATTGACGAAACACCACATTATATTTATTTAGTTGACTCTCGTTTATTTACAAGACAAGATTAAATGTTTGTTAACATGGCAAGAGTTGAAGCAAGTTTAAACTAGCTATCTAGGCATTTTAAATGAGGCCGGAAATAACAACAACAATTCCGGAAAATCACCATGTGCATGTTTAGCAATTATTAAGCAACAACAATTTAACATTTAAAAGTTGTTATCATGATGCGGATGGCATGATCAAGTTTTATGCAATTTTAGTAAAAGTTAATATAAGAGATGTGAAGCATTTTGTCACCATGATGGAAGGAAAGGCTGCCACGGCAACGATCCATGAAAATGATGCAACGGCAACATCTCAGTTCCGGTAACTCGTTGAGAGACCGGTGCAAAAGAAAAGGTCCTTCGCGCGTGCCCACCGCTTGATGAAGGGGCACGTCCTCTGCTTCAAGTTAGCGGAGAGCGATCTACTCTCCGTCAAGGTCTTCGGGCGCTCAGGACACAGGCTAGAGTGCTGTGTGGAGAGCTCGACCAATGACGAAAACTCCTCCTCGAGCGACAGTGATGGGGAGGACAACGAAAGCGACAACGAGGGCAGCAGGAGGGAGGATGACGGGTCTGACTAGGCGTTGGACACATCGTCCCTGGGCGACGCCGGCAGCACCATCTTCTGCATCGCCAGCCCCTTGAACTTCTCGGGGTCGCCTCCTTGGGCGGCTGGCGTTGGGAGGCCGGAGAAAACGAAGGAGGTGGGCGGCGGCCGTCAAGTCGGAGTACGTGGGCATCACGTATTGTCGGCCCGCTGCCTCTTCCTTCGGCTCTTCTCCCGGTGCCATCATCACCAGCCTTCTTCGGGACGGCCACCGGGATGTTCTCTTGGTGCTTTCTGCTGCTCGTGCTTCACCTAGGTGCTCCCTTTTCCCTTTTTCCATCTTGTTCCATTTCTTGAGGAGAGGGACAAGAAATGGATTACGGGCACCTTATCTCTTTTCAGTTTTTAAGCATACAGGCCTTTGTAAGATTTAAATCTTGTTACCCCCTTGTTCATGTATGCATTCCGTATGAATTGTACTTGTTTACAATGTATTAATGGAGACAAGGGTGTTTTCCATGTTTCTTTTGTGCGTGGGCAGGGGCCACACCAAGGAATGAATCCTTGTTATCTTAAGATAAACATCGTACCCCGACAACAGGCCTTTCCGTCTTCCTGCTCTATAGCTCGACCGTATTCACGCCCTTGGCGGAAGTAGGAGCATAGTAGGATTAGGACATTCATCTGCTCCTTTCCCATCACACTACTATCGAGTTCCGGTCCAAAATAAAGTTTGTTGGACGTAGGGAAAAAAGGAGCATGATGGTATAAGAGCGAGCAAATTCTCGTACGTTCAAGTTTCATACGGAAGTAAGGAGTGGGGGATGAAAGGCTTATCTGATTTTGTAGCCCCGTCAACCTTGTCTTGCCGTGGTTGGATCCTTGGATCTGCAGCCCCCGGCAACCTTAGTTCACCGGGATCGAAGCGTCGGCCCGTCCTCTTTCTTCCAAACAGCTTAGCAGAAATGTCCATGCATCCTGTGAACAAAAGAGGATGGAAAGGAACAGAGAGACGCACACTCGACCTCTATGCTAGGGTTAGTCGTTGCCAAGCACTATCACCCTAACAGAGAAAGAGACCCAACCTAGCATGCATGCTAAAACTTAGGGCGCCAGCGCTTCATTTATTTATGCTCAGGGTCTGCACCTTGCTTTGTACGAAGGGTGACATGCCTTGCCGGCAAGGCTTGTACAAAAGGGTGGTTTGCCGGGGAGCCCGGCAATCGGTCCTTACGGGTAAAACTTGCGAAGATGTTTGATGTTACAGGAGTTGCTCAATGGAATACCATCTTCGGTCTCCAAGCGGACTGCGCCAGGCCTGGTGACTCGTATTACTCGTTAAGGGCCTTCCCACTTCAGCGTCAACTTGTTGGAATTCTTGGTCGACTGAACGCGCCGAAGAACAAGGTCTCCTTCTTCAAAACCTTATGGTTGCATCATATACAATTCCTCTTTGAGGTATCCATTAAGGAATGCATCTTTGACATCCATTTGCCAAATTTCAAAATCATAAAATGCGGCAATTGCTAACATGATTTTGACAAACTTAAGCATCGCTACGGGTGAGAAAGTTTGATTGTAGTCAACTCCTTGAACTCGTTGAAAACCTTTCGCAACAAGTCGAGCTTTGTAGACAGTAACATTACCGTCGGTGTCGGTCTTCCTCTTGAAGATCCATTTATTTTCAATGGCTTGCTGATCATTGGGCAAGTCAACCAAAGTCCACACTTTGTTGTCATACATGGATCCCATTGCAGATTTCATGGCCTCAAGCCATTTTGCGGAATCTAGGCTCATCATCGCTTCCTCATAGTTCGTAGGTTCATCATGGTCTAGTAACATGACTTCCAAAACTGGGTTGTCGTACCACTCTGGTGTGGAACATACTCTAGTTGACCTATGAGGTTCAGTAGTAACTTGATCTGAAGTTTCATGATCATTATCATTAGCTTCCTTGCTGACTGGTGTAGGAATCACTGGAACTAGTTTCTTTGATGTGCTACTTTCCAATTCAGGAGAAGGTACAATTACCTCATCAAGTTCTACTTTCCTCCCACTCACTTCTTTCGAGAGAAACTCCTTCTCTAGAAAGGATCCATTCTTAGCAACGAATATCTTGCCTACGGATCTGTGATAGAAGGTGTACCCAGCAGTTTCCTTTGGGTATCCTATGAAGACACATTTCTCCGACTTGGGTTCGAGCTTATCAGGTTGAAGCTTTTTCACATAAGCATTGCAGCCCCAAACTTTAAGAAACGACAAATTTGGTTTCTTTCCAAACCACATTTCATAAGGCGTCATCTCAATGGAGATGGTGCCCTATTTAATGTGAATGCAGTTGTCTCTAAAGCATAACCCCAAAACGATAGTGGTACATTGGTAAGAGACATCATAGATTGCACCATATCTAATAAAGTACGGTTACGACGTTCAGACATACCATTACGCTGTGGTGTTCTGGGTGGCATGAGTTGTGAAACTATTCCACATTGTTTCAAATGAAGACCAAACTCGTAACTCAAATTTCACCTACACGATCAGATTGTAGAAACTTTATTTTCTTGTTACGGTGATTCTCTACTTCACTCTGAAACTCTTTGAACTTTTCAAATGTTTCAGACTTGTGTTTCATCAAGTAGATATACCCATATCTGCTCAAATCATCAGTGAAGGTCAGAAAATAATGATACCCGCCGCGAGCCTCAACACTCATTGGTCCACATACATTAGTATGTATGATTTCGAACAAATCAGTTGCTTGCTCCATTGTTCCGGAGAACGGAGTCTTAGTCATCTTGCCCATGAGGCATGGTTCGCAAGCACGAAGTGATTCATAATCAAGTGATTCCAAAAGTCCATCAGCATGGAGTTTCTTCATGCGCTTTACACCAATATGACCTAAACAGCGGTGCGACAAATAAGTTGCACTATAATTATTAACCTTGCATCTTTTGGCTTCAATATTATGAATATGTGTATCACTACGATCGAGATCCAACAAGAATAGACCACTCTTCAAGGGTGTATGACCATAAAAGATATTACTCATATAAATAGAACAACCATTATTCTCTGATTTAAATGAATAACCGTCTCGCAACAAACAAGATCCAGATATAATGTTCATGCTCAACGCTGGCACCAAATAACAATTATATCCCGATGGTAGATGTAGAGGTAGCGTGCCGATGGCGATCACGTCGACTTTGGAACCATTTCCCATGCGCATCGTCACCTCATCCTTAGCTAATCTTTGTTTAATCTGTAGCCCCTGATTCGAGTTACAAATATTAGCAACCGAACCAGTATCAAATACCCAGGTGCTACTACGAGCATTAGTAAGGTACACATCAATAACATGTATATCAAATATACCTTTGTTCACTTTGCCATCCTTCTTATCCGCCAAATACTTGGGGCAGTTCCGCTTCCAGTGTCCAGTTCCTTTGTAGTAGAAGCGCTCAGTTTCAGGCTTGGCTCCAGACTTGGGTTTCTTCGCGGGAGTAGCAACTGTCTTGCTATTCTTCTTGAAGTTCCCCTTCTTTCCCTTGCCCTTTTTCTTGAAACTAGTGGTCTTGTTAACCATCAACAGTTGATGCTCCTTTTTTATTTCTACCTCCGCGGCTTTGAGCATAGCGAAGAGCTCGGGAATTGTCTTCTGCATCCCTTGCATGTTATAGTTCATCAAGAAGCCTTTAGAGCTTGGTGGCAGTGATTGAAGAACGCTATCAATAACACTATCTTCATCAACTTTGCATCCAAGTTGAGTCATATGATTGTAGTACCCAGACATACTGAGCAAGTGTTCACTGATAGAACTGTTCTCCTCCATCTTGCAGCTGTAGAACTTACTGCAAATCTCATATTTCTCAATCTGGGTATTTGCTTGAAATATTGCGCTAGTAGAAAACAGGCCTATTGTCCCGGTTCATAAGGGCCTTTTGTCCTGGTTCTTGAACCGGGACTAAAGGGTCGGTACTAATTCCCTAGCCCTTTAGTCCCGGTTCAAACAAGAACTGGGACGGATGGGCCTCCACGTGGCCTGTGCGCGGAGCCCAGGCAGGAGGGCCTTTGGTCCCGGTTGGTGGCACCAACCGGGACCAATAGGTATCCACGCGTCAGCATTTCTGTGGCTGGGGTTTTTTTTAAGGGGGGTTTGGGGGTTTGGGGGGTTAATTTAGGTGTTTCATATATTGTGTTAGCTAGCTAATTAATAGAGAGAAGTGTCCTCTCTTATGTCCGTGCTTGGTCGACGCTACGTACTATACATACGTATAGAGAGGACTAGACACGCTAGCTAGCTAGTAAGCAAACGAAGGAAACAGAAGATCGTCATCAACATATATATGCATACAGAGAGAAGTGATATCGACCACCTCTCCTTCTCCGAGAGATTGGTCGAACAACAAGTTATCGTACATCTATCCGACACTACCGGGTACATATATACAATAATTATCTCTTACAAATATAATCTCCTATCATACAGACGCATGGTCCACATAGTATTCTCCGTCTTCAGCGATCACGTGGTCAAGGAAGAATGCCGCCAATTCCTCTTGAATTGCTCGCATACGATCTGGTGGTAGGAGTTCATCCCACATCCGAAAGATCTAATTTGAAGAAGGGGGTGAATATAAATATATATATATATATATATATATATATATATATATATATATATATATATATATATATATATATATATATATATGAATAAATGAAACTCAACACAAATGATGGTAATGAAATAAAATTGTGAATATTATTGCTTACGCACTTCAAATTGTTCGTCAGAGTAGCCCTGCTCACAGGTCGTGTGGCGGATGGACTCGCAAACGTAGTATCCACAGAAATCATTCCCTTGTTCCTACCACAACCACTTTACAAGAAATAGAGGTCAATCAAACTGATAAACAAGAATGTCAAATAGTATTGATGAAACTAGCGCTTGAATCAATAGGAGATGCGCGGAACATGCTACTATATAGTACTTACTTTCGGGTGTCGCTTTTTTGGTGAATTTTCTCCAAACCCTGCCAGACAAAGAAAACAATTACTTGATATCAGAAATGAACAAAGTTGCTGATATGCATGGTGGATAATGATCGACTTAACTTACTTCTCGAGCATTTGAGTCATGTCTGCATACTCCTGGGGATCTTTTCGTTTGGAGTCCAAGACAGTTACTACTCCCTGCTCAAGCTTAATCTCTAGGAGAATATAGTGGTACATGCGCACGCATGCATTAACTCATCAATTACATTACTATAACCTTGACTAATATATAAGGGAAACCGAATATGCACAAGACAGTAACACTCACTTGAAGGTGTAAGGAAACAGTATTATATCTTTGTTTTCATTTATTACCAACGATCGTAGCAAGTTGGCCTCGGTATCTGCGGCATGAAATTTAACCTCAGTTGCATCTATGAGATATGTGTTAATGAACCCAATATCACCTACTTGTATTTTCTTCAATTCGACGATCTTCAATCTGCATAACATAGTGAGGATAATTATAAATACATGCAATGAAAGAGTTGAGCTATATAGAGAGACTTAATGACAGAAGTAGTACTCCTTACAGACAGTAGCAGGTGACCGTTGCTTTATCGAGGGCCAATTGATTTAAAAACTGAAAGAACTCCTCAAATGGAATAGGAAACAGTTTAATTCCAACGAGGTCATGCTCCTTTTTAACTCTCACATACAAAGTATCCCTCCCCCCAGACTCTCTGTAGATTTTCAAGTACCAATCTTGCAATCTTCGCATCATCGTTGATAGAGATCTTTCATCTTTAACGAGAGGCTTCCCGTACTCGTATCTTTGTATCTGCACCTCCAAGAAATCATAATGTACATCGTCGGCAGGTAATCTCCAAGATTGCTATAACCGGGCACCATCCTCGGATCAATAGCGACGATGTCGCTAGACACCTTGAGCGGGGGGCACGATTGGTCCGCTTGTTCGCCGAGCTGGGCAATTTGTTTCCCAGATCGTCCTTCTGCTAACCTTTTATCACTTCTAGTACTTCCTGACCACTTCACTTCGTGAAATGACTTTTCAATAATGTGGTCATAGTTGTCTTTTGGCGGAGACTTTGGTGGTTTCTTTAGGGCAGCCAGAGTGCGCTTTGCTTTCACCGGATCTATCTTCTCCTCCGGAGGTGGATGTCTCTGTGCTTTCAACCCTTGAAACCAGTCCTTCACTTCGGCTTTAGCGATCTTCGTGTTTTCCTCGTCGGACCTCTCGTATGGTAACTTTTCTAGAGGCATGAGAGAAGGACCGAATCTGTATTGCCTCCCACCTCTGGCTGTACTCCTAGACGCCGGCAAACCAGACGGAGCGGCTATCTTCTTTCCTTGCTTACGCGGCGGAGGAGAAGGACTACGACGCGCCGGAGCAGCCGGAGCGGCGGCGGGTCTCTTCCGCCCTTGCTGACGAGGCGGAGAAGGAGGAGGCTGGCTGCTCGGGCGCGCCGGTGCAGGCGGAGAAGGAGGCGGAGTGCCGCCACGCGCCGGAGAAGGAGCCGGCCGAGTGCCCTGATCGTCACTCGCCGTAGGAGGAGGCGGTGGAGGAGGCGGAGTGCCCTGACTCGCTGGAGGAGGAGGAGGCGGAGGCGTCCAGTTCAGAAGGTTGATGAGGTCCTTCCGCCATAGGCATGGAGTCTTCACAGAAGAACCCAGCCGTGTCTCCCCTTCACTGGTAGGGTGGTCAAGCTGGAGGTCCTCAAATCCCTCCGTTATTTCATCCACCATCACCCTAGCATATCCTTCTGGAATCGGCCGGCAGTGAAAAGTTGCGCCGGGTTCAGTAGGAAAAACAGAGCCAACAGCCGCCTTGACCTTCATATTAATCCATTGCGTCATAAGGTGGCAATTTTGAGACTCCATGATAGCATCCACGGGATAGCTGGCAGGAGCCGTCAAGACATGCTTCGGCTGAAGCAGCTCGGTGGAAGCCACGCTGCTTCCCCGCTCAGATGGCGGGGTAGATTCGGGGGAAGCTTCGGCAGTTCTTTTGCTGCGATTTGCTTCTCGTTCCTCTATCGCTTGTACCCTAGCGTGCAGCGCCTGCAGTTTGATCTTCTGCACTTTCTTCCTCCTCTCGTGGCATTTGTAACCGCCTGTGTCCGAAAACCCAGCCCTCCACGGAACGGAGCCTGGCGTGCCTCGTGTCCGTCCAGGGTGCTCAGGATTCCTGAGGGCCACTGTGAGCTCGTCTTTCTCTCTGTCGGGAACGAACTGTTGGATATATGCCCTAGAGGCAATAATAAAAGTATTATTATTATATTTCCTTGTTCATGATAATTGTCTGTTATTCATGCTTGAATTGTATTGTACGAAAACAGCGATACATGTGTGAATATATAGACCACAATGAGTCCCTGGTAAGCCTCTAGTTACCAGCTCGTTGATCAACAGATGGTCACGGTTTCCTGATCATGGACATAGGATGTCGGTGATAACGGGATCACATCATTAGGAGAATGATGTGATGGACAAGACCCAATCCTGAGCCTAGCACGAGATCGTATAGTTCGTAATCCATAATCTTTTCGGTGTCAAGTATTTATTCCTTAGACCATGAGGTTGTGCAACTCCCGGATGCCGCATTAATACTTTGGGTGTGCCAAACGTCACAACGTAACTGGGTGGCTATAAAGGTACGAAACGGGTATCTCCGAAAGTGTCTGTTGAGTTGGTACGAACCGAGACTGGGATGTTGTCACTCCGTATGACGGAGAGGTACCTCTGGGCCCTCTCGGTAAGACATCATCATAATGAGCTCAAAGTGACTAAGGAGTTAGTCACGGGATGATGGATTATGGAACGAGTAAAGAGACTTGCCATGACGAGATTGAACTAGGTATCGGGCATACCGACGATCGAATCTCGGGCAAGTACCGTACCGATAGACAAAGGGAATAACGTACGGGATTGAGTGAATCCTTGACAAAGTGGTTCATCCGATGAATATCATCGAGGAACACGTGGGAACCAACATGGGTATCCAGATCCCGCTGTTGGTTATTGACCGGAGAGTCGTCTCGGTCATGTCTGCATGTCTCCCGAACCCGTAGGGTCTACACACTTAAGGTTCGATGACGCTAGGGTCGTAGAGATACATGCACGTGGAAACCCGAATGTTGTTCGGAGTCCCGGATGAGATCCCGGACGTGACGAGGAGTTCCGGAATGGTTCGGAGGTAAACAATGATATATAGGAAGTCCAGTTTCGGCCATCGGGTGAACTCCGGGGGTCACCGGGAGTGTCCCGGGACCACCGGAGGGGTCCCGGGGGTCTACCGGGTGGGGCCACCCATCCCGGTGGGGCCCCTAGGCCGTAAGGTGATAAACCTCAACCGTTAGGGATCGAGATAGTCTTCGCGGGTAAGAATAACCCAATTTATTGATTCGACACACGGGGAGCCAAAGATTATTTATAAGCTTTGACAGTTGAGTTGTCAATTCAACCGCACCTGAAATATACTTACTTGCAACAAAAGATAAGTGGTAACAATGATATGATAGTGATGATGGTGATAGTAAAAGTAAACAGCAAAAGTAAATAGCAGGAGTAAATGGCAAAAGTAGTAACTAGTAACCAGCAGGATTTAAAACACTGTAGGCTAGGGAGATGGATGGTTGGGCGCTGCATGGATGAGATATATCATGTTTCTAACTTGGGGCACGGCACACGGAAAAGTAATGATCATCTAGGCAAATATCAAACATTAGGCATGTATCCCGTAGGTAGTTGTACGTGCTTGCAATAAGACCTTGCACAACATCTTTTGTCCTACCATCCCGCTACGAACGGGGCCAAAAGGAACTTATGGAGATTAAGGTGCTCCTGTCAAAGAGCACCAGAACAAAGCAATGAACTCAATGGATACATGTAATCCTCAAACTACGGACCATCCCCTTTGGTGTCCCAAGCTGTCCCTTTTGGGATCGCCGGTTCCGAACCGTAATAGGTGCAAACAACTCATAGATAGGATCAAGAACACAAATATATTCATGCAAACACATATGGTTCAGATCTGAAATCATGGCACTCGGGCCCTAAGTGTCAAGCATTAAGAATAACAAGTTGAAGCAAAGATGATAAACACCATAGTAGATGATAGGCCACATGCCCCCAACGATATGACAAACTATTACATGATCTAACTCATCCAATCCCTACCATCCCCTTCGCCTACAGCAGGGGATTACTCACACATGGAAGGAGAAGTCATGGAGGGATGATGGAGTGGTGATGATGATGACGATGGCGACGATCTCCCCTCTTCGGAGGCCAAATCAGCCTCCAGATTAGCCCTCCCGAAGAAGAATAGAGGGTGGCGGCGGCTCCGTGACGAAAACTGCGAAAAGAACTTCTGATCTGGGGTTTCTCCGTCACGAGCTAAAATAAGATCCGAAGTAGGGCACCAGGGGAGGTGGGGCCCACCCAGGCGACCCCCTGTCGCGGCCAGGGGCTGGGCCGCGCCACCAGGGCCAGGGGGCCCAGGCGCCCTCTTCTGGCTCCGGGTTCCTTCGGTGCGTGGATTTTCTGTGATTTTTCGTGGATTTTTCTGAGATACCTAAAAATCTGTTTTCCTGCACACAATAAAACCATACAGGCAGCTCTGCTGAAAACAGCGTCAGTCCGGGTTAGTTTAGTTCAAATCATGCAAGAATGAGGTCAAAACAATATCAAAAGTGTTTGGAAAAGTAGATACGTTTGAGACGTATCAACTCCCCCAAGCTTAGCATATTGCTTGTCCTCAAGCAATTCAGTTCAACGAACTGGACGCGACAAAGAAAACTTTGACAAACTCTTTTGTTTCATTAGATGTATATAAGCATGTACTACGAAAAGAGTCTAGCAAGTATTGAAACAGTACCATGAGGACAATGCACGGAGCAATCCTTCTTTCAAGTGACCAATCACAAATACCCAAAAGTAAATAATATACTACTGAAAATCAAGACAAGATTACATTGCACATAGCTTGAGCATACTAGGGTCGTATCTCGCTAGCCTCCATGAGTGAAGCAAAACATAAATGCAGAAACTCCTCCAGAGTTTTAAAGGAGACTAGAACTAAGAATTTCAGAATAAATCATATCACAAGCATGCAGAAGACAATGTAATACTTTGGGACAATGCACATTACACTCAGAATGACAATTATGCTCCCCTAGTTAGTGCTTTGAAGAAAGAAGGTGGAGACTCTCGAACCGTGGCTTTTGTTGGCCAGGTTGAAAACCCGTGGTCGGAAACAAAAGCGTGAAGGACGGTTTGTTTGTTTTATTATCTTTTATGAGCTGGGCGCACTCTATGCCAGTTCCTTCTCGTATTATGGGTTTGCACATTAGACATGCAATCCCGGGGTGAAACTTGTACAAGTTAAAAAGATCATGAATTAACTACTACTTCCTCATGAGCTAAAATAGAGGCACAGAAAGAGAAATGCTTTTGATTAATTTCGAGATGGTACACGAAAGTCTTCGTTAGGAATGGCAGGTAAATACCATGTATGGGAAGGTATGGTGGACTCATATGGCATAACAGGTTTTAAGGATTTTGGATGCACAAGCAGTCAGTCCGCTTAGTACAAGTGGAGGTTTAGCAAAAGACTGGGAAGCGACCAACTAGAGAGCAATAACGGTCATAATCATGCAGAGCGACAAAGCAACGTTGAATCGGGCATGGAAGTGATATAACTATTCTGAAACTCAAAGATCATCAAGGCAGAGCAGAATTTTTAGTCTTAAACATGTGTAAACATGTGCCAAGTCAATCCAAAAATTCTCTAAAGGGAAATACCACCTTAGTATACCAGACTATGAACAGTGCAATGCATGTAAATCATTTCAATAACACATTATATACTCTAGCTATTCGAGACTAGCCACAAGGAAAGCATGAACTACTGGAAGAGCATTGTAAACATAGCACTATGTCGCTACAAGCTGGTCTCTAGATCATAAGTACAGGCATATGTACAAAAGTAGAAACAAGAAGAGTTCATACCGATCTTCCTTGTTGCTTCCCTTCCGTCGATCTTCGTCATTATTGCCTCGTCACTTGCACGATCGAACGTAGGAAATATAATTAAATCCCATCACGGACTCGAGCTGAACTCTGAAAACAAAGCAAACTAAAAAGAGAAAGAAAATCTTTTTGGATTATTTCAAAGGTTGAATGAAAGCAAAAGAAAGACAAAATCTTTTTGTTGTTTTTGCAAAGAGAGAAATAAAGAGGAACGGGCAAAAACTTCGAAAAGATCAAAGCGAATAAAATGGATAATACAATGGAAAAGCGAGAGGGGCACGTACTCCCCCAAGCTTAGGCTTTTGGCCTAAGTTGGTAGCAGCTACTGCCCCTAGGAGCCTCCTGCTCCGGGGGTATGGTGGTGAGTCCAAGGGTCATAGAAGGATGCCGGCGCATATACCGAACTCCTCGGAGTCTCCCACGAGGAAGGGTCCGTACACCAAGCAGAGGAAGACCCTTCACCAAACTCGGTGGTGGTTTCTTCCTGAAAAGGTGGTAACTCACCGTGCTCCTCCTCGTCGGGCACAACCCCCTCCATGGGGTTATGAAACTGATACTGGTCCATGAACTCATCGAACTGGACAACATCAAAGGACCATCCGTTCCTGCGAGAAAAATCAAACAAAAGAGGTGCAAGTAGACGGATCTCGCGTTCCGCGGCAGTTCCGAAATGCAAGATATAAACAAGATTATCCAGCTCAGAAGCCATGGTAACAAACTTATGCCTTTTCATAGCAGCAAGATCAAAGCTTAAATAAGTAAAAGGATTATCATCAGGGTGTGGGGTGCCTCCAAGATGTTCTAAGATAAGTGTGGCATAAACGCCACCATATAAGTCTCCCTTGTTACCGTTCATAGCAAGGCGTCGAGCAATTAAGGCACCCAGATTATAATAAGACCTCCCTGAGAGGGCTGCTGCCAGGATAGCAATATCTGGAGCAGAAATGTTGCTCGTGTTGTCACGAGCTAACACCCCTCTAGCAACATAATATGCAAAATACCTGAGGTGAGGAAATAAGATGTTGGAGATCTTCGACCGATGAATATCCCTCGTACCCATGCTGCAGAGAGAGTTGACGACGGTTTTCAGCTCGGAGGGCTGAGTGGCCATCCTAGCCGTCCTCCCAACGTTTGGCACACCTATTATTTCACAAAACATTCCCAAAGGCATGGTGATAAGATCATTGTAAATTTTAAACTAGATAGCACCTGAATCAGGATTATATCTAAAATTGTTAATGAAACTGGAGGTGAGTTTTTGATACTGAGTAACACGGCACGTGACGAGCCGTGTCAGACCTGCATTAGCACAAAGATTATAAAACTCATCCTTGATTCCCGCAGCTTCAAGGAATTCATCACATGGAAACGTCATAGCACGTGCTGGACTTGTGTCTTCCAACAACTCCAGGGGCACATGATCTTCATTATAGCTCACCCTAGCAGTCGAGGGTGAAGCTGCGGCTCTAGTAACTCGATCGGAGTGTGCGGGTCTCCTCTTCTCAAGCCACCCTTTTGCCCTTCCTGGAGGGGAGCCCTGTGGGCCCCAGGCGCCCTGTGGGCGCGGCCAGGGGGCAGGCCGCGCCAGCTGGCCGCCTGGGCCACTGGTGGGTCCCCCTGGCTGGCCCCAGGTCCCTCTGGGTCACTCCCGACGTGGAAATTTTTTTTTTAATTTTTCTGGAATTTTTCTGAAAACTTCACTGTTGAAATTTTTTCGAAGTTCAAAAAGCTGCGAAACCCTCTGAAAACTTGAAGCAGTGAGTAGTATTGTGAAGCTTCAAAACATAAATACTTGGTACAGCAAGTAGGACAAAAACAAAAATAAATGAAAACATAACAAGCTCAACTTTTTATCTATATAAAACATGTTTACTAGTAAGGTTGATCAAGTCTTACCAACAAACAGGCGATATATAGAGCAAAAAGTCTCACCTCTTACGAAGTAATCACTGAACCTTTACTTTGATGGACATTGTCCCCACCATGATAGTTTTGTATTTGTGAGGCACATGTAGTGGACAGTCCCATTCTCCAATCTTCACGGTGTCGATATTCTCTATAGAGTTGAGGCCATGCCTCCTGTCGGTCTTCTTTGGAAAATATACCGTGTGTTCTTTATCATTCACATTGAAGGTGACCTTTCCTTTATTGCAATCAATAACAGCACATGCGGTGTTAAGAAAAGGTCTACCAAGAATAATGGACATGCTCCCATCCTCGGGCATGTCAAGCACAACAAAATCAGTAAGAATCAAACAATTAGCAACTTCTACGGGAACATCCTCACAAATACCTATCGAAACGGCGGTTGATTTGTCAGCCATCTGAAGAGAGATATCTGTAGGAATTAATTTCTCTAAACAAAGCCTCTCGTAAAGAGAGAGAGGCATAACACTCACTCCTGCTCCAAGATCACATAAAGCAGTTTTGACATAATTATTCTTTATGGAGCAAGGAATGGTGGGTATACCTGGATCACCGAGCTTCTCAGGAATCTTGCCTCAGAAAGAGTAGTTAGCAAGCATAGTAGATATTGCTTCATTAGGAATTTTTCTTTTATTAGTAACAATATCTTTCATATATTTTGAATAAGGAGGTAACTTAATAGCCTCAGTCAAAGGGATTTGAAGAAAAAGAGGCTTAATCCACTCACAAAACTTATTGTAATGCTCTTGTTCTTTAGATTTGATGGACTTACCTGAAAAGGGCATGGGTTTCTGTACCCATGGTTCTCTTTCCTTCCCATGTTTTCTTGCGATGAAATCTTCTTTAGTGTACCTCTTATGTTTGTCAGGTGCTTCTTCTTCTCGAACTTCAGGCGGATCATTCTTCTCGTTATCCTTACCTGTAGGTTCAGCACCGTCTTCAGTCTCAGCATCGGAGATAGATACACTGTTGGGATCAATAGCTGGCTCTTCATCTGCAATAGGATCATTAGAATTGTCAGCCTCCTTATGTTTCTTCTTCTTCTTTGGAGAGCCAACAATTTCTTCTTCCTGCATTTGAGAATCTTGCTCGATTCTCCTCGGATGCCCCTCTGGATAGAGAGGATCTTGAGTGCTAGTTCCTCCTTGGGTCTTAATCCCGAAAGCCTGCAAATTATCTTGTTTGGCATTGTTAGAAAGCAAATCTTTTTGCACATTAGAAATTTGGTCAAGCTGAGTTTGAACCATATGAAAATGCCTCACAAGACCTTGAACATCATTAACCGTTCTACCTAGGACATCAAGCAATCTTTTGATAGCAAGGTAATTATCATGCAACTGACTTTGTATCCTCTCATTAAAATGATTTTGTTTCATAATAAAATTATCAAACTCATCTAAACATTGATCAGGATGCTTACCATGAGGGATGTCACTTGCGTTGAAATCTAAAAGAGAGTGTACCTCTACCATAGGAGGGTGAGTGGTAGGCTCACACAGCTTCTCAATAGGGGGTAGATTCTTCACGTCTTCAGCTTTAATACCTTTCTCTTTAATAGACTTCTTTGCTTCTCGCATATCTTCGGGGCTTAGAACAAATATGCCCCTCTTCTTTGGTGGTGGAGGTGGTTCAGGGACGGACCAATCTTCATGGTTTTTGGCAATCCTGCCCATCAAATCTTCTTCATCTTTCGGCGTCCTTTTCCTGAGAACACAACCAACACAACTATCCAAATAGGACCTGGATTCATCAGTTAGACCAGCATAGAATATATCAATTAATTTGTTCTTAGGGACTTCATGTCCTGGTCTAGCCCGAATCAGACCGCAGTACCTCCCCCAAGCTTTAGGGAGGGACTCATCCTGCAACTGTTTAAAGTTATAAATTATTTGTAAAGCAGCATGTTGCATGTGAGCAGGAAAGTACTTATCAACAAAAGAGTGAGCTAAGTCTTGAGGACTCTTAATGGAACCGCATGGGAGTGAATCATACCATGCTTTAGCACCTTCCTTCAAGGAGAAAGGAAGAAGCTTGGTCACATAAAAGTATCGTATCTTCTCATCTGTGGTAAACAGGCCACCCAACTCACCGAGTTTAGTGAGGTGTGCAATAGCATCAACATTCTCTCTGCCATAAAAGGGGTCAGCTTCAACCATAGGTATAAGTGAAAGATCAACAGAGAAATCATAATCAGGATCATCAATGCATATAGGAGATGTAGCAAATTCAGGATCAGGAACGGTTTTGTTCTTCAAATAGTGTTTCTCAAACAGTTTCTTAATAACTTCAGGGTCAGAGCCAGAAAACTCTGTCAGTTCCCTGCATAAATCTTCATCAAGCATATAGTAATCATCATCAAGAAGTCTCTCCTTGAGTTTACTCAAATCAGGATAATCATAAGTTTCACCAATAGGGTACCGAGTAACAGGAATTTCAATTCCAGACTTTTTAGCAGCAGCAGCGATCTGTTTCTCAAGAGCATAACCAAGGGAACTAATATCATCAACAGTAGTAGAAGCATCATCAAGAGTATCAGTCATAGTAACAGATTCAGTAGGAGCATCATGTGGTGGTGGTGAGGCAAACTTACTCATAACAGAAGGTGAATCAAGTGTAGCACTAGTGCTCAGACCAGTACCTCTTCTTGTAGTGGATAGTAAGATCGGAACCTTGGGGTCTCCTTTCTTACCCATAGCGGATGAAGTGCAGCAGGTAGGATACTTCAAGTAGACTTGTAAATATTGCTATGCTCCCCGGCAACGGCGCCAGAAAACGGTACTTGATAACCCTCAACCGTAAGGGATCAAGATAGTCTTCGCGGGTAAGAATAACCCAATTTATTGATTCGACACACGGGGAGCCAAAGAGTATTTATAAGATTTGACAGTTGAGTTGTCAATTCAACCGCACCTGAAATATACTTACTTGCAACAAAAGATAAGTGGTAACAGTGATATGATAGTGATGATGGTGATAGTAAAAGTAAACAGCAAAAGTAAATAGCAGGAGTAAATGGCAAAAGTAGTAACTAGTAACCAGCAGGATTTAAAACACTGTAGGCTAGGGAGATGGATGGTTAGGCGCTGCATGGATGAGATATATCATGTTTCTAACTTGGGGCACGGCACACGGAAAAGTAATGATCATCTAGGAAAATATCAAACATTAGGCATGTATCCCGTAGGTAGTTGTACGTGCTTGCAATAAGAACTTGCACAACATCTTTTGTCCTACCATCCCGCTACGAACGGGGCCAAAAGGAACTTACGGAGATTAAGGTGCTCCTGTCAAAGAGCACCGGAACAAAGCAATGAACTCAATGGATACATGTAATCCTCAAACTACGGACCATCCCCTTTGGTGTCCCAAGCTGTCACTTTTGGGATCGCCGGTTCCGAACCGTAATAGGTGCAAACAACTCATAGATAGGATCAAGAACACAAATATATTCATGCAAACACATATGGTTCAGATCTGAAATCATGGCACTCGGGCCCTAAGTGTCAAGCATTAAGCATAACAAGTTGAAGGAAAGATGATAAACACCATAGTAGATGATAGGCAACATGCCCCCAACGATCTGACAAACTATTACATGATCTAACTCATCCAATCCCTACCATCCCCTTCGCCTACAGCAGGGGATTACTCACACACGGAAGGAGAAGTCATGGAGGGATGATGGAGTGGTGATGATGATGACGATGGCGACGATCTCCCCTCTCCGGAGGCCAAATTAGCCTCCAGATTAGCCCTCCCTAAGAAGAACAGAGGGTGGCGGCGGCTCCGTGACGAAAACTGCGAAAAGAACTTCTGATCTGGGGTTTCTCCGTCACGAGCTAAAATACGAGTCGAAGTAGGGCACCAGGGGAGGTGGTGCCCACCCAGGCGACCCCCCGGCGCGGCCAGGGGCTGGGCCGCGCCACCAGGGCGCCTGGGCCCCCCTGGCCCCCCTCTGGCCCCTCTTCTGGCTCCGGGTTCCTTCGGGTGCGTGGATTTTCTGTGATTTTTCGTGGATTTTTCTGAGATACCTAAAAATCCGTTTTCCTGCACACAATTAAACCATACAGGCAGCTCTGCTGAAAACAGCGTCAGTCCGAGTTAGATTAGTTCAAATCATGCAAGAATGAGGTCAAAACAATATCAAAAGTGTTTGGAAAAGTAGATACGTTTGAGACGTATCACAAGGGGAAGGGGGCCAGCCCTTGGTGGGCTGGCGCACCCATATGGGCCCCCCTCCATGCGCCTAGGGTTGAAACCCTAGGGGGAGGGGGCGCCCCCTATGCCTTGGGGGGCAAGTCCCCCCCCCCTGGCCGCCGCCCCACCCTGGAGATTGGATCTCCAGGGCCGGCGCCCCCCCTTGGCCCCTATATATAGTGAGGGGGGAGAGGGCAGCCGCACCCCAAGCCTCTGGCGCCTCTCCCCCCTCCCATCACACCTCCAACTCCTCCGCAGGGCGCCGGCGAAGCCCTGCAGGATTTCCCCCTGCATCCACCACCACGCCGTCGTGCTGCTGGATCTCCGACAACCTCTCCTCCCCCCTTGCTGGATCAAGAAGGATGTGACTTTGTTGTACTGGACGTGTGTTGAACGCGGAGGTGCCGTCCGTTCGGCGCTAGGATCATCGGTGACGAAGAACGTGAAGAGTACGACTACTTCATCCACGTTGCTTCGAACGCTTCCGCACGCGATCTACAAAAGGGTATGTAGATGCACTCCAATATGCTCGTTGCTAGATGACTCCTTAGATTGATCTTGGTGAAAGCGTAGATTTTTTTTGAATTCTGCTACGTTCCCCAACGGTGGCATCTGAGCTAGGTCTTTTGTGTAGCATCTTGCACGAGTAGAACACAAAGCAGTTGTGGGCGTTGAGTTTGCTCAACTTTCTTGCCGTTACTAGTATAATCTTGATTCGGCGGTATTGTGGGATGAAGCGGCCCGGACCGACCTTACACGTACGCTTACGTGAGACTGGTTCCACCGACAGACATGCACTAGATGCATAAGGTGGCTGGCGGGTGTTTTTCTCTCCCACTTTAGTCGGATCGGATTCGATGAACAGGGTCCTTATGAAGGGTAAATAGAAATTGACAAATCACGTTGTGGTTTTGGCGTAGGTAAGAAACGTTCTTGCTAGAAAACCTATAGAAGCCACGTAAAACTTGCAACAACAATTAGAGGTCGTCTAACTTGTTCTTGCAGCATGTGCTATGTGATATGGTATGGCCAAGAAGATGTGATGAATGATATATGTGATGTGTGAGATTGATCATGTTCTTGTAATAGGGAATCACGACTTGCATGTCGATGAATTTGACAACCGGCAGGAGCCATAGGAGTTGTCTTAATTATTGTATGACCTGCGTGTCACTGAATAACGCCATGTAATTACTTTACTTTATTGCTAAATGTTAGCCATAGTAGTAGAAGTAATAGTTGGCGTGACAAGTTCATGAAGACACGATGATGGAGATCATGGTGTCGAGCCGGTGACAAAGATGATCATGGTGCCCCGAAGATGGAGATCGAAGGAGCAAGATGATATTGGCCATATCATGTCACTTTATTTGATTGCATGTGATGTTTATCATGTTTATGCATCTTGTTTACTTAGAACGACGGTAGTAAATAAGATGATCTCTCACTAAAATTTCAAGAATTGTGTTCCCCCTAACTGTGCATCGTTGCTAAGGATCGTTGTTCCGAAGCACCACGTGATGATCGAGTGTGATAGGTTCTAACGTTCGCATACAACGGGTGTAAGCCAGATTTACACAAGCAATACACTTAGGGTTCACTTGACGAGCCTAGCATGTACAGACATGGCCTCAGAACACGGAAGACCGAAAGGTCGCACATGAGTCGTATAGAAGATACGATCAACATGAAGATGTTCACCGTTGATGACTAGTCCGTCTCACGTGATGATCGGACACGGGCTAGTCGATTCGGATCATGTATCACTTAGATGACTAGAGAGATGTCAATCTGAGTGGGAGTTCATTAAAATTTGATTAAGATGAACTTGATTATCATGAACTTAGTCTAAATTCTTTACAAATATGTCTTGTAGATCAAATGTCCCACGCTCATGTCACCCTCAACTTCAACGCGTTCCTAGAGAAATCCAAGCTGAAAGACGATGGTAGCAACTACACGGACTGGGTCCGTAACCTGAGGATCATCCTCATAGCTTCCAAGAAAACTTATGTCCTAGATGCACCGCTAGGTGACGCTCCCGCCCCGGCAAACCAAGATGTTATGAACGCTTGGAAGTCGCGTTGTGATGATTACTCCCTGGTTCAGTGCGGCATGCTTTACAGCTTAGAATCGGGGCTCCAAAAGTGTTTTGAGCACCACGGGGCATATGAGATGTTCCAAGGGCTGAAAATGGTTTTCCAAGCTCATGCCCGAGTCGCGACATATGACGTCTCCGACGCATTCTACAGCTGTAAGATGGAGGAGAACAGTTCTGTCAGTGAGCACATCCTCAAGATTTCTGGGTTGCACAACCGCTTGTCTCAGTTGGGAATGAATCTCCCAGACGAAGCGGTCGTTGACAGAATCCTCCAGTCGCTCCCACCAAGCTACAAGAGCTTCGTGTTGAACTTCAATATGCAGGGGATGGAGAAGTCCATTCCCGAGGTGTATTCGATGCTGAAATCAGCGGAGGTGGATATCAAGAAAGAACATCAAGTGTTGATGGTCAATAAAACCACTAAGTTCAAGAAGGGCAAGGGTAAGAAGAACTTCAAGAAGGACGGCAAGGGAGTTGCCGCGCCCGGTAAGCCTGTTGCCGGGAAGAAGCCAAAGTATGGACCCAAGCCTGAGACAGAGTGCTTTTATTGCAAGGGAACGGGTCACTGGAAGCGGAACTGCCCCAAATACTTAGCGGACAAGAAGGCCGGCAACGTCAAAGGTATATGTGATATACATGTTATTGATGTGTACCTTACCAGCGCTCGTAGTAGCTCCTGGGTATTTGATACTGGTGCAGTTGCTCATATTTGTAACTCTAAGCGGGAGTTGCGGAATAAGCGGAGACTGGCAAAGGACGAGGTGACGATGCGCGTCGGGAATGGTTCCAAGGTCGATGTGATCGCCGTCGGCACGCTGCCTCTACATCTACCCTCGGGATTAGTTTTAAACCTTAATAATTGTTATTTGGTACCAGCTTTGAGCATGAACATTGTATATGGATCTCGTCTTATGCGAGATGGCTACTCATTTAAATCTGAGAATAATGGTTGTTCTATTTATTTGAGAGATATGTTTTATGGTCATGCCCCGCTGGTCAATGGTTTATTTTTGATGAATCTCGATCGTGATGATACACATATTCATAGTGTGAATGCCAAAAGATGTAATGTTGATAATGATAGTCCCACATACTTGTGGCATTGCCGCGTTGGTCATATTGGTGTCAAACGTATGAAGAAGCTTCATGCTGATGGACTTCTGGAGTCTCTTGATTTTGAATCATTCGACACGTGCGAACCATGCCTTTTGGGCAAGATGACCAAGACTCCGTTCTCCGGAACAATGGAGCGAGCAACCAACTTATTGGAAATCATACATACCGATGTGTGCGGTCCAATGAGTGTTGAGGCTCGCGGAGGCTATCGTTATGTTCTCACCCTCATAGATGACTTGAGTAGATATGGGTATATCTATTTGATGAAGCACAAGTCTGAGACCTTTGAAAAGTTCAAGGAATTTCAGAATGAGGTTGAGAATCAACGTGACAGAAAAATAAAGTTCTTACGATCAGATCATGGGGTTGAATATTTAAGTCATGAATTTGGCACGCACCTTAGGAACTGTGGAATTGTTTCACAATTGCCACCGCCCGGAACACCTCAACGTAACGGTGTGTCCGAACGTCGAAATTGTACTCTATTGGACATGGTGCGATCTATGATGTCCCTCACCGATTTACCGTTATCTTTTGGGGTTATGCTTTAGAGACTGCCGCATTCACTTTAAATAGGGCTCTGTCGAAATCCGTTGAGACGACACCGTATGAACTTTGGTTTGGCAAGAAACCGAAGTTGTCGTTTCTGAAAGTTTGGGGTTGCGATGCTTATGTCAAGAAACTTCAACCTGAAAAGCTCGAACCCAAATCGGAAAAATGCGTCTTCATAGGATACCCGAAGGAAATGATTGGGTACACCTTCTACCACAGATCCGAAGGCAAAGTCTTTGTTGCGAAGAATGGATCCTTTCTGGAGAAAGAGTTTCTCTCGAAAGATGTGAGTGGGAGGAAAGTAGAACTTGATGAGGTGACAGTCACCCCTCCTAAACCGGAAAGTAGCGCAGCGCAGGAAATTGTTCCTGAGGTGCCTGCACCGACAAGGGAGGAAGTTAATGATGATGATCATGAAGAAACAGATCAAGTTACTACTGAACTTCAAAGGTCCACAAGGGCACGTTCCGCACCAGAGTGGTACGGCAACCCTGTCATGGAAATTATGTTGTTAGACAACGGTGAACCTTCGAACTATGAAGAAGCAATGGCGGGCCCGGATTCCAATAAATGGCTTGGAGCCATGAAATCCGAGATAGAATCCATGTATGAAAACAAAGTATGGACTTTGGTGGACTTGCCTGATGATAGGCACGCCATAGAAAATAAATGGATATTTAAGAAGAAGACAGACGCGGATGGTAATGTGACCATCGATAAGGCTCGGCTTGTCGCTAAGGGTTATCGACAAGTTCAAGGGATTGACTACGACGAGACTTTCTCTCCCGTAGCGATGCTGAAGTCAGTCAGAATCATGTTAGCTATTGCCGCATTCTATGATTATGAGATTTGGCAAATGGACGTCAAAACGGCATTCCTTAATGGCTTCCTCAAGGAAGAGTTGTATATGATGCAGCCGGAAGGTTTTGTCGATCCAGAGAATGCTAACAAGGTGTGCAAGCTCTAGCGCTCGATTTACGGGCTGGTGCAGGCATCTCGGAGTTGGAATATTCGCTTTAATGATGTGATCAAAGCGTTTGGCTTTATACAGACTTATGGAGAAGCCTGTATCTACAAGAGAGTGAGTGGGAGCTCTGTAGCATTTCTCATATTATATGTGGATGACATATTGCTGATGGGAAATGATATAGAATTCTTGGAAAGTGTAAAGGCCTACTTGAATAAGAGTTTTTCAATGAAGGACCTTGGAGAAGCAGCTTACATATTAGGCATCAAAATCTACAGGGATAGATCAAGACGCCTCATTGGTCTTTCACAAAGTACATACCTTGACAAGATATTGAAGAAGTTCAATATGGATCAGTCCAAGAAGGGGTTCTTGCCTGTTTTGCAAGGTATGAGATTGAGCAAGGCTCAGTCGCCGACCACGGCAGAAGATAGAGAAAAGATGAGTGTCATTCCCTATGCCTCGGCCATAGGTTCTATCATGTATGCCATGCTGTGTACCAGACCTGATGTGAACCTTGCCATAAGTTTGGTAGGGAGGTACCAAAGTGATCCCGGTATGGAACACTGGACAGCGGTCAAGAACATCCTAAAGTACCTGAAGAGGACTAAGGATATGTTTCTCGTTTATGGAGGTGACGAAGAGCTCGTCGTAAAGGGTTACGTCAATGCTAGCTTCGACACAGATCTGGATGACTCGAAGTCACAAACCGGATACGTGTATATTTTGAATGGTGGAGCAGTCAGCTGGTGCAGTTGCAAGTAGAGCATCGTGGCGCATTCTACATGTGAAGCGGAGTACATAGCTGCTTGTGAAGCAGCGCAAGAAGGAGTCTGGATGAAGGAGTTCATCACCGACCTAGGAGTCATTCCAAGCGCGTCAAGCCCGATGACTCTCTTCTGTGACAACACTGGTGCTATTGCCATTACCAAGGAGCCCAGGTTTCACAAGAAGACCAAACACATCAAGCGCCGTTTCAACTCCATCCGGAATTATGTTCAAGATGGAGACATAGACATTTGTAAAGTGCATACGGATCTGAATGTCGCAGACCCGTTGACTAAACCTCTTCCACGGGCAAAACATGATCAACACCAGAACTCTATGGGTGTTCGATTCATCACAATGTAACTAGATTATTGACTCTAGTGCAAGTGGGAGACTGTTGGAAATATGCCCTGGAGGCAATGATAAAAGTATTATTATTATATTTCCTTGTTCATGATAATCTTCTGTTATTCATGCTTGAATTGTATTGTACGGAAACAGCGATACATGTGTGAATATATAGACCACAATGAGTCCCTGGTAAGCCTCTAGTTACCAGCTCGTTGATCAACAGATGGTCACGGTTTCCTGATCATGGACATAGGATGTCGGTGATAACGGGATCACATCATTAGGAGAATGATGTGATGGACAAGACCCAATCCTGAGCCTAGCACGAGATCGTATAGTTCGTAATGCATAAGCTTTTCGGTGTCAAGTATTTATTCCTTAGACCATGAGGTTGTGCAACTCCCGGATGCCGTAGGAATACTTTGGGTGTGCCAAACGTCACAACGTAACTGGGTGGCTATAAAGGTACGCAACGGGTATCTCCGAATGTGTCTGTTGAGTTGGTACGAACCGATACTGGGATGTTGTCACTCCGTATGACGGAGAGGTACCTCTGGGCCCTCTTGGTAAGACATCATCATTATGAGCTCAAAGTGACTAAGGAGTTAGTAACGGGATGATGGATTACGGAACGAGTAAAGAGACTTGCCATGACAAGATTGAACTAGGTATCGGGCATACCGACGATCGAATCTCGGGCAAGTACCGTACCGATAGACAAAGGGAATAACGTATGAGATTGAGTGAATCCTTGACACAGTGGTTCATCCGATGAAGATCATCGAGGAACACGTGGGAACCAACATGGGTATCCAGATCCCACTGTTGGTTATTGACCAGAGAGTCGTCTCGGTCATGTCTGCGTGTCTCCCGAACCCGTAGGGTCTACACACTTAAGGTTCGGTGACGCTAGGGTCGTAGAGATACATGCACGTGGAAACTCGAATGTTGTTCGGAGTCCCGGATGAGATCCCGGACGTGACGAGGAGTTCCAGAATGGTCCAGAGGTAAAGAATGATATATAGGAAGTCCAGTTTCGGCCATGGGGTGAACTCCGGGGGTCACCGGGAGTGTCCCGGGACCACCAGAGGGGTCCCGGGGTTCCACCGGGTGGGGCCCCTAGGCTGCAAGGGGAAGGGGGCCAGCCCCTGGTGGGCTGGCGCACCCATATGGTCCCCCCTCCATGCGCCTAGGGTTGAAACCCTAGGGGGAGGGGGCGCCCCCTATGCCTTGGGGGGCAAGTTCCCCCCTGGCCGCCGCCCCACCCTGGAGATTGGATCT
>LR738710.1:709287951-709395756 GCA_902687465.1 Secale cereale | reverse complement strand
ACGTACATGGGAAAATAATATATATTATTGGGGAGGGGGTATATCGACCCCCCCCCACGCGTTGAAGTTATCGGGAGAGGGTATATCGACCCACCCCCCACGTGTTGAAGTTATCGGGAGTTTATATCGACACGACATACGTACGTACATGGGAAAATAATATTATCGACATGACATACGTACGTACATGGGAAAATAATACTAAAGGGGAGCCTTTGGTTCCGGTTCAAGTCACCAACTGGGACCAATGGTGGTGGGCCAGGAGCAAGGCCAATTGGTCCCGGTTCGTCCCACTAACCGGGACCAAAAGGTCTAGACGAACCGGGGCCAATGGCCCACGTGGCCCGGCCGACCCCCTGGGCTCACGAACCGGGTCCAATGCCCCCATTGGTCCCGGTTCTGGACTGAACCGGGACTAATGGGCTGACTCGGCCTGGACCTTTGCCCCGTTTTCTACTAGTGTTGACTTCAACTCCTAGAACATCTCATATACTCCATGACGTTCAAAACGTCGTTGAAGTCCCGATTCTAAGCCGTAAAGCATGGCACACTGAACTATAGTGTAGTCATCAGAACGAGCTTGCCAGACGTTCATAACGTCCAGGGTTGCTCCTGCAGCAGGCCTGTCACCTAACGGTGCATCCAGGACATAATTCTTCTGTGAAGCAATGAGGATAATCCTCAAGTTATGGACCCAGTCCATGTAGTTTCTACCATCATCTTTCAACTTAGCTTTCTCTAGGAACACATTAAAATTCAACGGAACAACAGCACGGGCCATCTGTCTACAACAACATAGACATGCAAAATACTATCAGGTACTAAGTTCACGATAAATTAAAGTTAAATTAATCAAATTACTTAAGAACTCCCACTTAGATAGACATCCCTCTAATCATCTAAGTGATCATGTGATCCATATCAACTAAACCATGTCCGATCATCACGTGAGATGGAGTAGTTTTCAATGGTGAACATCACTATGTTGATCATATCTACTATATAGTTCACGCTCGACCTATCGATCTCCAGTGTTCCGAGGCCATATCTGCATATGCTAGGCTCGTCAAGTTTAACCTGAGTATTCTGCGTGTGCAAAACTGGCTTGCACCCATTGTATGTGAACGTAGAGCTTATCACACCCGATCATCACATGGTGTCTCGACACGACGAACTTTCACAACGGTGCATACTCAGGGAGAACACTTATACCTTGAAATTTAGTGAGGTATCATCTTATAATGCTACCGTCGATCTAAGAAAAATAAGATGCATAAAAGATAAACATCACATGCAATCAATATAAGTGATATGATATGGCCATCATCACTTGTGCCTTTGATCTTCATCTCCAAATCACCGTCTTGATCACCATCATCACCGGCGCGACACCTTGATCTCCGTCGTAGCATCGTTGTCGTCTCGCCAACTATTGCTTCTACGACTATCGCTACCGCTTAGTGATAAAGTAAAGGAATTACACGGCGATTGCATTTCATACAATAAAGCGACAACTATATGGCTTTTGCCAGTTGCCGATAACTCTGTTACAAAACATGATCATCTCATACAATAAAATTTAGCATCATGTCTTGACAATATCACATCACAACATGCCCTGCAAAAACAAGTTAGACGTCTTCTACTTTGTTGTTGCAAATTTTACGTGGCTGCTACGGGCTGAGCAAGAACCGTTCTTACCTATGCATCAAAACCACAATGATATTTCGTCAAGTTTGTGTTGTTTTAACCTTCACAAGGACCGAGTGTAGCCACACTCGATTCAACTAAAATTGGAGAAACAGACACCCGCCAGCCACCTGTGTGTGAAGCACGTCGGTAGAACCAGTCTCGCATAAGCGTACGCGTAATGTTGGTCCGAGCCGCTTCATCCAACAATACCGCCGAATCAAAGTATGACATGCTGGTAAGCAGTATGACTAGTATCGCTCACAATTCACTTGTGTTCTGCTCATGCATATAACATCTACGCATAAACCTGGCTCATGATGCCACTGATGGGAAACGTAGTAATTTCAAAAAAAATCCTACGCACACGCAAGATCATGGTGATGCATAGCAACGAGAGGGAAGAGTGTGTCTACGTACCCTCGTAGACCGAAAGCGGAAGCGTTTATCAATGTGGTTGATGTAGTCGTACACATTCACGATCCGTCCCGATCTAGCACCGAATGTACGGCACCTTCGCGTTCAGCACACGTTCAGCTCGATGACGTCCTCGCCTTCTTGATCCAGCAAGACGGGTGAAGTAGTAGATGAGTTCCGGCAGCACGACAGCGTGGTGATGGTTGCTGATGTAGAGCAATCTCTGCAGGGCTTTGCCAAGCACTACAGAAACTAGACGGAGGATAAACGAGAGGGTCGGGGTTGCCGGCACACGGCTTGGTGCATCTTGATGTGTCTTGGGTGCTAGCCCTGCCCCTCTATTTATATGTTGAGCCCTGGGGTCGAAACTTGGAGCAAAAGCCTCCTCAAAGTCGGTTTTGCCCGAAAGGCAAGAGTCCCACTCGGACTCCAGGGCTAGATGCCAGGGTTCCCGGCGTCTATCCCTACATGCCAGGGTTCCTGGCGTCTAGCTTCTGGTCTCCGCAAAACTTCCTTTTACACTTTACAAAAACCTCGTGGGCTTTCCCCTTTGGCCCAAATAAAGTGTTCTCGTACCCAAACATTTCGTGAAACATCCGGAACCTCTTCCGATGAATTCGGGAACCCTTCCGGAGGTCAAACACTATTATCCCATATATTAATCTTTATCTCCACACCATTCCGGAGTTCCTTGTCATGTCCGTGATCACATACGGGACTCCGAATAACATTTGGTCACCAACATACTTAACTCATTCAATACTATATCATCAACGAACGTTAAGCGTGCGGGCCCTACGGGTTCGAGAACTATGTAGACATGACCGAGACATTTCTTCGGTCAATAACAAATAGCGGAACCTAGATGCCCATATTGGCTCCTACATATTCTACGAAGATCTTTATCGGTCAAACCACATAACAACATACGTTGTTCCCTTTGTCATCGGTATGTTACTTTCCCGAGATTCGAATGTCAGTATCATCATACCTAGTTCAATCTCGTTACCACCAAGTCTCTTTACTAGTTCCGTAATACATCATCTCGTGACTAACTCACTAGTTATTTTCTTGCAAGGCTTATTATGATGTGCATGACCGAGAGAGCCCAGAGATACCTCTCCGACACTCGGAGTGACAAATCCTATTCTTGATCTATGCCAACACCACAAACACCTTTGGAGACACCTGTAGAGCATCTTTATAATCACCCAGTTACGTTGTGATGTTTGATAGCACACAAGGTGTTCCTCCGGTATTCGGGAGTTGCATAATCTCATAGTCATAGGAACATGTATAAGTCATGAAGAAAGCAATAGCAGTAAAAACTAAATGATCAAGTTGCTAAGCTAACGGATGGGTCAAGTCAATCACATCATTCACTAATGATGTGATCCCCTTAATCAAATGACAACTCATGTCTATGGCTAGGAAACTTAACCATCTTTGATTCAACGAGCTAGTCAAGTAGAGGCATACTAGTGATACTTTGTTTGTCTATGTATTCACACATGTACTAAGATTCCGGTTAATACAATACTAGCATGAATAATAAACATTTATCATGATATTAGGAAATATAAATAACAACTTTATTATTGCCTCTAGGGCATATTTCCTTCAGGTAATTCATCAATCCAGCACCTTCCGCACTTGTGCCGCCTGTCTAAAGTCCTTGTCCGGAGGCCTCGTAGTACTTCGGCATTTGCCCGCTCTGCCTGGCCATTGCTTCATGGATGTGCAACAAAAGCAAAACAGAACTTGTTGACGAGGTCTTGAATGTACTGCATGAAGGTGCGGCTTGTGGACTGCATGCCGTTGTTGGTGATGACTTTGTTTGGTACACCAAAACGGTAGACTAGGCCCTTAAAGAACTTGACGGCTAATTGTGCTGTCACCTTTCTCACTGCTTCCACCTCTGGCCAGTTTGTGAACTTGTCGATTGCAACGTACAAGTACTCAAAGCCCTCGACGGCACGGGGAAAGGGGCCCAGTATGTCGAGGCCCCAGGCCGAGAATGGCTAGGAAAGAGGGATTGTTTGGAGAGCTTGAGCTGGTTGATGAAGCTTCTTTGAATGGAGCTGTCACGCTTCACACTTGGTTACTTGTGTCGTTGCATCCTGGAGGGCAGTGGGCTAGAAGAAACCTTGCCGGAATGCCTTGCCAGCAAGGTCCCTCGACCCTATGTGGGAGCCACATATGCCTCCGTGTATCTCTGCCAACAGCTCCAGTCCTTCCGCTAGGGGAATGCACTTCAATTTCACGCGATTCGACCTTTTGTTGTACAAGACGTCATCGACGAACTGATACATGGCAGACCAACGGGGTACTTTCTCCGCTTCTTCCTGCTCCTCGGGAAGCTCTCCTGCTTGGAGGAATCGGACGATATGTTGTGCCCATGCCGGAGCCCGGGGCTCGATGGTAAGGACTAAAGGCATCTCCTCTGCCATAGGAGCAGCTGTCTCCACGGTTAGGGCTTGACGCCCTGCCGGAGTCTGTTGCCCTACGGCAGGCTCAGCGTCCCCGGCAACATCTTTTCCGGCGACCCGTGGGAGCTCGGCGGGAAAGTACTTGCCGGGGCCTGATTTCCTTCGCTTGTTCTGCTCTGTCGATGGTTCAACAGATGGTTGAGTTAATCGAAGCACAAAAGTATCTGGTTCCACAGGTAGTTTGAGGGCGACGCGCTTTGACAAGTAGTCGGCGATGTCATTCTCTGCTCGAGGAACATGCTCTGCTTGTATACCGTCTAAACGATCCTCCAGCTTCCCAACTTCATCTACGTAGGTCTCCATCAACGGGCTCTCGTAATCCTTGTTAACTTGCTTGACGACAAGCTGCAAATCACCCCTGACGATGAGCTTCTTGATTCCGAGGTCTGCCGCGATCCTGAGACCGGCAAGCGGTCCCTCGTACTCGGCAGTGTTGTTCATTGACATCTCCCTGGGGAAGTGCATCTGGACCACATACTTGAGGTGCTCTCCGGTGGGCGCAACAAGCAACACACCACCACCGGCGCCTTGCTGCGAGAAAGCTCCGTCAAAGTACATAATCCAGTCGTGACTTGTTTCCTTGTCCGGGAGAGTGGTCTCCTGGATCTCTTCGTCGGGCGTTGAGGTCCATTCTACAACAAACTCCGCCAAGACTCTACTCTGAATCATTGAAGTGCTTTCAAACTTCAAACCAAAGCTCGGTAGTTCCAAGGCCCATTTCACAATCCTCCCGGTCGCGTCTGGGTTATGCAATATCCGCTGCAATGGGAGGTGGGTGACGACGGTAATTTCATGTGCTTGGAAGTAATGATGATGCTTCCTCGAGGCCATAAGGAGGCCGAAGAGAAATTTCTGCACAGCCGAGTACCTTGACCTAGCCCCCTGCAAGAGGGAGCTAACAAAGTAGACTGGGTGCTGCATCATCTTCTTCTTTTGCACTACTTCATTCGGTTGCATCGCTTCTGCCCCAATGGCGTCAGGTTTTGTCGTTGCTATTACTTTCGCGTTGACCTCTCTCTCGGCTACTAGCGCAGCACTGACCAATTGATTTGTTGCCGCTAGATATAGGAGCAATGGCTCTTGGGGTTGATACGTCCATTTTGCATCATGCTTTTATGTTGATATTTATTGCACTATGGGCTGTTATTACACATTATGTCATAATACTTATGCCTTTTCTCTCTTATTTTACAAGGTTTACATGAAGAGGGAGAATGTCGGCAGCTGGAATTCTGGGCTGGAAAAGGAGCAAACATTGGAAACCTATTCTGCACAACTCAAAAAGCTCTGAAACTCCACGAAACACCATTCCAGAATATATATAAAATATCTGGTGAAAGAGATTCACCAGGGGGGCACCACCTGTCCACGAGGGTGGGGGGCTCCCCCCTCTGGGCGCGCCCCCTGCCTCGTAGGCCACCCGGTGACCCCATGATGCCCATATTCTCCTATATGAGGTGTTTTGACCTGGAAAAAATCATAAGGAGGCTTTCGGGACCAGACGCCGCCGTCTCGAGGTGGAACCAATCTAGGGCTCCGACGAAGTTGTTCTGCCGGGGATACTTCCCTTTGGGAGGGGGAAATTGTCACCGCCGTCATCACCAACAACTCTCCCATCTTGGGGTGGGTTATCTTCATCAAAATCTTCACCAGCACCATCTCCTCTCAAACCCTAGTTCATCTCTTGTATCCAATCTTTGTACCCAAACCTCAGATTGGTACCTGTGGGTTGCTAGTAGTGTTGATTACTCTTTGTAGTTGATGCTAGTTGGTTTACTTGGTGGAACATCATATGTTCAGATCCATTATGCATATTAATACCCCTCTGATCATGAACAATATTATGTCTTGTGAGTAGTTACTTTTGTTCCTGAGGACATGGGAGAAGTCTTGCTATAAGTAGTCATGTGAATTTGGTATTCGTTCGATATTTTGATGAGATGTATGTTGTCTCTCCTCTAGTGGTGTCATGTGAACATCGACTACATGACACTTCACCATTGTTTGGGACTAGAGGAAGGCATTGGGAAGTAATAAGTAGATGATGGGTTGCTAGAGTGAAAGAAGCTTAAACCCTAGTTTATGCGTTGCTTCGTAAGGGGCTGATTTGGATCCACTTGTTTCATGCTATGGTTAGGTCTACCTTAATACTTCTTTTGTAGTTGCGGATGCTTGCAATAGAGGTTAATCATAAGTGGGAGGCTTGTCCAAGTAAGGATAGCACCCAAGCACCGGTCCACCCATATACCAAATTATCAGAGTACCGAACGCGAATCAGATGATCGTGATGAAAACTAGCTTGACGATAATTCCCATATGTCCTCGGGAGCACTTTCCTTCATATAAGAGTTTGTCCAGGCTTTTCCTTTGTTACAAAAAGGATTAGGCCATCTTGCTGCACCTTATTTACTTTTACTATTTGTCACTTGCTACCAATTACCTTATCACAAAACTATATGTTACCGATAATTTTAGTGCTTGCAGAAAATACCTTACTGAAAACTACCTATCATTTTCTTCTGCACCTCGTTGGGTTCGACACTCTTACTTATCGAAAGGACTATGATAGATCCCCTACACTTGTGGGTCATCAAGACTCTTTTCTGGTGTCGTTGCCAGGGAGTGAAGCGCTTTTGGTAAGTGGAATTTGGTAAGGAAAAATTTATATAGTGTGCTGAGATTTATTGTCACTTGTTACTATGGCTCATAATCCTTTGAGGGGCTTGTTCGGGGTATCTTCACCTCGACCAAAAGAGCAAAGAGTTGCTGCTCAACCTACTGAACCTACTGAAAATGTTTGCTTTGAAATTCCTTCGGGTATGATAGAGAAACTGCTAGATAATCCCTTTACAGGAGACGGAACACTGCATCCCAATTTACACCTAATCTATGTGGATGAAGTTTGTGGATTATTTAAGCTTGCAGGTGTTATGCCCAGGATGGGACTATACCTCCTACGTGTCGAGGCACGACTTAAAGGTATAAGCCCATTCTGGAATGATCTCAAGTTTGGTATCTTTGCACGACTCATGTAAAAGAGGGATTAAATTGCAAAAGGAGATAGTTGGCTTACACTCGCCACTTCACGCAATACATTACATAAGCAAAACATCATTCAAAACATCACAGCCCATCTAAGGGTAAGATCCAAAAGACAAGATACCAAACATAAAGCCACAGGTCTAGATCGAATCCTAGTAGAAACCACTACTGATCATCGAAAAACGTCACAAGCATACGGCCACTCTCTTCATCGAGCTCCCGGTGAAGCTCTGAACCAGCTCCTGCTTCATTCTCGACTGAACCTACATCTGGTGTTGTAGTATCTGTGAGCCACGAGGACTCAGCAATCCCATAACCATGGGTAACAAGACTAGCAAAGCTTTAAGGGTAGGAAGAGGTAAAGTGGTGAGGTTGCAGCAGCGGCTAAGCATAATATGGTGGCTAGCTTACGAGTACCAGAATAAGATGAGCATCTACGCAAACGGTCGCAAAAGAAGTGATCGCTAAAGATCATGAACTACATACGAGTCAAACATAACCCCACCGTGTTCCCTTCTCAAAGAGAAAAGAGATAGTCATGGTTACTCACACAGTGGTGTGTTTTACTTCGGATCCTCTGTCAAGTTTTCTACAACCGGACATTAACAAATTCCAATCTGCGACATAACCGCGGGCACGGCTTTCGAAAGATCATAACCCTGCAGGGGTGTCCCAACTTAGCCCATCACAAGCTCTCACGATTAGCTGAAGTGATAAATATAATATCATCACTCCTTATCTTAGGGAAAATCCGACCAGGCTCGGCATCCCGGTGCACAAGACATTTCGACAATGGTAAAACAAGTCCAGCAAGACCTCCCGGTGTGTCGACACCCTGATAGTAGCCGCGCGTATCTCGTCTCAGGCCACGACCGGATGGGCGATTATACGAGTAAAACCAAACCTCGAGTTTCCCCGTGGTGGCCCCGCATACTCCCCGTTTGGTACCAACACCATCAGCACTGGCCCCCCCTGCTATGTAAAATTAAGAACCCGGGGACGCGACCCCCTATGCAAATTTAATTATTTAAATAAGTTGTTATTATGAGGCAAATTAAAACCAATGTTGGGCCTTGCTGGAGGAGTTTTATTCAAAGACGAACTGTCAAGGGGTCCCCATCCACCCATCGTGTAAGGAACGCAAAAATCAAGGAACATAATGCCGGTTTATCGGCGCCTAAGGTGGCATGAGTGGAACAAAACACCGAGCAAAAGGCCAAGCCTTCCGCCCATGCCCAGTATATAGGTGTGTTAATAATAATTATAGATATTGTGATATTCCAACAACAAGTTCCCACCTGGAACAATCTTCATCTTCACCTGCAACTAACAACGCTATAAGAGGGACTGAGCAAGCGGGTAACATAGCCAAACAGTGGTTTTGCTAGGAAGGTTTCAAAAGGTTAGAGGTTTCATGGCAACAAGGAGAGGCTGACATAAAAGATGGGTAGCGCGACATGTAACGATAGCATCGAGACAACTAAGCATGGCAATGGTAGTAAAGGTATCCAAGGGTATGGTCATCTTGCCAGGGATTCCGCAAGGGAGAAGAACGGGTCCATGAAGTAGACGGAGCAACATAGATGAGCGAATCCTCACAACTCCGGAACGAAACCGAAGCTAACAAGAGAAGCAACCGGAAAGAAGCAAACAACACGGTAAACACACAAGCATAACATGGCATACGATGCACATCCAAGTATGATGCATGTCCGGTTTAATTATGCATGGCATGGCAAGTGCACAAACAAGTACTACAAGTCAAGTGGAGCTCAATATGCAACGAGTTGCATATTGACGAAACACCACATTTTAATTATTTAATTGACTCTCGTTTATTTACAAGGCAAGATTAAATGTTTTAACATGGCAAGAGGTGAAGCAAAAACAAACTACCTATTTAGGCAAGTTTGAATGGGGCCGGAAAAACAACAACAATTCCGAAAAAATCCCCATAAGCATGTTTAGCAATTTATTAAGCAAACAACAATTCACACGTATAATGTTGTTAACATGATGCGGATGACATGATCAAGTTTTATGCAATTTTTATTAAAAGGTTGACATGAAGATAATAAGGAGTATTTGTCACCGTGGTGGAGGAAAAGGGTGCCACAGCAACGATCCGAAAATGATGCAACGCAACATCTCCGTTCCAGTAACTCATTGAGAGACCGGTGCAAAAGAAAGATGGCATGAGCAAGTCATGCAAGAAGAAAGTGGGGTGATCCCGTCACCGGGTTCCCACGAGTCGGCGACGAGGCAACCGAGGAACATGACAAACGAACGAAACGGGCACGGTGCACACAAGGGCAAACATTTCATACAACACAAGCATTCCACGGGTCATCGTCTCGGGGTTATACCTTCGAAACATTTGTTTCGGGGCCGATCAAGATCGTCGAGGGACGTAGAGGAAGTAGTGGTACACGGCCGTAGAGGAAGTAGTTGTTCTCGTTCGTAGTCGTACACGGGGCGACGGTAGTCGTTCACGTAGGCGTTTTCGTTTCCGAAGAGGTACTTGTCGCGTCGTCTTGTGTCGTCGTTCTCGTATCGTAGAGGAAGTAGCCGTTCCGTTCGTCGAGGAAGTAGTTGTACACAATCATCGGTAGGGGTACTTGTCGCGGCATCGGACGTAGTGGTACTTGACGTATCGCCGTGTAGTTGTTCCCTTTCGTAGTCGTTCACTTCTCCGAAGGGGTACTTGTCATCGTGGTACTTGGCGATTCCATGTAGTCGTACACACGGTGCAGTTGAACTTGGCACAACCGGTAGTCGAACTTGAAGGTCGTCGGCGACTCGAAGGGGTACTTGGCGTCGGTCTCGATCTGGAGATGAGCTTGCCTGTCTTATGTACCAAACGCAGCAACAAGGCAACAAAAGCGGCAGCAAGGAGGCAAGCGCAGCAGCGTCATGACCACACGAGGCGAAGGCAGCGGCGCTCGGGCCGGCAAGGAAGAGGCCCCGACCGACGTGTAGGAGGAGGTGCTCGGGGAGGTCGACCGGGCGTGGTGGTAGAGAGGCTGGCCGCGGTGGCCGGATTTGCGGACGAAGGGGGGGAGCTCGTTGGGTTCGCGAGCGGGGAGAAGGACGGCGGCTACTGGCCGGCCGATGCGGGCTCCGGCTTGAGAAAGTGGCGCAGCGCCCCGCTGCTCGGGCTCGCGAGGCGACGGAGGGGCGCAGAGATCGATGAAGATGGAGGCCCGCTCGGGCGCTGTGAGGCTGAGGACGAGCGGCCGCGGGCGTTGGAGAGGAGGGCTCGAGCTGGAGACGAGGAGGGGCGCGGACTCGGCGCTGGGGGGATGAGGGTGCGGCTTCGGGCGATGAGGCGCTCGGGGTCTTGGCGATGCGGGGAATTGAGGGAACGAGGGTCGGGGTCTTGGCGATGGGAGATCGAACGAGGGGTTCGAGGGAATCGGACAGAGGGGCGAGGGGGTCGAGGGAGACTGGCGGCGCGAGGGGGAACTGAGGGTCGAGGGAGATGAGGAGCGAAGCTGCGGGAGCGACTAGGGTTCGGGCGGCTGGAGTGGGCCAGGAGGCTGGGCCAAAGGAGGGAGGCGGTTGGGCCTGAGGCCTGGCTGCTTTTCTTCCTCTTACTCCAAAACAATAAAAGAATAGGAAGAAAGAAAAGAGAGAAAGGAAAAAAAGGTTAGAGAGGGGACTTTGGCATGCGGATAAATATTCCGAGCTCACAAAAATGAGCTTGAACCAAGAAAAATAGAAGTGGGCATGAACGAAAGTTTAAATTCAAATTCATTTGAATTTTTTAATTCAAATGATTTGAACAAGATTGAGGCTTTGGAGAGTCCAAAAATATTGATGATTTTGGAGGAACCTCGATAAACGGGAAAAGAAATATAGGGAAGGTTTTGACGGTGGAACTTGAATTAAAAGGCATGGGGAATATATGCAAGTGTGTTGCGGTTAATTCCAAACAAATGGAATAATTATATAGCTCCATATATTAGGAGGTATGTTATAAAGAGAAGTCATCCTTCCCTCGATTTAAATGGACCGAAGGTCCACACAATTTATTTAAGTTGAGATGCAAAAGAAATATGGCATGATGGCATGATGACATGATGCAATGCAAAAAATAAATAACACAAGCACAAAAGAAACACACGGGAGAACCCGGAACATCTGGAATCTTCTGGAATCTTCTGGGACGTCGGTCTTCGGGCGTCACAACTCTCCCACACTAACAGAGGATCTCGACCCGAGATCCTAGAGATAGCACCGGGTAAAAACGGAAGAGGAAGAGGTAAAACAAAGTTGCTTCTTCGACAAACGAGTGGAACCAGGAATCTTGAGAGGTTGAACAAATTGAAAGAAAAATACAACGGAGATGAACGAATATAAAAACTCCTTTAGAAAAGAGGAACAAGGAGCATTATGCGAACCTTGTAGGTTGAAAGACATGAATAAAGAGCTTACGAACGAAAAGAATATGAAACCGCAATGGTATAGCCAAGGAATAAGAATGACATGATTCGGACAGCACTCCGACTGAAAATGGAAGGGATTGAACAAGAACTTGAGGAGATGGAATGATACTTGATGAAATCAACTGCATATTGCCTCTGAAACAATCAAAAGAATGGCACCAGGGTAAGAAGGATTCAGACAGCACTCCGGTTGAAAAGATAGGAAAAACTAGATAAGATGACGTAACTTGAATGAAGAATACAACACTCCGGTTAAATAGATAAACAAGGAAAAGAACATGATCTTGACAAAACGGGATTATGGTAAAAGAGAGCAATATCACAAAGCCACCGGAATGAAAGAATAGAATATAGATCAACGAAAGAAATGAATGGAGAAGAAAACTGACAACTTCTCCCACAAATGAATTAGGAAATCCTCCTTACAAAGAAGGGTTGAATGGGGTTGATGGAAAAATCAACAACGAAACGAATAAGCTCTGATGTGGGCTTATGGAAAACATCTCAAAATTAAGAGGTGACAACCAGCCACTGACGAAAACAATTGATTGGCTTGAGATCAGCAAGGAGACGAAAAACTTATTTCGCCGGAATGATAAATGAAGAATTTGGGTCATTTATAAGCACCATAATTATCAACAATCCTTAGGGAAAGCTTTTAGGTGAATACAACCCAAGATAACTCCAAGAGATAAAAATGAGGGGTTGAAAGGATCTCCTAAAGAGAAAGAAATGATGGTTTTAAATATCTCATTCTTGATAACTCGTGAATCATGAAACATGAAGGAATTGTCAAGAATGACATAACACCATCTAAAAAGATAAGGTAGAAAGGATTTCAATTGAAAAGCATGATGAAGAATGCTTGAGCTCCAACAAGAATCTTGATGAAGACTTCGAGGATGAATTAAATCTTGATGAACCACCATGAGAACTCTGGTAATGAAAGCATGAGAAGTGAAAGATGAAAAGAATAAGATTCAAGGCCTGCGATGAATTAGATGGAGCTTTGAAATGATGTAATAGAAATAACTTGGAGCTCCGGAAAACAAGATGAACAACTTAGAACCGAGAATATGATATGATGAACAAGCTCCAGACAAAAGAATTAAATCACCTTGAAGGAATAAGAATAAGAATTATGTCATGCATATCCTTCATCAATTTAAATTGATGACAACCAAAGGATTTGGCATCCTACTTATTCTCGTTGGAAAGGATTAAAGAGATCTCGCACAAGCTTGGGTAAATCTTCAACGAACCACCGGTAGGATTATGAAAAGAACAAATGAATTAAAACGATAACAACGGAAGGGTAATCTTGAAATAACCACCGTAAAAAAATAAGGAGACGAACGAAGAGACATCAATGAAGAATATTTGGAGGACGAAGTTGAAAACTGAGAACGAAGAATCTTCTGAAATGATGGCCTTCGGAGGAACACAAAGAAAAGAATTCATGAAATGCTTCGGATGGTAAAAAGAATTCCTCATAATATGAACAATAATGAGGATGGCATGAAGCTAGAACCACGAATCTTCAAGAGAACGGCCCAAGATTTAAGAGAACTCTTCTTCGGTCTTCAAATGTTGAGAGTGAAGACGAGAAATGCCATGAAGAATTTCGAGATACTCCGGACGAATGACAAGAGGAAGGTGGAGCTAAAGATGGAAATAATTGAAAACAAGCTTGCAGAAGGCATGTGGCTGATGGAAATCATTCTTACGTCACACTTTGAAAAGAGTTTCAGAAGAACTCCGGAAATTAATTAGAAGAGTCGGGTAAAATCCTGGGAAAAGACCTGTGGGTTAGGGCACACTCAAAGAAATCACCGTTGAAAAAGATTGCTTAAGAGATATTGCACCGGTTGAATTAAATGGCTTGAGTAAGATAACAATCCTCAAAATAGCTTGAACGGATTAAGAATGGAATTATGAATCTTCAGCACTCCGGATATGAATAGCAAGAGGAGAATGATTAATTGGTGCACCGGAATAAGAAAGCATTGTGAAAAGAGGAAAAGGATAAGATCTACACCGAAATCTTAAATTACATCCACCGGCAGAATTTGAGAACAAAAGAATGATGAACTTGAAGCTCTTGAGCAACTTCACGATAAATCACCGGATAAGAACATTAAAGGAAATGAATGAAGAAATATCACATGAATAAAATGGATATTTCATTTGAGAATTTCTAGCTCCAAGAAGAAGAAGGGTGGGTGGGTGGGGAAAACAAAGACGACTTGGGATGAATGAAACAAACAAATCGTCAGATTTCTCAACGGCGTCCGTATGGAATAATTTGAAGAGAAGGCACACCGGTTGAAAAGGATTAACATGAAAATCTTGATGATCAAGAAGGATTAGCACTCCCATAGAAATATGAGAACACCGATTAAGAAAAGGTATGGAATCAACACTTGACATCGAAGCAACTCGAATACCAGAATCAAATCAAAACAAAGGATAGATATGTTTATGAAGAAGATTATGTTGCAACATATCTATCCCAACAAAGAATTGAACGAATGAATTGCGCAGGTACATCAACTTGACGAGAAGCCACTTGGGAGAAGAAAAGGTAAATAAAAAGGAACAAGGATCAGATAGAACAAATACAAGATAGAAGCTTCGTTCAACAAATTCGTGCTGAAAGCTCATGGAACGTGTTACAAAAGGGTTTTGCAATCCCCGGATCAGCATAGCCAAGGACCCTTCAAGATGCAACTACCGATCGGAACAAGCCCATAAAACCACTTCACTCAATGTAGAACCCCGAACTTCCTATCATGCATTCGTTGGAAGAATGCCTAGAACTACTAGATGAACCCACCTATTAATTTCCGAAAGTTTCCAGTTATGCAATCAGGTGTTGGGGATATAGGGGAAGCACAGCGCACTCAACTCTAATCCTACATCCAGCTGTATCCATCCTTTAACACATAACCAGTCGTCTCCGGAAACCGTTTACCTCGGACCTTCGAAATGCATCCACTATACAAGCTATGGCAATAGTCCCGAACTACCTCCCCAGTACTGGGTGATGTCGGGGTTATCTTACCACTAACCGCATAGGAGAGTTTTCGATGTCGGTCGTCTTAAGTATTCTATAACTGATGCGATATATTTGTGACGACAACACCTCGGAGCTCAACTCCCCGGGACACTGCCACAACCCCTAATGACAGGAGGTATCGAGAACAATGTTCTCGTCACAAAGACATCGGAACAATCCAAATAATACTCGCGTGATCCTAAAAAAAAAATTGTGCAGTTTTGAGAGTAGAAGAGGCAAGAGTAATCGTCAGGAGTCCTCACCAGAGTGAAAAGGGATGTGGAGCAAACAGAAATCCTACTCTCCGATATATATATAGGACTCAAAACATTTTCAGTGTGTGCCTAGACTCAACCGTCAATGATTCGATCAATCAGTGGGGGCTTCTAGGTCGGAGAAGGCTCTGAATACCAACTTGTTATGCCCAGGATGGGACTATACCTCCTACGTGTCGAGGCACGACTTAAAGGTATAAGCCCATTTTGGAATGATCTCATGTTTGGTATCTTTGCACGACTCATGTAAAAGAGGGATTAAATTGCAAAAGGAGATAGTTGGCTTACACTCGCCACTTCACACAATACATTACATAAGCAAAACATCATTCAAAACATCACAGCCCATCTAAGGGTAAGATCCAAAAGACAAGATACCAAACATAAAGCCACAGGTCTAGATCGAATCCTAGTAGAAACCACTACTGATCGTCGAAAAACGTCACAAGCATACGGCCACTCTCTTCATCGAGCTCCCACTGAAGCTCTGAACCAGCTCCTGCTTCATTCTCGACTGAACCTGCATCTGGTGTTGTAGTATCTATGAGCCACGAGGACTCAGCAATCCCATAACCATGGGTAACAAGACTAGCAAAGATTTAAGGGTAGGAAGAGGTAAAGTGGTGAGGTTGCAGCAGCGGCTAAGCATAATATGGTGGCTAGCTTACGAGTGCCAGAATAAGATGAGCATCTACGCAAACGGTCGCAAAAGAAGTGATCGCTAAAGATCCTGAACTACATGCGAGTCAAACATAAGCCCACCGTGTTCTCTTCTCAAAGAGAAAAGAGACAGTCATGGTTACTCACACAGTGGTGTGTTTTACTTCGGATCCTCTGTCAAGTTTTCTACAACCGGTCATTAACAAATTCCAATCTGCCACATAACCGCGGGCACGGCTTTCGAAAGATCATAACCCTGCAGGGGTGTCCCAACTTAGCCCATCACAAGATCTCATGATTAGCTGAAGTGATAAATATAATATCATCACTCCTTATCTTAGGGAAAATCCGATCAGGCTCGGCATCCCGGTGCACAAGACATTTCGACAATGGTAAAACAAGTCCAGCAAGACCTCCCGGTGTGTCGACACCCTGATAGTAGCCGCGCGTATCTCGTCTCATGCCACGACCGGATGGGCGATTATATGAGTAAAACCTAACCTCGAGTTTCCTCGTGGTGGCCCCGCATACTCCCCGTTTGGGACCAACACCATCAGCACAGGGCCCCCCCTGCTATGTAGAATTAAGAACCCGGGGACGCGACCCCCTATGCAAATTAAATTATTTAAATAAGTTGTTATTATGAGGCAAATTAAAACCAATGTTGGGCCTTGCAGGAGGAGTTTTATTCAAAGACGAACTGTCAAGGGGTCCCCATCCACCCATCGTGTAAGGAACGCAAAAATCAAGGAACATAATGCCGGTTTATCGGCGCCTAAGGTGGCATGAGTGGAACAAAACACCGAGCAAAAGGCCAAGCCTTCCACCCATGCCCAGTATATAGGTGTGTTAATAATAATTATAGATATTTTGATATTCCAACAACAAGTTCCCACCTGGAACGATCTTCATCTTCACCTGCAACTAACAACGCTATAAGAGGGGTTGAGCACGCGGGTAACATAGCCAAACAGTGGTTTCGCTAGGAAGGTTTCAAAAGGTTAGAGGTTTCATGGCAACAAGGAGAGGCTGACATAAAAGATGGGTAGCGCGAGATGTAACGATAGCATCGAGACAACTAAGCATGGCAATGTTAGTAAAAGTATCCAAGGGTATGGTCATCTTGCCTGGGATTCCGCAAGGGAGAAGAACGGGTCCATGAAGTAGACGGAGCAACATAGATGAGCGAATCCTCACAATTCCGGAACGAAACCGAAGCTAACAAGAGAAGCAACCGGAAAGAAGCAAACAACACGGTAAACACACAAGCATAACATGGCATACGATGCACATCCAAGTATGATGCATGTCCGGTTTAATTATGCATGGCATGGCAAGTGCACAAACAAGTACTACAAGTCAAGTGGAGCTCAATATGCAACGAGTTGCATATTGACGAAACACCACATTTTAATTATTTAATTGACTCTCGTTTATTTACAAGGCAAGATTAAATGTTTTAACATGGCAAGAGGTGAAGCAAAAACAAACAACCTATTTAGGCAAGTTTGAATGGGGCCGGAAAAACAACAACAATTCCGAAAAAATCCCCATAAGCATGTTTAGCAATTTATTAAGCAAACAACAATTCACACATATAATGTTGTTAACATGATGCGGATGACATGATCAAGTTTTATGCAATTTTTTAAAAAAGGTTGACATGAAGATGATAAGGAGTATTTGTCACCGTGGTGGAGGAAAAGGGTGCCACGGCAACGATCTGAAAATGATGCAACGCAACATCTCGGTTCCAGTAACTCGTTGAGAGACCGGTGCAAAAGAAAGATGGCGTGAGCAAGTCATGCAAGAAGAAAGTGGGGTGATCCCGTCACCGGGTTCCCACGAGTCGGCGACGAGGCAACCGACGAACATGACAAACGGACGAAACGGGCACGGTGCACACAAGGGCAAACATTTCATACAACACAAGCATTCCACGGGTCATCATCTCGGGGTTATACCTTCGAAACATTTGTTTTGGGGCGGATCAAGATCGTCGAGGGACGTAGAGGAAGTAGTGGTACACGGCCGTAGAGGAAGTAGTTGTTCTCGTTCGTAGTCGTACACGGGGCGACGGTAGTCGTTCACGTAGGCGTTTTCGTTTCCCAAGAGGTACTTGTCGCGTCGTCTTGTGTCGTCGTTCTCGTATCGTAGAGGAAGTAGGCGTTCCGTTCGTCGAGGAAGTAGTGGTACACAATCATCGGTAGGGGTACTTGTCGCGGCATCGGACGTAGTGGTACTTGACGTATCGCCGTGTAGTTGTTCCCGTTCGTAGTCGTTCACTTCTCCGAAGGGGTACTTGTCATCGTGGTACTTGGCGATTCCATGTAGTCGTACACACGGTGCAGTTGAACTTGGCACAACCGGTAGTCGAACTTGAAGGTCGTCGGCGACTCGAAGGGGTACTTGGCGTCGGTCTCGATCCGGAGATGAGCTTGCCTGTCTTAGGTACCAAACGCAGCAACAAGTCAACAAAAGTGGCAGCAAGGAGGCAAGCGCAGCAGCGTCATGACCACACGAGGCGAAGGCGACGGCGCTCGGGCCGGCGAGGAAGAGGCCCCGACCGACGGGTAGGAGGAGGTGCTCGGGGAGGTCGACCGGGCGCGGTGGTAGAGAGGTTGGCCGCGGTGGCCGGATTCGCGGACGTAGGGGGGAGCTCGCTGGGTTCACGAGCGGGGAGAAGGACGGCGGCTACTGGCCGGCCGCTGCTGTCTCCGGCTTGAGGAAGTGGCGCAGCGCCCCGCTGCTCGGGCTCGCGAGGCGACGGAGGGGCGCAGAGATCGATGAAGATGGAGGCCCGCTCGGGCGCTGCAAGGCTGAGGACGGGCGGCCGCGGGCGTTGGAGAGGAGGGCTCGAGCTGGAGACGAGGAGGGGCGCGGCCTCGGCGCTGGGGGGACGAGGGTGCGGCTCCAGCTGCGGCTTCGGGCGATGAGGCGCTCGGGGTCTTGGCGATGCAGGGAATCGAGGGAACGAGGGTCGGGGTCTTGGCAATGGGAGATCGAACGAGGGGTTCGAGGGAATCGGGCAGAGGGGCGAGGGGGTCGAGGGAGACTGGCGGCGCGAGGGGGAACTGAGGGTCGAGGGAGATGAGGAGCGAAGCTGCGGGAGCGACTAGGGTTCGGGCGGCTGGAGTGGGCCAGGAGGCTGGGCCAAAGGAGGGAGGCGGTTGGGCCTGAGGCCTGGCTGCTCTTCTTCTTCTTACTCCAAAACAATAAAACAATAGGAAGAAAGAAAAGAGAGAAAGGAAAAAAAGGTTAGAGAGGGGACTTTGGCATGCGGATAAATATTCCGAGCTCACAAAAATGAGCTTGAACCAAGAAAAATAGAAGTGGGCATGACCGAAAGTTTAAATTCAAATTCATTTGAATTTTTAATTCAAATGATTTGAACAAGATTGAGGCTTTGGAGAGTCCAAAAATATTGATGATTTTGGAGGAACCTCGATAAACGGGAAAGAAATATAGGGAAGGTGTTGACGGTGAAACTTGAATTAAAAGGCATGGGGAATATATGCAAGTGTGTTGCGGTTAATTCCAAACAAATGGAATAATTATATAGCTCCATATATTAGGAGGATATGTTATAAAGAGAAGTCATCCTTCCCTCGATTTAAATGGACCGAAGGTCCACACAATTTATTTAAGTTGAGATACAAAAGAAATATGGCATGATGGCATGATGACATGATGCAATGCAAAAAATAAATAACACAAGCACAAAAGAAACACATGGGAGAACCCGGAACATCTGGAATCTTCTGGAATATTCTGGGACGTCGGTCTTCGGGCGTCACAACTCTCCCACACTAACAGAGGATCTCGACCCGAGATCCTAGAGATAGCACCGGGTAAAAACGGAAGAGGAAGAGGTAAAACAAAGTTGCTTCTTCGACAAACGAGTGGAACCAGGAACCTTGAGAGGTTGAACAAATTGAAAGAAAAATACAACGGAGATGAACGAATATGAAAACTCCTTTAGAAAAGAGGAACAAGGAGCATTATGCGAACCTTGTAGGTTGAAAGACATGAATAAAGAGCTTATGAACGAAAAGAATATGAAACCGCAATGGTATAGCCAAGGAATAAGAATGACATGATTCGGACAGCACTCCGACTGAAAATGGAAGGGATTGAACAAGAACTTGAGGAGATGGAATGATACTTGATGAAATCAACAGCATATTGCCTCTGAAACAATCAAAAGAATGGCACCAGGGTAAGAAGGATTCAGACAGCACTCCGGTTGAAAAGATAGGAAAAACTAGATAAGATGACGTAAGTTGAATGAAGAATACAACACTCCGGTTAAATAGATAAACAAGGAAAAGAACATGATCTTGACAAAACGGGATTATGGTAAAAGAGAGCAATATCACAAAGCCTCCGGAATGAAAGAATAGAATATAGATCAACAAAAGAAATGAATGGAGAAGAAAACTGACAACTTCTCCCACAAATGAATTAGGAAATCCTCCTTACAAAGAAGGGTTGAATGGGGTTGATGGAAAAATCAACAACGAAACGAATAAGCTCTGATCTGGGCTTATGGAAAACATCACAAAATTAAGAGGTGACAACCAGCCACTGACGAAAACAATTGATTGGCTTGAGATCAGCAAGGAGACGAAAAACTTATTTCGCCGGAATGATAAATGAAGAATTTGGGTCATTTATAAGCACCATAATTATCAACAATCCTTAGGGAAAGCTTTTAGGTGAATACAACCCAAGATAACTCCAAGAGATAAAAATGAGGGGTTGAAAGGATCTCCTAAAGAGAAAGAAATGATGGTTTTAAATATCTCATTCTTGATAACTCGTGAATCATGAAACATAAAGGAATTGTCAAGAATGACATAACACCATCTGGAAAGATAAGGTAGAAAGGATTGCAATTGAAAAGCATGATGAAGAATGCTTGAGCTCCAACAAGAATCTTGATGAATACTTCGAGGATGAATTAAATCTTGATGAACCACCATGAGAACTCCGGTAATGAAAGCATGAGAAGTGAAAGATGGAAAGAATTAGATTCAAGGCATGCGATGAATTAGATGGAGCTTTGAAATGATGTAATAGAAATAACTTGGAGCTACGGAAAACAAGATGAACAACTTAGAACCGAGAATATGATATGATGAACAAGCTCCAGACAAAAGAATTAAATCACCTTGAAGGAATAAGAATAAGAATTATGTCATGCATGTCCTTCATCAATTTAAATTGATGACAACCAAAGGATTTGGCATCCTACTTATTCTCGTTGGAAAGGATTAAAGAGATCTCGCACAAGCTTGGGTAAATCTTCAACGAACCACCGGTAGGATTATGAAAAGAACAAATGAATTAAAACGATAACAACGGAAGGGTAATCTTGAAATAACCACCGTAAAAAAATAAGAGACGAACGAAGAGACATCAATGAAGAATATTTGGAGGACGAAGTTGAAAACTAAGAATGAAGAATCTTCTGAAATGATGGCCTTCGGAGGAACACAAAGAAAAGAATTCATGAAATGCTTCGGATGGTAAAAAGAATTCCTCATAATCTGAACAATAATGAGGATGGCATGAAGCTAGAACCACGAATCTTCAAGAGAACGGCCCAAGATTTAAGAGAACTCTTCTTCGGTCTTCAAATGTTGAGAGTGAAGACGAGAAATGCCATGAAGAATTTCGAGATACTCCGGACGAATGACAAGAGGAAGGTGGAGCTAAAGATGGAAATAATTGAAAACAAGCTTGGAGAAGGCATGTGGCTGATGGAAATCATTCTTACGTCACACTTTGAAAAGAATTTCAGAAGAACTCCGGAAATTAATTAGAAAAGTCGTGTAAAATCCTGGGAAAAGACCTGTGGGTTAGGGCCCACTCAAAGAAATCACCGTTGAAAAAGATTGCTTAAGAGATATTGCACCGGTTGAATTAAATGGCTCGAGTAAGATAACAATCCTCAAAATAGCTTGAACGGATTAAGAATGGAATTATGAATCTTCAGCACTCAGGATATGAATAGCAAGAGGAGAATGATTAATTGGAGCACCGGAATAAGAAAGCATTGTGAAAAGAGGAAAAGGATAAGATCAACACCGAAATCTTGAATTACATCCACCGGCAGAATTTGAGAACAAAAGAATGATGAACTTGGAGCTCTTGAGCAACTTCACGATAAATCACCGGATAAGAACATTAAAGGAAATGAATGAAGAAATATCACATGAATAAAATGGATATTTCATTTGAGAATTTCTGGCTCCAAGAAGAAGAAGGGTGGGAGGGTGGGGAAAACAAAGACGACTTTGGATGAATGAAACAGACAAATCGTCAGATTTCTCAACGGCGTCCGTATGGAATAATTTGAAGAGAAGGCACACCGGTTGAAAAGGATTAACATGAAAATCTTGATGATCAAGAAGGATAAGCACTCCCATAGAAAGATGAGAACACTGATTAAGAAAAGGTATGGAATCAACACTTGACATCGAAGCAACTCGAATACCAGAATCAAATCAAAACAAAGGATAGATATGTTTATGAAGAAGATTATGTTGCAACATATCTATCCGAGCAAAGAATTGAACGAATAAATTGTGCAGGTACATCAACTTGACGAGAAGCCACTTGGGAGAAGAAAAGGTAAATAAAAAGGAACAAGGATCAGATAGAACAAATACAAGATAGAAGCTTCGTTCGACAAATTCGTGCTGAAAGCTCATGGAACGTGTTACAAAAGGGTTTTGCAATCCCCGGATCAGCATAGCCAAGGACCCTTTAAGATGCAACTCACGATCGGAACAAGCCCATAAAACCACTTCACTCAATGTAGAACCCCGAACTTCCTATCATGCATTCGTTGGAAGAATGCCTAGAACTACTAGATGGACCCACCTATTAATTTCCGAAAGTTTCCAGTTATGCAATCAGGTGTTGGGGATACAGGGGAAGCACCGCGCACTCAACTCTAATCCTACATCCAGCTGTATCCATCCTTTAACACATAACCAGTCATCTCCGGAAACCGTTTACCTGGGACCTTCGAAACGCTTCCACTATACAAGCTATGGCAATACTCCCGAACTACCTCCCCAGTACTGGGTGATGTCAGGGTTATCTTACCACTAACCGCATAGGAGAGTTTTCGATGTCGGCCGTCTTAAGTATTCTATAACTGATGCGATATATTTGTGACGACAACACCTCGGAGCTCAACTCCCCGGGACACTGCCACAACCCCTAATGACGGGAAGCATCGAGAACAATGTTCTCGTCACAAAGACATCGGAACAATCGAAATAATACTCGCGTGATCCTAAAAAAATATTGTGCAGTTTTGAGAGTAGAAGAGGCAAGAGTAATCGTCAGGAGTCCTCACCAGAGTGAAAAGGGATGAGGAGCAAACAGAAATCCTACTCTCCGATATATATATAGGACTCAAAACATTTTCAGTGTGTGCCTAGACTCAACCATCAACGATTCGATCAATTAGTGGGGGCTTCTAGGTCGGAGAAGGCTCCGAATACCAACTTGTTATGCCCAGGATGGGACTATACCTCCTACGTGTCGAGGCACGACTTAAAGGTATAAGCCCATTCTGGAATGATCTCAAGTTTGGTATCTTTGCACGACTCATGTAAAAGAGGGATTAAATTGCAAAAGGAGATAGTTGGCTTACACTCGCCACTTCACACAATACATTACATAAGCAAAACATCATTCAAAACATTACAGCCCATCTAAGGGTAAGATGCAAAAGACAAGATACCAAACATAAAGCCACAGGTCTAGATCGAATCCTAGTAGAAACCACTACTGATCGTCGAAAAACGTCACAAGCATACGGCCACTCTCTTCATCGAGCTCCCGGTGAAGCTCTGAACCAGCTCCTGCTTCATTCTCGACTGAACCTGCATCTGGCGTTGTAGTATCTATGAGCCACGAGGACTCAGCAATCGCATAACCATGGGTAACAAGACTAGCAAAGCTTTAAGGGTAGGAAGAGGTAAAGTGGTGAGGTTGCAGCAGCGGCTAAGCATAATATGGTGGCCAGCTTACGAGTACCCGAATAAGATGAGCATCTACGCAAACGGTCACAAAAGAAGTGATCGCTAAAGATCCTGAACTACATACGAGTCAAACATAACCCCACCGTGTTCTCTTCTCAAAGAGAAAAGAGACAGTCACGGTTACTCACACAGTGGTGTGTTTTACTTCGGATCCTCTGTCAAGTTTTCTACAACCGGACATTAACAAATTCCAATCTGCCACATAACCGCAGGCACGGCTTTCGAAAGATCATAACCCTGCAGGGGTGTCCCAACTTAGCCCATCACAAGCTCTCACGATTAGCTGAAGTGATAAAAATAATATCATCACTCCTTATCTTAGGGAAAATCTGATCAGGCTCGGCATCCCGGTGCACAAGACATTTCGACAATGGTAAAACAAGTCCAGCAAGACCTCCCGGTGTGTCGACACCCTGATAGTAGCCGCGCGTATCTCGTCTCGGGCCACGACCGGATGGGCGATTATACGAGTAAAACCAAACCTCGAGTTTCCCCGTGGTGGCCCCGCATAGTCCTCGTTTGGGACCAACACCATCAGCACTGGCCCCCCCTGCTATGTAGAATTAAGAACCCGGGGACGCGACCCCCTATGCAAATTTAATTATTTAAATAAGTTGTTATTATGAGGCAAATTAAAACCAATGTTGGGCCTTGCTGGAGGAGTTTTAATCAAAGACGAACTGTCAAGGGGTCCCCATCCACCCATCGTGTAAGGAACGCAAAAATCAAGGAACATAATGTCGGTTTATCGGCGCCTAAGGTGGCATGAGTGGAACAAAACACCGAGCAAAAGGCCAAGCCTTCCACCCATGCCCAGTATATAGGTGTGTTAATAATAATTATAGATATTGTGATATTCCAACAACAAGTTCCCACCTGGAACGATTTTCATCTTCACCTGCAACTAACAACGCTATAAGAGGGGCTGAGCAAGCGGGTAACATAGCCAAACAGTGGTTTTGCTAGGAAGGTTTCAAAAGGATAGAGGTTTCATGGCAACAAGGAGAGGCTGATATAAAAGATGGGTAGCGCGACATGTAACGATAGCATCGAGACAACTAAGCATGGCAATGGTAGTAAAGGTATCCAAGGGTATGGTCATCTTGCCTGGGATTCCGCAAGGGAGAAGAACGGGTCCATGAAGTAGACGTAGCAACATAGATGAGAGAATCCTCACAACTCCGGAACGAAACCGAAGCTAACAAGAGAAGCAACCAGAAAGAAGCAAACAACACGGTAAACACACAAGCATAACATGGCATACGATGCACATCCAAGTATGATGCATGTCCGGTTTAATTATGCATGGCATGGCAAGTGCACAAACAAGTACTACAAGTCAAGTGGAGCTCAATATGCAAAGAGTTGCATATTGACGAAACACCACATTTTAATTATTTAATTGACTCTCGTTTATTTACAAGACAAGATTAAATGTTTTAACATGGCAAGAGGTGAAGCAAAAACAAACTACCTATTTAGGCAAGTTTAAATGGGGCCGGAAAAACAACAACAATTCCGGAAAAATCCCCATAAGCATGTTTAGCAATTTATTAAGCAAACAACAATTCACACATATAATGTTGTTAACATGATGAGGATGACATGATCAAGTTTTATGCAATTTTTATTAAAAGGTTGACATGAAGATGATAAGGAGTATTTGTCACCGTGGTGGAGGAAAAGGGTGCCACGGCAACGATCCGAAAATGATGCAACGCAACATCTCGGTTCCAGTAACTCGTTGAGAGACCGGTGCAAAAGAAAGATGGCGTGAGCAAGTCATGCAAGAAGAAAGTGGGGTGATCCCGTCACCGGGTTCCCGCGAGTCCGCGACGAGGCAACCGAGGAACATGACAAACGGACGAAACGGGCACGGTGCACACAAGGGCAAACATTTCATACAACACAAGCATTCCACGGGTCATCGTCTCGGGGTTATACCTTCGAAACATTTGTTTCGGGCCGGATCAAGATCGTCGAGGGACGTAGAGGAGTAGTGGTACACGGCCGTAGAGGAAGTAGTTGTTCTCGTTCGTAGTCGTACACGGGGCGACGGTAGTCGTTCACGTAGGCGTTTTCGTTTCTGAAGAGGTACTTGTCGCGTCATCTTGTGTCGTCGTTCTCGTATCGTAGAGGAAGTAGGCGTTCCGTTCGTCGAGGAAGTAGTGGTACACAATCATCGGTAGGGGTACTTGTCGCGGCATCGGACGTAGTGGTACTTGACGTATCGCCGTGCAGTTGTTCCCGTTCGTAGTCGTTCACTTCTCCGAAGGGGTACTTGTCATCGTGGTACTTGGCGATTCCATGTAGTCGTACACACGGTGCAGTTGAACTTGGCACAACCGGTAGTCGAACTTGAAGGTCATCGGCGACTCGAAGGGGTACTTGGTGTCGGTCTCGATCCGGAGATGAGCTTGCCTATCTTAGGTACCAAACGCAGCAACAAGGCAACAAAAGCGGTAGCAAGGACGCAAGCGCAGTAGCGTCATGACCACACGAGGCGAAGGCAGCGGCGCTCAGGCCGGCGAGGAAGAGGCCCCGGCCGACGGGTAGGAGGAGGTGCTCGGGGAGGTCGACCGGGCGCGGTGGTAGAGAGGCTGGCCGCGATGGCTGGATTCGCGGACGAAGGGGGGAGCTCGCTGGGTTCGCGAGCGGGGAGAAGGACGGTGGCTACTGGCCGGCCGCTGCTGGCTCCGGCTTGAGGAAGTGGCGCAGCGCCCCGCTGCTCGGGCTCGCGAGGCGACGGAGGGGCGCAGAGATCGATGAAGATGGAGGCCTGCTCGGGCGCTGCGAGGTTCAGGACGGGCGGCCGCGGGCGTTGGAGAGGAGGGCTCGAGCTGGAGACGAGGAGGGGCGCGGCCTCGGCGCTGGGGGGACGAGGGTGCGGCTCCAGCTGCGGCTTCGGGCGATGAGGCGCTCGGGGTCTTGGCGATGCGGGGAATCGAGGGAACGAGGGTCGGGCTCTAGGCGATGGGAGATCGAACGAGGGGTTCGAGGGAATCGGGCAGAGGAGCGAGGGGGTCGAGGGAGACTGGCGGCGCGAGGGGGAACTGAGGGTCGAGGGAGATGAGGAGCGAAGCTGCGGGAGCGACTAGGGTTCGGGCGGTTGGAGTGGGCCAGGAGGCTGGGCCAAAGGAGGGAGGCGGTTGGGCCTGAGGCATGGCTGCTCTTCTTCTTCTTACTCCAAAACAATAAAAGAATAGGAAGAAAGAAAAGAGAGAAAGGGAAAAAAAGGTTAGAGAGGGGACTTTGGCATGCGGATAAATATTCCGAGCTCACAAAAATGAGCTTGAACCAAGAAAAATAGAAGTGGGCATGACCGAAAGTTTAAATTCAAATTCATTTGAATTTTTAATTCAAATGATTTGAACAAGATTGAGGCTTTGGAGAGTCCAAAAATATTGATGATTTTGGAGGAACCTCGATAAACGGGAAAAGAAATATAGGGAAGGTTTTGACGGTGAAACTTGAATTAAAAGGCATGGGGAATATATGCAAGTGTGTTGCGGTTAATTCCAAACAAATGGAATAATTATATAGCTCCATATATTAGGAGGATATGTTATAAAGAGAAGTCATCCTTCCCTCGATTTAAATGGACCGAAGGTCCACACAATTTATTTAAGTTGAGATGCAAAAGAAATATGGCATGATGGCATGATGACATGATGCAATGCAAAAAATAAATAACACAAGCACAAAAGAAACACACGGGAGAACCCGGAACATCTGGAATCTTCTGGAATCTTCCGGGACATCGGTCTCTTGGAGTCACTACCTACTACTTGGCCAAAGCAATAAATAGCAACGGAGAACATGCAAGATTTACTTAAGAACATAAATATAAAAGTGGTAAATCAAATATATTACTCAAACACAATCTGAACATAATCTCACAATCCATCGGATCCCAGCAAACTCAACATAACAACAACATAAGGATTACATATGTGCCTCGATCATGTAGGGCAGCTCACGAGGTCTAATTAGTGAAGCACAAGAAGGGGAGGAGAACATCACATAGCTACTGGTCATGGACCCATGGTCCAAGGGAGACTACTCACAACTCATCCGGGAGGTGTCCATGGTGGTGGAGAGGCTCCCGGTGGTGATCCTCCCCTCCGGCAGGGTGCCGGGAAGAGTTCTCCTGGTGCTCCCGATCTTTGAATCGCGGCGGCGGTGGAACAGAGATGAGATCTTGAAAAGGGTTCCGTCCTCGAGGGTTTCGGGACGCGATATAAATATATGCCAAAGGGGGGCATCAGCGGAGGCCTGGGGGGCCCAGGCGCTCCCCCCCCCCCCGGCGCGGCCAGGAGGGGGGCCGCGCCACCAGGGCGCCTGGAGCCCTGGTGGCCCCCCTCCGGCCCTACTTCGGCCGTGTGGAAGCTTCCGAAATGCTGATTTTTTATATAATTTTTCCGGGATTTTTCTGGAAGTTTTCGTGACGGGAAAACCTGAAATACAAAAACAGCAGAAAACAGAAACTGGCACTGGGGTGCACTGAGTTAATAGGTTAGTCCAAATATGATCAAAAGTGTATGAAAGTGTATAAATATCATAGCAATATCACCCAAAAGAGGCATGGAGCAAGCAGAAATTATAGATACGTTTTAGACGTATCAACATCCCCAAGCTTAATTCCTGCTCGTCCTCGAGTAGGTAAATGATAACAAGAATAATTTCTGTGGTGACATGCTATTAACCATATAAGGACTTTTCATAGTCATATGACAAAAGCTTACTGAGACGATGAATCTGTAGTAATTAAGTTGCCTCATGATAAAATCACAAAGAACTGAAAGTTTTACAATATGATACTGAAACATCAAAAAGATTTGTAATGAGCATGGTGTGCAAATATGATAAAGTGATATCTCGCTTGCCCCCTTTAGTGAAGCAAAACATAAATGCAGGGGCACCTCCAAGGTTTAAGTGATGACTAGATACAATAATTTCAGAATAAACGATATCACAATCATGCAAAAGACAATGCTACTTTGGGACAATGCACATTACACTCAGAATGACAATCATGCTCTTAATAGTTGGTGCTTTAAAAGAAGGTGGAGACTCCCGAACCGTGGCTTTTGTTGGCAAAGTTAAAAACCCGTAGTCGGAAACAAAGACAAAACATGTACCAGAGCTCTTGGTTTTAAAAACAGAGGTAATATTTTTTTTAGATTATGCATGTTCCGTCAACGAATGCTAGCAGATAACTCAATCACTTCTTGAGATGGACAAGTTTCGAGGAACGGCTCCCGAATGAGAACGATCACATCCTCTTAATCTCCTTTGTTTATCACTGCCAAAGTTTTCTGATTTCTCATGAACAAAGCGTGAAGGAGGGTTTGTTTGTTATATTAATTTTGAGCCGGGCGCACTCTTTGACAGTTCCTTCTCGTATTATGGGTTTGCACATTAGACATGCAATCCCGGGGTGAAGCTTGTCCAACTTAAAAAGATCATGAATTAACTACTACTTCCTCATGAACTAAAACAGAGGCACAAAATAGGAATGCTTTTTTTTGAATAATTTCCAGATGGTACATGAAAGTCTCCGTTAGGAATGGCAGGTAAATACCATGTATAGGAAGGTATGGTGGACTCATATGGCATAACTGGTTTAAAAGAATTTGGATGCACAAGCAGTTAGTCCGCTTAGTACAGGTGGAGGTTAGCAAAATACTGGGAGCGACCAACTAAAAGAGCAATGACGGTCATAATCATGCAGAGCGACAAAGCAACATTGAATCAGGCATGGTAGTTATATCGCTACTCAGAAACAAAAGATCATCAATGCTTGACAGACTTTCTTTACAGTCTTAAATATGCGTGAGCATACGCCAAGTCAATCAAAATAAATTCTTGAAGGAACATATCACTAAACCATACCACATCATAGGCAAACAAATCATGTTGGTACTCCAATAACACATTGGGAACCCCCCAGCTATTTGAGACTAACCATAAGAAAACCTGAACTACTAAGCACCATTATGCATGTAGCATTTTTATCATAGACATATCAACCAATGCAACAGAAGCAAACTCTCTTAATAAGATAAGCATGATAACTAAAGAGAGTTCAAGCAACCAACTAAACAAAAGCTCTTTAAAAAGATAAGCATGAAAACTAAGAGCTGAACATGATAGTAGCTATTGAAAGACAAAGAACACACACAACAAGGATAGACATGAAAATTCTATGTTGTGTTCTAGGTTGAAGTGGAGCGTGTTTCTCTCCCACACAAAGAAAGCTGAGTTCCAACTCGTTATGAAAAGCTAAAGAAAACTAAAAAGGAAACTAAGAGCAAGACGCTCCAAGCATAGCACGTAACACATGAAGTGATAAAAATATAGTGGAACGAAAGACGAACTGATAATGTTGATGGAGAAGGGGATGCACGGGGGCATCCCCAAGCTTAGACGCTTGAGTCTTCTTGAATATTTCTTGGGGGTGCATGGGGGCATCCCCAAGCTTGAGCGTTTGACACTCCTGAATCTTTTTATCATCTTCCCTCGCACACTTGAAAACTCTCTTCATACATAACTCATCATAATCTGATTAGCGAGGTTAGTACCCTTAATAAAATAACTGTTCCTTGCTGGAAATAAAGATATTCTTGAAGGTCTACTGTTTCTCAAGATTGTCATATGGTTTTTGCAAAGAAAAAGCAAGCTCAAGGTTTGCAAAATGAAGGAAAGGCAAAACAGGACAGAATCTGTGAAAAACCGACCAGCAGGTAGTAAATGATTTTTTCGGGGCACTTCTGCAACTCTAATAAAACAACTCAGAACAGACGCACGAAAGACAATTGTATAGAGCAAGCTGTCGAAAAAATTCAGACCAAAAAGATGATCTGGTGATTTTATACGAATTTTTCTATCCAAGGACAGAATCTGTTTCCTGGACAGCACGTCACAACTTTTGAACTTTCTTGCAATCAAAGGCTACACTTGGCACAAAGTTGAAAAGCAAAGATACAATGATGATGCTACTGTAGTGACAACATCAAGACACAACAAAAGCAAAATAAAATTTTATTCATGTGGGCTGCCTCCCAAATGCGCTTTTTTTATGCCTTTAAGCTAGGCATAATGCATAGAGATCAAGTTGTATCAATTGAACCATCATCAAGATCATCAAAAAGCTCTTCAATAGTACAACTAGTCTTAAGAGGACATTCAAATAAAGGCCTCATAGAGATACTTCTAGGAAGAAGACCAAAAGGATAAAAGTCAAGGGAATATTCATTTATAAATTTATCAAAGAGAGGTGTTTCTTCTAAAGTCTTTGCAGTTTCAACCCCTTTGGCAATAGATGGATTTCTTTTAGAGCGGGGAGCCTTTGGAACGTGAACGAACTTAGGCTCCTTCCTTGTCGGAGTTTCTACCCTTTTGGTTTTGATCGAGGAGAAAGTAGTTCCTAGAGTATCAAAGACTTCCTCAATCTTGTCTATCCTAGAAGAGTCCAAGTCATGGGATTTGATGGTCTCCAAAGTTTTGAAAATTTTATGCATGGAGTTATCAAGCCTATTCAAATTCCCTTGGATCTTACGATCCAACTCATTTATCTTATTAATGTTTGGCATCTCTAGCTCTATCTTTTCAAGTTTTTTCATAATGTGAGCTAGGGTGATGTCCTCTTGAATGCTAACAACAGGGGGATTCCCGACAAGATTTTCAATAACACTAAGAGACTCCCAAACTGGGGCCTCTAGGAAATTTCCATTGATAGCAGTATCTACAATAAACCTATTCCAAGAAGTAATTCCAACATAAAAATTTATAAGCAAGATAGTAGTAGATTGCTTCTTGGTGGCTCTTTTTTTAGAATCATTAATTCTATACCAAGCATCTTTCAGACTTTCCCCACCTCTTTGTTTAAAGGTGAGAACTTCTGCCTCGCCAAAGACAAAAGGACCCGACATAATGACAATTAAAGAATGAGATAACTATTTTTGTGATTTTCGATAAAAGACACTAAAGCAAAACTGAAAGGTAAGCTAACAAGACTAAAAAACAAAGGTAAAACATAGCGTGCAACTCCCCTATGAAGAGTGGAGTCCCCGGCAACGGCGCCAAAAAACTTTGCTTGATGGCTTCTCGCCCCTCGTTGGTTACCCCAAGTGGAAGGTTTGAGATCCAGTGTAGCGGAAGTTTTCCCTTGGCAAAGATACCAACGATTGATTTCCCCTGAGACTCCTAGTTTCAACAAGAAGGTGTCAACTGCTAACGACGCCAGATATTAGCAATCAACATGGACCTGCACACAGATACAAATAACTTTGCTCCCAACGAGTACAGAGAGGTTGTCAATCCATCCGGCCTTGTCGTTTACAAAGGATCAAACGCAAGTGATAATAGTGATAGGAATTGCTGCAAATAGTAAATAAAAGCAGAAAGTAAATAGCGGATGTGATCAGTGATGGTAATATGGACCGGGATCCCATGATGTTCACTAGTGATGTCTCTCTCCCAAAAGACGATAAAACAGCTATGTGTGGTAAACGAATTACAGCTGGGCAATTGACAGAATTATGTGCGCAAACCAATGCTAACTATGTTGCAAGAAAGGTAGAGGTTCAAAGCATGGGCGGTACGCCAAGGCAAGTAGACCGAAATCCATCTGCATCTACTACTAATCATCCACCTTGAGATATCTATCCAGAACATCTCGCTGGTATTAAGTTGCGAGTCCCACCCATAGTGTAAACTCAAAGCAACGGACAACTGCATTAAAAGAACTTTGCGTAAAGTAAACAATCCTTGCACCCGCGGGTACAAGCACCGTTGTTTTCCCCCTTGTGGCAACAGCACATCCCCTAGACTCATGTTTCTGTCACTCAAGCTAGTCATCGAGGGGCATGAACCCACAATCGAGCATAACGTTCCCTCTTGGAGTCACTACCTACTACTTGGCCAAAGCAATAAATAGCAACGGAGAACATGCAAGAATTACTTAAGAACATAAATATAAAAGAGGTAAATCAAATATATTACTCAAACACAATCTGAACATAATCTCACAATCCATCGAATCCCAGCAAACTCAACATAGCAACAGCATAAGGATTACATATGTGCCTCGATCATGTAGGGCAGCTCACGAGGTCTAATTAGTGAAGCACAAGAAGGGGAGGAGAACATCACATAGCTACTGGTCATGGACCCATGGTCCAAGGGAGACTACTCACAACTCATCCGGGAGGCGTCCATGGTGGTGGAGAGGCTCCCGGTGGTGATCCTCCCCTCCGGCAGGGTGCCGGGAAGAGTTCTCCTGGTGCTCCCGATCTTGGAAGCGCGGCGGCGGCGGAATAGAGATGAGATCGTGAAAAAGGGTTCCGTCCTCGAGGGTTTCAGAACGCTGATTTTTTATATAATTTTTCCGGGATTTTTCTGGCAGTTTTCGTGACGGGAAAACCTGAAATACAAAAATAGCAGAAAACAGAAACTGGCACTGGGGTGCACTGAGTTAATAGGTTAGTCCAAATATGATCAAAAGTGTATGAAAGTGTATAAATATCATAGCAATATCACCCAAAAGAGGCATGGAGCAAGCAGAAATTATAGATACGTTTTAGACGTATCACGTGGACGCTCCCCCCACGTTCGACGTGTCTTCTGGTGCTGACGAGAGTGACGAGGGGGGCTCGGAGGATACCCTGGACGACGAGGGGGACTCCTTCGAGGCGTTCGCCAGAGTAATGACGCCAGGCGCAGGTGTCGTTGGACGATCCCAGGCGACCACTCCGCATCGATCCAGACGCACTGCGTCCGGGGGAAGCAAGGTGGCGACTCTGCCGAAGAGTACCATGCGAGCGAACCTAGCGACCGCGGCCGTGCCCGGGACTGTGGCCTCACGCCTCGCCCAGGCCCGGGCTATCCTTAATTGTCGTGTCCCTGATGCACTCTCCATGATGAAGCAGCCTGGGAGGTGTGATGAAGAAGGTGAAGGGGGAGGTCACGCTACGATGCCCTGCCCCTCCAGCTGCTGATGCGACCTCGGGGAAGGATGCCGCGGTGCCGGGTGCCCCGGTCGACCGGGCCACCGAGTGTGCGATGATGGTGTCGCTCGAGGACGCCCCCGCCTCCGGCGAGGTAGCGACGGCTTCTGCTCCAGCTGCTCTGGCGAGGGGGGCTGGAGCCCCTGAGCCCCTGGTCGAGCAGTCGGTCTTGTCGGTGCCCGTGCGCCAGCCGGCGCAGCCTGGTCCTGAGGCCTTGGAGGCTGCCTCCATCGCACTGGGTCGTCTTCGCGCCGATCTGCAAGATGGTGACGGCCACCTGACAGAAGGACGCCTGGGGCTGATCCGCGGGTGGCTCCTGGCAGATGAATCTACGCGGATCTCCTGGGATCAGGCCTTGGCGGTTGCTGCCAAGGGTCGAGAGGAGGCTGCGGCGGCCACACTGGCTCGTGACGCCGCGCAGGGCTGATGCCGCGTCCCTCGAGAAGCGCTGGCTTGAGGCGGAGAGTGAGCTGGGGGCCCTCCGCGAGGAAGGCGCCGGGCGCGCCCTTAAGCTCGAGAGGTTGGAGAAGGAGCTCGAGGCGCAGAAGACCAAGATGTTCTGGCTGCAACAGGAGCAGCTTGCTGACCGCGCGGCCCTGGAGAAACTGAAGGTTGAAGTCGAGGAGGCCAAGGCGACCAAAGCTGCTCGCGACAAGGAGGAAGCCCTTGCGGCCTCGGCAGCGGTGAGTCCCGAGGCCCTTGCTGCCTTTGACCTGGAGGCCCGCCAGGCGCTGCATGCCGCCTACGGGGAAGGGTTCAAGGAACCGCTGTCTGCCCCGGAGGAAGGCCCCGCCGGTCTCCTTGCGGCGCTCATGGAGTCCCTGCGCGATGTTGCGGCCACAATTGGCCAGTTAGCCGACGTCGAGAGCCGTACGCTGCTTACCTTGGTCCTAACGCAGGTGTGCGGCCACCTAAGTCTTCGCGACCCTACCCTTGACCTGACCTCGCTGTCCAGGCCCGTGACCGAAGTCATGGGGAACACGGCTACCGAGGCCCTGAGGGTGAAGGTCACGTCGCTGGTGGAGGCGTTCCTCTAGGCTACTGCTACCGCAGCCGAGGAGGAGAAGACCGGTGATGCTGCGCTTGGCAATGCCTGATCCGTTCCTGTTTAGTGAGAGAAGTGCGAGTTCCTCGAGGAGGCGTAAGAACTTTGCTTGAATTTGAAAAACTTGGCATTATTGTAATAGCTAGATGATTTCCATGCTTGCTTCCTTTCATGTTTGCTTAGGTGCTCTGTGTCGTCACGGCCCAACCCCGTGCATACCTCGACCGCCATTGAGCCCTCCGGATGACCGGGGCTACCATAGTAACTAGGCTCGCCATTGAGCCCTCTGGATGACTGGGGTTACCATAGTAACTAGACTCGCCGTTGAGCCCTCCGGATGACCGGGGTTACCGTAGTAACTAGACTCGCCGTTGAGCCCTCCGGACGACCAGGGTTACTATAGTAGCTAGACTCAAGGGATGAGGGGCTACGTGGCTAGTGAGGCCCTTGGGTCGTGATGCCCAAGGGTCCCCCTTGACGTTCAAGCGATCCAGTTTTCGTTCTGCATCGGCAGGGCCCAGCCCCGCGCATATGTCGATCACCATTGAGCCCTCCGGATGACCGGGGTTATCGTCACAACTAGAATCAAGGGATGAGGGGCTATGTGGCTAGTTAGGCCCCTGGGTCGCGATGCCCAGAGGTCCCCCTTGACGTACGAACGCCTCTCATGAAGGAGAACGAGCACCATACCTTGCCCACGAGCCTTCGCCTGGGATGGGGGCACAAGAAGGCCAGGTGTCTGGGCACCTGGTAGGGTGGCGTCTGCCAGGCGTGACCTGAGCATAGCCCCCGTGCCTTGCCCCCCTCGCGACACCCATCCAAGGAGAAGCTGTAAGCGTCGTGAGCTAAAAAGCTCCCTGAGGTCGGTGCGACCACTAGGAGCCACCCTCAGTTGTTTATAACTAGCGCGGAGCATAGAGCTACCACACTTGCGTGGAGTGTGGGCATAACCGCGCCTCGGTCGTAGCGGCTAGCACGGAGCTTGGTGCTTCCACTGGTTCATGGGCATAACCGCTCCTCGGTTGGATCTGCCAGCGCGGAGCTTGGTACTTCCGCTGGACCGTGGGAGGGAGCCTCCCACCGGGAGAGACTCTGGGGCGTGTACAACCCCGTCCTGACACGTGGCTTGCACGGTAGGATAGCCAAGGTGTATATGGGCCCTCCTCAGGACGAGCTGAACGACTCTGAGGAAGTTCTCGTGAGCATACGCATCACTCATGAGATCCTACCCTGAGGCGGGTTGCGCCTGAGTCTTCTTCTGCAAAATGTGAAAAGAGAGGTGTTGTGTCGACCTACGCCGAGTGCATCTCTAGAGGGTATCGCATGAGAAGGCCGCAGCACCAACGACCCCAGGAGGTGACGTCACGGGAATGGCTCGCGAGACAGAGCTCAACCACTGGATTTATCGACGCTGCAGGGACGGACCCAAGCACAGACGTCGTGCCCAGTCTTCTCATGCAACGATCCAAAAGAAAAACAGCCGGCGTGCGGTTCCCGCGTGAGCGAGACACCTGCCACGGCCCCCTACTTACCCATCCACGATTAGCCCATGCGAGAACAAGGCACCAAGGACCATGGGAGGTGACGTCACGGAAATGGCCCGCGAGACAGACCTCAGCCCTTGGGTTTATCGACGCTGCAGGGACGGACCCGAGCACAGACGTCGTGCCAGTCCTTAATCATGGGGCGGTCGCGAGTGGGCTCACAAGGGCTCATGACCTTAGTGGCGGTGAGGACGCCGAGCATGCAGATAATGCGAATAGAAAGAAACATCTAGCCTTTATCATGCAAAAAGGGAGATAACCGCGGGGGAACAGCCCCCATCGGTCGAGGATGATGCAGCCCGAGACGCGCCCTCGTTTGGATACCTGAAGTGTCACCTGATAGTTGTCGATGGAGAGTTGGGGTAGCTGAAGACGTGAGCCGTGCGGGTCGCTCCCGAGGATTGTCGGGGTCCTGAGGCCTAGGGGCTCTGGAGGCTCTGAGCGGTCGCACGGGTCCAGTTCTCGCTCCGTCCGGACCGCCTGCCACTGAGCCTCCCGAGCCCCCAAGGCCTGCTGCACGAGATGCTGGAATGTGGCAGCTGCGTTGCAGAAGCCGAAGAGTGTGCGGACGTAGCTGCAGGAGAGGGCCTTCCTCCGACCGACCGCCGTCGGCCAGAAGGGCTCCTGAGAGGCGGCTCGGTTGAGACCCGCGATGTCGATGAAAACGCGGAAGCAGTCGCTTGGGCTGCGAGCAGTTGAACTTGGGGTTGTGCGATTACGCCCACCGCGGATGAGTCTTGCATACTGAAGTTCCTCTGTAACTTGGTCGATGAATTCCTGAGCCCCCAGCGCTGAACGGCTTTCGCTGGGCTCAAAAAACGCGCATCAAGATACGCTTGCAGGTGGTGCTCGAACACCTCCCTCGAGGCGCTGGTCAGCCCGAAGACACTCCAGAGGAGAGGCCCCGAGCCCGTCATGAGAGGAGCATCGAGTGCGCCTCCCTATGCGAGGGTGAAGGGCGCCACGTCAGCAGGCGCAGGTCCTGAGGCCAGGCCGTCGGGAGCCCCTGCGTCATGAGGTCCGTCGACGGGTAGGTTCTTCCTCTTCTTGGGGGTGGTCCACAGGGCGAGGCCGGCTCCATCCTCATCGGAGCATTCGACCACCGCGGTCTGGAAGGCACGATCCAGGGAACGCACCGCTTCCTTCTCGTCGGAGGCGATCGTGATGACTCCGCCGCTCCCGGGCATCTTGAGGACGTTGTAGCCGTGATGGGCCGCTGCCATGAACTTGGCGAGGGCAGGATACCCGAGGATGGCGTTGTACGAGAGGTGGATGCTGGCGACGTCGAAGTCGATGAGATCAGTGTGGTAGGTGTTGCGGTCGCCAAAGGTGATAGGGAGGCGGACCTGCCCCATAGGGAGTGTGGAGCCATCTGTGACTCCGTAGAATGGCTTGGTCGGGTGGAGCTGGTCATAGGGAATCTGGAACGTCTCGAAGGTCTGGACGGAGAGGATGTTGAGCCCTGCTCCGCCGTCGATGAGGGTCTTGGTCACGAGGACGTTGCTGATGGTCGGGGTGCAGGGCATCGGGAGGGCGCCTGGGGCTGCAGCGCACTTGAGCTGGTCCTTGGGGTCAAAGGCGATGACTTGCTTGGTCCACCTGAGGTTGCGCGCGGCGTCAGGCCTAGGAAGCACCGCGTTCACCTCACGGGCAAACTGCTTGAAGATGCGGTGGGAAGCCGGGGCATGGGCTCCTCACAAGATGCATGCAACTGCACGCGGCTCCTGGAAGCCCCCTTCCCCGTCTCCCTGGCGGTCGTCGTCGTTCCTCCTTGGCGGTGGCAGCGGAGGCATGCCTCCATTGCCCTGAGGGCGACCCTCACGAGGCTGGTCGCGCCATGGGGCATCACGAGGCTGCTCCTGCCAGCGGTCTTCACGAGGCTGCTCACGCCACCCTTGGCGTGAGTTCCTGCCATCCCAACGTCCTCCTCCTCGGCCTCCTCCACGGCCGTAGCCGCGGTTGTCGCGCTCAGGGCGCTGCCCAACGCGCCCGCCGCGCATCGCCCCGAGCTCCTGGCAATCGTTGGTGTTGTGGCTGTGGACGTTGTGGAAGACGCAGTATGGTCGGTTGTCTCTAGGGAGGTTATCGTAGCCGCAGCCACGCTTCACTTCTGGCTCCGCAGCCAGCACAGCGGGTCCCTTGTGCTTTGATTCCTTGGCCTTGGTCTTCTTGTCATCCGCCTCCGCCTCAGGCAGCTCCTGGAGGGAGAGGCGGCCTTCCTCCGCTCTGGCGCACTTTGCCGCGAGCTTGAACATCTCGAGGGCTGTGCACAGGTCTTCGTGGACGGCGAGCTCCTCCCTCATCCTGAAGTCACGGACGCCGTCGGAGAACGCGGAGATGATGGCCTCGTCCGAGACCCTGGGGATCCGGAGGTGCATGGTGTTGAAGCGTTGGATGTACTTTTGCAGGGTTTCCCTCGGCTGCTGCCTCACGCGGCGCAGATCAGCAGCTACCGGGGCTCTGTTGCGGGTGCCCTAGAAGTTGGCAACGAAACGCTCGTGAAGCTCTTCCCAGGAGGAGATGGATCCCACGGGGAGGTTCAAGAGCCAGGAGCGTTCGCCGTCCTTCAGAGCCATGGGGAACATGTTCGCCATGAACTGCTCGGTGCCGTTGGACGCCTCGGTGCTTAGCTCGTAGAGTTGGAGGAACTCCGTGGGGTCGGTGGTGCCGTCGTAGCGTGGAGGCAGGTCCGGCTTGAACTTGTCGGGCCAGAAGAGGCGCCGTAGCTCAGGAGCTAGGGCGCGACACCCGGCCACGCTCATGATCGCAGGCGCCTCCTGTGCCTGTGGTGCTGGTTCTTGAGGTGCTGGCGCCACCACCTCCTGTGGCGCGCGGTCTGGGCGCTACGGGCCAGGGTGCCCGCGAGCCCCTGCATGAGGGTGCGGAATCACCTGACAGCTCTCCTCGTCGCGCGCGTGGGCTCTGCGGGGTTGCTCATGTCGAGGGGCCTCGCGCCGGGCCTCCTGGCCGGCGTGGTGGAGTGGAGGCGGGGCCGGGACCCCATGGCCTTTGTTCCTCGCCGGGGGCGATGGAGGACGTGAGGAGTGCATTGGTGCAGGTGCTTCTCCGGCGGAATTGACGAGCTCGGTGATGCGGTGGAGCCACTCGTCATAGAGGTCATCTGCTGGGTGGTAGAGCACGAGCTCCCGCGCCATCAGCAGCGCAGGCTACTGGTAGACCGGCTGTAACGCCCCAAATTTTTGAGTTGGTTTTTCTTGCAAACTTTTGGCCTTTTTGAAAGGGGAATTGTTTGATCCTTTCTTTTGCCTTTCTAAAATTCCTTTTTTCCAAAGTTTGTGTGTCTTCTCAAGCTTGGTTTTTGGCCTTGAAGTTCTCCTCTTGTGTTTGGCTCAAGCACAAGTTGAGATTCAAAAGGAGTTGTTTGAGTTCACCACTTCTTGTTTTAAAATTCCCAAGTTTAACCTTGACTTATCTCCCCTCCAACCTTCATCTTGCCATGATCCCAACAGGAACAATCTTCTCCAAGACCCTCTTCACACCATGGGACAGGCATTTCATCAATTCCAGTAAGTTGTGAGCTTATTGGGATTTTTCTTCTATTTATTTCATTCCAAAAACAATTCTGTCTTTTATAGTGGACCTTGGTGATTTACAAAGGAACCACAATTTTCATCTACCTATTTGGCTCCAAACTAACTCTCCTAAATGGTCTTTAGTACCCACAACCTAGAACCATCTTGTTTCACTGGTCCATAGTTCAAAATTTTCAAATTTCACCTACTGCAAGTTTGGACCAGATTTGCAAAATTTGGTGAAATTCATATATATCTTCATCCAAAAATTCTGTGAAAATTCATGCAACCTCTAGATACATCAAGAGGCCACTCCACCAAAAATCAGCCCCTGGAACATTGCACACATACCAGAATCATTTCATCAAACACCTAGCCTACATTGAACTGTTATCTGTTAACTGAAACTGTCAACAGTTCAACACTTCGTCAGTTTCGAAAGTCGTCGGGCGCGGCGACAAAACCTCGTCTGTATCTCCCTTGGCTCGACGCTGCACTGCAGCTTCTTCTTATCCATGCGCCGCACGGTCGCTTGGCCGTTTCTGGGCGTCGGTGGCGCCCTGGCCCGACCGCGCCGGCGGCTGCCACGGCCACAGCGCTGCCCGTGGAGGCTGACAGAAGCAACGCCGCAGCTCCACACCGTTTCGCACCGCCCAGATCATCCCAGTGCTCCGCGTGTCCCTCCCCACAGCCAACGCACGCCTGGCATACCGTTGCCGTGGCCTGACACGCGCATAGCGCCGTTTCTGCCGCCGACAAGCCGCACGGCTGTTCCGTCAAGGACAGGCCGTAGCACCACCTCTACTGCTAAGTTAAGCACGAGAATGGAGCTTCTACAGATCATAGATGATGCTCAAGCCCCTAGCCCCGCCGTCCGACCACTGCAGCGCCGTAATTGGCTCGCCGGACTTATCCGTTCACGACAGCCACCTCGAGCCGCCTATAAAAGGCACCCCCGAGCTCGTGCTCGAGAACACCCGCCTCCACTACTTCCCTAGACCGCGCCCAACCTCTGGAAGAGCCCCGAAAGGCTTTTCTTCCCCGGCTCCGGCCAGCTACCTCCGCCTCAGGCTCCAGCTCCGTTCACTCCGGTGAGGGCTCCTCCTCCACCGTGAACTTGAACGTAGTACCCTGGCATCCACCTAGTCCTAACCCCCAACCCAATTTCTCTCCAGAAACCTTCTCCGACGAGGTCCACGAACACCCGAGCCGCTGTCCGCCGGAGATAAGCTCGCCGTCGACGTGGGGCTCGCTGGCACCCAACTCCACCACCGTTCGACACGGAAGACCACCGTGAAGCCATAGGTACCACTCCCCTCCCCTATCTCGCCATGGATCGACGCCGGCGATCACCGCAGCACTGGCGCCGGCGCGACTCTGTTTCTCTTTTTCAAACCTGACAGGTGGGGTCCCTCTGTCAGTCTCTCACATCTCTCCCTCGAACCGTTTTCTATTGGCGTATTTCAGCAAAGTATGTTTTCCCTCTGCGGGTGACGTACTACGTACCGGTTCGTTTCGTTATTTTCTGTTCTAGCCCCTGGATCTTTTCTGTTTCATTACAGATGGGTCCCTAGACAGAAACCTTAATATATTTTAAACTAAAAGTGATTTTGAGTTGATTCTTTTTCTGTCCACTTTGGTTTTCTGTCTAGCTTTTTGTCATATTTATGTGGAAATATTTTGAGCAACTTTATTTGCACGCGCGGTATTTATGTTAGTATATATTTTTGACTGAATACATAGATACCGGAGGCCGTGACGGAGACGCGAATCACGCCGAGTTAGGCTCCGACTTTTCAGAACCACGCAAGCATGTTTGAACTCTTGATATGATGAGTGTGTTGCATGTTTGCTCGAGTAGCTCGTTCATAAGCATGATCATATGGGCATATGTGTATGGCATATTTCATGCAAGTAAGCTTCGGGTGAGTCCCGAAGGAGAATGTTGAACCACCTCGATCATATGGTGATATGATGGGGAGGAATGCTGGTATTGTTGGAGCATGCTAGTAGTTGGTCAGCTCAGTATCAACAGAGATCATGTCCCGATTCCGTTCGTCTCCTTTTCAGTACTATCATAGGCCGTCCATTGGGATTACGATCTAGTCGGTTGTAAACCACTTTCCGAGTACACACCAAGTAGAGGGGCCGGGATGAGGGTTCCATGGCCCTGGATTAAAGCCCGTCATCCGGTCAGGGGGCATGGGTGTTTCCGGTTGGGACCGAGAGGGGGGCACCCCTTAGAGCGCGCATATATAAATTTGATCCCATGCTATTCGAGGTTGTAGCCTCCCCGCCTTAAAGTTTACGTGAATGTCGTCGCGGGTGATTCCGAACGACAGGATGTTAAATGGGTGTGTACTGGTTAGTTGGGTTGCTACTAAAACACCGTAGACGGGACTAGCCCACGTGGCTAGTAGAACCCGTTGGCTATGAGTTACTAGTACAAGCTCTGCAGAGTTAAATTCCTTCAGTAGCCATGTTTATGGCCTAGGATCAATATTCGTGTCAACCCGGTGACCGTCTCTAGTATATTCTTGTGAGTAACCAAAATAGTGTTGTCATCAAGTTCATTTGGTAAATGAACTCACCACTATCTCTGTATTGATTTTACTTTCCGAAGTATTTCATCATTATATAGTGCTATTTATAAGCCCTTTATGTGATGTCGCTCAGACGTCCGATTGTGGCATTCTGGTTATTTATTTTGTTATAAGCCCTTTATGTGATGTCGCTTAGACGTCCGATTGTGGCATTCTTTTCTTTTATAAGCCCTTTATGTGATGTCGCTCAGACGTCCGACTGTGGCATTCTGGTTATTTATTTTGTTATAAGCCCTTTATGTCATGTCGCTTAGACGTCCGACTGTGGCATTCTCATTATTTATTTATGTTATAAGCCCTTTATGTGATGTCGCTCAGACGTCCGACTGTGGCATTCTCGTTATTTTTGCTATAAGCCTTTTATGTGGTGTCGCTCAGACGCCCGACTGTGGCCTGTTATCATTTATTATTTTTCTACGAGGCGTCACTCAGACCCTCATTTGATCTCGTTATTTTTCATCTTCTGGATTTCGGGAGGATTACCGCCCGACTTCCATTCTTTACTTTCAGTGCATTCATATTCTGTTCCGGTCGCATTTTGCTGGAATACTCATGTGCATTCATGTTGGCATTTGTTATATCTTAAGTCCGAACTGTCTTGCGAGTACATTCAAAGTACTCACCTGGCTTGTTGATTTGGCCAGATGTGGATGAAGGCGATCTCATGGATGAAGAGTTCGATAGCGAGTCCGACGCTTAGAGGAGTCCTAGCCAGTCCCTTGCGATCCTGGGGTTGATCACTGTTTTATAACCGCTTCCGCCTACCACCAAATAAATTCATCGGGTCTCACTCCGACACTCGATGAACTGTAGAATATTGGAGTCACACCACCCACTTCACTGTGACATATTACACCGCCTTTTATTACGAGTCAGTAGTATGCCACCCTGCCTTGTGCCATATCCGCCTCTATGTAATATATTGGCGCGCTTGTAATAAAATTGGTTGAGCCACCCTAGCTCAACCTTGTATAATATTCAGTGTACTAGAATTCTGTATCAAGGAATTGTCTGCCAGCAGGAATATGATTCCTCGCTGGTTTAATAAAGAGATCGGTCTTTCGGTAATTATTTTACTGAAGGACTGGTCGCGACTACCTTGGTATCAGAGCCAGGCTGACTGTAGGAAGCCAGTAGGTGCGCTCGCTAATCGGTTATTAGCGAAAAATCTGCTTTTCAGCATTTTTACATCTGTAGCAATTTTCTGTTGGTCAGCATAAATTTATGGCCTGACTATTCGGAATTTTTGTCTACTTTTGTAGATGGCCAGCAACGACTATGATGCACAGGTGTTCGCCAACATTCCTGAGGGGTTTGTCAAGCTCCTCATCGCCATCACCAAAGTCGCAATCGGGCCATCCACACGTCCCGAATTTACACTCTACTGTCACAAGCTCAACGACAGCGTGTCTATGCATCAGGCTGTGGTACACTTCAAAGGTGGCCGTTCTGAAGCGCGCCGCCTTCGATTTGTGGGCAGAGCCATGCCTACGGAGAGGCATGCTATGCAGATGGCTGCCCGCAAGGTGATAGCTCGTCTCCGGGACATTCTGCCTTCGATGAAGACTCGTCGCTTTCGTTACCTCCCATGCCACGTGCCCTATACCTGCCACTATGCATTTGCATGCGCAAATGGGGAGCGTGACGAAGCCATTGAATCAATGGTTGAATACCTCAAGGCTCTTGAGGCAGCCTTTGATAACCTGGTGGACGACCTGGTGGCCGCCCGTATGGAGATGGTCCAGAGTGGCTCCGCCAACAGGAGGGAGCTGCTCCATACCGCACCACCGATGACTTTTGTCTCGTCCGCCGCATCCTATGCACCTTCCATTGTAGCCACCGCTCGCCGTCTGCCTACCACTGAGGAGTTTGACCAAGTCATTGCTCCTACTTCAGTCAGAGCTGCACCGCCTGCTGCACCTGCTTCGACACCTCGTACTCATACTCCGCGCCTGGAGCCCATCAGTGAGGAGGAAGTTGAGTCTCCAGCACCACTGGGCCTTGCCCTCGGCAGGCCGAGGGAAATCTTCAACATCTCTGACTAGCGCGTCATTTTGCGACGCGCCGCGCTCGCTTGTAATATTTGTGTGTTATGTAAAATAGGTTGACGGGAGTAGTCTGTTTGCGCATCATGTAGGACTTTGGAGGAGTGCACTAGTTTCAAATAACATGTCAGGATATGTACGCACACCCTGAGTGACGTATGTATAATTAGGATCTGCGTGTAAAATATGTACTAGGAGCCCTCTCCGTGCGCAATCGACCAGTTTATTTCAAAAATCTTTTTCGAGCTTGTATTTGACCGCTTTTGCAAAATCTTGGTTTATTTCACTACTAGAAAAAAGCTCATTAGTGGCGCACCACTTTTGGGTATTAGTGGCGCACCTCTGGTGCGCCACTATTACCACGCCACTAGTAATGTGTATTAGTGGCGCACCAGAGGTGCGCCATTACTAATCCAGATATCAGTGGCGCACCACCTGGTGCGCCACTACTAAGTATAAGGGTGCGCCACTGATATTTTTTCAGAATTTTTTTTTTCAAATTTTTTTTTCAAATTTTATTTCAGAATTGCTACAGGTGCGCCACTGATATTGCTACGCCACTAGTAACAATATTTTTTTTCAAATTTTTTTCCAGAATTTTTTTTTTCAATTTTTTTTTCAATTTTTGCGGGAATTTTTTATTCCTTAATCTCGGGTCAATATGGCTTAATCTCGGGTCAAATCGCACTCCGTGGTCAAACTTCCCAGAAGGTCACCCATCCTACACTACTCCAGCCCAAGCACGCTTAACTTTTGAGTTCTATCCAACCCCACCACCAGCTCACTTAACAGGCACTTGTTGATATATCTATCATATCAATCCTATTAAACCTTGTTGATGTCTGGGAGTTTGTTCATGTTCATGAGTGTGATGAAATTTTGAAAAAATATTTCAAACTTCCCGGTCATTTTACATATCATATTTTGAAAAAAATTTAAAAAAACCATTTTTTTCAAAAAAACTATTTTTTTTCAAAAAAACATTTTTTCAAAAAAACATTTTTTCAAAAAAAACCATTTTTTTCCCAAAAAAACATTTTTTCAAAAAAAAATATTTATTCCAAAAAAAATAGTTTTTCAAAAAAAAACTATATTAGTGCGCCACTACTATTTTTGAATTTTTTTGAATCTAGATCTTAAAAGCCCCGTATCTTTTATTCGGTTAGGTTTTTGGGGATTCTAAGAATCTTCAACGGGGTTCCCCCAGTTGAATTCGGATGTAACTTTTCGAGTAGATGCTTTTTCATATAAAAAACTTTCTCATCGGAGTTCGTATGCAAAAGTTATGCCCATTTTACAAATTCTCGAGAGATTTTGCAAAAAAAGTCGAAATTCATGTTTGTAAATTTTGCTAACAACTAGACCACAAATCACATTGGAATCTTATTTTTTTTTATTTTTTTGACATTTCTATCATTTTCTTTTATTATTTTTTTTAAACTGAAAAGGCGGTCCACGGGGGGGGGGTGCATTTGGTGAAAATGCGTTAAATCTATATAGTAGTGGCGCACCCCTTCACTGGTGCGCCACTAGTAGCCAGGAATACTAGTGGCGCACCAGTGAAGGGGTGCGCCACTTCTATGGTTTTTTTTTGGACCACCATGCCCAGCCTTACCAGTGGCGCACCAGGGCAAGGTGCGCCACTACTATCAAAAATAGTAGTGGCGCACCTTGGCCTGGTGCGCCACTGGTAAACCTGGGCATGGCTGGTTACTGTTCAAAAACATAGTAGTGGCGCACCCCACACCTGGTGCGCCACTAGTAATGTCACTATTAGTGGAGCACCTGTTTGTGGTGCGCCACTGCTATATAGTAGTGGCGCACCACATCTCTGGTGCGCCACTAACAGTGATATTACCTATAGCCTTTTTTCTAGTAGTGTTTTGCTGCTCGGTTCTTCTCAGGTTTTCTGCTTTGTTACCCCAGAGTAAGAAATGACTCGTCCCTGGACACGTTCCATGCCAAGTCCGCCGGAGGAAAATTATGGCACGCAGACAAACAACAATTTCTCACAGGGGCAGTCAAGTCAGCAGGGCAGTGAGACAGCATTTTCCCAAGTATGCCGCCTTTACGAGCAAAGTCAGCAACAGCACCAAGAAATGATGAACCATGTCATTAACATGGGAAATCACCGCGAACCATACCAGCAGCACTCAAAATTGTCTGAATTTCAGAAGACGCGTCCAACAACATTTTCACACACAGACAAGCCTCTTGAGGCCGATGACTGGCTTCGAGATATTGAAAGGAAATTAATTGTGGCACAATGCTCAGACCGCGAAAAAGTGTTGTACGCACCGCATTATCTCACGGGAGCAGCCGCGTCATGGTGGGAAAATTTTCTGCTTATGCATCCCGACATAAATAATATCACCTGGGAAGATTTCAAGGAAGGTTTTCGTGGGGCACACATCCCTAAGAGTATCATGAAAATCAAGAAAAGAGAATTTGATGATCTCAAGCAAAGAGGGATGACAGTACAGGAATACAACAGTCCGTTTGCGCAGTTATCACGTTACGCCAACGAAGAGCGAATGACAGAAAATAAAAAGATGGAGAAATTCCTAGACGGACTGGCACCAGCACTAAAATGCCAGTTAGTCGTACATACTTTTCCAGATTTCAAGACACTGGTAGACAAAGCTATTACACTGGAAAATGAACGTCGCAGTCTGGAGGATATTCGCAAGAGAAAAAGGGATCAGACCAACCACCCCCGCAACAAGAAGAATAAAATGAATTTCCAGAGGAACGTTGTGAACAGACCCACGACCAACGATGCACGTCCAAATAAGAATTTTCATGCAAGAGACAAGGATTTCACCTATCGCCCGGGTGTTACCTGCTATGCATGTGGAGAAGAAGGACACTATGCTAAACAGTGCCCTAAGCCAAGAAACTCAGCGCCAAAGCCGAACAGCAACGGGAACAATTATGCGCCCAAGCGTAACAATTTCAACCCCAATAACAATCACAGGAAAGGCCACCTGAACCATGTGACCAAGGAGAAGGCACAGGATGCACCGGATATCGTACTCGGTACGTTCCCTGTCAACACAATACCTGCCACGGTTTTGTTTGATTTTGGAGCTTCTCATTCGTTCATTTCGAAGAGTTTTGCTTTGCAAAATGGTTTTTCAATGCTTCCCTTGGGAAAATCAATGACCATCAAGTCCCCCGGAAGTAAGCAGATCACTCAGAATTACTGCCAAGGTTTGACCATTGAGATTGAGGGATTAAAATTCCACGCGAACCTCATCGTGTTGGAAAACAAAGGACTGGATGTTATCCTGGGTATGGACTGGCTAACCACCAATAAAGGATTTATCGACTGCTTCAACAGAACAGTGATTCTTACTCATCATCATGGAAAAACAATAAGAGTCGCAGCTCAAGAGAGACCAGTATCTCGGCAACCAAAATTAAACAAAGTTGATGCATCTGAGTTAAGCAAGGTTCCAGTTGTATGTGAATTTCCGGACGTATTTCCCGAGGAATTACCAGGCATGCCGCTAGACAGAGAAATAGAGTTCATTATTGAGATAGCACCAGGAACCACACCCATATATAAGAAACCATACAGAATGGCACCATCCGAGTTGGTTGAATTAAAGAAACAGATAAAGGAACTGCTGGACAAGGGATTTATACGGGCCAGCTCCTCACCTTGGGGCTCGCCGGTATTATTTGCCAAAAAGAAGGATGGGACCATGAGGCTGTGTATAGACTACCGAGCGCTCAACATGGTCACAATCAAAAATAAATATCCGATGCCCCGGATAAATGATTTATTTGACCAGCTCGCACAAGCCAAGGTTTTCTCAAAAGTTGACTTAAGGTCAGGTTATCATCAACTAAAAGTACGCACAGAAGATATCCCAAAAACAATATTCACCTCAAGATACGGACTTTATGAATTTACAGTAATGCCGTTCGGACTAACCAACAACCCCGCATATTTCGTCCACCTCATGAACAAAGTATTTATGAAATTCATGGACAAATTTGTGGTGGTATTTATTGATGATATTTTGGTATATTCCAAGACACCGGAAGAACATGCTGAACACCTCCGCATTGTACTGGGAGAATTAAGGAAACACCAACTTTACGCTAAATTCAGCAAATGTGAATTTTGGTTGAGACAAGTGGGTTTCCTAGGACACGTATTAACACAAGAAGGAATTGCTGTGGACCCAGATAAAGTAAAGGCTATACTTGGCTGGAAGTCACCAGCCAGTGTAACGGATATACGCAGTTTCCTCGGTATGGCCGGATATTACACAAGGTTTATTGAAGGATTTTCCATCATAGCCAAACCAATGACCCAGCTACTCAAGAAGGATAAGAAATTCGAGTGGACCGAAGCATGTGAGAAAAGCTTCCAAGAGCTCAAAAAGAGGTTAACGACAGCCCCAGTATTAATTGTGCCAGACATACACAAGAGCTTTGAAGTATATTGCGACGCATCCCGGAAAGGCCTCGGATGCGTACTGATGCAAGAAGGCAAAGTAGTCGCCTACGCATCCCGGCAACTGCGAAAACATGAAGAAAATTATCCTACTCACGATTTGGAGTTGGCAGCAGTCATTCATGCACTCAAGGAATGGAGGCACTTCTTACTTGGAAATTGCTGTGAAATATATACGGACCATAAGAGCCTTAGCTATATTTTCACACAGCCAGATCTAAATTTACGACAACGACGCTGGTTGGAACTGGTAAAAGATTACGATGTTGGTATCCACTATCACCCGGGAAAGCAAACGTAGTAGCCGATGCTCTCAGTCGTTACCCCAGCCCGAACAGCGGCAGCATACAGAACCTGAGACCAGAATTTCAGCGAGAATTCGCCAGACTCAACCTAATGATGGTCACGGAGGGCGAAGTGTCCAAGCTAGAAATACAGCCTACACTGATAGAGCAAATAAAGAAGACTCAACTCGGACACCCCAGCATCGAAGGAATAAAAAGAAAAGTAAGTCAAGGCAAGGCTTCAGAATTCACCATAGACCGTGAAGGAATACTATGGTTCGGAGACAGACTTTGCGTACCCAACAGCAACGACCTCAAACCGCAAATTCTAGCGGAAAGTCATACCGCTCCATACTCCATCCACCCTGGAGGTACGAAAATGTACAAAGATATCCAAGAAAGATTTTGGTGGCACGGCATGAAGAATGATATAGCCACATTTATTGCATGTTGCGATTCATGTCAACGCATTAAAGTCGAGCACCAAAAACCTGCAGGGCTATTACAGCCAAACAAGATACCAGAATGGAAATGGGATGATATCGGAATGGATTTTATTGTTGGACTACCACGATCACAACACGGTAACGATGCCATATGGGTCATCACAGATAGACTGACCAAGGTTGCACATTTCATACCCGTCAAGACAACACACACCACTCAAAAGATCGCCAAGCTTTACCTCGCCCGGATAGTATGCCTACATGGTGTGCCCAAGACTATAATATCCGACAGGGGCACTCAGTTCGTCTCAAAATTTTGGGACCAGTTGCAGCAAGCCCTCGGAACACAACTAACGTTCAGCACGGCTTACCAGCCCCAGACTGGAGGACAAACGGAACGAGTAAATCAAATACTCGAAGACATGCTAAGGGCATGTGTTCTCACCTATGGGGCCAGCTGGAAGGAAATTTTACCGTATGCAGAGTTTGCATATAACAATAGTTACCAAGCTAGCCTGCAGATGGCACCTTTCGAAGCCTTGTACGGACGAAGATGCCGCACTCCATTGAATTGGTCGGAAACAGGGGACAGCCGCATATTTGGCCCGGGGGTGTTAAAGGAAGCCGAGGAGAGAGTAAAAATGATACAGGATCGACTCAAGACCGCCCAAAGCCGACAAAAGACCTATTACGATCAAAGGCATCGGGAAATAAGTTTTGAACCCGGTGACGACGTATACCTGCGTGTGTCACCGATGAGAGGACTACAACGATTCAAAGTCAAAGGGAAACTAGCACCACGATTCATCGGACCCTTCCGTATAGTTGCACGAAGAGGCACAGTAGCTTACCAACTCGACCTTCCCAAGGAACTGTCCGACGTCCATGACGTGTTCCACATCTCGCAACTACGGAAGTGTGTAAGCAACCCGGAGAAACATGTGTCACATGAAAATCTTGACGTGCAACCAGATCTTACATACCGAGAACACCCAGTGAAGATTTTGGAGGAGTCTGAAAGGATGACCCGTCAGAAAACTATTAAATTTCTCAAAGTTCAATGGAGTAATCACACAGAGGATGAGGCAACATGGGAAAGGGAAGATTTCCTTCGGACAGAACATCCACACCTATTTGAGGATCAGCTGAAATCTCGGGGATGAGATTTTTCCTAAGGGGGTAGGTGTTGTAACACCCCAAATTTTTGAGTTGGTTTTTCTTGTAAACTTTTGGCCTTTTTGAAAGGGGAATTGTTTGATCCTTTCTTTTGCCCTTCTAAAATTCCTTTTTGCCAAAGTTTGTGTGTCTTCTCAAGCTTGGTTTTTGGCCTTGAAGTTCTCCTCTTGTGTTTGGCTCAAGCACAAGTTGAGATTCAAAAGGAGTTGTTTGAGTTCACCACTTCTTGTTTTAAAATTCCCAAGTTTAACCTTGACTTATCTCCCCTCCAACCTTCATCTTGCCATGATCCCAACAGGAACAATCTTCTCCAAGACCCTCTTCACACCATGGGACAAGCATTTCATCAATTCCAGCAAGTTGTGAGCTTATTGGGAATTTTCTTCTATTTATTTCATTCCAAAAACAATTCTGTCTTTTATAGTGGACCTTGGTGATTTACAAAGGAACCACAATTTTCATCTACCTATTTGGCTCGAAACCAACTCTCCTAAATGGTCTTTAGTACCCACAACATAGAACCATCTTGTTTCACTGGTCCATAGTTCAAAATTTTCAAATTTCACCTACTGCAAGTTTGGACCAGATTTGCAAAATTTGGTGAAATTCAAATTTATCTTCATCCAAAAATTCTGTGAAAATTCATGCAACCTCTAGATACATCAAGAGGCCACTCCACCAAAAATCAGCCCCTGGAACATTGCACACATACCAGAATCATTTCATCAAACACCTAGCCTACATTGAACTGTTATCTGTTAACTGAAACTGACGACAGTTCAACACTTCGTCAGTTTCGTCAGTTTCGACAGTCGTCGGGCGCGGCGACAAAACCTCGTATGTATCTCCCTTGGCTCGACGCTGCACTGCAGCTTCTTCTTATCCATGCGCCGCACGGTCGCTTGGCCGTTTCTGGGCGTCGGTGGCGCCCTGGCCCGACCGCGCCGGCGGCTGCCACGGCCACAGCACCACCCGTGGCAGCTGACAGAAGCAACGCCGCAGCTCCACGCCGTTTCGCGCCGCCCAGATCATCCCAGTGCTCCGCGTGTCCCTCCCCATAGCCAACGCACGCCTGGCATACCGTCGCCGTGGCCTGACACGCGCAGAGTGCCGTTTCTGTCGCCGACAAGCCACACGGCCGTTCCGTCGAGGACAGGCCGTAGCACCACCTCTACTGCTAAGTTAAGCACGGGAATGGAGCTTCTACACATCATAGATGATGCTCAAGCCCCTAGCCCCGCCGTCCGACCACTGCAGCGCCGTAATTGGCTCGCCAGACTTATCCGTTCGCGGCAGCCACCTCGAGCCGCCTATAAAAGGCACCCCCGAGCTCGTGCTCGAGCACACACGCCTCCACTACTTCCCTAGACTGCGCCCAACCTCCGGAAGAGCCCCGAAAGGCTTTTCTTCCCCGGCTCTGGCCAGGTACCTCCGCCTCGGGCTCCAGCTCCGTTCACTCCGGTGAGGGCTCCTCCGCCACCGTGAACTTGAACGTAGTACCCTAGCATCCACCTAGTCCTAACCCCAGCCCAATTTCTCTCCAGAAACCTTCTCCAACGAGGTCCACGAACACCCGAGCCGCTGTCCGCCGGAGATAAGCTCGCCATCGACGTGGGGCTCGCCGGCACCCAACTCCACCACCGTTCGACGCGGAAGACCACCGTGAAGCCATAGGTACCACTCCCCTCCCCTATTCACCGTGGATCGACGCCGACGATAGATACGTTTTGGACAGAAATAGCTTGATGTCTACACACGCTTCTACTCTTGTGGACTATGTTGGGCCTCCAAGCGCAGACGTTTGTAGGACAGCAGCAATTTCCCTCAAGTGGATGACCTAAGGTTTATCGAACTGAGGGAAGTAGAGGTTGAAGATGGTCTCTCAAGCAACCCTGCAACTAAGATACAAGAAGTCTCTTGTGTCCCCAACACACCTAATACACTTGTTAGATGTATAGGTGCACTAGTTCGGCGAAGAGATGTTAAATGGCAAGTGATATGGATGACAAAACGAAGTAATGTAAATCTGTAATAAAAAGTGCAGCAAGCAAACAAGTGGGAAACGTGAGCACAAATGGTATTGCAATGGTGGAAACAAGGCCTAGGGATCATACTTTCACTAGAGACAACTCCCAACAATATTAACATAATCGAATCACATGATATTTCCCATAAAACATGCAATGGAGACGCACCTGGAGGTCATTCCTTCGTGGTCAAGAGAGGACGAGAATTATGTAGAGCTACAAAAGCACACCTCAAAGTTCGTAGTTCTCAATCTAAGGATTTCCCAATGTCACCGCGGCCATCCAAAGAGAGTTCCACAATCACCACAACATATCTAAAGGATAGTCAAAGGCAAGCACCAAGAGACTCTCAATCTTCAATCAACACACAAGAGAGGAAATCACTCATGAAAATATTTTTCTAATCCATGTCCAACAGACCGCTGTCACCTTGGTCTCGGAGATTATACTAGATAAAGACAAGTGAGTACATCAATCCAATACATAGAGGAAGGGGAAATATCATGGGATCACCCTAGATTAACATAGCCTATGATCACAACGAAGATCACATCATGGGAGAGAGAGATAACCACATAGCTACACGTACGAGCCCTCGGCCCCGGAGGAAACTACTCACACATGGACATGGTGAGGAGGATCTTGATGGTGGTGTTGATGGAGAGGTGCAGCCCCGCGAGGAGGCGGCGGCCGGCGGCGGCCACGGAGGCGGCGGCGGCGGCCCTTGGGGGCGCGGCGGCGGCGGCGGCCCTAGGGGGCGGCGGCGGCCCTAGGGGGGCAGCGGCTCCTTGGCCCCCCTTATTCCTTGTGGATGGTGCTGCAATGGTGCTGGTCCTCCCCTCCAAGACGGCGGCTCGGGAGGAGGAAAATTCGTGGCCCTTGGTGACCTATGTTTCCTCTCTTTATATAGACTCTCGGATTCCCGTCATCAGATTTTGGGCCTCAGTAAAACGGGCTTTACTCAGCCATCCGAACTCCTATTTGGACGAATTTTATATGCAGAAGCATCGCCTCGAAATTCCCCACAACTTTCGCAACTAGACTTTTTCCGTTTGACGTCTTCTTCGGGCCGGAAGGTGACCATCTTTAAAAAAACGTTCTCAGACAGATTTCAGGAAAGTCAGAGTCCTACTCCAATACGACTCCTTTTGCGTTTTTGTCAATTTCCAAGTAATTCCTACATAATAAAGTGTAAAACAAGAACATTGTGCACTTTTGCAACCATTAGTAGGTTAGTCCAAATATGATCAAAAGTGTATGGAAGTGCATAAATATCATAGCAATATCACACAAAAAAGGCATGGAGCAAGCAGAAATTATAGATACGTTTTGGACGTATCAACATCCCCAAGCTTAATTCCTGCTCGTCCTCGAGTAGGTAAATGATAACAAGCATAATTTCTGTGGTGACATGCTAGTAACCATATAAGAACTTTTCACAGTCACATGACAAATGCTTACTGAGATAATGAATCTGTAGTAATTAAGTTTCCTCATGAGAATATCACAAAGAACTGGAAGTTTTTCAATATGATACTGAAACACTCAATAGATTTGTAGTGAGCATGGTGTGCAAACATGACAAAGTGATACCTCGCTTGCCCCCTTTAGTGAAGCAAAACATAAATGCAGGGGCACCTCCAAGGTTTAAGTGACGACTAGATACAATGATTTCAGAATAAACGATATCATAATCATGCAAAAGACAATGGTACTTTGGGACAATGCACATTACACTCAGAATGACAATCATGCTCTCAATAGTTGGTGCTTTAAAGAAGGTGGAGACTCTCGAACCGTGGCTTTTGTTGGCAAGGTTGAAAACCCGTGGTCGGAAACAAAAACTAAACATGTACCAGAGCTCTTGGTTTTTAAAAACAGAGGTAATAATTATTATTTTTAGAATATGCATATTTCGTCAACGAATGCTAGCAGATAACTCAATTACTTCTTGAGCTGGACAAGTTTCGAGGAACGGCTCCCGAATGAGGACGATCACATCCTCTTAATCTCCTTTGTTTATCACTGCCAAAGTTTTCCGATTTCTCATGAACAAAGCGTGAAGGAGGGTTTGTTTGTTGTATTATTTTTTAATGAGCCGGGCGCACTCTATGCTAGTTCCTTCTCGTATTATGGGTTTGCACATTAGACATGCAATCCCGGGGTGAAGCTTGTCCAACTTAAAAAGATCATGAATTAACTACTACTTCCTCATGAGCTAAAACAGAGGCACAAAAGAGAAATGCTTTTTTTTGAATAATTTCGAGATGGTACATGAAAGTCTTCGTTAGGAATGACAGGTAAATATCATGTATAGGAAGGTATGGTAGACTCATATGGCATAACTGGTTTAAAGGATTTTGGATGCACAAGCAGTCAGTCCGCTTAGTAGAGGCGAAGGTTAGCAAAAGACTGGGAGCGACCAACTAAGAAAGCAATGACGGTCATAATCATGCAGAGCGACAAAGCAACATTGAATCAGGCATGGAAGTTATATTGCTACTCAGAAATTAAAGATCATCAAGGCTTGATAGACTTTCTTTACAGTCTTAAATATGCGTGAGCATACGCCAAGTCAATCAAAATAAATTCTTGGAGGAAGATATCACTAGACCATACCACATCATAGGCAAACAAATCATGTTGGTACTCCAATAACACATTGAGAACCCCCCAGCTATTTGAGACTAACCATAAGAAAACATGAACTACTAAGCACCATTATGCACATAGCATTTTTATCATAGACATATCAACCAATGCAACAGAAGCCAACTCTCTTAACAAGATAAGCATGATAAATAAAGAGAGTTCCAGCGTCCAACTAAACAAAAGCTCTTTAAAAAGATAAGCATGAAAGCTAAGAGCTAAGCATGACAGTAGCTATTGAAAGACAAAGAACACACACAGCAAGGATAGACATGAAAATTCTATGTTGTGTTCTAGGTTGAAGTGGAGCGTGTTTCTCTCCCACACAAAGAAAGCTGAGTTCCAACTCATTATGAACAACAAGCAAAGCTAAAGAAAACTTAAAAGGAAACTAAAAGCAAGACGCTCCAAGCATAGCACATAACACATGAAGTGATAAAAATATAGTGGAACGAAAGACGAACTGATAATGTTGATGGAGAAGGGGATGCACGGGGGCATCCCCAAGCTTAGACGCTTGAGTCTTCTTGAATATTTCTTGGGGGTGCATGGGGGCATCCCCAAGCTTGAGCGTTTGACACTCCTGAATGTTTTTATCATCATCCCTCGCACACTTGAAAACTCCCTTCATACATAACTCATCATAATCTGATTAGCGAGGTTAGTACTCTTAATAAAATAATTGTTCCTTGCTGGAAATAAGGATATTCTTGAAGGTCTACTGTTTCTCAAGATTGCCAAAAGGTTTTTGCAAAGAAAAAGCAAGCTCAAGGTTTGCAAAACGAAGGAAAGGCAAAACAGGACAGAATCTATGAAAAACATACCAGCAGGTAGTAAATGATTTTTTTGGGGCACTTCTGCAACTCAAATCAAAAAACTCAGAACAGACACCTGAAAGCCAATTGTATAGAGCACGCTGACGAAAATATTCAGACCAAAAAGATGATTTGGCGATTTTATACGAATTTTCCTGTCCAAGGACAGAATCTGTTTCCTGGACAGCACGTCACAACTTTTGAACTTTCTTGCAATCAGAGGCTACACTTGGCACAAAGCTGAAAAGTAAAGATACAATGATGATGCTACTGTAGTAACAACATCAAGACACAACAAAAGCAAAATAAAATTTTATTCATTGTGGTCTGCCTCCCAAAAGCGCTTTCTTTTATGCCTTTAAGCTAGGCATAAGACTTTAATGATGCTCTCGTAGGAATAAGAGCTGAAGAACAAAAGAGAGCATCAAGAAGCAAATACCAAACACATTTAAGCCTAACATGCTTCCTATGCATAGGAATATTGCAATAGAATAATTCATTGAAGCACAAAGCAACTAGCATAGGAAGGCAAAACAAGCATAACTTCAAAATATTCACCATAAAGAGAGGAAACTTCTTATTATTTAGATATTTAGAACCAAGTCTCCCTCTCTCATTATAAATTTCAGTGGCATCATGGATGAACTCAACAATGTAAGCATCACATAAAGCATTGTTACCATGATCCACATGCAAAAAGGTACTTTTACTCTCCACATAAGCATCTCTGGGGAGCCCATGGTTAGGACTTTTTAGCATTAACGTTTTCAGTCTCCCCCAAGCTTGAGCAATGCTTTCTCCGTCACGAGACCTAAAGTTATAGATATAGTTCCTGTCTCGATGAATTTCATGAAGAGGATAAAACTTAGTATAAAAGAGAGACATAAGCTCTTGCCAATCAAGCAAGTGCGAGTTATCGAGAAGCTTATACCAATCTGAAGCTTTATCTATAAGTGATACGGCGAACAATTTCCTCATGATAAACTCCCTTGATACACCTGCAAGCTTAAATAATGAACATAATTGTGACAGATATAGCAAGTGTTCACAGGGATGTCTGTCTCCTGCATAACGATTAGCCAAAATATAATCGATAATACCAGCCGGTATTTTATAGGGCACAATTTCAGTAGGGGGAGGAGCAACCACCACAGGTGTGGGGCGTCTTCCCACAAGCAACGATCCAATAGCAAGGTTGTCCATAAGCATAACTAGTGAAATAAAAACAAGAAACAAAAAGATTTAATTGCAAGATTTAAAGATATACCTTCAAGCACTCACTTCCCCGGCAACGGCGCCAGAAATAGCTTGATGTCTACACACGCTTCTACTCTTGTAGACTATGTTGGGCCTCCAAGCGCAGAGGTTTGTAGGACAGCAGCAATTTCCCTCAAGTGGATGACCTAAGGTTTATCGAACTGAGGGAAGTAGAGGTTGAATATGGTCTCTCTCAAGCAACCCTGCAACTAAGATACAAGAAGTCTCTTGTGTCCCCAACACACCTAATAAACTTGTTAGATGTATAGGTGCACTAGTTTGGCGAAGAGATGTTAAATGGCAAGTGATATGGATGACAAAACAAAGTAATATAAATCTGTAATAAAAAGTGCAGCAAGCAAACAAGTGGTAAACGTGAGCACAAATTGTATTGCAATGGTGGAAACAAGGCCTAGGGATCATACTTTCACTAGAGGCAACTCCCAACAACATTAACATAATCGAATCACATGATATTTCTCATAAAACATGCAATGGCAACGCACCCGGAGGTCATTCCTTCGTGGTCAAGAGAGGACGAGAATTATGTAGGGCTACAAAAGCACACCTCAAAGTTCGTAGTTCTCAATCTAAGGATTTCCCAATGTCACCGCGGCCATCCAAAGAGAGTTCCACAATCACCACAACATATCTAAAGGATAGTCAAAGACAAGCACCAAGAGACTCTCAATCTTCAATCAACACACAAGAGAGGAAATCACTCATGAAAATATTTTTCTAATCCATGTCCAATAAACCGCTGTCACCTTGGTCTCGGAGATTATACTAGATAAAGACAAGTGAGTACATCAATCCAATACATAGAGGAAGGGGAAATATCATGGGATCACACTAGATTAACATAGCCTATGATCACAACGAAGATCACATCATGGGAGAGAGAGATAACCACATAGCTACACGTATGAGCCCTCGGCCCCGGAGGGAACTACTCACACATGGACATGGTGAGAAGGATCTTGATGGTGGTGTTGATGGAGAGGTGCAGCCCCGCGAGGAGGCGGCGGCCGGCGGCGGCCACGGAGGCGGCGGCGGCGGCCCTTGGGGGCGCGGCGGCGGCGGCGGCCCTAGGGGGGCAGCGGCTCCTTGGCCCCCCTTCTTCCTTGTGGATGGTGCTGCAATGGTGCTGGTCCTCCCCTCCAAGACGGCGGCTCGGGAGGAGGAAAATTCGTGGCCCTTGGTGACCTAGGTTTCCTCTCATTATATAGACTCTCGGATTTCCGTCATCAGATTTTGGGCCTCAGTAAAACGAGCTTTACTTGGCCGTCCGGACTCCGATTTGGACGAATTTTATATCCAGAAGCATCGCCTCGAAATTCCCCACAACTTTCGCAACTAAACTTTTTCCGTTTGACGTCGTCTTCGGGCCGGAACGTGACCATCTTTAAAAAGCGTTCTCACACAGATTTCAGGAAAGTCAGAGTCCTACTCCAATACGACTCCTTTTGCGTTTTTGTCAATTTCCAAGTAATTCTGTCGGGGGAGACTGTCCGCCACGAACACCTATGGGACCGGAGCCCCTTGTCTGTGCGGTACGAGGGCGGAGGGAGCACAAAGAGCAGATCGGAGCGGACGCGCGGGCAGTTTTACCCAGGTTCGGGCCGCACGGATGCGTAAAACCCTACTCCTGCTTGGTTGTGTATTAAGTTGAGCGCTCGGGAGCTTGAAGAAGCAGCTACACCGTGCGTGAGAGTAATCTAGGTTTCGAACCCCCTCCACGTTGTGCATGGGCCTCCTTTTATAGTGCAAGGGGTTACCGACAGGTGTCAACGTAGGAGAAAGGGGTAAAAATGTAAAAGAGGCGGTAGTTGTAACAGTGCGGGAACAGTGGAGCTACAGTACAGAACAGTGGTCTATACCTACTTTAACAGTGGGGGACAAGGGCATTCAATGCCCGTCGCCGTCGACCCCAAAAGCTCCCGCCTTAGCGTCTCCGTCCGCCACGGCGACGGATTTATCACCGTGGTGTGCCACCGTGTACCCCAGGCTGCACAGCCATCCGCCACGCGTCCCTGGTTAGGCCTCAGGGCGACGCGTGGGCCGATGAGCTGGAGCGCGGGCACACAGCGTAGCCTCCCCGGCAAGCGCCTTGCCGGGGTCCTGATCTTGCCGGGCCCGGGAACTTGCTGCTCCCCGGGCCCCTTGCCGGGGCGCGCATAGCGCCGAGGCAATATCTTCTAATCTTCCTGGCAAGCTCCTCTTGCCAGGGTCTTGTGTTATTGGACCAGTCTTGAATCTGGTACGGCCTTCCCGGCAAGCTCCTCTTGCCGGGGTCTCGATCTTCTGTCTTGTATACTTTGTTTTTGAATGGTTTAATAGGAGGCAGGAAGGTCTCCGGCGAGCACGCAGTAAACCTTGCCGCGGGAAGCTGCAACTGCCCGTGCACAAGTTGGGGTACTGGGGTCCCCCTACCTTAGTACACCGACAGGAGCCCCCGGGCCTGGGCCACACACGGTGCCGAGCGCTGTTGGGCCAGGCCCAAAACAGTGCACGGGCACCCGCGGCCCGCGGCGCGCCGAATCCACTTCCATATCCGCCGCACCCCACGGTAACGGCACGCGTCGATTGCGGCGCCGTGGGATGGGACGTGCCCACGATCTCTTAATGGAAAGGGGAAAACGCCCCCCACTCCCCCATAAAAACAGAGGCAGCGGGCGCGGTTCCCCTCCCTGTGCTCTCATTACGTCGTCTTCTTCCTGCAAAAAGATTCCTTCTTGCGCTCCGCCTCCACAGCTCCGCCGCCGCCTAGCTCTTCGTCCTCTTCCTTCCGCCGCGTCCGCCATGGCCCCAAAGAGCGACAAGGGGAAAGCGGAGAAGTCCAAGAAGGAGAAATCCGAGCAAGCAGCCAAGCTCATCGCTTACCGGAAGCGGAACGTCGTCTTCTCGCCGAAGCTCGGTGTGGAAGAACTCTGGAGCAAGTACTACTTGTTCTGGTCCAAGGGCACTGATGCGCATCCCCGCACCCGAGCATACCCGGCCGCCGCCAAGGACCACTATCCCGGCGGGTATTACTTCTTTGCTCCCTTTTTCCACTGTGGCCTCTGCCCTCCATTTTCGAACTTCTTCTGTGATATCATGAATACGTATGGCTTCCATCTGCTTGATTTCACCCCCAACGCCATCCTCACCATGGCCGTTTTCGCACATATGTGCGAAAACTTCATAGGAGTCCACCCCAACGTAGCCCTCTTTAGACACTTTTTCACCCCTAGAGCCGAGGCAGATGCCCCTCTCTCCGGATGTATTTCTTGGGTCTTCCGTCTCGGGAAGAAGGGGTCGTACTTGCCGGGGGAGCTCCGCGGCAAGTGGGAGGAATGGCGAGCTGAGTGGTGCTGGATTGTAGAGGACCAGCCGCAAGCCTTTACTGCGCCGCGCACAACGCCTATCGCGCGCGGCAGAGATTGGAGCGAACTAGACTCCGACGACGTCAAGCTTGACATCGCTCTTGTCCGGATCCTCCGTCTTCGGCTGGCCCGGCTGTCAGTTGCCGAGGTGGGCGCAGATTTCCTCCGCCGGCGCATCGCCCCTCTCCAGGACCGGAAGAGGCCGACCTGGTTATACGGCGGCCCGGCGGACATCATGCGGCTGCGCCCTGGACTTAATTTTAACTTCACCACTCTGGAGCTGCGCGGGATGGTACGAGAGCTCTTCAAGTACGACCCGGCGCACCCCGAGTGGTTCAGGACTCCCCGGGAAGTGGTGCCGCTCTGCAACAACGCCGCGAGGGACCGAATCCTTGCCATGATGCCGATGTGCGACTCGCATGGCTTGGACCGGTCGTGGATCGCCCCGAAGCCAATCGACGTCCTCAACTTCTACGACAACCTCGTCGAGGTGGCGAGCAACAAGGAGGACCTCAAGCTGCATACGCGGGACACCACCGAGCAGGAAATCGCCTACATAGCTTCCCGGGCTGAGGAGGCCGCCACAGCCGCGGCGGCAGGAGTCTTCGGGTTCTCGCCGGAGGAGGCGGAGGCCGAAGAGGCGTCCACCCAGGCGGAAGAGGCGGAGATCCGCCGATTGCTGAACCTCCCACCCGACGCGCTTGCCGGGGTCCCCTCGTTGAGGCACTCCGGGATCCATGGGATCGCGACGGAGGCCGCGGCAAGGGAGGGAACCGCCGGAGGAAGCAGAGGCGCCGCGAGGGGCGGAGGCGCCAAGGGGAAGAGGGCCGCATCGCTGGATGCTGGGCCCAGCGAGCCGGCCGAGGCAGAGGAGGAGGAGGAGGAGGAGGCCGAAGACTCCGGCGGGTCTACAGAGTTGTACGCCGACGACCTCTCCTCGTCGGAGAGCTCCCCTCCCCCGGCAAGCCCGAAGGAGTCCCCGGCAAAGCGTCTCCGCAAGGCGGCGACGGGGGAAAGGGCACAGGCGCCCCGGCAACAGCCACCTCGGCGGGCGGCTCCCCGGGGGAGTCAAGCCGCGCCAAGGCCGTCCGGCGCACCAGCCGCAGCAGAGGCGGGCCGGGCGCGGACCACGACAGAGGCGCCCCGCAGGCCGGCAGCGAGCCGGCAGGGGTCTTCTCGGAGCGGAGCAACGGCTCCGCCCGCCCCCCGGGCGCCGGCAGCCACAGGGGCTGGGTCTTCGCAGCCCCCAGCCCCGGCGAGTACCAAGCGCGCGAGGGAGTCTTCGCCTCCCGCTCCTCGCGTCGACGCGCCCACGGTGGAGTACGATTTCTCCGCCCTGAGCGAGGACGACGAGGAGGACCAGGAGTAAGGATCCGAGATTCTTCATCTTCTTTAATTTTTGTCTTGAACTTCTGTTGATGCTAACTCTGTTTTCTGTTCTGGTTTCAGGACCCTGGCCCATCGCGCCGCGAAGAAGGCCAAGGCGCCCGAGGCTGAGGTCGCGGAGGACTCGGCGGCGGCGGCAACAGAGGGCGCGCCGGAGCCGAGCCTGCCGGACTCTGGTACTGCTCCGATGAGCAGCCCCCAGCGCAGTCCGCAGCGCAGCCCCCAGCGTAAGTCTGGGGTTCTTTCTTTTTGCTTGTCAGGGTACGTCTGAGGCTTTTGACTTTATCTTCATATTTTGACATCCCTTGTCTTGTTTCATGCAGAGGAGGAGCCGCAGCGGGAAGAGCGCCCGGAGACCACCGCCGAGGAGCTGCAGGCACCGCCATCCCCGCCAAGGCAGGACTCTCCGGCAAGGGAGGGTGCTCCGTCAAGGGCGGGTACTCCGCCAAGGCAGAGTACCCCGCCAAGGACGAGCAGCCCGGCGAGGGCGGCCACCCCGCTGAGGCCAAATTCCCCGGCGAGGGCGACTACCCCGACGAGGCCGAGCTCCCCGGCGAGGGAGCCCGCCGCTGAGGACGCCCGCCAAGGTAACCTTTATAACTTGTCTTCTTGGCTTGTCTTTTTTGGATATTTGCTTGAGTCTTGAATTTCTTTGTCTTCTTCTTCTTCCTAGATCTTCCTCCTCCTGTGCCTATGGAGACGGAGGTAATCATCCTCGAGGAGGAGGACGCGCAAGGCGGCGGCGGCGACGCACCAGTCGTCGAGGAGGTGGGCGAGGCCGCCGAGCCGGCCGCGCAAGAGACTGATCCGGCTGCGGATGCAGCGGCCGGGGAGGGGGACGGTGGCCGCACCGCCGACCCGGAGGTGGCGGGAGCATCGGATGCTGCGCCGGCCAGCGGTCCCTCCGCCGGCGAGGAGCAAAGGTTTTATCTCGAGGCCCCCAATGGCGTCTTCATCCAGATGCCGTGGGGGTCTTCGTCGCGAGCTCCTGCGGAGGGCGAGGCGTTCGACGGAGAGGTCCTCGCCTCCGCAGGCCTGAAGATAGTCCAGGCGCCCGGTGGAGGTGAGGGGCCCGAGGAGGAGCGATTGCTTCATCAACTCCTGGCCCTTTACCGGGCCAGGCAAGCAAAGCTCGCTTCCCGGGAAGCTCTTGCCGCCAAGGCTGCGGCAGAGATGGAGAAGCGTGCGGCGGAGCTCAGCGCCGCCAACCAGGCTGCCCTCCGCCAGGTGGCAGAGGAGCGAGAGCGTCTCGCCGGCGAGTACCAAGAGTGGGTACTTGAGAGGGCCGAAGCCGACGAACAGCAGCGCCTCGCCGGGGTGGAGATGTCCCGGCGAGAAGGAGAGCTCGCGCAGCGGAAGGTGGATCTGGATTCTCATGAAGAAGACCTTGCCGCTCGCGAGGCTGCCCTTGGCGGGGAGCTGAAAGAGGCGAAGGCCGCCGCGGCTGCCGCGGAGGACGCTAAGAAAGAGCTCGCCGCCAAGGTTGAACAACTGGAGAAGGCGATGAAGGTGAGCGCCGAGAAGGTTGCCGCGCTCATCCTGGAGCGCGAGAAGGATGCTCACACCAACTCAGAGCTCCAGGTGAGCTTGTCCCAGAGGGGTGACGAGCTGAAGGCCGCCAAGGATTCCATTGAAGACTTGGAGCTGAAGGTCACCACCCTGAAGGAATCGCTTGATGCTGCCCGGGCCCAGGAGACCATGCTGAAGGATGAGCTCCGCAAGGAGCGAAACTTGATGGAGAGCGTCAACAAGGCCTCCGAGCTCTTCCGGCAGACTATTGAGGTGTGGACCGAAGAGCTCGTTTCTTCTGCGTCCAACATTGACCAGGAGTTGCTTGCTTTGAAGGTCGAACATCTTATCTACTCGCCGGATCCAGACCTTCCGCACAGCGCCAAGCTCAGCCTCTTCTTCAGAGGCGTCGCTCCAGCTCTTGCAGGTCTCCGGAACCGCATCCCCGCGCAGCTGGCCGAGGAGTCGCGCCGTCTCTGCGCGGGAACTCTGGAGCGGGTCTTGACGAAGATCGTGTACCGCAACCCGGGGATCAACCTCACGAACGTTCTTCGCAGCTTGCCGGCAGATGCAGACACGGAGGCCCTGAAGGAGCAGGTCGGCCATATCATCGCCAAGGTAGCAAGGCTTGGCCGGAAGGAAGGCGACCGCGTGGACTAGGGCCCCATTTATCTTTATCTTTTTGTTGCTGCACATTATGTTATGAACTCATTAGTCCATTGCGACAAGTTGTCCTTGTAAGATATTTGCTTTACTTCAATCAATCAGTGCAATGTTATCTTCCTTGTTCCCATCTTGGACTTTGTATGTTTTTCACCCTACGCTCCCGGGGAGCTTGCCGGCAAGGGGCCCTTGCCGCGAGCGCTGAGCGCTGGACTCTGAGCAGCCTGCTGGCCAAGGTCCTCGCCGGCAAGCAACCTCGCCGCAGCAAGTCGCAACGCACTTAGCTTGCTGAGTGTACTCGGAAACGAGGCAAGGGCGCGACACTTGTCGCAGCTCACTTAAATCGTTGAGTGGACTCGAAAACAAGATAAGGGTGCGGCAAGCTACGGGTAGGTTCCTCCGCGCACAGGTTTTCTATACAAAGTGTGATCGTTCAAGGAAGACAACCAAAATTTAAAATTTGAACTGGTCAAATTCTAACAACTTATCTTTCATATGCTGCTTGCTCATGTTGTTTGCTTTCCGGTAAGGCTCTTCTTACTTGAACGGCACTTAGTTCCTCCTCCATCTCCTTCCCCCCCGGCAAACTTGTGCGCGAGGAATGTTCCTTCTGCTTAAGAGAAAAAGGAAAAGGAGAGGGAAACAAGCATATTGCCTTTCGGCGTAATAGTGCTTACCGAATGTCTAAGTGTTGCGTCAAATGCCAAATAAAACATGCAAATAGCAAAGAGAAGCATGCGAAAGGCAATCGATGCGAAAACACGAAATCTTTACTGATGCACGGGGTCTGCGCCCGGCTTTGTACAAAGGGTTACATGCAACAGCGGCAAGGCTTGTACAAAAGGTGGTTGCCGGAGCGGATCACGGCAACCGCGCCTTAGGGGTGAAACTTGCGAAGATGCTCTATGTTCCAGGAGTTGCTCACCGGTAAGCCTTCTTCGGTCTCGAGGCGGACAGCGCCGGGCCTCGTAACTTGTCTCACCCGATAAGGGCCTTCCCACTTCGGCGTCAACTTGTTGGAATTCTTGGCGGACTGAACACGCCGAAGAACAAGGTCGCCTTCCTCGAGACTCCTGGCCTTAACCTTGCGGCTATGGTAGCGGCGCAAAGCTTGCTGGTATCGAGCAGCTCGTACAGCAGCCTGGAGACGTCCCTCCTCAAGGAGCAATGCGTCATCTTGGCGCAGTTGCTCTTGCTCGAGCTCATCATAAGCGAGTACTCGAGGAGATCCGTATACGAGTTCCGTGGGGAGAACTGCCTCTGCTCCATAGACTAGAGCAAAAGGTGTCTGTCCGGTGGCTCGACTTGGTGTCGTTCTGATTGACCAAAGAGCCGCCGGGAGCTCCTCTATCCAATTCCTTCCGCACTTGCGCAGCCTGTCAAAGGTCCTTGTCTTGAGTCCGCGCAGCACTTCAGCATTTGCCCTCTCCGCTTGGCCGTTGCTCCTCGGGTGAGCAACAGAAGCGAAACAGACCTTGGCGCCAAGGTCTTGGACGTACTGCATGAAGGTGCGACTAGTGAATTGTGTACCGTTGTCGGTGATGATCCTGTTAGGGATCCCGAAACGGCAAACAATCGACCTGAAGAACCTGACTGCTGACTGTGCTGTCACCTTTCTCACTGGCTCCACTTCCGGCCACTTTGTGAACTTGTCGATTGCAACGTACAAGTACTCAAAGCCCCCGACAGCGCGAGGGAAAGGGCCGAGGATATCGAGCCCCCAGACCGAGAAGGGCCAGGACAAAGGGATTGTTTGGAGAGCTTGAGCTGGCTGATGAACTTGCTTTGCATGGAACTGGCACGCTTCACACTTGGTTACTAGTGCAGTTGCATCTTGGAGGGCTTCTTGCCAAAAGAACCCTTGCCGGAAAGCTTTCCCGGCAAGTGCCCTTGCGCCAATGTGGTGGCCGCATATGCCTCCGTGTATTTCTGCCAACAGCTTCTGTCCATCTTCCCTGGAGATGCACTTCAACCTGACACCATTGAGTCTTCTTCTGTACAGCTCGTTATCCACAAACTGATACATACTTGACTGCCTGGTTATCTTCTCTATCTCTTGAGGGTCGTCGGGAAGTTCTCCAGTTTGTAGAAAACGGACGATCTGCTGTGCCCATGCCGGAGCTCGGGGCTCGACGGCAAGGACTAAAGGCTCGAGGGCCGCTGCGGGAACCTCAGCTTCTACGGCAAAGACCTCTGGTCCTGTCGGAGCTGTCGGTCCCCCGGCAAGCTCGCCGGGGCGAGGCTTGTCGGGAAGACTTGCTTCAACTGCACAAGCCCGAGGGCTTGTAGGAGCAAACTGTTCCTCAGCGTTGTCGTTGATCCTGGGAACTTTGGCGGCGTGTTCAGGAAGATCCGCCGGCAAGTAGTCGCCGGAGACCAACTTTCTCTTCTTAGACTGCCCAATTGATGGTGTAACTGATGGCTGAGTCAGCTTGAGCAAAAAGGTCCCTGGTTCCACAGGTAACTTCATCGCGGCGCACTTTGAAAGGCCATCTGCAATCTCATTTTGGGCTCTTGGGACGTGCTCCATCTGCAAACCTTCAAAGTGCTCTTCAAGCTTTCTCACTTCATCGACATATGCTTCCATCAAAGGACTCTGATAGCTTTTGTTAACTTGTCGGACCACCAACTGAGAATCTCCCCGCACAATCAGCTTTCTGATCCCAAGTTCGGCCGCAATCCTGAGGCCGGCAAGCAAGCCTTCATATTCTGCAGTGTTGTTTGTCGCTTGCTCCCTGGGGAAGTGCATCTGGATAACATATTTGAGGTGCTCTCCGGTGGGCGCGATGAGTACCACGCCGGCACCGGCGCCTTGCAGCGAGAAGGCACCGTCAAAATTCATTATCCATTCACTTGTCGCTTCTTGCACGGGTACGCTCGTTTCTTGAACTTCTTCTTCTGGCGTTGGGGTCCACTCAGCGATGAATTCTGCCAAAGCTCGGCTCTGTATAGTTGAAGTACTTTCAAACTTGAGTCCAAAGCTTGACAGCTCCAGTGCCCACTCGACGATCCTGCCTGTTGCCTCTGGATTGTGCAATATCCTCTTCAACGGAAATCGAGTGACCACCGTTATCTCATGGGCTTGGAAGTAGTGGCGCAGCTTTCTTGAAGCCATGAGGAGGCCGAAAAGCAATTTTTGCACACCAGAGTACCTTGATCTAGCTCCCTGGAGAAGGGAACTTACAAAATACACTGGGCGCTGCACCATCTTCTTCCGCACCTCTCCTTGTTCCTGCGCAGAGTCTTCCTTGTCGGGGCCAGAGCTTGTCGGGACAGCCCCCTGCTTGTCGCTAGATTCGCTTGCCGGTGATGCTGGCTCCTCGTCGGACTCCCTCTCCGCTACTAACGCAGCACTAACCACCTGGTTGGTTGCCGCTAAGTATAGCAACAACTTTTCCTGTGGTTTAGGTGCGACAAGTATAGGAGTGGAGGACAGGTACCGTTTCAAATCCTGCAACGCCGCCTCCGCTTCCGGAGTCCACTTCATGGGACCTGCCTTCTTCAAGATTTTGAAGAAAGGTAGGGCGCGTTCTGCGGATTTTGAAATGAACCTACTGAGGGCAGCAACGCAACCTGCAAGCCTTCTGACATCCTTGACGCGCTTCGGGGCTTCTATCTGCTCGATGGCTTTGATCTTGTCGGGGTTGGCTTCAATCCCCCTCTGTGATACAAAGAACCCGAGAAGCTTGCCGGAGGGAACTCCAAAGACGCACTTCTCGGGGTTCAGCTTGAGCTGTATCCTGCGCAGGTTCTGAAATGTTTCTTCCAAGTCTTGAATCAGTGTTTCTTTGCTCTTGCTCTTCACCACGATGTCATCCATGTAGGCTTCTACATTCCTGTGGATCTGTGGCTCAAAAGCAGTGTATACCACCCTTGCAAAAGTTGAGCCTGCATTCTTCAATCCAAATGGCATGCGGATAAAGCAATAAGTGCCACATGGAGTGATAAATGCAGTCTTCTCTTCATCTTCCTTAGCCATGAAAATCTGGTGATAGCCTGAGTATGCATCAAGAAAACAGAGCAGCTCACATCCGGCAGTGGAGTCAACGATCTGGTCAATGCGCGGCAAAGGGAAGGGATCCTTGGGACATGCTTTATTGACATCAGTGAAGTCTATACACAGTCTCCACTTCCCGTTGGCTTTGCGCACGACGACTGGGTTTGCCAACCACGTCGGATGGATCACACCTCTAACTAGGCCTGCTGCCTCTAGTTTCTTGATCTCCTCATTGATGAACTCTTGGCGCTCCACGGCTTGCTTCCTCACTTTTTGCTTGATGGGCCGTGCATGAGGACAGACAGCAAGCTTGTGCTCAATCACCTTCCTGGGAACACCGGGGATGTCAGATGGTTGCCAAGCAAACACATCGACATTCGCCCGCAGGAAGGCGACGAGCGCGCTTTCCTATTTGCTGTCAAGGGTGGCACTGATGGTGAAGGTACCACCAGTGCCATCCTCCCTTGCGGACACTTTCTTGGTTGCCGGAGGAGCAGCCATTCCTTTCTTGCTCTTGCCGGTGGAGCTCGATGGAACGTCCTCGACGGCAGCGCAGCACTCCGAAGAGGTGCGGTTGCCGGAAGGGGTCCCAGAGCATTTGCCGGACTTGGTCTTCGTCTTCTTCCCCCCGGGAGCTTCAGCGGCAAGAGTATCCTTCTCGGCCGCAGCTGCCGCATCCCGGTAAATCTTGTCGGCGCAAATAAGCGCATCTTTCTTGTCGCTGTGGACAGTGATGACGCTTATCGGCCCCGGCATCTTCAGCACGTTGTAGGCATAGTGGGAAGCTGCCATGAACTTGGCGAGGGCGGGACGGCCGAGTATCCCATTGTAGGGCAATGGAATATCAGCAACGTCAAAGGTGATGCGCTCAGTCCTGAAGTTGAGCTCCCCGCCAAAGGTCACCGGCAGAGTAATCTTTCCCTTGGGCTTGCTCCTTCCCGGGTTGATTCCTTGGAATGAACCGGTCTCTTCGAGCTCGCCGTCTTGAATCTGGAGCTTCTTGATCACAGCAGAGGAGATCAAGTTCAGCCCGGCCCCGCCGTCAACCAACATTTTGGTGACCTTGAGGTTGCGGATGGTGGGGGAAACCAGCATCGGCAAGCACCCGACCGCCGTGGTGCGGTCGGGGTGATCCTCAAGGTCAAAAATGATGGGCGTGCTGGACCATTTGAGGAGCCTGCGCGACTCCACGGGCGGCTCCGCTGCATTCACCTCACGCACCCACTATTTCAGCTGGCGGTGGGAGGTGTGCAGGGAGGCGCCACCGTCGATGCACAGGACCTCCGTGGCTTTCTGGAACTCCTGCTCGCTGTTCTCGTCGTCCTCCATGTCTTCATCGTCGTCTTCGTCGTTGTCGCGGCCCCGGGGAGGTCGATCTCCTTGCCGCTGCTTGGCCTTGCCGCGGCGTCCTCCCCGGCCATTGAATGGCCGCTTCTTGCTGGGCTCTTCCCCGCCACCTTGGGCCTTCTCCTTGTCGCGCCTCTCGTACTCAGCTTTTTGCTGCTCGACGAGGTACTCGACGCGCTTGCAGTTGGAGAGGTCGTGACCCTTGGTGCGGTGAATCTTACAGTATTGCTTGTCGGAGCTACCCGGCTTGTCGGCCGCCGCCGCAGGGGCAGGCTCCTTGCCGGAGCCGCCGGCCTGCGCTTGCTTGGCGGGGGCCTCCTTGCCGGACTTCTCGACGGCAAGCACTTCCTTCTTGCCCTTCTTCCTGTTGTTCCGCCGCCGGCTCCTCTTTGCCGGGGCGGCGTCGTCGCTGTCGCTTCCCCCTGCGCCAGCATCCTCCCCGGGGAGTTTCCTCCCCTCTTCTGCACGGGCGCACTTGTCGGCAAGAGCGTAGAGCTCGCTGACGTCCCTGATCTTGGTCATCGCCATCTCCTCACGCATGCGGCGGTTACGCACGTTCTGATGGAACGCGCTGATAACCGCAGCAGGGTGAACGTCGGGGATGTTGTGCTGTACCCGGCTGAAGCGTTGGATATACTTGCGCAGGGGTTCGCCTTCCTTCTGGGCCAAAATGTGGAGATCGCTCTCCTGGCCATGGGGTTTGTGGCCGCCGGTGAAGGCGCCAACAAACTGATGGCAGAGGTCGGCCCAAGAAGAGATAGAGCCTTCCGGCAAGTGCATGAGCCACGAACGGACGTTCGGCTTCAGCACGAGCGGGAAGTAGTTGGCCAGGATCTTCTCGTCGCGCCCCCCGGCAGCTTGCACTGCTATAGTGTAGACGCTGAGAAACTCCGAGGGGTGCGTCTTGCCGTCGTACTTCTCCGGTACGTCGGGCTTAAAGTTCTTCATGCTGGGCCACTGGACGCGCCGCAGCTCGCGGGTGAACGCAGGGCAGCCTGCCGCGTACGGCAAGTCGCCTGGTTCACCGGGCGCGGGTGCGTCAACAGTGTTCCCAGCTCTCTTGTCGGATTGTCGCCGAGCTTCTCGGCGGCGCTCGATCGTGGTCCGAGCGTCTTCGTCTCGCCGGTCGTCGAGGACCTGGCGCTGGTCCCGACGGGCCCGCGGGTCCGACGAGGCTGTGGAGCCGTCGTCGGGGTTGTTCCGGCGGGGCGGCGTCTTCTGCTTCTGCGGCGGGGAGTGCACGCTTGTCGCACCCCCGGCAGTCTTGTCGCCGATAGCCTTCGTCTTCTCAGCCTGCCGCGGCCGTGAGGCCGACGGCTGCTGCGGAGAGTCGTTGTTGGCGAAGTCTATCAGGCTCCGGATAGTGGCCCTCCATTCTTCGGCCTTGTCGGCCGCCGGAGGAAAATCGAGAAGCAGCTGCGCCCTTGCGAGCGCTTCTGCCGGAGTAGTGGGGAACGCGGGCGAGCGGTGCGAGGAGCGGGATACGCTCGGACTTCTAACGACGTTAGAAGGAGCGAGGTCCCGCGCCGGCGCCTTCGCTTTGCTTGTGCCCGGACGAGGGTCCGGGGCGTCCCGCGAACCTCCAGTTTGGCCTTGTCCCAGCAAGCGGATACCACCTCCCGTGGTATGGCGCTGCGGGGTCGTCGTGTGCTGTGATGGACGCGGCGCGTCCACGGAGACCGAGGTCCGGTCATCTGTCTTGTTCTTGGATCTGGTGGCACCGTGAGTGTCCTCGCCGGCAACCACCCTTCCGACGGCGTCTCCCCCGCCCACCGTTGGCTCTGGTGGCGGCGGGTGAGACGCAGACGGGCCTCCGACCTCCGAAGGCTTCTTCTTCGGGGCCATGGAGTTGTCGCTGATGAAGTTGGAGAGGTTGATGAAGAATGCGCCCGCGCGAACGCCGGATCAGGTTCGCACAACCTCGACGCCCCCTACCTGGCGCGCCAAAGATGTCGGGGGAGACTGTCCGCCACGAACACCTATGGGACCGGAGCCCCTTGTCTGTGCGGTACGAGGGCGGAGGGAGCACAAAGAGCAGATCGGAGCGGACGCGCGGGCAGTTTTACCCAGGTTCGGGCCGCACGGATGCGTAAAACCCTACTCCTGCTTGGTTGTGTATTAAGTTGAGCGCTCGGGAGCTTGAAGAAGCAGCTACACCGTGCGTGAGAGTAATCTAGGTTTCGAACCCCCTCCACGTTGTGCATGGGCCTCCTTTTATAGTGCAAGGGGTTACCGACAGGTGTCAACGTAGGAGAAAGGGGTAAAAATGTAAAAGAGGCGGTAGTTGTAACAGTGCGGGAACAGTGGAGCTACAGTACAGAACAGTGGTCTATACCTACTTTAACAGTGGGGGACAAGGGCATTCAATGCCCGTCGCCGTCGACCCCAAAAGCTCCCGCCTTAGCGTCTCCGTCCGCCACGGCGACGGATTTATCACCGTGGTGTGCCACCGTGTACCCCAGGCTGCACAGCCATCCGCCACGCGTCCCTGGTTAGGCCTCAGGGCGACGCGTGGGCCGATGAGCTGGAGCGCGGGCACACAGCGTAGCCTCCCCGGCAAGCGCCTTGCCGGGGTCCTGATCTTGCCGGGCCCGGGAACTTGCTGCTCCCCGGGCCCCTTGCCGGGGCGCGCATAGCGCCGAGGCAATATCTTCTAATCTTCCTGGCAAGCTCCTCTTGCCAGGGTCTTGTGTTATTGGACCAGTCTTGAATCTGGTACGGCCTTCCCGGCAAGCTCCTCTTGCCGGGGTCTCGATCTTCTGTCTTGTATACTTTGTTTTTGAATGGTTTAATAGGAGGCAGGAAGGTCTCCGGCGAGCACGCAGTAAACCTTGCCGCGGGAAGCTGCAACTGCCCGTGCACAAGTTGGGGTACTGGGGTCCCCCTACCTTAGTACACCGACAAATTCCTACACAATAAAGTGTAAAACAAGAATATTATGCACTTTTGCAACCATTAGTAGGTTAGTCCAAATATGATCAGAAGTGTATGGAAGTGCATAAATATCATAGCAATATCACACAAAAAATGCATGAAGCAAGCAGAAATTATAGATACGTTTTGAACGTATCAACGATCACCGCAGCACCGGCGCCGGCGCGGCTCTGTTTCTCTTTTTCAAACCTGACAGGTGGGGTCCCTTTGTCAGTCTCTCACATCTCTCCCTCAAACCGTTTTCTGTTGGCGTATTTTAGCAAAGTGCATTTTCCCTCTGCGGGTGACGTACTGCGTACCGGTTCGTTTCGTTATTTTCTGTTCTAGCCCCTGGATCTTTTCTGTTTCATTACAGATGGGTCCCTGGACAGAAACCTTAATATCTTTTAAACTAAAAGTGATTTTGAGTTGATTCTTTTTCTGTCTACTTTGGTTTTCTGTCTAGTTTTTTGTCATATTTATGTGGAAATATTTTGAGCAACTTTATTTGCACACGCGGTATTTATGTTAGTATATATTTTTGATTGAATACATAGATACCGGAGGCCGTGACGGAGACGCGAATCACGCCGAGTTAGGCTCCGACTCTTCAGAACCACGCAAGCATGTTTGAACTCTTGATATGATGAGTGTGTTGCATGTTTGCTCGAGTAGCTCGTTCATAAGCATGATCATATGGGCATATGTGTATGGCATATTTCATGCAAGTAAGCTTCGGGTGAGTCCCGAAGGAGAATGTTGAACCACCTCGATCATATGGTGATATGATGGGGAGGAATGCTGGTATTGTTGGAGCATGCCAGTAGTTGGTCAGCTCAGTATCAACGGAGATCATGTCCCGATTCCGTTCGTCTCCTTTTCAGTACTATCATAGGCCGTCCGTTGGGATTACGGTCTAGTCGGTTGTATACCACTTTCCGAGTACACACCAAGTAGAGGGGCCGGGATGAGGGTTCCATGGCCCTGAATTAAAGCCCGTCATCCGGTCAGGGGGCATGGGTGTTTCCGGTTGGGACCGAGAGGGGGGCACCCCTTAGAGCGCGCATATATAAATTTGATCCCATGCTATTCGAGGTTGTAGCCTCCCCACCTTAAAGTTTTCCGTGAATGTCGTTGCGGGTGATTCCGGACGATAGGATGTTAAATGGGTGTGTACTGGTTAGTTGGGTCGCTACTAAAACACCGTAGACGGGATTAGCCCACGTGGCTAGTAGAACCCGTTGGCTATGAGTTACTAGTACAAGCTCTGCAGAGTTAAATTCCTTCAGTAGCCATGTTTACGGCCTAGGATCAATATTCATGTCAACCCGGTGACCGTCTCTAGTATATTCTTGTGAGTAACCAAAATAGTGTTGTCATCAAGTTCATTTGGTAAATGAACTCACCACTATCTTTGTATTGATTTTACTTTCCGAAGTATTTCATCATTATATACTGCTATTTATAAGCCCTTTATGTGATGTCGCTCAGACGTCCGACTGTGGCATTCTGGTTATTTATTTTGTTATAAGCCCTTTATGTGATGTCGCTTAGACGTCCGACTGTGGCATTCTTTTATTTTATAAGCCCTTTATGTGATGTCGCTCAGACGTCCGACTGTAGCATTCTGATTATTTATTTTGTTATAAGCCCTTTATGTGATGTCGCTTAGACGTCCGACTGTGGCATTCTCGTTATTTATTTATGTTATAAGCCCTTTATGTGATGTCCCTCAGACGTCCGACTGTGGCATTCTCGTTATTTTTGCTATAAGCCCTTTATGTGGTGTCGCTCAGACGCCCGACTGTGGCCTGTTATCATTTATTATTTTTCTACGAGGCGTCACTCAGACCCTCGTTTGATCTCGTTATTTTTCATCTTCTGGATTTCGGGAGGATTACCGCCCGACTTCCATTCTTTACTTTCAGTGCATTTATATTCTGTTCCGGTCGCATTTTGCCGGAATACTCATGTGCATTCATGTTGGCATTTGTTATATCTTAAGTCCGAACTGTCTTGCGAGTACATTCAAAGTACTCACCTGGCTTGTTGATTTGGCCAGATGTGGACGAAGGCGATCTCATGGATGAAGAGTTCGATAGCGAGTCCGACGCTTAGAGGAGTCCCAGTCAGTCCCTTGCGATCCTGGAGTTGATCGCTGTTTTATAACCGCTTCCGCCTACCACCAAATAAATTCTTCGGGTCTCACTCCGACACTCGATGAACTGTAGAATATTGGAGTCACACCACCCACTTCACTGTGACATATTCCACCGCCTTTTATTACGAGTCAGTAGTATGCCACCCAGCCTTGTGCCATATCCGCCTCTATGTAATATATTGGCGCGCTTGTAATAAAATTGGTTGAGCCACCCCTAGCTCAACCTTGTATAATATTCAGTGTACTGGAATTCTGTATCAAGGAATTGTCTGCCAGCAGGAATATGATTCCTCGCTGGTTTAATAAAGATATCAGTCTTCCGGTAATTATTTTACTGAAGGACCGGTCACGACACCGGCCCACGGCGGACCAGCGAGGACGACGCTGCGGCCGGCGAGGGTGAAGGTGTTGCCGTGCGGCCATCCAGCCGCACGGACGGTGGCAGCGACGAGTCCTACTTCTCGTGGATAGCCGGGTCGGTGGCGGCGTTAGCGACCGGCGAGTTGGGGCGGAGCGGTGCGCCATTGCCCGCGGGCGCCGTCTGAGCGACATTCGCTGCGCAGCGGGCGGCGCGAGCTCGGTGTGTGTCCACCACGGTTGTGGAGCAGAGTCGACGACGAGAACGCGACGAGGTCGTCGGAGAGGCGAGATTTCGACACGCCCCCTACCTGGCACGCCAAATGTCGGATTCAGGGCTCCGCAAAACCCGTTAAGTTCGAACATAGGGGCGTGAACGAAGATCTCTCCCACTCACGTCTACCTAGCGCCTCGCTCTCGTCTCAGTGGAAGGATTCAAGCAAACAACGAACATAACACACAATAGTTTATCCAGGTTCAGGCCACCGCGTGGTGTAAGACCCTACTTCCTTCTTTGGTGGATTAGCCTCGGGCGAGATAGGATACGAGTTAGTACAAGGTTTCCTGGGCTCAGGAGGTGAGCTCAGGAGGGTCAGGAGGCTAGTGTTCTTGATCCTTGTGTGATGTCGGGGTGTCTCAGATGATGCCTTCACAGTGGGAATCCTAGCTACTTATATAGGCGGCCAGGGTCCTCTTCCCCCGAAATGTTTAGGCGGGAAGGGATCCCACAACGGCCATTTTTGAGCGGGAACACAAGGACGTTCTTATGCTGACAAAAGCGATCTTCGCCTGCCAAAGGATCAGGCGGTGACACGGTGGTGGGCTCGACGGTGACATCCTCCTTGTCGTCCTTGCGGTCTTCGGTCTTGTTGCACCGAAGAGGAAACCTTTGCCCCGCTCCTTGGGAACCAACGGCTGCGCTGTCCCCTTTGCACCGAAATGGCAACTACGCCGCTGGCAGACGCTGGCACCCGCTGGCGCGGTGCGTCACTGCTGACATCACTGCCTCCTCCTGAGGCAGGCTTGGCCTTGGGTTCTCCGCCCCTCCGGAGCGCCTTCCTGAGGCCGCTCCCGAGGAGGTCTTGATGTCGTTCTCCTCGCGGGGCTTGGCCCCCTCGCGAGGGTCTTGGATAGCTGGTCGATCAGTTGGGCCGTACTAGGATGCTTGTAGGAGCGCGTCGCGGCCCGCATACAGACAAGTCTGGGTACCCTGGTTCCCAGGACGCCAACATACACAACATGGCATACTTTATAGAACCTATGGCTGAGGCATAGTGAATGACTTTCACTTTTTCTCTATCTTCTGCCGAGGTCGGGCTTTGAGTCTTACTCAACTTCATACCTTACAAGTCAAGCAAGAAGTCCTTCTCTGACTGATCCATTTTGAACTACTTCAAAAACTTGTCAAGGTATGTACTCATTGAAAAAACTTATCAAGCATCTCGATCTATCTCTATAGATCTTGATGCTCAATATGTAAGCAGCTTCACCGAGGTCTCCTTTCAAACACTCCTTTATGTTTTCCAGAAAATTCTACATCATTTCCGATCGACAATATGTCATTCACATATACTTCTCAGAAAAGGATGTAGTGCTACCACTCACTTTCTTGTAAATACAGGCTTCTCCTAAAGTCTGTATAAAACCATATGCTTTGATCACCTCATCAAAACGTATATTCCAACTCCGAGATGCTTGCACCAGTCCATAGATGGATCGCTGGAGCTTGTACACTTTGTTACAACCTTTAGGATTGACAAACCCTGATGGTTGTATCATATACAACTCTTCTTTAAGATATCCATTCAGGAATGCAGTTTTGACATCCATTTGCCAGATTTCATAATCATAAAATGCGGCAATTGCTAACATGATTCGGACAGACTTAAGCATCGCTACGGGTGAGAAAGTCTCATCCTAGTCAACTCCTTTGAACTTGTCGAAAACCTTTCGCAATAAGTCGATCTTTGTAAACAGTAACATTACCGTCAGCGTTGGTCTTCCTCTCGAAGATCCATTTATTTTTGATGGCTTGCCGATCATCGGGCAAGTCAACCAAATCCACACTTTGTTCTCATACATGGATCCCATCTCAGATTTCATGGCCTCAAGCCATTTTGCGGAATCTGGGCTCATCATCGCTTCCTCATAGTTCGTAGGTTCATCATGGTCTAGTAACATGACTTCCAGAACTGGGTTGCCGTACCACTCTGGCGCGGAACGTACTCTGGTTGATCTACGAAGTTCGGCAGTAACTTGATCCGAAGTTTCATGATCATCATCATTAGCTTCCTCACTATTTGGTGTAGGAATCACTGGGACTAGTTTCATGATGTACTACTTTCCAATTCGGGAGAAGGTACAATTACCTCATCAAGTTCTACTCTCCTCCCACTCACTTCTTTCGAGAGAAACTCCTTCTCTAGAAAGGATCCATTCTTAGCAACGGATATATTTCCTTCGGATCTGTGATAGAAGGTGTACCCAACAGTCTTCTTTGGGTATCCTATGAAGACACATTTCTCCGACTTGGGTTCGAGCTTATCAGTTTGAAGCTTTTTCACATAAGCATCACAGCCCCAAACTTTAAGAAACGACAACTTTGGTTTCTTGCCAAACCACAGTGCATAAGGCGTCATCTCAATGGATTTAGATGGTGCCCTTATTTAACATGAATGCAGCTGTCTCTAATGCATAACCCAAAACCATAGTGGTAAATTGGTAAGAAACATCATAGTTCGCACCATATCTAATAAAGTATGGTTACGACGTTTGGACACACCATTAAGCTGTGATGTTCCGGGTGGCGTGAGCTATGAAACTATTCCACATTGTTTTAAATGAAGACCAAACTCGTAACTCAAATATTCACCTCCACGATTAGATCGTAGAAACTTTATTTTCTTGTTACAATGATTCTCTACTTCACTCTGAAATTCTTTGAACTTTTCAAATGTTTCAGACTTGTGCTTCATCAAGTAGATATACCCATATCTGCTCAAATCAATAGTGAAGGTCAGAAAATAACGATACCCGCCGCGAGCCTCAACACTCATTGGTCCACATACATCAGTATGTATGATTTCTAATAAATCAGTTGCTCGCTCCATTGTTCCGGAGAACGGAGTTTAGTCATCTTGCCCATGAGGCATGGTTCGCAAGCACCAAGTGATTCATAATCAAGTGATTCCAAAAGCCCATCAACATGGAGTTTCTTCATGCGCTTTACACCAATATGACCTAAACGGCAGTGCCGCAAATAAGTTGCACTATCATTGTCAACTTTGCATCTTTTGGCTTCAATATTATGAATATGTGTATTTCTACGATCAGGATCCAACAAACTATTTTCATTGGGTGTATGACCATCGAAGGTTTTATTCATGTAAACAGAACAATAATTATTCTATGACTTTAAATGAATAACCGTATTGCAACAAACATGATTAAATCATATTCTTTCTCAACGCAAATGCCAAATAACAACTATTTGGGTTTTACACTAATCCCAAAAGTATAGGGAGTGTGCGATGATGATCATATCAATTTTGGAACCACTTCCAACACACATCGTCACTTCACCTTTAACTAGTCTCTGTTCATTCCGCAACTCTCGCTTCGAGTTACTAATTTTAGCAACTGAACTGGTATCAAATACCCAGGGGTTGCTATGAACACTAGTAAAATACATCAATAATCTGTATATCAAATATACCTTTGATCACTTTGCCATCCTTCTTATCCACCAAGTATCTAGGGCAGTTCCACTTCTAGTGACAATTTCCTTTGCAGTAGAAGCACTTAGTTTCAGGCTTGAGTTTAGCTTTGGGTTTCTTCACGGGAGTCACAACTTGCTTGTCATTCTTCTTGAAGTTCCCCTTCTATCCCTTTGCCCTTTACTTGAAACAAGTGGTCTTGTTAACCATCAACACTTGATGCTCTTTCTTGATTTCTACCTTCGCCGATTTCAGCATCGCGAAGAGCTCGGGAATTACTTTCGTCATCCCTTACATATTATAGTTCATCATGAAGTTTTACTAACTTGGTGATAGTGACTAGAGAACTTTGTCAATTACTATCTTATCTGGAAGATTAACTCCCACTTGATTCAAGCAATTGTAGTACCCAGACAATCTGAGCACATGCTCACTAGTTGAGCTATTCTCCTCCATCTTGTAGGCAATGTACTATTAGAGGTCTTATACCTCTCGACACGGGCATCTCGACATGGGCATGAGTAAGAAATACTAATTTCAACTCCTGGAACATCTCATATGCTCCGTGGCGTTCAAAACATTTTTGAAGTCCCGGTTTTAATCCGTAAAGCATGGTGCACTAAACTATCAAGTAGTCATCATACCAAGCTTTTGTCAAAATATTCATAACGTCTGCATCTGCTCCTGCAATAGGTCTGTCACCTAGCGGTACATCAAGGACATGATTCTTCTGTGCATCAATGAGGAAAATCCTCAGATCACGGAACAAGTCCGGTTCATTGCTACTAACATCTTTCAACTTAGTTTTCTCTAGGAACATGTAAAAACAAACGGGGAGCTACATCGCGAGCTATTGATCTACAACATAGATATGATAATACTACCTGGACTGAGTTCATGATAAATTAAAGTTCAATTAATCAAATTACTCAAAGAACTCCCACTTAGATAGACATCCCTCTAGTCATCTAAATGACCACGTGATCCAAATCAACTAAACCATGTCTGATCATCATGTGAGATGGAGTAGTTTTCAATGGTGAACATCTTATGTTGATCATATCTACTATATGATTCCCGCTCGACCTTTTGGTCTCTAGTGTTTCGAGGCCATGTCTGTACATGCTAGGCTCATCAAGTTTAACCCGAGTATTCTGCGTGTGCAAAACTGGCTTACACCCGTTGTATGTGAACGTAGAGCTTATCACACCCGATCATCACATGGTGTCTCAGCACGACGAACTTTCGCAACGGTGCATACTCAGGGAGAACACTTATACCTTGAAATTTAGTGAGATATCATCTTATAATGCTACCGTTGTACTAAGCAAAATAAGAAGCATAATAAGATAAACATCACATGCATTCAAAATATGTGACATGATATGGCCATCATCATCTTGTGCTTTTGATCTCCATCTCCAAGGCACCGTCATGATCACCATCGTCACCGGTGCGACACCTTGATCTCCATCGTAGCATCGTTGTCGTCTCACCAACTATTGCTTCCACGACTATCACTACCGCTTAGTGATAAAGTAAAGCAATTACATGGCGACTGTATTTCATACAATAAAGCAACAACCATATGGCTCCTGCCAGTTGCCGATAACTTTACAAAACATGATCATCTCATACAATAACGTATAACTCATCACGTCTTGACCATATCACATCACAACATGCCCTGCAAAAACAAGTTAGACGTCCTCTACTTTGTTGTTGCAAGTTTTACGTGGCTGCTACGGGCTTAGCAAGAACCGTTCTTACCTACACATACAAAAACGACAACGATTTTTCGTCAAGTATGTGCTGTTTTAACCTTCACAAGGACCTGGCGTAGCCACACTTGATTCAGCTAAAGTGAGAGAGACAGACACCCGCCAGTCACCTTTAAGCAACGAGTGCTCATAACGGTGAAACCAGTCTCGCGTAAGCGTACGCGTAATGTCGGTTTCGGCTGCTTCATCTCACAATACCGCCGAATCAAAGTATGACATGCTGGTAAGCAGTATGACTATTATCGCCCACAACTCTTTGTGTTCTACTCGTGCATATCATCTACGCATAGACCTGGCTCATGATGCCACTGTTGGGGAACGTAGTATTTCAAAAATTTCCCTACGCACATACAAGATCTATCTACTAGATGCATAGAAACGAGAGTGGAGAGTGTGTCCACGTACCCTCGTAGACCGAGAGTGGAAGCGTCTAGTGACGCGGTTGATGTAGTCGAACTTTCTTCGCGATCCAACCGATCAAGCACGAACGTACGGAGCCTCCGCGTTCAGCACACGTTCAGCTTGATGACGCCCCACGAGCTCTTGATCCAGTAGAGCCTCGCGGGAGAGTTTCGTCAGCACGACGGCGTGGTGACGGAGATGATGAAGCTACCAGCGCAGGGCTCCGCCTAAGCACTACAACGGTATGACCGAGGTGTGTTTCTGTGGAGAGGGGCACCACACACGGTTGGGAGAGATCAACTGATCAACTTGTGTGTCTATGGGGTGCCTCTACCCCCGTATATAAAGGAGTGGAGGAGGGGGAGGGACGGCCCTCTCTATGGTGCGCCCTTGGGGAGTCCTACTCCCACCGAAATTAGGATTCTTCCTTTCCTAGTAGAACTAGGAGCCCTTCCAAATAGTAGGAGTAGGAGAGAAGGAAAGGGAAAAGAGAAGAGAAGGAAGGAGGGGGCACAACCCCTCCCCTAGTCCAATTCGGACTAAGCCTTGGGGGGGGCGCAACCTCCTCTCTCTCTTTCCCCTAAAGCCCAATAAGGCCCATATACTCCCCGGCGAATTCCCGTAACTCTCCGGTACTCCGAAAAATACCCAAATCACTCGGAACCTTTCCGATGTCCGAATATAGTCGTCCAATATATCGATCTTTACATCTAGGCCATTTCGAAACTCCTCGTCATGTCCCTGATCTCATTTGGGACTCCGAACTACCTTCGGTACATCAAAACTCATAAACTCATAATACTGATCGTCATCAAACGTTAAGCATGCGGACCCTACGGGTTCGAGAACTATGTAGACATGACCGAGACTCATCTCCGGTCAATAACCAATAGCGGAACCTGGATGCTCATATTGGGTCCTACATATTCTACGAAGATCTTTATCGGTCAAACCGCATAACAACATACGTTGTTCCCTTTGTCATCGGTATGTTACTTGCCCGAGATTCGATCGTCGGTATCTCAATACCTAGTTCAATCTCGTTACTGACAAGTCTCTTTACTCGTTTCGTAATACATCATCTCGTGACTAACTCATTAGTCATTTTCTTGCAAGGCTTATTATGATGTGCACTACCGAGAGGGCCCAGAGATACCTCTCCGACACTCGGAGTGACAAATCCTATTATTGATCTATGCCAACGCCACGAACACTTTTGGAGAAACCTGTAGAGCATCTTTATAATCACCCAGTTACGTTGTGATGTTTGATAGCACACAAGGTGTTCCTCCGGTATTCAGGAGTTGCATAATCTCATAGTCATAGGAACATGTATAAGTCATGAAGAAAGCAATAGCAGTAAAACTAAACGATCATAGTGTTAAGCTAACGGATGGGTCTAGTCCATCACATCATTCTCCTAATGATGTGATCCCATTGATCAAATGACAACTCATGTATATGGTTAGGAAACATAACCATCATTGATCAATGAGCTAGTCTAGTAGAGGCATACTAGGGACACTTTGTTTTGTCTATGTATTCACACATGTACTAAGTTTCCGGTTAATACAATTCTAGCATGAATAATAAATATTTATCATGATATAAGGAAATAAATAATAACTTTATTATTTCCTCGAGGGCATATTTCCTTCACCAGGCTCATGGCCAGGCAAGCGATTTGCATGTCATCCCCCAGAAAGAAGGTGAAAACCTACGCAAGTACATACAGAGATTCAGCCAAGTGCAGTACAACTTCCCAGATGTTCATCTCGCCGCCGTCATCAGCGCATTCCATTAGAATGTGCGTAACCGCAAGATGCGCGAAGAGCTGGCAATGAATAAGGTGAAGGATGTGGTCGAACTCTATCTTCTGGCCGACAGATGCGCTCGGGCCGAAGAGGGAAGGAAGTACCCCGGCGAAGACGCCGGTGTGGAAACCGATTCCTCAAACGAAGACGTCATCGCCCCGGCGAAGAAGGGCCGACGCCGCAATAGGAAATGCATGGGCAAGGCTGTGCTTGTCATCGAGGGATCCGACAACGCCGGCGCTGCCAAGAAGACCAAGGCAGACGACCCCGGTAAGGAAGTGGCCGGGTGTGTCGCCTGCCGGGCCTTGGAGGCTACTGACAAGCTAGGAGGCTCCGACAAGCAGTACTGCAAGATCCATCGCAACAAGGGCCATGACCTCCAGATCTGCCGGCAAGTCGAGCAACTCGCAGAGAAGCAGAAAGCCGAATATGAAAGGCGGGACAAGGAGAAGGGCCAAGATGGTGCTGAGGGATCCGGCAAGAAGCATGGCGGCCAGTCTGGCCGCTGCGGCAAGGATAACCAACAAGAGAGGCCCGCCCGAGGCCGCAACAAGAAGCAAGAAGACGATGATCATGATGAGGACGACAAGTCCGGCGAGCAAGAGTTCCAGAAAGCCACAGAGTCCATGTGCGTCGACGGTGGTGCCTCTCGGCACACCTCTCACCACCAGCTCAAGCAGTAGGCGCGTGAGATCACAGCAGTAGAACCGTCGTTCGATGCCTAGAAGCCGCTTAAGTGGTCCAACACACCTATCATTTTTGACACCGAGGATCACCAACAATACGCAACCTCAAGGTGACGAAAATGCTGGTTGATGGCGGGGCCGGTCTGAACTTGATCTCACCCGTTGTGATCAAAAGGCTGCAAATTCCTGATGGAGACCTCGATGACATGGGCACGTTTCAAGGGGTCAACCCGGGAAGGAGCCAGCCGAAGGGTAAAGTCACGCTGCCCGTGACATTTAGAGGCGAGCTGAACTATAGGATAGAGAGTGTTGTTTTTTATGTTGCCGAGATCCCCTTGCCTTACAAAGGGATCCTCGGTCACCCAGTGTTAGCCAAGTTCATGGCAGCATCACATTACGCCTACAACACACTAAGGATGCCTGGGCCGATGACCATCAGCACCGTCCCCTCCGACAAGAAGGATGCGCTGATCTCCACTGATCAACTTTACCGGGAGGCAGTTGCAGCGACTGCCGCCAAGGAATTGCTCCTGCCGCTGAAGCCCCAGGAGGGAGGAAGACCGGTAAGACCTCTCGCACCCACTCTGACAAGCGCACCTCTTTGGAGTGCAGTGCTCCCGTCGAGGACGTGCCAGAGAGCTCCATCGACAAGAGCAAGAAATCTAGAGCTGCACCACCAGAAACCAAGAAGGTGTCCGTCAAGGAGGATGGCACGGGAGGGTCTTTCACCATAAGCTCCACCCTCGACAACAAATAGGAAGGCACGCTCGTCACCTTCTGCGGGATAATGTCAGCGTCTTTGCATGGCAAGCATCCGACATCCCCAGCGTTCTCAGGGAGGTGATTGAGCACTATCTTGCTGTCTGCCCTCACACGCGGCCCGTCAAGCAGAAGGTCATGAACCAAGCTCTAGAACGACCAGAGTTCATCACAGAGGAAATCAGGAAGTTGGAGGCGGCAGGCTTGGTGAGAGGAGTACTCCATCCAACGTGGTTGGCCAATCCGGTGGTGGTGCGCAAGGCAAATGAGAAGTGGAGACTGTGTATTGATTACATAGACATCAATAAGGCCTGTCCAAAGGACCATTTCCCATTGCCGTGCATTGACCAGATTGTAGACTCGACGGCCGGGTGTGACATGTTATCATTCCTTGATGCTTACTCAGGATACCATCAAATCTTCATGACGAGAGAGGATGAAGAGAAGACAGCATTCATCACCCCATGTGGTACGTATTGTTTCATACGAATGCCTTTCGGGTTGAAGAGTGCTGGCTCAGCATTCGCAAGACGAATCCAAATTGGTTTTGAGCCTCAGCTACGTAGAAATATGGAAGCCTATATGGGTGACATAGTGGTCAAAACCAAGGACAAGGCAACACTCATACATGATTTAGAAGAGACGTTTGTGAATTTGCGCAAGATCAACCTCAAGCTGAACCCTGAGAAGTGTGTCTTCGGCGTTCCGTCTGGGAAGCTTCTCGGTTTCTTCGTGTCACGGCGTGGGATCGAGGCGAATCCAGACAAGATCAAGGCTATGGAGCAAATTGAGGCACCCAGGCGGATCAAGGATGTGCGTCGGCTTGCTGGCTGTATTGCAGCCATGAGCAGATTCATCTCCAAATCTGCCGAGCGCGCCCTTCCCTTTTTCAAAATCTTGAAAAAGGCTGGCCCAATGGAGTGGACCCCAGAAGCCGAAGCAGCACTACAAGATTTAAAGAAATACCTCTCCTCTACACCAATATTGGTCGCACCTAAACCCCTGATGACCCACAAGTGTAGGGGATCTATTGTAGTCCTTCTGATAAGTAGGAGTGTCGAACCCAGCGAGGAGCAGAAGGAAATGATAGGCAGTTTTCAGTAAGGTATTTTTTGCAAGCACTGAAATTATCGGTAACAAATAGTTTTGTGATAAGGTAATTGGTAGCAAGTGACAAATAGTAAAAGTAAATAAGGTGCAACAAGATGGCCTAATCCTTTTTGTAACAAAGGACAAGCCTGGACAAACTCTTATATGAAGGAAAGCGCTCCCGAGGACATATGGGAATTATCATCAAGCTAGTTTTCATCACGATCATCTGATTCGTGTTCGGTACTTTGATAATTTGGTATGTGGGTGGACCGGTGCTTGGGTGTTGTCCTTACTTGGACAAGCCTCCCACTTATGATTAACCTCTATTGCAAGCATCTGCAAATACAAAAGAAGTACTAAGGTAAACCTAACCATAGCATGAAACAAGTGGATCCAAATCAGCCCCTTACGAAGCAACGCATAAACTAGGGTTTAAGCTTCTGTCACTCTAGCAACCCATCATCTACTTATTACTTCCCAATGCCTTCCTCTAGGCCCAAACAATGGTGAAGTGTCATGTAGTCGACATTCACATGACACCACTAGAGGAGAGACAACATACATCTCATCAAAATATCAAACGAATACCAAATTCACATGACTACTTATAGCAAGACTTCTCCCATGTCCTCAGTAACAAAAGTAACTACTGACAAGACATAATATTGTTCATGATCAGAGGGGTATTAATATGCATAATGGATCTGAACATATGATCTTCCACCAAGTAAACCAACTAGCATCAACTACAAGGAGTAATCAACACTACTAGCAACCCACAGGTACCAATCTGAGGTTTGGGTACAAAGATTGGATACAAGAGATGAACTAGGGTTTGAGAGGGGATGGTGCTGGTGAAGATGTTGATGAAGATAACCCTCCCCAAGATGGGAGAGCTGTTGGTGATGACGATGGTGACGATTTCCCCCTCCCGTAGGGAAGTATCCCCGGCAGAACAGCTCCACCGGAGCCCTAGATTGGTTCCGCCAAGGTTCCTCCTCGAGACGGTGGTGTCTGGTCCTGAAAGCCTCCTTATGATTTTTCCCAGGTCAAAATACCTCATATAGGAGAAGATGGGCATCAGGGGGTCACCGGGTGGCCCACGAGGCAGGGGGGCCACCCTCGTGGACAAGTGGTAGCCCCCTAGTGAATCTCTTTCACCAGATATTATTATATTTTCCGAAACGGTGTTTCATGGAGTTTCGGAGCTTTTTGAGTTGTGCAGAATAGGTTTCCAATGTTTGCTCCTTTTCCAGCCCAGAATTCCAGCTGCCGGCATTCTCCCTCTTCATGTAAACCTTGTAAAATAAGAGAGAAAAGGCATACGTATTGTGACATAATGTGTCATAACATCCCATAGTGCAATAAATATCAACATAAAAGCATGATGCAAAATGGACGTATCAACTCCCCCAAGCTTAGACCTCGCTTGTCCTCAAGCGAAAGCTGATATCGAAAAATATGTCCACATGTTTAGAGATAGAGGTGTCGATAAAAATAAATACGGACATGAGGGCATCATGATCATTCTTATAACAAAAACAGACATATATTGTCATATGATTCTTATGCTAAAGTAACAATTCATTCACAATGTCAAGTATGAATCAGAAACTTCATTGAAAACGAATAAACTATGATCTCAGTCATTGAAGCAATTGCAATTTATCATAACATCCGAAAGAGTCAATATAAGAGCTTTTCAGCAAGCCCACATACTCAACTATCATATAGTCTTTCACAATTGCTCACACTCACACAATACTTATCGGTATGGAGTTTTAATCGGACACAGAGAAAGATAGGGGCTTACGGTATTGCCTCCCAACCTTTTACCTCAAGGGTAATGTCAACAGTAATAGACCATGATAACTTACATCCAAGTGGGTATATATGTCAGGATCTTTCCAACACAATGCGCTTGCCAAAGGATAAAATGTAAAAAGGAAAGGTGATTTTCACCTTGGCTCTTATAAGGCAAGAATAATATATAAGCTCTTCGCAGAGGGAAGCAGAGGTTGTCATGTGCTTTTATGGTTAGATGCACAAAGTCTTGGCGCAAAAGAACGTCACTTTATATTGCCACTTGTGATAGGGACCTTTATTATGCAGTCTGTCGCTTTTATTACTTCCATATCACAAGATCGTATAAAGCTTATTTCCTCCACACTAATAAATCATACATATTTTAGAGAGTTTGCGAACATGACAACTTACTTGAAGGGTCTTACTCAATCCGTAGGTAGGTATGGTGGACTCTCATGGCAAAACTGGGTTTAAGGATGTATGGAAGCACAAGTAGTATCTCTACTTGGTGCAAGGAGTTTTGGCTAGCATGAGGGGGAAAGGCAAGCTCAACATGTTGGATGATCCATGACAATATACTTTATTTCGAATATAAGAAAACATAACCCATTATATTGTCTTCCTTGTCCAACATCAACTCTTTAGCATGTCATATTTTAACGAGTGCTCACAATCATAAAAGATGTCCAAGATAGCATATTTGCATGTGAAACCTCTCTTTCTTTATTACTTCCTATTAATTGCAACGATGACCAAGACTATGTTTGTCAACTCTCAACAACTTTTATTCATCATACTCTTTATATGTGAAGTCATTACTTCCCATAAGATCAATATGATATCTTTGATACTTTTTATATTTTCTTTTATTCTCTCATGACCAAAGTGAGGAAATCAAGCCCTTGACTCAACACTAATCTTTATTATATAGCTCACGGACTCGATTACAAAGGTGAAGATAATAAAGCAAAAGCTCGCAACTAGATCATGCTAACTTTATTCTACTAGATCAAGATATTACCAAAAGGGTCGAACTAAGAAAATGGTAAAGATAGGAGTATGATGGTGATACGATACCGGGGCACCTCCCCCAAGCTTGGCAGTTGCCAAGGGGAGTGCCAATACCCATATGATTATGTCCCCTTCTTCGGAGTTGGTGATGATGGAGTTGGCTTGTTCCTTAACTTGCGCTTGAGGATAGAATTTTGCTCCCTTAGGTCATTGATTTCATGCTCAAGGTTTAATATCTTCTTGCATAGTTCCTGCTTGTTTTCCTGCAAGAGGCGAAAAGGGATAAACTCGATCTTAGGTTTCCTTGCTCTGTTGGGGAGGCTTAACTTGTTGAACTCCACATGCATGTCCCCAGGTTGAGATAGTGGGATTTCGTCTTCATCTGAGCTGGTCCAATCCTTTCCCTTGGGATAATGGTCTTCTTCTTCCTCCGTGGTCCAACCATAATGCTCCCACTCGCCATAGACCTTAGGGTCAGCAAGGAGATCAGCCACATAGCTTTCTCCCTCCGAATCCTGGGACGACATATTGCTCTTATCTGCGACATAAACTGTCGGGGAAACTGATCGCCCACGAACACCTATGGGACCGGAGCCCCTTTTCGGTACGGAAAGGGGGCGGAGGATGCGCAAAGGGCAGATCGAGGCGAACACGCGAGCAGTTTACCCAGGTTCGGGCCGCACGGGGGCGTAAAACCCTACTCCTGCCTTGGTTTGTATTGCGTTTTTGGCTCGGGAGCGAGAAGAGCTACAGTATTGATCGCTAGGACCGAGCGTGAGCGTGATCAATGATCGGAACCCCCCCTACGTTGCGCATGGGCCTCCTTTTATAGGTCTAAGGGGTCACCGACAGGTGGCAACGTAGCTGAGGGTGAAAACGTAAAATGGGTGGTAGTTGGAACAGTGTATGCATAGTGCTCTATACCTAACTCTGACGGCAGGGGACAAGGGCATTGAATGTCCGTCGCCGTCGCTCCAAACAGTGCAAAAAGCGTCCGTCAGGGCGCCACCGTCCGCCACGACGGTGGCCTTGTCATCGCAGCTTGCCACCGTGTACCCCAGGCTGCACAGCCTTCCGCCACGTGTGCCTGGAAAGGTCCCAGGGCGACGGTGGGCGGATGAGCTGGAGCGCGGGTACTTAGTGGAAGTTTGCCGCGGCAAGCGCCTTGCCGCGGCTGCTATCTTGTCGCGCCCGGAAGCTTGTCGCTCTCCGGGCCTTGCCGGGACGCGTGGCGCGTCGCGGCAAGTCTCTTGAAGTGCCATATTTGGGCCTTCCTGGCAAGCTCCTCTTGCCAGGGTCTTGTGCCAGAGAAGTGATCTTGAGCCTTGAGTGGCCTTCCCGGCAAGCTCCTCTTGCCGGGGCCTTGTCTCTTTAACTTGAATACTTTGTTCTTGAATGGTTCCAAAGGAACTACAGTGGGCCTTGGCGGTCGCGCGGCAAGCCCTGCCTCGGGACGCTGCAACTGCCCGTGCACAAGTTCAGGATACTAAGGTACCCCTACTTTAGTACACCGACAGGAGCCCCCGGGCCTGGGCCATACACGGTGCCGAGCGCTGTTGGGCCAGGCCCAAAACAGTGCACGGGCATGCGCGGCCCGCGACACGCCGTATCCCACTCCGTATCCACCGCGCCCCTCCCAAACGGCACGCGTCGATTGCGGCGTCGTGGGAGAGATCGTGGCCTGTTTCTTTACTGGGGAAAATGCGGAACGTCCCCCTTCCCCCCCCCCTTAAAAGCAGGGGGAACAGGGGCAGTTCCTTCCATTCGCCCGTTGCTTCTTCCTCCTCCATAAACCCCCGCCGCTCCCATCCTCCCCGAAGGTCGAAAGAGAGCAGCGCTCCACCCCCCTCCGCCGCCGCCAGCATCACCAGCGCCGTCGACTTCCCCCACCGTCCCCGCCATGGCCCCGAAGGGCGAGAAGGCGAAGGCCGCGAAGTCCGCCAAGGCGCTGAAGCTAGTAGCAATGCGGAAGAAGATGGTGGTCTTCCCGCCGAGGCTCAGTGCGGGGGAGCTGAAAGACTCCTTCTACCTCTTCTGGTCGAGGGAGACAAAGGCGCATCCGCGCACCAAGGTACTCCCCGCCGTGGCCTGCGAGATCTTCCCGGGCGGCTATGCCTTTTTTGCTCTGTTCTTCTACTGCGGGCTCTGCCCGCCCTTCTCGAAGTTCTTCTATGATATCATGAATACCTACGGGTTTCATCTTCTTGACTTCACCCCAAACGCCGTCTTGACCATGGCCATTTTCGCACATCTGTGCGAGAATTTCCTCGGAGTTTACCCCAATGTAGCCCTCTTCCGCCATTATTTCATTCCTCGAGTCGAGTCAGGGTCTCCTCTGTCCGGCGAAATCTCTTGGATCTTTAGGCTTCACAAGAAAGAGGCGTACTTGACGGGGGAGCTCCGCGGCAAGTGGGATGAGTGGAGGGCCAACTGGTGTTGGATCATAGAGGATGACCCGCAGCCGTTTACTTCCCGGCGCCAAGTCACGGCAGTACGCGGAAATGACTGGAGTGACCTGGCCCCCGAGGACGACAAGCTGAAGATAGCCACCACTCGGATCCTCCGCCTCCGGCAAGCCAGGCTCACTGTAGGTGCCGTTGGGGCAGACTTCCTCCGCCGCCGCATCGCTCCCTTGCAGGAGAGGAAGAGGGCTGCTTGGGAGTTCAGGAACGCGGCAGCCAACATGAGGTTGCGCCCGGGCCTTAATTACAACTTCACTATCATAGAGCTCAATGCAATGCTTCAAGCGATGTTCAAGTATGACTCCGCCCATCCAGAGTGGTTTGCGCTACCGCCGGGCGTAGTCCCATTGTGCAATAGCTGTGCGCTCAGCTCCATCCACGCAGCGATGCCATTGTGTGATTCCCACGGGATCAACCCCACTTGGCGGGAACCTTCCGAAGAAACCGTGCAGACGTTCTTTGACAACCTGGTGGAGTCGCCAGTCAACGCCGACGAGAAGCGGGGACTCACCCGCGACACCACCGACCAGGAGATGGCATATATTGCCACCCGGCTGGAAGAGGCAGCTGCGGCCAGGGCCGCGGGTGAGTTCGGGTATACCGTGGAGGAAGCGGAGGCGACAATCCTCGCCGAGGAGGAAGAGTTCGGAAAGCGGGAAAGCTTACCGGGCGACTCGCCGAGACAAGCCAGCCCATCGAGCAAGGCGCCGAGTCGAGTGGGCCCGCCGAGCAGGGCGTCGGGTCAAGCGACTAGCAGGGCGTTGGGTCAAGCGACCCTGCCGAGGACTCGGGCGGCTCGCTGGGCCTCGACTCCTCTTCTTCGTCCTCGGGTAGCTCACCGCCACCAGCGAGCCCTCCAGCTGTGCCGAGAAGGCGTCTTCGCAAGGCCGCGGACGCGACGGGGCGGCAGGCGAGCCAGCAGCCGCAGCACCGTCCGACGCGCGCCGCCGCGACGGGCAAGGCCGCCAAGGGAGTGCCCCGTGCCTCAGCGGCAACAGGAGGGGGATCTTCCCGGACTGGCGCCCCTATGCCCGTCGCCCCTCGCGCTTCGGCGGCAATCGGAGTGGGGTCTTCTCAGACCACCGTCCCGGCCCCCGCCAAGCGGCCAAGGGAGCCCACTCCCCCAGCTCCTCGTGCCGGGACGCGTGAGCCGGATTTCGACTTCTCGGCGCTCAGCTCCGACGACGAGGAGGAAGAAGAGTAAGTCTTCGTGATTCTTGTTTCTCTCTAGCTTTCTGTTGATTCTTGCCTTGTATTCCTTTTGCCTGGTTCTGATCTTGTCTCTCTTCCAGGACCCAGGCCCAGAGGGCGGCGAAGAGGGCCAAAGTCCCAGTAATCGTCATTGAGGACGAGCCCGCCGCCGCAGCAGGGGGTGCACCTGCGACAAGCTTGCCGGACCCGGCAGCTGTTCCCCGGAGCAGCCCCCAGCGCAGCCCTCAGCGTAAGTCTTCTGTCCACTTTCCGCTCGTCGGGCGCGTGGGCCTTCTATCCTTGTTAATGTCCTGTTTGTTGATTTGTGCAGAAGCAGAGCAGCAGCATTAGGAGCGTCAGGAGATCGCCCCCGACGAGCCGCACGCCTCGACCTCACCGCCAAGGAGGAGCTCCCCGGCGAGGGAGAATACTCCGCCAAGGGCGAGCACTCCGCCAAGGGCGAGTACCCCGCCTAGGGCGAGCACTCCGCCAAGGGATGACGCTACTGGTCCTCCGCCGGCGGGAGTTACCTCCACGCCGCCGAGGGAGAGCTTCCCGGCAAGGAACTCCGCCGAAGAGGAGGCCCGCGCAGGTAAACCCTTGGACTTTTCTTTTTTTGAATTTCTCTTTTTGGATATTTGCTTGACTATTTTTTTCTTCTTTTTCTTCTGTCAGATCCGTCCGCCGCAGAGCCGATGGAGACGGAGGCCGCCACCGAGGAGGACGCGCACGGCAACACCGGCGACGCCGCAGCTACTGAATGGGCGGACGGTGCTGACGAGCCTGCCACCGACGAGACCGCCAAGGCTGCTGGCGCGGCAGCTGAGGGGGAATCTGGCAGCCGCACTGACGGCCCTGAGGCCGCAGGAGCGTCAGACGCTACGCCGGCTGCCGACCCCTCTGCTGCCGCGGCTGAGCCCGGCGCCTATCTGGAGGCCGGCAACGGAGTCTTCATCCAGCTCCCGTGGGCGTCCACGTCGAGGGCGCCTGCGGAGGGAGAGGTCTTCGATGGGGAGGTTCTTGCCTCCGCCGGACTAAAGTTTGTCGACGCGCCAAGCAGCAGCAGCGAGCCCGAGGAGGAGCGGCTTCTGCGGAGGCTTCTATCCCTGTACCACGCCAGGCAGGCCAAGTTGGAGTCCCGAGAGGCCCTGGCCGCCAAGGCGGGCACTGACTTGGAGAAATGCGCTGAAGAGCTCCGGGCCGCCAACCAGGCGGCTCTCCGATCCTTGGCGGAGGAGCGGGAGCAGCTAGCCAAGGCGCATCAGGCGTTTATTCTAGAGAAGGCTGAAGCAGAGGAGCAGCAACGGCTCGCCGCCGAGGAGTTGTCCCGGCGAGAGGGTGAACTGACGCAGCGGAAGGTCGACCTCGACAGCCAAGAGGACGAGCTTGCCGCGCGCGAACAGTCTCTTGGCGGAGCTCTGCAGGAAGCGAAGGACGCCGCTGCAGCTGCTGAGACCGGCAAGAAGGACTTGGAGGCGAGGGTGGCGCAACTGGAGGTCAACTTGAAGACGAGCGAAGAGAAGGTTGCCGCCCTTGTTCTTGAGAGGGAGAAGGACGCCCACAGCCACTCTGAGCTGCAGGTCCGCCTCTCCGACAAGGGCAAGGAGCTCGCCGTCGCCAAGGATTCCATCGCCGATCTGGAGTTGAAACTTTCCACCCTCACCACATCGCTTGACGGCGCCAGAGAGCGGGAGACGTAACTGAAGGAGGACCTTAGGGCCGAGAGGGCACTGCTGGACAGCGCCACCCTCTCCCAAAATAACTTCAGGCTGACGGTGGAGCACTGGACCGAGGGCCTTGTCGCCGCCACTGTCGATGTCGACAAGGAGTTGGCGGAGCTGGGGGTGGAGCACCTCGGGTACTCCACCGACGAGAATCTCCCTCAGAGCGCCAAGTTGAGCTTGTTCTTTAGAGGAGTGGCGCCGGCCCTCGAGCAGCTCCGGGAAAGGATCCCAAAGCAGCTGGCGGACGAGTCGCGCAGGCTCTACATGGGGGCCCTCGAGAAGGTGTTGATGAAGATAGCGCACCGCAACCCAGGCCTCAACCTCACCAACGTCCTCAGGACCTTGCTGCCGGACGTTGACCAGGAGGCGCTCAAGGCCCTTGTCACGCCTATCGTGAACAAGGTGGGCGGCATCAAGAGGGTCGAGGGCGACCGCGCGGATTAGTCGTGTTTACTTTCTTCTTTCCTTGTCGCTGCCAACCACGTTATGAACAACAGTTTATCAGCATTGCGACAAGTTGCTTTGTAATATAACTTTATTTTGGGTAGTCAATGCAATGTTATTTCCTTTACTTGACTTTCTTGTTTTGTATGTTTTCACCCTACGCTTTTAGGGAAACTTGCCGGCGTAGGGACCCTTGCCGTGAGCGCTGAGTGCGGAACTTCAGCAGCCTGCTGGCAATGCCGTTGCCGACAAGAAACCTTGTCGCAGCTAGTCGCAGCACACTTAAGCTGTTGAGCGAACTCGAAAACGAAGTAAGGGCGTGACACTTGTCGCAGCACACTTAAGTCGTTGAGCGTGCTCGAAACAATGTAAGGGCGCGGCTAGCCACGAGTTGGTTCCTCCACGCACAGGTTTTCCATACAAAGTGCGGTCGTTCAAGGAAGATAACTCAAAAATTTAAAAATTTGATTGCTCAAACTTTGGCAACTTAGCTTTTGTGTCGTTTGCTTCCCGGCAAGGCAAGGCTCTCTTGAACGGCACTTGGTCCATACCACTATCTCCTCCTCCCCCCGGCAAACTTGTGCGCGAGGAAACTTCTTCTGCTTGAGAGAAAAGAAAAGAGAGAAAACGGAGATATGGAGTCTTGTGGCTCGTTATTGCTTACCGGGAATAGGTGCTGCACAAAGTGTCAGATAGTACATGCAAGAAAGCAAAAAGGGCATGAATTGATAAGCTGTGCGAGGCACATAAGCTTTACTGATGCACGGGGTCTGCGCCCGGCTTTGTACAAAGGATTACATGCAACAGCGGCAAGACTTGTACAAAAGGTGGTTGCCGGAGCGGATCACGGCAACCGCGCCTTATGGGTAAAACTTCCGAAGATGCTCAATGTTCCAGGAGTTGCTCACCGGTAAGCCTTCTTCGGTCTCAAGGCGGACAGCGCCGGGCCTTGTGACTTGTTTCACCCAATAAGGGCCTTCCCACTTCGGCGTCAACTTGTTGGAATTCTTGGCGGACTGAACGCGCCGAAGAACAAGGTCGCCTTCCTCGAGACTTCTGGCTTAAACCTTGCGGCTATGGTAGCGGCGCAAGGCTTGCTGGTATCGAGCAGCTCGTACAGCAGCCTGAAGACGGTCCTCCTCAAGGAGTAGTGCGTCATCTTGCCGCAGCTGCTCTTGCTCGAGCTCATCGTTAGCAAGCACTCGAGGCGACCCATATACGAGTTCCGTGGGGAGAACTGCCTCTGCCCCGTAGACAAGAGCAAAGGGTGTCTGTCCAATGGCTCGATTTGGCGTCGTTCTGATCGACCAAAGAGCCGCTGGTAATTCCTTGATCCAGTTTCTTCCGCACTTATGCAGCCTGTCGAAAGTTCTCGTCTTGAGTCCGCGCAGCACTTCAGCGTTTTCCCTCTCCGCTTGACCGTTGCTCCTCGGGTGAGCAACAGAAGCGAAGCAGACCTTGGCGCCAAGGTCCTGGACGTATTGCATGAAGGTGCGACTTGTGAATTGTGTGCCATTGTCGGTGATGATCCTGTTAGGGATTCCAAAACGGCAAACAATTGACCTGAAGAACTTGACTGCTGATTGTGCGGTCACCTTTCTCACTGGTTCCACTTCCGGCCACTTTGTGAACTTGTCGATGGCGACGTACAAGTACTCAAAGCCCCCGGCTGCGCGGGGAAAGGGGCCGAGGATGTCGAGCCCCCAGACCGAAAATGGCCAGGATAAAGGGATCATCTGGAGAGCTTGAGCTGGTTGATGTATCTGCTTGGAATGGAACTGGCATGCTTCACACTTGGTTACTTGCGCAGTTGCATCCTGGAGGGCTTCTGGCCAAAAGAAACCTTGCCGGAATGCTTTTCCGGCAAGTGCTCTGGCGCCAATGTGGTGGCCACATATGCCTCCGTGTATCTCTGCCAACAGCCTCTGTCCATCTTCCCGGGGAATACACTTCAATTTCACGCCTTTGAGTCTTCTTCTGTACAGTTCGTTGCTGACAAACTGATACATACTTGACTGCCGGGTTATTCTTTCTGCTTCTTCTGGCTCTTCGGGGAGTTCTCCTGTTTGAAGGAACTGGACAATCTGTTGCGCCCATGTTGGGGCCTGTGGCTCGACAACAAGGACTAAAGGCATCTGTACTGCTGCTGGAACGTCAGCTTCCACGGCAAAAACTTGCGGTTCAGCCGGAGCTTGACGTTCCCCGGCAAGCTTGTCGGGGCAAAGCTTGTCGGGAACGCCTGCTTCAACTGTACAAACCCTTGGGCTTGCAGGAGCAGACTGCTCCTCAGCAACCTTGTCATTGATCTTGGGGACCCTGTTGGCGGGGCTTCAGGAAGTTCTGCCGGCAAATAGTCACCAGAAACCATCTTCCTCTTCTTGCTTTGTCCAGCCGATGGTGTTACGGATGGTTGAGTTAGCTTGAGCACAAAGATCCCTGGTTCCACATGTAGCTTTAGTGCAGCACACTTTGACAGGCCATCTGCGACGTCGTTTTGAGCTCTTGGAACGTTCTCCATCTGCAAGCCTTCAAAGTGTTCTTCAAGCTTTCTCACTTCGTCGACGTAAGCTTCCATCAACGGACTCTGGTAGCTCTTGTTCACTTGGCGGACGACCAACTGTGAATCACCCCGAACAATCAGCTTCTTGATCCCAAGTTCCGCTGCGATTCTGAGGCCGGCAAGCAAACCTTCATACTCCGCATTATTGTTCGTTGCTTGCTCCTTGGGAAAGTGCATTTGGACGACGTACTTGAGGTGCTCCCCGGTGGGTGCAACAAGCAGCACGCCGGCACCGGCGCCTTGCAGCGAGAAGGCACCATCAAAGTACATTATCGACTCTTTGCTTGCTTCTTTGACGGGAATGCTCGTCTCTGGAATCTCTTCGTCTGGCGTTGGCGTCCATTCTGCTATGAACTCTGCCAATGCTCTGCTCTGGATAGTTGAAGTGCTTTCAAACTTGAGGCCAAAGCTTGACATCTCTAGTGCCCACTCGACAATCCTGCCTGTCGCTTCTGGATTTTGCAGTATCCTCTTCAGCGGAAAGCGAGTGACCACTGTTATCTCGTGTGCTTGGAAGTAGTGGCGCAGCTTTCTCGAGGCCATGAGAAGGCCGAAAAGCAGCTTCTGCACACCAGAGTACCTTGATCTAGCCCCCTGCAGAAGGGAGCTGACAAAGTAGACTGGGCGTTGCACCATCTTCTTCCGCACCTCTTCTTGCATCTGCACAGTTCCATCCTTGTCAGGACCAGAGCTCGTCGGAGAAGCCCCCTGCTTGTCGCTGGATGTGCTTGCCGGGGCTGTTGGCTCATCATCTGCCTCCCTTTCCGCTACTAACGCAGCACTAACCACTTGATTGGTTGCTGCTAAGTACAGCAGCAACTTCTCTTGTGGCTTAGGTGCGACAAGTATTGGAGTGGTGGACAGGTACCTCTTCAAGTCTTGCAGCGCTGCCTCCGCTTCCGGAGTCCATTTCATTGGACCTGCCTTTTTCAAAATTTTGAAAAACAGCAGGGCGCGTTCTGCCGACTTAGAGATGAATCTGCTGAGAGCAGCCACGCAGCCGGCAAGCCTTCGTACATCCTTGACGCGCTTCGGTGCTTTGATCTGCTCGATGGCTTTAATCTTGTCGGGATTGTCTTCAATCCCTCTCTGGGATACAAAGAACCCGAGAAGCTTGCCGGAGGGGACTCCAAACACGCACTTCTCGGGGTTGAGCTTGAGTTGGATCTTGCGCAGATTCGCAAAGGTTTCATCTAGATCTTGAATCAGAGTAGCCCTATCCTTGCTCTTGACCACTATATCATCCATGTAAGCTTCTACATTTCTGTGTATTTGTGGCTCAAAAGTTGTATGGACTACCCTCGCAAACGTCGAACCGGCATTCTTCAATCCAAAGGGCATGCGTATAAAGCAATAAGTGCCACATGGAGTGATGAATGCGGTCTTCTCCTCATCTTCTTCAGCCATAAATATCTGGTGGTACCCTGAATATGCATCAAGAAATGAAAGCAACTCACATCCAGCCGTGGAGTCAACGATCTGGTCAATGCGCGGCAAGGGGAATGGATCGTTGGGACAAGCTTTATTCACATCGGTGAAGTCAATACAAAGCCTCCACTTCCCGTTCGCTTTGCGCACGACAACAGGGTTGGCCAACCATGTGGGATGGAGTACACCTCTGACAAGGCCTGCCGCTTCCAGCTTCTTGATTTCTTCTGCTATGAACTCTTGGCGCTCCACTGCTTGTTTCCTAACCTTCTGCTTGACGGGCCGCGCGTGAGGACAAACGGCAAGCTTGTGCTCAATTACTTTCCTGGGATCAGACGGATGCCATGCAAACACGTCGACATTCGCCCGCAGGAAAGCAACGAGCGCGCTTTCCTATTTGGGGTCGAGCGTGGCGCTGATGGTGAAAGTACCACCAGTGTCGTCCTCCTTGGCGGACACCTTCTTTGTCTCTGGTGGAGCTGCCATCGCCTTCTTGCACTTGCCGGTGGAGCTCGATGGCGCGTCCTCGATGGCAGCGCAGCACTCCGAAGAGGTGCGTTTGCCGGAGTGGGCCCCAGAGCTCTTGCCGTACTTGGTCTTGTTCTTCCCCCCGGGAGCTTCAGCGGCAAGTGTCTTGCTATCTGTTGCTGCTGCTGCGTCCTGGTAAATCTTGTCGGCACAGATAAGGGCATCTTTCTTGTCGCCGGGGACAGAGATGACGCTTATCGGGCCCGGCATCTTGAGCATGTTGTAAGCATAATGAGAGGCTGCCATGAATTTGGCGAGCGCTGGACGGCCAAGTATCCCATTGTAGGGTAATGGGATATCGGCAACGTCGAAGGTGATCCTCTCGGTTCTGAAGTTCAGCTCTCCACCAAATGTTACTGGCAGTGTGATCTGCCCCTTCGGCTTGCTCCTTCCCGGGTTGATCCCTTGGAATGTGCCGGTTTCCTCGAGCTCGTTGTCAGGGATCTGGAGTTTCCGGACCACAGCAGAGGAGATCAGGTTCAGGCCGGCCCCGCCGTCAACCAACATCTTGGTGACCTTGAGGTTGCGGATGGTTGGCGAAACCAACATCGGGAAACACCCGACCGCAGTGGTGCGATCAGGGTGGTCCTCAATGTCAAAGATGATGGGCGTGCTGGACCACTTCAGAAGTTTGCGCGACTCGATGGGTGGCTCAGCTGCATTAACTTCCCGCACCCATTGCTTGAGTTGGCGGTGGGAAGTATGCAGAGAAGCACCACCGTCTACGCACAAAACCTCTGTTGCCTTCTGGAACTCCTGCTCGCTGTTATCTCTGTCCTCCATGTCTTCGTCGTCGTCTTCGTCTTCGTCCTTGTCGCGGCCGCAGGGAGGTCTATCTCCTTGCCGCTGCTTGGCCTTGCCGCGGCGTCCTCCCCGGCCATTGAATGGCCGCTTCTTGCCGGACTCTCCACCACCTCCCTGGGCCTTCTCCTTGTCGCGTCGCTCGTACTCAGCTTTCTGCTGCTCGACGAGGTACTCGACCCTTTTGCAGTTCTGGAGGTCGTGGCCCTTGGTGCGGTGGATCTTGCAGTATTGCTTGTCGGAGCCGTCCTGCTTGTCGGCGGCCGCCACAGCGGCAGCCTCCTTGCCGGAGCTGCCGGCCTGGGCTTTCTTGGCACCAGCCTCCTTGCCGGACTGCTCAACGACCAGTACTTCTTTGTTCTTCTTTTTCTTGTCGTTCTACCGCCGGTTCTTCTTTGCCGGGGCGGCGTCCTCACTATCCGATCCCCCTACTCCAGTATCCTCTCCGGGGAGTCTCCTCCCCTCCTCAGCGCGTGCGCACTTGTCGGCCAGGGCATAAAGCTCGCTGATGTCTCAGATTTTGCACATCGCCATTTCCTCCCTCATCCTGCGGTTACGCACGTTCTGGTGGAACGCGCTAATAACCGCGGCAGGGTGGACGTCTGAGATGTTGTGCTGGACGCGGCTGAATCTCTGGATATACTTTCGCAGGGACTCTCCTTCCTTCTGGGTAAGTATGTGAAGGTCGCTCTCCTGGCCATGGGGCTTGTGGCCACCTGTGAAGGCGCCAACAAACTGATGGCACAGGTCGGCCCAAGAAAAGATGGAGTTCTCCGGCAAGTGCATGAGCCAAGATCTGACGTTTGGCTTGAGCACTAGCGGAAAGTAGTTTGCGAGTATCTTCTCGTCTCGTCCCCCAGCAGCCTGCACCGCGATGGTGTAGATGCTGAGGAACTCCGACGGATGAGTCTTGCCGTCGTACTTCTCGGGTACGTCGGGCTTGAAGTTCTTCATGCTGGGCCACTGGACTTGCCGCAGCTCACGGGTGAACGCAGGGCATCCTGCCGCGTACGGCAGGTCGCCTGGTCCCCCGGGCGCGTGCACGTCAACAGTGGGCCCAGCGCGCTTGTTGGATTGACGCAGAGCTTCTCTCCGACGCTCGATGCGGGTTCGAGCGTCCTCTTGTCGTCGGTCGTCAAGGACTTGGCGCTGATCGCGGCGAGCCCGCGGATCCGATGAAGCTGTGGAGTCGTCGTCGAGGTTGATCCGGCGGGTCGGCGATTTTGGCCTTCGGGGCGGGGAGTGCATGGTGGTTGCACCCCCGGCAGTCTTGTCGCCATCAGCCCGCGCCTGGCTAACTTTCCGCGGCCGTGACGTCGTCGGCTGCTGCGGAGTATCGTTGTTGGCGAAGGCGATGAGACTTTGGATAGTGGCCCTCCAGTCGTCGGCCTTGTCGGCCGCCGGAGGGAAGTCGAGGAGTAGCTGAGCTCGAGCTAAAGCTTCTTCTGGAGTGGCGGGGAGCGGTGGCGAGCGGCGCGAGGAGCAAGATATGCTCGGACTTCTAACTGCGTTAGAAGGAGCAGCGTCTCGTCCTGGTGACCGCGCCTTGCTCGTGCCAGCATGTTGTCCTTGAGCGTCCCGCGAACCGCCAGCTTGACCTTGGCCCAGCAAGCGTATGGTACCTTGTGTACCACGCCGCTACCGGTCCCGCGCCTCCTGAGAGGGGCGGGGTGCGTGCACGGACGCCGAGGTCTTGGAATGCGCTCGGTCATCCGTCTTGTCCTTGGACTTGGCGGCGCCGTGAGTTTCCTCGCCGACGTCCTTCCTCCCGCTGGCGTCTACCCCACCGGTCATTGGCTCCGATAGCGGTGGGGTCGACGCGGACGGGCCTGCTACCTCTGAAGCTTTCTTCTTCGGCGGCATGTCGATGAAGTTGACGAAGCTGGTGGAGATTTTGTCGCGTGAACGCCGGATCAGGTTCACACAACCTCGACGCTTCCCCTACCTGGCGCGCCAAAGATGTCGGGGAAACTGATCGCCCATGAACACCTATGGGACCGAAGCCCCTTTTCAGTACGGCAAGGGGGCGGAGGATGCGCAAAGGGCAGATCGAGGCGAACACGCGAGCAGTTTACCCAGGTTCGGGCCGCACGGGGGCGTAAAACCCTACTCCTGCCTTGGTTTGTATTGCATTCTTGGCTCGGGAGCGAGAAGAGCTACAGTACTGATCGCTAGGACCGAGCGTGAGCGTGATCAATGATCGGAACCCCCCCCTACGTTGCGCATGGGCCTCCTTTTATAGGTCTAAGGGGTCACCGACAGGTGGCAACGTAGCTGAGGGTGAAAACGTAAAATGGGTGGTAGTTGGAACAGTGTATGCATAGTGCTCTATACCTAACTCTGACGGCAGGGGACAAGGGCATTGAATGCCTGTCGCCGTCGCTCCAAACAGTGCAAAAAGCGTCCGTCAGGGCGCCACCGTCCGCCACGACGGTGGCCTTGTCATCGCAGCTTGCCACCGTGTACCCTAGGCTGCACAGCCTTCCGCCACGTGTGCCTGGAAAGGTCCCAGGGCGACGCGTGGGCGGATGAGCTGGAGCGCAGGTACTTAGTGGAAGTTTGCCACGGCAAGCGCCTTGCCGCGGCTGCTATCTTGTCGCACCCGGAAGCTTGTCGCTCTCCGGGCCTTGCCGGGACGCGTGGCGCGTCGCGGCAAGTCTCTTGAAGTGCCATATTTGGGCCTTCCCGGCAAGCTCCTCTTGCCAGGGTCTCGTGCCAGAGAAGTGATCTTGAGCCTTGAGTGGCCTTCCCGGTAAGCTCCTCTTGCCGGGGCCTTGTCTCTTTAACTTGAATACTTTGTTCTTGAATGGTTCCAAAGGAACTACAGTGGGCCTTAGCGGTCGCGCGGCAAGCCCTGCCTCGGGACGCTGCAACTGCCCGTGCACAAGTTTGGGATACTAAGGTACCCCTACTTTAGTACACCGACATAAACAACTCGAAACAAAAACAGAGGATTTTGGTGTGATATGGTGGTCAAAACCTTCGGGAGAATATATAATGAATTTTTACCGACCAAAAGGAGTAACGTACAAGAAAACGGAGTCCGGGAGGCACACGAGGTGCCCACGAGGCAGGGGGCGCGCCCAGGGGAAGGGGGCGCGCCCTCCACCCTCGTGGACGGCTCGTGTCTCTTCCGGACTGCCTCTTATTTTTCTATTTTTCTAAATATTCCAAAACGGTGAAAAATTGCCATTAGAACTGTTTTGGAGTCGGTTTACTTACCGTATCACATACTTCTTCCTTTTCGGAGTCTGAATCGTTCTAGAAAGTGTCCCTTATGTATTCCTCCGGGGTTACGGTTTCAATAACATTGATTTCAACATTTATAGGATTATGTGAGATATAATGTTTGATTCTTTGACCGTTCACCACCTTCGGATTTGTGCCTTTGAAGTTGTTCATTTTTATGGCACCGGAACGATAGACTTCCTCGATAACGTAAGGACCTTCCCATTTAGAGAGAAGTTTTCCTGCAAAAAAAAAATCTTAAACGAGAGTTGTATAGCAAGACATAATCACCTATGTTAAACTCACGCTTTTGTATCCTTTTATCATGCCATCTTTTAACCTTTTCTTTAAATAGCTTGGCATTCTCTTAGGCCTGGGTTCTCCATTCATCAAGAGAGCTACTGTCAAATAGCCACTTCTCGCCGGCAAGTTTGAAATCATAATTGAGCTCTTTAATAGCCCAATATGCCTTATGTTCTAGCTTGAGAGGTAAGTGCATGCTTTTCCATAAACCATCTTATATGGAGACATACCCATAGGATTTTTGTATGCAGTTCTATAGGCCCATAATGCATCATCAAGTTTCTTGGACCAATTCTTTCTAGACCTATTAACTGTCTTTTGCAAAATTAATTTCATCTCTCTATTACTTAATTCTACTTGACCACTAGTCTATGGGTGATAAGGGGATGCAATTCTATGGTTAACATAATACTTAGCAAGCATTTTACGGAAAGCACCATGAATAAAGTGTGAACCACCATCAGTCATTAAGTATCTAGGGACTCCAAACCTCGGAAAAATAACTTCTTTAAGCATCTTAATAGAGGTGTTGTGATCAACACTACTAGTTGGAATAGCTTCTACCCACTTAGTGACATAATCAACAGAACCTAAAATATGTGTGTACCCATCAGAGGAAGGAAACGGTCCCATATAATCAAAGCCCCAGACATCAAACGGTTCAATAACAAGTGAATAATTCATAGGCATTTCTTAATGTCTACTAATATTACCAATTCTTTGACATTCATCACAAGATAAGACAAACTTACGAGCATCCTTGAAGAGAGTAGGCCAATAAAAACCAGATTGCAATACCTTATGTGCAGTTCTATCTCCAGCATGGTGTCCTCCATAAGCTTTAGAGTGGCACTTGCGTAGGATCTGTTCCTGTTCATGCTCAGGTACACAACGTCTAATAATACCATCTACTCCTTTATAAAGATGTGGGTCATCCCAGAAGTAATGCATCAAATCATAGAAGAACTTTTTCTTTTCCTGGTATGTGAAACTATGTCACACCCCAAAAATATTTATTTGGAATTCTGGAAAACTTTTCAAAATTTTAGCTAAGATTTAAAAATTTTCTTGGAGGGTTCTGTTTGGAGGGTGGACTTATTTGATTTAATTGTTTTGGAGGTTTTCAAAACTTTTCCTCTCTAAAGAATCTTTGGTTTTAGCTATTTTTTTTTTCAAAGGCAAAAATCCTTTCCACCTCTTCTAACACCATAAAACTTCTCCAAATATCTTCTGTCACTCCAAAAATGTCCTATCAAGTCATGCATACCCTCTGTGATATTATTCAACTCCTCCCCACTCCACAAAAATATTATTTCTATATATTTTGAATTCCAAAAGTGGAATTTGAATTAATCATAGTTTCTTGACTTTTACAAAGGAACTATATTTTATATGACTCTTCTGCCTCTACCAAAATTATTCCTACATATATATGGTACCCTTAACCCATTTCTTCAAAAATCTTTGGTTCCACAGTTCAAAAATTTCAAACCAAATTCAATTCAAATTTGGTCCAGAAATCATATTTCTGCCCCAAACCATTTCCAAACTTCACCAAAATTCTTGGCCTCCTGGCAAACTCATTTTTGAGTAACTACACACCACCACACAAGACCCCATGATCAACCAAGTTGTTTAAGACCTCAAAACATTTCATCAAACAGTTGGCGGGCATACTGTTCCACACTGAATAAAATTCAGTTAACTGAATTTTCGGCCGACAGGGACAGCGATGTCGTGCATCCATCATCTTCCTCTCCCGCACGGCGATGTCACCCGTTTTCATTGCAGCAGCTCCCCCTGGCCCAGCGCCCAGCCACTCCACTCCGGTGAGATGGCACCGGGCCGGTGCAGCCTCCCCGGGCTCGTCCACGGCGGAGCCGAGCGGAACGCCTCAGCCATCAATCGCTCTTTTACTCCACTTCAACGCTCCTACCTACTTCCATGCCCACGCGTCATCTTCCTTCGCCCCTACGCGCAAAGGACACACCGGCCACCCCGCACGGGGCCCGTTTGACAGTCGCCGGAGCCGGCCGCTCCGCCGCGCCCGTGCGGACAGCACATCGCAAACGTGTCATGCAGGCACGAGCTCGTCCACGCGGAAGCTTCGGACGAACACCACGGACCTCTTGAATGCTCCATCGCCCAGACCACCGGCCAGAACCAACCCCGGCGACCATATTAACTCCGGCGATCTTCACCCGCTTCGGCTATCTTCGAACCGCCTATAAAAAGGGTCCCCGAGCCCCTCTAGCGCCAGCACTCGCCTCCACCACCACCCTCACTCCCTCCTGACCACCCACCAGGCCCAGAGGGGGTCATCTTCTCCCTCTCCGGCCACCGCTCCGCCGCCTCTGTTCTCGAACCGAACCGATCACCTACACCACCAGAGCAGCCCAAACTCCGTCGATCCTCCCCTTTTCCACCACCATGCCGAATCCCTAAATCAATTTCCCTTCCCGAGCCCTCTCCGGCGAGCCACCACTTCACCCGAATCACCGTCCGCCGGCGACGAGCTCACCGCCGTTCAGGTGACCGCCGGTGGCCACCTCCACCACCCCTGGATGCGGAAGTCCACGCTGGTCACCTTGCGACCAGCGCCGGGCCCTGAGACCCCGGCGATCGTCGCCGGCGATCGCCGCCGCTTCTCTGTACTCGCGCGCGAGCGCGTTCAAACTTTTAAACCTGACGGGTGGCCCCCACCCGTCAGCTCTCTCTCTCTGTTTCCGTTTTAAGTGGAAGCGCACTCTGCGCTTTACGTCTTCTGCACTGGAAGACGCACTCGTATCCGAAACGTTTTCTTTTAAAACGACTCAGGGACTTCTGTTTTACAGAAAAACCCCTGGTTTTGAAAAGCTAATAACTTTTAAAATATAAATCCAAATGAGTTGATTCCTTTTGCTAAAATTTTCTTTTCTGCTCTAGTTTATTTTAAGATTTATTTAAAAATATTTTGAGAACTTTTTCTGTTATGTGTTGATTTTCTTATTCGAATTCAAATTTGAATTTTTCAGAAAAAGAAGAAGGAACTTTTGCTGGGATTTCTGAAGGGTTTTCTCCTGATTACTTTGGACAAGGCAAGCATTATTGAACTTGAGATATGATGTTGCTTCCTTGCATGGTTACATAGTATGGTAGTGCATCACATACGTTGCATGTTATATCACATGTGCATGCATGGTCATGTCATGTTTGTTTTACCTTGGCTTGCATGTCACACTAGCTTGTCTGGCATACAAGTGGTTACGTGAGGGCAGAGATGCTGCTGCTGGTTGGGACATGCTAGTAGGCATGGTCCTTTGTTGACACAGTGGTGTCGTGTGGTACTGATGAGGGACACTGGTGTTACTTTTTGACAATACCTCCTGAGTCTGCCTAGATCGAGTCTTGCTCTATACACCTAGCTGTACACCGTGCTGCCACGGGTCCTTCCGGAAGGAGGGTACGGCCTAGTAAGTTGATAACCCCTGTACGGGTGCACGCCACACAGATACTACGATGAAGGTTGTAGCCTGTCATCGGGTCAGGGGCATGGGTGTTTCCGGTTGTAGCCGAGAGGGGGGCACCCCTTGTAATCCGCGCGTTTAATAGTGATCCCATGCTTTTCGGAGGTTGTAGCCTCCCTGACTTAAGGTTTCTGGAGCGATGCTCTGGGTGAGTCCTGGCATCCGGTCGGTGTGTATGCGTCAGGTGTGTTTTCAACCCAAAGTCCGTATTGGGTATTAGTCAGTGCACGGTACTGTCTAAGGAAAGCCCATACGCGTGGGTAAAGAGTACATCATCTGCAGAGTTATATCTATTCGAATAGCCGCATCCACGGTCAAGGATTTAGTTGGGTGGGTCAAGTGTCGGTCTCGGTGTCAGTCTCTGGAGGAAAATAGAATACTTGAGCATGATATGTTTGCAGGACATTTTTTTTGTCACAGTCAGTGTATTATTATAAATTTATTTATGGTGAATATTATGCTTATGGACTAACCTTGTTCTTTTAATGTTACCTTCAAGAATGTCTCAGGGGCTGGCTAGACTACCCCGGACATTCGCTTTTCTTTTAAAGTCCTTTTGAGGCGTCCCTCGAGTGTCAGGCGGTTTATCTCGCCACTACTCTTGTGGACACCCAACTGGCATTTCTTTTAAAGTCCTTTTGAGGCGTCCCTCGAGTGTCAGGCGGTTTATCTCGCCACTACTCTTGTGGACACCCAACTGGCATTCCTTTTATCTTTTTATATTATAGTGACCAATATTTATTTTGATCTAACCATGTTTCATCATACCAAGTCTGGATATTTGTTGCATGCATCTAGTAGTTTATTATGGCATTT
>LR738710.1:709271497-709287941 GCA_902687465.1 Secale cereale | reverse complement strand
TTCGAGAGTGTCTCAGGGGCTGGCTAGACTACCCCGGACATTCGCTTTTCTTTTAAAGTCCTTTTGAGGCGTCCCTCGAGTGTCAGGCGGTTTATCTCGCCACTACTCTTGTGGACACCCAACTGGCATTTCTTTTAAAGTCCTTTTGAGGCGTCCCTCGAGTGTCAGGCGGTTTATCTCGCCACTACTCTTGTGGACACCCAACTGGCATTTTTTTTAAAGTCCTTTTGAGGCGTCCCTCGAGTGTCAGGCGGTTTATCTCGCCACTACTCTTGTGGACACCCAACTGGCATTCCTTTTATCTTTTTATATTATAGTGACCAATATTTATTTTGATCTAACCATGTTTCATCATACCAAGTCTGGATATTTGTTGCATGCATCTAGTAGTTTATTATGGCATTTCGCTTTCAGTATACCTTATGTTCATAATGTTTGCGAGTACATTCAAAGTACTCACTGGCTTGTCCCTGGCTATTTACTTGGCCAGACTTGGAGGAGGACGAGATTCTGGAGGAAAATTGCGCTAGCGAGGCCGACGCTTAGAAGGTTCCCAGTCAGCACACCTGTGTCTTGGAGTCTATCACTTGTATCATCCGTCCAGCTTCCGCCACACCAATAAAATAGTCAAGCCTCACACTGACGCTTGACTCTATGCTAGTATATCAGTGTTGAGTTCCACTACCCACTGTCATTTTCCGCCCGCCTAGTGCGTTGAGATGTTGTAATAAATTATTGAGTCACCCTGACTCAACCCTGTGTAATATTATTGTACTGGTTATCTATATCAAGGTTGTCCACTGGCTGTGCTTGGGAGCTAGTGTGACTTAAGGCTATTCTGTGATTTATTTCCCAGAATTGAGCCCGACAAACTAGGTGGTATAAACTTAGCAACAATGTAATTAGCATAATCAACATACCATGGAGCAGTACGAGAAGTATTTATGACAACTAATTGTTCATCAGGAAAGCTATCATCAATAGGTTGTGGGTCATCAAGAATATTTTCTAGCCTAGACAAGTTGTCTGCAACGGGGTTCTCAGCTCCCTTTCTATCAATAATGTGCAAATCAAATTCTTGCAGCAAGAGAACCCATCTGATAAGTCTAGGTTTAGCATCTTTCTTTTCCATAAGGTATTTGATAGCAGCATGATTAGTGTGAATAGTTACTTTAGAATCAACAATATAAGGTCTAAACTTATCACAAGCAAATACAACTACTAAAAATTCCTTCTCAGTAGTAGCATAATTTGTGTGGGCACTGTCTAGAGTTTTACTAGCATATTGGATAACATTCAATTTCTTATCAACTCTTTGTCCTAGAACAACACCTACAGCATAATCACTAGCATCGCACATAATCTCAAAGGGTAAATTTCAGCCAGGAGGCTGGACAATAAGTGCAGAGATCAATGCTTTCTTAAGTATTTCAAATGCTTCTAAACAATGGATACGTCTCCAATGTATCTATAATTTTTGGTTGTTCCATGCTATTATATATTATGTTTTGGATGTTTAATGGGCTTTATTATACACTTTTATATTATTTTTGGGACTAACCTATTAACCCAAGGGCCCAGTGCAGATTGCAGTTTTTTCGCCTATTTCAGGGTTTCGCAGAAAAGGAATATCAAACAGAGTCCAAACGGAATGAAACCTTCGCAAGAGTTATTTTTGGAACAATATCAACACAGAAGACTTGGAGTACATGCGAGGGAACGAAGGAGGCGGCCACGAGGGTCCAGGGCGTGCCCCTCCTATAGGGCGCGCCCCCACCCTCGTGGGCCCCCTCTGGCTCCCCCGATGCCCTCCTTCCTCCTATATATACCCATGTACCCAGATTACGTCGAGGCAACAGAGAAAACCCTAATTCCACCGCTGCAACCTTCTGTTCCCGTGAGATCCCATCTTGGGGCCTGTTCCGGAGCTCCGCCGGAGGGGGGATCTTCCACGGAGTGCTTCTACATCAACACCATTGCCTCACCATGAGTTGTGAGTAGTTTACCACAGACCTTCGGGTCCATAGTTATTAGCTAGATGGCTTCTTCTCTCTTTTTGGATCTCAATACCAAGTTCTCCCCGGTCTTCGAGGATATCTATTCGATGTAATCTTTTTGCGGTGTGTTTGTCGAGATCCGATGAATTGTGGGTTTAGGATCAGGATTATCTACGAGAAATATTTGGTTCTTTTATGAATTCTTTTATGTATGATTATAATATCCTTGCAAGTCTCTTCGAATTATCGGTTTGGTTTGGCCTACTAGATCTATAGTTCTTGCAATGGGAGAAGTGCTTGGCTTTGGGTTCAATCTTGCGGTGTCCTTTCCCAGTGACAGCAGGGGCGGCAAGGCACATATTGTATTGTTGCCATCGAGGATAAAAAGATGGGTTTTATATCATATTGCTTGAGTTTATCGCTCTACATCATGTCATCTTGCTTAAAGTATTACTCTGTTCTTATGAACTTAATACTCTAGATGCATGCTGGATAGCGGTCGATGTGTGGAGTAATAGTAGTAGATGCAGAATCGTTTCGGTCTACTTGTCATGGACGTGATGCCTATATATAATGATCATGCCTAGATATTCTCATAACTATGTGCTTTTCTATCAATTGCTCGACAGTAATTTGTCCACCCACCGTAGAATTCTGCTATCATGAGAGAAGCCACTAGTGAAACCTATGGCCCCGGGTCTATTCTCAACATATTAATCTACCATCTACTTTACTTTGCTGTTTTTACTTTCAGTTCTTATATCCAAAAATACCAAAAATATCAAACTATCCTATCTATCAGATCTCACTTTCTTAAGACCGTAAAGGGATTGACAACCCCTTACCGTGTTGGCTGCGAAGTTCTTATTTGTTTGTGCAGGTGCGAGGGACTCGCGCATGGTCTCCTACTGGATTGATACCTTGGTTCTCAAAACCCGAGGGAAATACTTACGCTACTGTGCTGCATCACGCTTTCCTCTTCGAGGGAATACAACGCAAGCTCGAGAAGTAGCAAGAAGAATTTCTGACGCCGTTGCCGGGGAGGCTTACGCAAAAGTCATATACCAAGTACCTATCACAAACCCTTATCCTTCGCATTACATTTTTTGCCTCTCGTTTTCCTCTCCCCCACTTCACCCTTGCCGTTTTATTTGCCCTTCTTTTTGCACTGTGTTTATCGTTCGCTTGCCTTCATGTCTGAGATGAGGGAAGATTTTATCAAGAAGGGTAGTAATGTTGAGGGCAACATCTATGTTGATCCTCCGGATGAAACTACCACTTTACATATTAAGAAGTTCCGGGTTGGTAGTGGTAATATTATTGGAAAAGGAGTTCTTCAAGACTTCTTTACTTGTGCCGGTGCTTTACCTACTATGGGTGGTTCTATTCTTCATAGAACTAGTAGCCTTGCGGATGCCATATCTATGCTTGCAGTTGAAATTGAAAGGCAATTTATCCATATGCATCCTTGCATTCAGAGAATCTTTCTGGAATTTTCCAATATTGAGCATTCTTCTGTTAAGCGTGGAGCTTCTATCTATTTGGCTCATGAGTTCAGATTTATCATGAAAGAGGCCAAAGAAATCTTTGCTCATTACGGAGTAGATGCTGGTCGACCTCCCATAGAGGCTATCTGCTTTAATCAAGAAGACATAATGCGGTTGCGATCTCCTGATCATGTTGCTTTTAATGAAAACCCTAGAAAAAGGGTTCCTACCGATGTATTGGTTGATAGAATTTTTGAATTGAATGATGATTTTGCTATTCGAAGCAATGGGTTAGGTTTTTCCCTTGAGCGAAGGCTCATGACCTTTTGCCAAAAGAATGCTTATAATGATGAATTGGTTGTACATTATAAAGGGCCAAAGGAGGAACCTATACCTCCTGAGCTTGATATGTGGGACTTTTGTCCTATTAAATTTAGCCCTTTTGATTAGTTTTGCTTGCCACAAAGAAAACTTGCTGCTGAACGTAGGGAATATGAGATGAGTTTTCGTGATATATCTTATCATTATGGCAATACCTAGATCTATCCTTGTATCGTGCCTAGCTAGGGGCGTTAAACGATAGTGCTTGTTGGGAGGCAACCCAATTATTTTGGTTTTGCTTCTGTTAGGAATAAATATTGCATCTAGCTTTTGTTTAGATGTGGTTTTGTGTTTTAATTAGTGTTCGTGCCAAGTAGAACCTTTGGGAATACTTGTGTGAAGTTTATATGATCATGCTGTAAAAAATAGAAATGTTAGCGCTCACAAGAATAGTCACCAGATTTTACTGGAGAGTGCTATTTAGTTGATTATTTTTGCAGATGATTATTAGACAAATTCCTCACGCTTACCAATTTATTTCAATTTTTTTAGAATTACAAAAGTATTCGAAAGTTACAGATTACTACAAACTGTTCTGTTTTTGACAGATTCTGTTTTTCGTGTGTTGTTTGCTTATTTTGATGAATCTATGAGTAGTATTGGGGAGCATGAATCATAGATAAGTTGGAATACAGTAGGTTTAACACCAATATAAACAAAGAATGAGTTCATTATATTACCTTTGAGTGGTGGTTTGTTTTCTTATACTAACGGAACTCACGAGATTTTTGGCTAAGTTTTGTGTTGTGAAGTTTTCATGTTTTGAGTATGGCTTTGATGGACTATGGAACTAATAGTGGAAAGAGCCTAAGCTTGCGGATGCCCAAGGCACCCCAAGGTAAAATTAAAGGACAACCAAAAGCCTAAGCTTGGGGATGCCCCGGGAAGGCATCCCCTCTTCCGTCTTCATCTATCGGTAACTATACTCGGGACTATATTTTTATTCACCACATGATATGTGTTTTGCTTGGAGCGTCATGTATGATTTGAGTCTTTGCTTGTTAGTTTGTCACAATCATCCTTGCTTGACACACCTTTTTGAGAGAGAGAAATATGATCTAGAATTTGTTAGAATACTCTATGTGCTTCACTTATATCCTTTGAGCTAGATAGTTTTGCTCTAGTGCTTCACTTATATCTTTTAGAGCACGATGGTGATTTTATTTTGTAGAAATTGTTGATGTCTCATGCTTCACTTATATCCTTTTGAGAGTCTTTTAGAACAGCATGGTGATGTTCTTTGGTTATAAAACTAGTCCTAATATGATAGGCACCCAAGATGAATATAGTAAAAACTCTCATACAAAGTGCATTGAATATGATGAGAAGTTTGATACTTGATGATGTTTTGAGATATGAGGATGGTGATATTAGAGTGGAGTAATTATGAATTTGAGAAATACTTGTGTTAAAGTTTGTGATTCCCATAGCATGCACGTATGGTGAACCGCTATGTGACGAAGTTAGAGCATGGGGTATTTATTGAGTGCCAACCTTTGTGTGGAGGTCGGGCGCGTGCGATGGTTAACTCCTACCAACCTCCCCCCTAGGAGCATGCGTTGATTACTTTGTTTTGATGACTCGTAAATTTTTGCAATAAGTATATGAGTTCTTTATGACTAATGTTGAGTCCATGGATTATACGCACTCTCACCCTTCCACCATTGCTAGCCTCTCTTGTACCACGCAACTTTCGCTGGTACCATACACCCACCATATACCTTCCTCAAAACAGCCACCATATCTACATATCATGGCATTTCCATAGACATTCCGAGATATATTGCCATGCAACTTTCCACCGTTCCGTTTGTTATGACACACTTCATCATTGTCATATTGCCATGCATCATCATGTAGTTGACATCGTATTTGTGGCAAAGCCACCATGCATAATTTTTCATACATGTCACTCTTGATTCATTGCACATCCCGGTACACCGCCGGAGGCATTCATATAGAGTCATACTTTGTTCTAGTATCAAGTTGTAATATCGAGTTGTAAATCAATATAAGTGTGATGATCATCATTATTAGAGCATTGTCCCAAAGAAAAAAAGAAAAAAAGAAGGAAAGGGCAAAAAAAGGCCCAAAGAAAGAAAAAAAAAGAAAAAAAAAGGGACAATGCTACTATCTTTTTCCACACTTGTGCTTCAAAGTAGCACCATGTTCTTCATGATAGAGAGTCTCATGTTTAGTCACTTTCATATACGAGTGGGAATTTTCATTATAGAACTTGGCTTGTATATTCCAACGATGGTCTTCCTCAAATGCCCTAGGTCTTCATGAGCAAGCAAGTTGGATGCACACCCACTTAGTTCTTTTGTTGAGCTTTCATACATTTATAGCTCTAGTGCATCCGTTGCATGGCAATCCCTACTCACTCACATTGATATCTATTGATGGGCATCTCCATGGCCCGTTTATATCCCTAGTTGATGTGAGACCATCTTCCTCTTTTGTCTTCTCCACAACCACCACTCTATTCCACCTGTAGTGCTATATCCATGGCTCACGCTCATGTATTGCATGCAAGTTGGAAGGTATGGAAAAATTTGAGTATGAAAACAATTGCTTGGCTGAAACCGGGGTTGTGCATGATGTGAATATTTCGTGTGATGAAGAGGGAGCATAGCCAGACTATATGATTTTGTAGAGATAACTTTCTTTGGCCATGTTATTTTGAGAAGACATGATTGTTTGTTAGTATGCTTGAAGTATTATTATTTCTTATGTCAATATAGACTTTTGTCTTGAATCTTTCGAATCTGAACATTCATGCCACAATAAATAGAATTACATTGAAAATTATGTTGGTTAGCATTCCACATCAAAAATTCTGTTTTTATCATTTACCTACTCGAGGACGAGAAGGAATTAAGCTTGGGGATGCTTGATACGTCTCCAACTTATCTATAATTTTTTATTGTTCCATGCTATTATTTATATATATATATATATATATATATATATTATGTTTTGGATGTTTAATGGGCTTTACCATACACTTTTATATTATTTTTGGGACTAACCTATTAACCCAAAGGCCTAGTGCAGATTGCTGTTTTTTGCCTATTTCAGGGTTTCGCAGAAAAGGAATATCAAACAGAGTCCAAACGGAATGAAACCTTCGCGAGAGTTATTTTTGGAACAATATCAACACAGAAGACTTGGAGTACACTCGAGGGAATGAAGGAGGCGGCCACGAGGGTCCAGGGCGTGCCCCCTCCTACAGGGCGCGCCCCCACCCTCGTGGGCCCCCTCTGGCTCCCCCGATGCCCTCCTTCCTCCTATATATACCAATGTACCCAGAAAACATCGAGGCAACAGAGAAAACCCTAATTCCACCGCCACAACCTTCTGTTCCCGTGAGATCCCATCTTGGGGCCTGTTACGGAGCTCCGCCGGAGGGGGGATCTTCCACGGAGTGCTTCTACATCAACACCATTGCCTCACCATGAGTTGTGAGTAGTTTACCACAGACCTTCGGGTCCATAGTTATTAGCCAGATGGCTTCTTCTCTCTTTTTGGATCTCAATACCAAGTTCTCCCCGGTCTTCGAGGAGATCTGTTCGATGTAATCTTTTTGCGGTGTGTTTGTCGAGATCCGATGAATTGTGGGTTTATGATCAAGATTATCTACGAGAAATATTTGGTTCTTTTATAAATTCTTTTATGTATGATTATAATATCCTTGCAAGTCTCTTCGAATTATCGGTTTGGTTTGGCCTACTAGATCTATAGTTCGTGCAATGGGATAAGTGCTTGGCTTTGGGTTCAATCTTGCGGTGTCCTTTCCCAGTGACAGCAGGGGCGGCAAGGCACGTATTATATTGTTGCCATCGAGGATAAAAAGATGGGGTTTATATCATATTGCTTGAGTTTATCCCTCTACATCATGTCATCTTGCATAAAGCATTACTTTGTTCTTATGAACTTTGTAATCTAGATGCATGCTGGATAGCGGTCGATGTGTGGAGTAATGGTAGTAGATGCATAATCGTTTCGGTCTACTTGTCATGGACGTGATGTCTATATATAATGATAATGCCAAGATATTCTCATAACTATGCGCTTTTATATCAATTGCTCGATAGTAATTTGTTCACCCACTGTAGAATTCTGCTATCATGAGAGAAGCCACTAGTGAAACCTATGGCCCCCGGGTCTATTCTCAACATATTAATCTACCATCTACTTTACTTTGCTGTTTTTACTTTCAGTTCTTATATCCAAAAATACCAAAAATATCAAACCATCCTATCTATTAGGTCTCACTTTCGTAAGTGAACGTAAAGGGATTGACAACCCCTTATTGCGTTGGCTGCGAAGTCCTTATTTGTTTGTGCAGGTGCGAGGGACTCGCGCTTGTCTCCTACTGGATTGATACCTTGGTTCTCAAAAACTGAGGGAAATACTTACGCTACTGTGCTGCATCCCCCTTTCCTCTTTGAGGGAATACAACGCAAGCTCGAGAAGTAGCAACAATCATCATCGAAGACAAAAGGAACATCTTTTTGTAAGAGATTAGTAAGAGGCCTGGAGATTTTGGAGAATTCCTTAATGAACCTCCTATAAAACCTGACATGACCAAGGAAACTTCATATACCATTGATGTCCTTGGGACAGGACATCTTTTCAATAACATCAACTTTAGCTTTGTCAACTTCAATACCTCTTTCAGAAATTTTATGTCCCAAGACAATGCCTTCATTAGCCATAAAGTGGCACTTCTCCCAATTCAAGACAAGATTAGTGTCTTCACATCTCTGCAAAACTCGATCAAGGTTGCTCAAACAAGCATTAAAAGAATTTCCATAAACGGAGAAATCGTCCATGAAAACCTGAACAATCCTTTCACAAAAATCAGAGAATATAGCCATCATGCATCTTTGAAAGGTAGCAGGTGCATTACATAAACCAAAAGGCATACATCTATAAGCAAAGGTACCGAAAGGACAAGTAAAAGTGGTCTTTTCTTGATCCCCTTTTGACACAGGTATTTGAGAGAAACCATAATAGCCATCTAGAAAGCAAAAATGAGTATGTTTGGATAACCTTTCTAGCATTTGATCAATAAAAGGCATAGGGTAATGATCTTTATTAGTAGCTTTATTTAATTTGTGGAAATCAATTACCATCCTATAACCTGTAACAATTCTTTGTGGGATCAATTCATCTTTATCATTAGGAACAACAGTCATACCTCCCTTCTTAGGCACACAATGGACAGGACTTACCCATTGGCTATCAGCAACTGGATAGATTATACCTTCCTCTAGAAGCTTTAGTATTTCCTTCCTTACCACCTCTTTCATCTTAGGATTTAACCGTCATTGATGATCAATAACTGGTTTAGCGTCCTCTTCCAATTTTATCTTGTGTTGGCATAAAGTGGGACTAATGCCCTTAAGATCATCGAGAGTATATCCAATAGCAGCACAATGCTTCTTCAGAGTTTTCAATAATTTTTCTTCTTCCTGCTCTGAAAGGTTAGCACTGATAATAACATGATATATCTTCTTTTCATCAAGGTAAACATACTTAAGATTATCAGGTTTACCCTTGGGTGGAGGAGGATCCCCTAGGATTTCAACAGGCAAGTTGTTTTTCAATACGGGTCCCTGCTTAAAGATTATTTCATCTATTTCCCTTCTCTCATTCATATACATATCATTTTCATGGTCTAGCAGATATTGTTCTAAAGGATCGTTAGGAGGAACAACAATAGAAGCAAGACCAATAATTTCATCCTTACTAGGTAATTCTTTATCATGGGGTTGTCTACGAAATTTAGCAAAGTTAAAATCATGATACATATCCCCTAAACCAACGGTAACAATATCTTTTACGCAGTCTATCTTAGCATTGACAGTATTCAAGAAGGGTCTACCAAATATAATGGGACAAAAATCATCTTGTGGGGAACTAAGAATAAGAAAATCAGCAGTGTATTTAACCTTCCCACACAAAACTTCAACATCTCTATCAATCCCAACTGGTGAAATAGTGTTTCAATTGGCAAGCTTAATGGTAACATCAATCCTTTCTAACTCAGTGGGTGCAATATCATGCATAATTTCTTTATATAAGGAGTGAGGGATTATACTTGCACTAGCGCCTACGTCACATAAACCATGATAGCAATGATCTCCTATTTTAACAGAAATAACAGGCAAGCCTACAACTGGTCTATGTTTATTCCTAGCATCGGGTTTGGCTATTCTAGCAGCTTCCTCTTGGAGGTAAATAACATGTCCATCTAAATTTTCAACCAATAGATCTTTAACCATAGCAACACTAGGTTCAACTTTAATTTGCTGAGAGGGTGTAGGTGTTCTAGTACTACTCTTATGAACCATAGTTGAAGCTTTAGCATGATCCTTTATTCTAACAGGGAAAGGTGGTTTCTCAATATAAGCAGTAGGAACAATAGGATCAACATTATAAGTGACAGTCTTATCTTCAACTTTAACAGGTTTAACTACTTTTACTTCAATGGGACGATGGTATTTAAACCACTTCTCCTTGGGGAGGTCAACATAAGTAGCAAATGATTCACAGAAAGAAGCTACTATCTCAGAGTCAAGTCCATATTTAGTGATAAACTCACGGAAAACATCAGTGTCCATAAAAGCTTTAACACAATCAAACTTAGGGGTTATACCTGACTCCTTACCTTCATCGAGATCCCAATCTTCAGAGTTGCGTTTAATTCTTTCCTATAAATCCCATTTGAATTCAATAGTCTTCATCATAAAAGAACCAACACAAGAATTATCGAGCATGGTGCGATTATTGAGAGAAAGCTTAGCATAATTATTTTGAATGATCATTTTCTTGAGAGCTCATGATTGGGGCATGAATATAACATTGACTTAAGCCTCCCCCAAGCTTGAGCAATGCTTTCTCCTTCACGAGGCCAAAAATTATACATATAATTACGATCATGATGAACCTGATGCACAGGGTAGAACTTCTGATGAAATTCCAACTTCAGTCGATTATAGTTCCATGATCCAATATCATCCCATAGCCTAAACCATGTCAATGCGTCTCCCTTCAAATATAAAGGGAAGACCTTTTTCTTCATAACATCCTCGGGCATACCTGCTGTGACGCCCGAAGAACGTTATGCTCGATTGTGGGTTCATGCCCCTCGATGACTAGCTTGAGTGACAGAAACATGAGTCTAGGGGATGTGCTGTTGCCACAAGGGGGAAAACAACGGTGCTTGTACCCGTGGGTGCAAGGATTGTTTACTTTACGCAAAGTTCTTTTAATGCAGTTGTCTGTTGCTTTGAGTTTACACTATGGGTGAGACTCGCAACTTAATACCAGCGAGATGTTCTGGATAGATATCTCAAGGTGGATGATTAGTAGTAGATGCAGATGGATTTCGGTCTACTTGCCTTGGCGTACCGCCCATGCTTTGAACCTCTACCTTTCTTGCAACATAGTTAGCATTGGTTTGCGCACATAATTCTGTCAATTGCCCAGCTGTAATTCGTTTACCTCACATAGCTGTTTTATCGTCTTTTGGGAGAGAGACATCACTAGTGAACATCATGGGATGTCGGTCCATATTACCATCACTGATCACATCCGCTATTTACTTTCTGCTTTTATTTACTATTTGCAGCAATTCCTATCACTATTATCACTTGCGTTTGATCCTTTGTAAACGACAAGGCCGGAGGGATTGACAACCTCTCTGTACTCGTTGGGAGCAAAGTTATTTGTATCTGTGTGCAGGTCCACGTTGATTACTAATATCTGGCGCCGTTAGAAGTTGACACCTTCTTGTTGAAACTAGGAGTCTCAGGGGAAATCGATCCTTGGTATCTTTGCCAAGGAAAAACTTCCGCTACACTGCATCTCAAACCTTCCACTTGGGGTAACCAACGAGGGGCGAGAAGCCATCACCACGGGCGCACCAAAATCCAGCATGGCCTTCAACAGCTCGGCCTTATCAGGGCGGTTGTACAGCGGCAGGTAGGCCCCAGGGAGATCCTCAGGAACCATTCCCAGGAGAGTCCTCGAGGTGAAGTCCAGATCATCCTCGGCTAGCACCCCTGGGTGCAGTCGGAGCGTGTCGTCGTCGCCCATCAGCTCCCACATGGCGCGCGAGTGAGCTTGCAACGGAGCCAGACGCTGCCTCAAGAACTCCTTCACGATCTGGCCCCTTTCGAGCCTCGAGCTCAGGTCGGTCTCAATCTTTCCCAGGACAGGCCCGGCAAGGGAGTCGGTGAGCTTCGCGTGGCTCCAGCCAGCGAGCTTCTCCGGACGGGCAGTAGGCAGCGCCAGCACAGGATGGACGCGCTGGGCATCTAGGTAGACCCACCTCTTCCGGTGGGACTCTATCTTCTTCCCGGCTATCATCAGTCGACAGCCCTGGCGTTGGAAGACGAAGGAAACGCAGCCCGAGCACAGGCCATCGTCGTATCGATGAATGGAGAAGAAGTGACGGAAGAGGGCGACGGTTGGCCTCACCCCCACGAGTGCCTCACAGTAAAAGGCGAAGAGCGACAGGACGAAGATGGAGCGAGGCTGGATATGGAGAGCATGCACCTGGTAATGATCCAGGATGGCGTAGAAGAACTCAGAGAAGGGGGGCACGAGCCCCACGGAGATGCTATGGAGGAAGAAGGGGTAGCATGACTTCGACAGGGTCCGCGCCATGGTGCATCCGGCCCAGATCCGCGTCGGGTCGTGCTCATTATGGGAGCTCGACAGAAAGGTTGGACCTCTGAGTAGTCCTCCTCCCTAGTAATGGAGGACTCCTCAAGCGCGTATCAAGAGAAGAAGCAGATCCAGATGCCAGCGCGGCACTCTTGTTCCTCTTCGCCATGGTTGAGGGAGCCGAGGGACGCAGGAAGGCAGGAGGCATGAGGGGAAGAAATCTTAGCAGGAAGGAAAGAGGGTGATAACTCCCCCAGCGGAGAAGGCCGCCTTATGTCAAGATGCACGGTTGCCGAGATGGCGTGGGTAGCGGGGTCGCTCGCGTCCCATCCAACCGTCACGCGCCAGCCTGGCCCACTGCCTTTTGGGGCCCGCGGTGCTTCGTCCTCGACTAAGGCTTCACCGTGAAGCCAACTCCGCGCGTGCCTTGGGCCCGGGGGCTACTGTCGGCTTCCTGGGAACCATGGTACCCAGACTTGCCTATCTGCGGGCCGCGACGCGCTCCTACAAGCAGCCTGGTACGGCCCAGCTGATCGACCAGCTGTCCAAGACCCTTGTGAGGGGGCCAACCCCACGAGGAGAACGACGTCAAGACCTCCTCGGGAGCGGCCTCAGCAAGGCGCTCCGGAGGGGCGAAGAACCCAAGGCCAAGCCTGCCTCAGGAGGAGGCAGTGATGTCAGCAGTGATGCACCGCGCCAGCGGGTGCCAGCGTCCGCCAGCGGCGCAGTTGCCATTTCGGTGCAAAGGGGACAGCGCAACTGTTGGTTCCCAAGGAGCGGGGTAAGGGTTTCCCCTTCGGTGCAACAAGACCGAAGACCGCAAGGACGACAAGGAGGATGCCACCGTCGAGCCCACCACCATGTTACCGCCTGATCCTTTTGCAGGCGAAGACCGCTTTTGTCAGGATAAGAATGTCCTTGTGTTCCCGCTCAAAAATGGCCGTTGTGGGATCCCTTTCGGCCTAAACATTTCGGGGGAAGAGGACCCTGGCCGCCTATATAAGTAGCTAGGATTCCCACTGTGAAGGCATTATCTAAGACACCCCGCCATCACACAAGGAGCAAGAACATTAGCCTCCTGACCCTCCTGAGCTCACCTCCTGAGCCCAGGAACCCTTGTACTAGCTCGTATCCTATCTCGCCCGAGGCTAATCCACCAAAGCAGGAAGTAGGGTCATACACCACGCGGTGGCCCAAACCTGGATAAACTCTTGTGTGTTATGTCTGTTGTTGCTTGAATCCTTCCACCGAGACGAGAGCGAGGTGTTGGGGAACGTAGTATTTTAAAATTTTCCTACGATCATGCAAGATCTATCTACCAGACGCATAGCAACGAGAGGGGGAGTGTGTCTACGTACCCTCGTAGACCGAAAGCGGAAGTGTTAGAACAACACGGTTGATGTAGTCGTACGTCTTCACGGCCCGATCGATCAAGCATCGAAACTACGGCACCTCCGAGTTCTAGCACACGTTCAACTCGATGATGTGGGGACCCCGACTCATAAGTCGTGATCACCGAATGCACGTGTACAGTGATCCCAGAGATCAATGCTCACTGAACACACAGAAGCTGAATAACAAGAGTCTTACATCCTTACATACCGTGTTACACAAATAGGACCATAATGGTCAAGTCTTGAGTATATCATCGCAGCGGAAATCTTCAATAACAACTTGGACCCATGCCATCTGCCTTAACCCTACAGGCATTCTGACTGGGAAGCGTCCTAGCTCGCATGCTCGTCACCAAGAAGTCTTCATCATAATCCTGTTCTCTCATGCCTGGCCAATAAAATAACCAGTGGCAAGCCAATGAGTACATTGAATGTACTCGCAAGCAACCCAAGTGTGATAACAGAATAATTATGCAAGGCTCTACTGCTAGGTTGGCAGATTTGCGGAAAGCTAGTTTTTCATATGCAAGCATGATCAACATATAACATGGATATGCATGTGTCTATAACAAGCATCAGGAGGTCACAGACATCAATATCGAGAAAGAGTTGTAATCAACTCATGCTCAAGCTCATTGTGACTTCCTCAAGAATCACATCATCAACATCGCTGAACCATGTTGTTTCCTCGCACACACACACCAGGTTTCGCAAACATTGGACGTAGCCCAAGAGCGGTTACCCAACTGTCCATGACCGTGTACACGGCTATTCGAATAGTTTTACACTCTGCAGAGGTTGCACACTTTACCCACTAGATCCGGGGAACTTCCGTGTCATCCACGACCCGCGGTACCTCAGGTACCCGGGGTAAGCACCCGATCACTACCTTTCCCTAGACGACACTAACATAGAGTCCACTTGATTGGTAACAGCCCCGTGCCAAACATTTCACATCTCAAGGTTTGTGGAGACTCGCTCCGTATTCATCACATATCACAAGCACAGGGTACCAACGGTGTGTCCGGTGCCCTGTAAAGACAGTCATGGCCGCCTATCCAAGCGCGACCCCGTCCCAAGAGTGACCTCATGTCACTCCCGTCAATAGTAATGCGGGCACCATGCTAGTATCGACCTAGGTAATCAATAATGCCCTTTCCCATATAAGGGTAGAGTGGTTGCGCATGTAAGGTTGGAATAACGGTCGCAACTTAAACCAATCCGTTTTCAAAACAACACACACACTTGCCTCGGTACACCACTTCGTCATCAAGTGGTTACCCCTCTCACCATCTCCCTCGGGCATAAGTGGCACCCGACGGGGTTTTCGAAAAGTCTTTTGAAAGTATCCTGCCTCCGTCACCATGCATATACCCGTCCCATTTGCGTAGCCACTATTAAAGCAACCTAACTACTCCCTCCCACATAACCCTCATAGGAAGGTAGGGTCATGTCTGATGCAAGTTTCAACAGTAAAGTAACAAAGGTAGCAACCAAAGTGGTTTCCACCTCAACATGATTCCGATGCATTGAATAATAAGGTGCTATGAGACATGCATAAAAAGGTTTCTTGAACATGGTCAAAGGGCTGCTTGCCTTATTCTTCCGAGTCTTCAAACCTTCTGGTCCATCTCCGAGTACTTCGTTTATTACGACACAATCAAAGAAAAAATAAAAGTGCTCTAAAAATAGGAGTTGGACTTTTCTAGGATACCTCTGGTCATATTAGAAATGACCAAGGTGGTTTCATAGGTGTTGGATCAATAGGTAGTTCGGAACATTCCAATATGATGGAACAGAAGGGTTTATGGATTTGGAAGAAGTATACAGAAATATTTCCTTGAATGATGAGCAAAGGTACCCATCATCAAGTCATGATTTTAGAAGAATTTAGGAGTTGGTTTCACTGGATTTGGATTTGAAATGAATTTCCTAGGATTTTGCAAAGCTGGTAAATATGAAGAAATGGCTCAATATTTGGTGGGGTACAGAAACTATTATTAAAAATGTTCCAAAACTAAGTTTGGACATGACAAGCATCTAGGAACTTGAATCACTGCATTTGGATCAGGATTGAGCTCTCTGTGATTTTCTAAAGTTCATCACAAAAAATGGAAAATGGGCATTTGATAAATATTTGTGAAAGAAATGTATCTGGAATAATGTGCATGTTGCACCATGTGATAGAGCATGATTTATGGAGCCATAGGAAATTTGAATCATGCAATTTGGAGTTCATTTGAATTATCTAGGAATTTTTGAAGTTGGCAGAATAAAGAAAAAGGAAAAGAATAAGGGTTCAACCTTATACAGTGTGCGGGGCGACGGATAGCTCGCGGGCCGGCCCAGCGGCTCGGCCGCTCGCGTGCAGGGGGGCCACGCCGGAGGCGGTTTTTGGGGGTTGCGTTTTCGCGCGAGGGAGGCGGGCTACGCCGAAGCCGCCTCCACTTAAGCAGCTGGGCCCTGCTGGCCGGGTCGCTGCCAGGTGCCCCCCCCCCCCCCC
>LR738710.1:709250385-709271372 GCA_902687465.1 Secale cereale | reverse complement strand
CCCCCCCGCAGGGTCTTCTTCCTCCTCCCGCCCCGCAACAGAGGGGAGGGGAGGCTGGAGCCGCGCGACACCGGCGCCCGTTCCCGGCGGCACAGGCCAGCCCGGGCCAAGCTACGTCCACCGGAGGGGGCCCCAGGGTACGGCGCGTCGGGGAAGCCCCTTGGGGCGGCAGGGGAGGGGCCGGAGCACCTCCTGCACCCGACCATGGCGGCGGCCTCGTCGGTTGATGGTGGAGCGGGCACCACGGGGCACCAGAGCGGGAGATAGAGGGTGGGGGAACTCCGCCGGTCTGCTGCGGTTCTCCTGGTGGCCTAGGAAGAGGAGGAGAGGCTCTGGTTCATCCGTGCCGGGCAGAGGCCAACGGCGACCATGGTGGCCATGGCGAGGGAAAGAGAGCACTAGGGGAAGAGGGGGCATGTCTAGGAGATGCGCGGGAGAGAGGAGGGTCCAGAAGAGGCGAAGGGCGCTCGGGGGAAGGCTTTAAATAGGCGCAACCACGGTGCACCGTGAGCGACGTCCATGGACGCGCTCGGGCGTGCTCGTGGAGAGAGGAGGAGGACCGGGGAGGATAAGGCCGACCGTCCTGCAGGTCGTGGACGTCGAGGGCACCTCGGGAGACACGGTCTCTCTGCCCAAGGCCGCCTGGAAGCCTCGGGAGGGCTGAGCTACAGTGCCTCGGTGCACTGTAGCGTGCTCCAGAGCGCGCCTTTGGCCGGCATGCTCATGTCTTTGCTTTCCAGGCCGTGTCCCCCAGTGTCCAGTAGTGCTAGGGAGTAGTAAACAATGGGGAGGCAGTCTTGGATGCTCTGTTGAGCCACTGAAATGAAGAGAGAGGTGAAGAAGAGGGTGAAAACTACTGTCCAGCAATGTAACTTGGGGTTTTACCCCCTCCAATAATTGAGCTGAGGCCATAGAGAAGTTACTGGGGGTAGAGGATGATCAGGGTAAGGTGTGGTAGAAATTTGGGGTAAAGGGAAATAGTAAAAGGGGTCCAAACACAGGTTTTGGTAAATGAACAGAAGGTGTTTGATCAGGTGTTGGTGAGGCAAATGACTTCCAATTGGCATGGGACTTAACAGGATCAAATGTCACATATAATTAGGCCCCTACACCAAATTTGAGCTCATTTGGGCAAAGTGGCCAATGTAACTTTGGTGAACCCTAGAAATCAACAGAAATGGGTTCACCTTGTTTGAGTCAAGCAATTCATCTCCCCTTGATGCACCACTTGGTGTAGCATCATCATTTGGGGTTATTAACATGCCCACAAAGTTTGAGGCTCCAGATAAAAAGTTGACAATGTAAAGTTGTTCAAATTTGAATTTGAACAGAAGTGGTTTTGGGGTGATCTGATCAAGTTGCTCTATTCCAAATCTTGTGCCATTTGGTCTAGATGCCTTATTAGGCCATTCTAGCATGTGCACCAATTTTTAGAGCATTTGGACAAGTTTGGCAATGTAAAGTTGCTCAAACTTCAAATGTGGACAGAATGGTTTTGAGGGGATTAGAGGGTGTTTCCTTGATCTTCAGGGCATGAGGCTCTGCAAGATCATCAAATATGCCATATATGACATGACAGAATTTCCCTGGAATTTTTGGAGAATATTTCCTTTGTAAATATTTCAAAAGCTTGAAATATCCAGAAAGGGTTTTGGAAGGATTAGTCCAATATTTTGAACATGACCATGTGCTGAAACTCTTATATATGGACAATATATGTCCTATGAGTCTCCCTGAATTTTGGCAAATATTTTTGAAATAATTAAATAATTTTCCCCTATTAAAGACCATTTCTGGCCTTAAGAAAAAGCTTTTAAATAAAATATAAAATAACTTTTAAAATTATACTTTTGTGGTTTCTGGGAGTCCTATACCTAATAGGATTCAAATAAACTTTTTGAAAGATTTTCCTCACCCTAAATAAGGTACTTGCAGTGCAAACCTCAATTCAGGGGTTTTTGGAAAACTAATTTTAGAAAATACCATTTGGCCAAAATATTTTTATAAGAAAATTCTATACTCGTCTATACACATGGCATGATCATTGTGAAAAGGTTTTGGGTCAAGGAAATGAAGTATAAGAGTTGGAGGATTTATTTGATTTTTAGAGCACTAGCAAACAGCAGACAAAAGTCAAATCAAGCAAAGTCAAAAGCACTCAAAAGTTTTTGCAAATCCACATTTTTAACATGGAAATTAGCTTAAGCAATGTGACATGAAAATCAGGGTGTGACAGACCTACCCCCCTTACAAGAATCTCGTCCCCGAGATTCCCAGACTAGGCGTGGAAAGAAAGGCGGAGTCTTGGATACGGGGTAGTCTTCACTCCTTCTTGTTGGTTCCGCTTCCGAGCGGTGCTCCTTGGAATCCTGAAGTGCTTGATGGTATGGCTTCTTGCTTGATGCCTTCCTTGATGGGGGTTGCTGAGGGGTCTCTTGCATAGGTTATGTTGGGTTAGTTGTCAAAGGCTCGGTGATCGATGTCCTTGCGGGCATCGGGCTAGCTAGGAGGTAAGAAGTACTTCCAGAGTGGGGGCTCGTGGAAGATTTGGTGCACGGGGAGTATCTCAGGTGGTAGATCTAGCTGGGGAGCCGTCTACCACATGACTTGAAGTGATCTCAAGGGTCCAATGAACCTTGGTGCAAGCTTCCCCTTGACGTGGAAACACTTGGTTCCCTTCAGAGGAGTTACCCGCAGGTACACGTGGTCCCTGATATGGAAACTCATGTTCCGACGATGAGTGTCAGCATAGCTCTTTTGCCTTGACTTGGCTGCCTTCAACGTTCTCTGACTAGTTGGACTTGCTCTTCTACCACGCGGAGAATATCCGGTCCAAAGACTAGTCCTTCTCCAGTCTCTGACCAGTTGAGGGGTGTGCGGCATCTGCGTCCGTACAACATCTCAAATGGTGCCATCTGAAGGCTCGACTGGTAACTGTTGTTATAGGAGAACTCGGCAAAAAGGGAGACAATCCTCCCACTTGGCTCCATATGCCAAGACACAGGCTCGGAGTCATGACTTCGAGAATCTGATTGACTCGCTCAGTCTGACCTCCGGTCTGTGGGTGGAAAGCCGTGCTAAAAGATACTTGGTTTCCAAGGCTTCTCGGAACTTCTTCCAGAACCTTGAGGTGAACTGAGTTCCTCGATCTGACACAATCTCCTTGGGAAATGTCGTGAAGACTTACGATTCGGTCGATGTAGAGAGCTGCCAGCCGGTTGCCATCATAAGGGGCCTTGACAGGAATGAAATGGACCACCTTGGTCAAATGATCGACTATGACCCAGATAGGGCCATGTCCTCTTATCCGACCTTGGTAACCCAGTGACGAAGTCCATTCCTACTTTATCCCACTTCCACTCGGGAGCCTTGGGTGGTTGAAGCAATCCGGTGGGTCGCTGATATTCAGCCTTGACCCTTTGGCACACATCACACTTTGCAACATAGGTTGCAATCTCTCTTCCATCCTGCGCCACCAGAATCATGCCTTCAAGTCTTGATACAACTTGGTGTGAGCGTTCCTTCGACACGGAATTGCTCGGCTCCTTTGAGAGGAGTGGTTTGCAGATACGCCCGGTCTTCAACGCGGAAGTTTTCTTCTTGATGACGGTGGTCGGCGTAGATCTTCCTTCTTGACAGGGCGGTCTTCAAATGTCTTCCATCCAGCTGTCCGTCTCTTCTTTGTCTTCGGGCAGACAAGTAGACCATCAAATAATGATGTTACCTAACTTGTCCAATTACTCCATGAGGTCTATGGGGGTACGCAAGGTAGGCTGGGGAAGTGGGAGTGGTCTCCACTGAGTATTTGCAAAGGCCTTCCTGACTCTGAGTCAAGGCCCGTGGTCAGAATCTGACCAGGTTGTGGCTCGGTGGGGCTTAAGGGTTTCAAGGATTCTAGTGAGTGAGTGAACTTATATCTTCTTATCCTTAAGCACAGTTTCTGAGATGCCAATAGCTCTATCTAGTACTCCGAACGGAAAAGCATCTACTCGCATAGACCAACTTTAATCACCACTCATTGCCATACATATCCTCATGATTCTCAAGAGACGGTCTCACAAAATTATACTTGTCTAAGATCCCCAAATCCATATGTACGTCTACCTCTAAAATCCAAAGGTAGATCATACATGCTGCTGAGCTTATATTAAACTCCACAATCCAAGCGCTCAACCTAGTCTTGCAAGGCTCAAGGTAATGCATCTCTATTCTAAGGAAACACGTCATATGCCACTCCAAGATTTGTTTCCTTCCTATAGATCACCTCCAATAGCCCGGTAATTACCATCAATTACCACATAATCCAACAATTCTACAAATCCGATGCCTACGGTGTTCCACAAGATCTCAAGTCCCTATAATCCCCAAATACTCGGAAGGACTATGCATCACGATAGTATGTCCACCAAATTCCCGTCATCCGGGTCAACTAAACTCCAAAATCACGACTAAATAGATCCCTAAATCAACTCCGACAAATAATCCAATCTCCTAGGTTATTGTCCACCGAGAAGCATGATATCATAATCAGGATCATAGGCCTAAATCCAATCTTACTCCGAACCATGCAGACATATCCAGCATTATACCAACCAGAATCACCTACATAAATCCAAATCTCATGCCCAACGAGAATTCATACATGCTTCCCAAAGTCATGATCCACCAATATGAAAACCTCACAATCCATCAAGGTCTCAGATAATTCCTCGAAGTCACTGATATAAACCACCAAGTCATCTGTCCAATATCCTCGAACTGGTCTATCTATGGCATCGACAGACCTCGTGCTATATCAGGATGAAAATGTGCTTACTCATCGTGTCCACTAGCTCCTTTACGAACCCAGTGTTATGCAAGGTTACAAAGGCTTAACAGGTTCTCTCGCTTTACCATGGGTTAGGCACATGGTTAAGGATTCGTGCTGGAGTGTCTCGGGAAGTCTCAAAGGGTCTAGGAAGAGGGTTACTGGTCTGGAGGGTTAAACATAACACTACGGGGCTGCAATTGATCGTGGAGGTTGTAGCAGAAGTCTTCGATGCCAGTTGGCTGTCGAGGTAGAATCCTTGGTGCATCTTGTCTTGCGGGTCTTCAATTGGGGAGAGAGAGAATAGAGGGAAGAAGCAGCGTAGAGGAGGGAAATGCCTAAAGCGGGTGCTATAGTGCAGGTGCAACAAACAGGTGCAAAAAGGTCGAAACAAAAGAAACAAGGCAAGGAAGGTGATATAGCCATGCACTTGTAGCCTGGGCAAAAGTGCGACTCATATCAAAACACAAGCAAATAAAAGCAAACAACACACAATCATGGTTCTATTCGAACCATCATATGGACTCGACTACGCATAGGGGGTACACGACTCATCCTACCCTAGGGGTTCTCGGACTCAGTGCCGTGACTTGTGCCTCGTGCAGTCTTCTGAGCTTCCTCGGGTGTAGCTAAGTCCCTTGTAGTTGCTTGATGAATGATCTGGGTTGATCCTGAAGAATCTTCAACAACTTCTCGCCTGATGAGGTGATGTGGTGAAGGTGCCTCCTTGTAGCTGGCGTTGACTTGGTCTTCTCTTGTCTCTTTAACCATGACGATCCCCTGTGCCTTCTGGGGCGTCGAGGGTACCAGGTAGGCAATCCATATGTAATGATAATAACAAGGCATAATAGAGGTCCAACATGTCAGTTTCGTTGATGAAAACATCGACACCAAGAGCGGGGGATGAAGAGAACCGTTTTCCTGCTCACCATAGTGAGGCGGACCAAATGGCAAGGTTCTCATCCACCGGTGGTTGTCGATACAACAACGGTAGTGACAGGATTACTCCATTAGCGATGCATATCATGGTTTTCGCATAACCTATACCCTGGTCATTTATAGGCCAAAGTTGCACCATCTTGGGGGCTCTTGTCAAGGGTGTCCCCCTTCTTCTGGGTCTTCATGTCCTTATCCATCGAGGATGTAACTTCCGTTGGTATCGTCTTGTCGTGGTGTCACCAATCTTGTGTGCAAAAGTTGTGGGTGAGTGTTTGGCAAGGTGCACTCCACGAGGATTACAGAAAATCCAGTGGTCTGGGGCATAAGGGTTCTAGCGACCAAGGTTTTGAAGAGGAAGAGATCAAGTATAGCCTAGTTTTCGAAAAACTGAGAAGGGAAGAGAAGTATAGATAGTTTTGAAAACTAGTAGTAGTTTTGAAAATAGTTTTACCCTAACTAACGACCATGCTAACTAAGGCTTCCTACAGTCAGGATGGCTCTAATACCAGCTCTGTGGGGACCCCGACTCATAAGTCGTGATCACCGAATGCACGTGTACAGTGATCCGAGAGATCAATGCTCACTAAACACACAGAAGCTGAATAACAAGAGTCTTACATCCTTACATACCGTGTTACACAAATAGGACCATAATGGTCAAGTCTTGAGTATATCATCGCAGCGGAAATCTTCAATAACAACTTGGACCCATGCCATCTGCCTTAACCCTACAGGCATTCTGACTGGGAAGCGTCCTAGCTCGCATGCTCGTCACCAAGAAGTCTTCATCATAATCCTCTTCTCTCATGCCTGGCCAATAAAATAACCAGTGGCAAGCCAATGAGTACATTGAATGTACTCGCAAGCAACCCAAGTGTGATAACAGAATAATTATGCAAGGCTCTACTGCTAGGTTGGCAGATTTGCGGAAAGCTAGTTTTTCATATGCAAGCATGATCAACATATAACATGGATATGCATGTGTCTGTAACAAGCATCAGGAGGTCACAGACATCAATATCGAGAAAGAGTTGTAATCAACTCATGCTCAAGCTCATTGTGACTTCCTCAAGAATCACATCATCAACATCGCTGAACCATGTTGTTTCCTCGCACACACACACCAGGTTTCGCAAACATTGGACGTAGCCCAAGAGCGGTTACCCAACTGTCCATGACCGTGGACATGGCTATTCGAATAGTTTTACACTCTGCAGAGGTTGCACACTTTACCCACTAGATCCGGGGAACTTCCGTGTCATCCACGACCCGCGGTACCTCAGGTACCCGGGGTAAGCACCCGATCACTACCTTTCCTTAGACGACACTAACATAGAGTCCACTCGATTGGTAACAGTCCCGTGCCAAACATTTCACATCTCAAGGTTTGTGGAGACTCGCTCCGTATTCATCACATATCACAAGCACGGGGTACCAACGGTATGTCCGGTGCCCTGTAAAGACAGTCATGGCCGCCTATCCAAGCGCGACCCCGTCCCAAGAGTGACCTCATGTCACTCCCGTCACTAGTAATGCGGGCACCATGCTAGTATCGACCTAGGTAATCAATAATGCCCTTTCCCATATAAGGGTAGAGTGGTTGCGCATGTAAGGTTGGAATAACGGTCGCAACTTAAACCAATCCGTTTTCAAAACAACACACACACTTGCCTCGGTACACCACTTCGTCATCAAGTGGTTACCCCTCTCACCATCTCCCTCGGGCATAAGTGGCACCCGACGGGGTTTTCGAAAAGTCTTTTGAAAGTATCCTGCCTCCGTCACCATGCATATACCCGTCCCATTTGCGTAGCCACTATTAAAGCAACCTAACTACTCCCTCCCACATAACCCTCATAGGAAGGTAGGGTCATGTCTGATGCAAGTTTCAACAGTAAAGTAACAAAGGTAGCAACCAAAGTGGTTTCCACCTCAACATGATTCCGATGCATTGAATAATAAGGTGCTATGAGACATGCATAAAAAGGTTTCTTGAACATGGTCAAAGGGCTGCTTGCCTTATTCTTCCGAGTCTTCAAACCTTCTGGTCCATCTCCGAGTACTTCGTTTATTACGTCAACTAACGATGGAAACAATCATAATAAGCAACACAATCAAAGCAAAAATAAAAGTGCTCTAAAAATAGGAGTTGTACTTTTCTAGGATACCTCTGGTCATATTAGAAATGACCAAGGTGGTTTCATAGGTGTTGGATCAATAGGTAGTTTGGAACATTCCAATATGATGGAACAAAAGGGTTTATGGATTTGGAAGAAGTATACAGAAATATTTCCTTGAATGATGAGCAAAGGTACCCATCATCAAGTCATGATTTTAGAAGAATTTAGGAGTTGGTTTCACTGGATTTGGATTTGAAATGAATTTCCTAGGATTTTGCAAAGCTGATAAATATGAAGAAATGGCTCAATATTTGGTGGGGTACAGAAACTATTATTAAAAATGTTCCAAAACTAAGTTTGGACCTGACAAGCATCTAGGAACTTGAATCACTGCATTTGGATCAAGATTGAGCTCTCTGTGATTTTCTAAAGTTCATCACAGAAAATGGAATATGGGCATTTGATAAATATTTGTGAAAGAAATGTATCTGGAATAATGTGCATGTTGCACCATGTGATAGAGCATGATTTATGGAGCCATAGGAAACTTGAATCATGCAATTTGGAGTTCATTTGAATTATCTAGGCATTTTTGAAGTTGGCAGAATAAAGAAAAAGGAAAAGAATAAGGGTTCAACCTTATACAGTGTGCGGGGCGACGGATAGCTCGCGGGACGGCCCAGCGGCTCGGCCGCTCGTGTGCAGGGGGGCCACGCCGGAGGCGGTTTTCGGGGGGTGCGTTTTCGCGCGAGGGAGGCGGGCTACGCCGAAGCCGCCTCCACTTAAGCAGCTGGGCCCTGCTGGCCGGGTCGCTGCCAGGTGGGGCCCCCCGCAGGGTCTTCTTCCTCCTCCCGCTCCCGCAACAGAGGGGAGGGGAGGCTGGAGCCGCGCGACGCCGGCGCCCGTTCCCGGCAGCACAGGCCAGCCCGGGACAAGCTACGGCCACCGGAGGGGCCCCCAGGGTACGGCGCGTCGGGGAAGCCCCTTGGGGCGGCAGGGGAGGGGCCGGAGCACCTCCTACACCCGACCATGGCGGCGGCCTCGTCGGTTGATGGTGGAGCGGGCACCACGGGGCACCAGAGCGGGAGATAGAGGGTGGGGGAGCTCCGCCGGTCTGCTGCGGTTCTCCTGGTGGCCTAGGAAGAGGAGGAGAGGCTCTGGTTCATCCGTGCCGGGCAGAGGCCGACGGCGACCATGGTGGCCATGGCGAGGGAAAGAGAGCACTAGGGGAAGAGGGGGCGTGTCTAGGAGATGCGCGGGAGAGAGGAGGGTCCAGAAGAGGCGAAGGGCGCTCGGGGGAAGGCTTTAAATAGGCGCAGCCACGGTGCACCGCGCGCGACGTCCATGGATGCGCTCGGGCGTGCTCGTGGAGAGAGGAGGAGGACCGGGGAGGATAAGGCCGACCGTCCTGCAGGTCGTGGACGTCGAGGGCACCTCGGGAGACACGGTCTCTCTGCCCAAGGCCGCCTGGAAGCCTCGGGAGGGCCGAGCTATAGTGCCTCGGTGCACTGTAGCGTGCTCCAGAGCGCGCCTTTGGCCGGCATGCTCATGTCTTTGCTTTCCAGGCCGTCTCCCCTAGTGTCCAGTAGTGCTAGGGAGTAGTAAACAATGGGTAGGCAGTCTTGGATGCTCTGTTGAGCCACTGAAATGAAGAGAGAGGTGAAGAAGAGGGTGAAAACTGCTGTCCAGCAGTGTAACTTGGGGTTTTACCCCCTCCAATAATTGAGCTGAGGCCATAGAGAAGTTACTGGGGGTAGAGGATGATCAGGGGAAGGTGTGGTAGAAATTTGGGGTAAAGGGAAATAGTAAAAGGGGTCCAAACACAGGTTTTGGTAAATGAACAGAAGGTGTTTGATCAGGTGTTGGTGAGGCAAATGACTTCCAATTGGCATGGGACTTAACAGGATCAAATGTCACATATAATTAGGCCCCTACACCAAATTTGAGCTCATTTGGGCAAAGTGGCCAATGTAACTTTGGTGAACCCTAGAAATCAACAGAAATGGGTTCACCTTGTTTGAGTCAAGCAATTCATCTCCCCTTGATGCACCACTTGGTGTAGCATCATCATTTGGGGTTATGAACATGCCCACAAAGTTTGAGGCTCCAGATAAAAAGTTGACAATGTAAAGTTGTTCAAATTTGAATTTGAACAGAAGTGGTTTTGGGGTGATCTGATCAAGTTGCTCTATTCCAAATCTTGTGCCATTTGGTCTAGATGCCTTATTAGGCCATTCTAGCATGTGCACCAATTTTTAGAGCATTTGGACAAGTTTGGCAATGTAAAGTTGCTCAAACTTCAAATGTCGACAGAATGGTTTTGAGGGGATTAGAGGATGTTTCCTTGATCTTCAGGGCATGAGGCTCTGCAAGATCATCCAATATGTCATATATGACATGATAGAATTTCCCTATAATTTTTGGAGAATATTTCCTTCGTAAATATTTCAAAAGCTTGAAATATCCAGAAAGGGTTTTGAAAGGATTAGTCCAATATTTTGAACATGACCATGTGCTGAAACTCTTATATATGGACAATATATGTCCTATGAGTCTCCCTGAATTTTGGCAAATATTTTTGAAATAATGAAATAATTTTCCCCTATTAAAGACCATTTCTGGCCTTAAGAAAAAGCTTTTAAATAAAATATAAAAATAACTTTTAAAATTATACTTTTGTGGTTTCTGGGAGTCCTATACCTAAGAGGATTCAAATAAACTTTTTTAAAGATTTTCCTCACCCTAAATAAGGTACTTGCAGTGCAAACCTCAATTCAGGGGGTTTTGGAAAACTAATTTTAGAAAATACCATTTGGCCAAAATATTTTTATAAGAAAATTCTATACTCGTCTATACACATGGCATGATCATTGGGAAAAGGTTTTGGGTCAAGGAGATGAAGTATAAGAGTTGGAGGATTTATTTGATTTTTAGAGCACTAGCAAACAGCAGACAAAAGTCAAATCAAGCAAAGTCAAAAGCACTCAAAAGTTTTTGCAAATCCACATTTTTAACATGGAAATTAGCTTAAGCAATGTGACATGAAAATCAGGGTGTGACAGATGACGTCGCTCGAACTCCGATCCAGCCGAGTGTCGAGGGAGAGTTCCGTCAACACGAGGGCGTGGTGACGATCTTGATGTTCTACCGTCACAGGGCTTCGCCTAAGCACCGCTATAATATTATCGAGGAGAACTATGGTGGAGGGGTGCACCGCACACGGCTAAGAGATCAAGAGATCAATTGTTGTGTCTAGAGGTGCCCCCTTGCCCCCGTATATAAAGGAGGGAGGGAGAGGCCGGCCCTAGAGGGGGCGCGCCAAGTGTGGGGAGTCCTACTAGGACTCCCAAGTCCTAGTAGGATTCCCCTTTCCTTTCCGGAGTAGGAGAGAAGGAAAGAGGGGGAGAGGGAGAAGGAAAAGGGGGCTGCACCCCTTGTCCAATTCAGACCAGAAGGGGGGCGTGCGCCTCCTTCCTTTTGGCCTCTCTCTTCTATTCCCGTAACTCCCCGGTACTCCAAAAATACCCGAATCATTCGGAACCTTTCCGATGTCCGAATATAGTCGTCCAATATATCGATTTTTACGTCTCGACCATTTCGAGACTCCTCGTCATGTCCCCGATCTCATCCGGGACTCCGAACTCCTTCGGTACATCAAAACTCATAAACTAATAATAAAACTGGCATCGAAACCTTAAGCGTGCGGACCCTACGGGTTCGATAACTATGTAGACATGACCGAGACACGTCTCCGGTCAATAACCAATAGCGGAACCTGGATGCTCATATTGGCTCCCACATATTCTACGAATATCTTTATCGGTCAAACCCGCATAACAACATACGTTGTTCCCTTTGTCATCGGTATGTTACTTGCCCGAGATTCGATCGTCGGTATCTCAATACCTAGTTGAATCTCGTTATCGGCAAGTCTCTTTACTCGTTCCGTAATACATCATCCCGCAACTAACTCATTAGCTTCAATGCTTGCAAGGCTTATAGTGATGTGCATTACCGAGTGGGCCCAGAGATACCTCTCCGACAATCGGAGTGACAAATCCTAATCTCGAATACGCCAACCTAACAAGTACCTTCAAAGACACCTGTAGAGTACCTTTATAATCACCCATTTAAGTTGTGACGTTTGGTAGCACACAAAGTGTTCCTCCGGTATTCGGGAGTTGCATAATCTCATAGTCATAGGAACATGTATAAGTCATGAAGAAAGCAATAGCAGTAAAACTTAAACGATCATAGTGCTAAGCTAACGGATGGGTCTTGTCCATCACATCGTTCTCCTAATGATGTGATCCCATTGATCAAATGACAACTCATGTCTATGGCTAGGAAACATAACCATCTTTGATCAATGAGCTAGTCTAGTAGAGGCATACTAGGGACACTCTATTTTGTCTATGTATTCACACATGTACTAAGTTTCCGGTTAATACAATTCTAGCATGAATAATAAACATTTATCATGATATAAGGAAATAAATAATAACTTTATTATTGCCTCTAGGGCATATTTCCTTCAGTCTCCCACTTGCACTAGAGTCAATAATCTAGATCACATCACCATGTGATTAACACCAATAGTTCACATCGCCATGTGACTAACACCCATAGTTCTCATCGCCATGTGACCAATACCCAAAGGGTTTACTAGAGTCAACAATCTAGTTCACATCCTCATGTGATTAACACCCAAAGAGTACTAAGGTGTGATCATGTTTTGCTTCATGAGAGAAGTTTAGTCAGCGGGTCTGTTACATTCAGATCCGTATGTATTTTGCAAATTTCTATGTCTACAATGCTCTGCATGGAGCTACTCTAGCTAATTGCTCCCACTTTTAATACGCATCCAGATTGATACTTAGAGTCATCTGGATTAGTGTAAAGCTTGCATCGGCGTAACTCTTTACGACGAACTCTTTATCACCTCCATAATCGAGAAACATTTCCTTAGTCATCCAGTAACTAAGGATAATTTTGACCGCTGTCCAGTGATCTACTCTAGGATCACTTTTGTACCTTCTTGCCAAACTCATGGTAAGGTACACGACAAGTTTGGTACACAGCATGGCATACTTTATAGAACCTATGACTGAGGCATAGGGAATGACTTTCATTATTTCTCTATCTTTTGCCGAGGTCGGGCTTTGAGTCTTACTCAACTTCATACCTCACAACTCAAGCAAGAACTCCTTCTCTGACTGATCCATTTTGAACTACTTCAAAAACTTGTCAAGGTATGTATTTATTGAAAAACTTTATCAAGCATCTCGATCTATCTCTATAGATCTTGAGGCTCAATATGTAAGCAGCTTTACGGAGGTTTTTCTTTGAAAAAAAACTCCTTTCAAACACTCCTTTATGCTTTCTAGAAAATTTCTACATCATTTCTGATCAACAATATGTCATTCACATATACTTATCAGAAAGGCTATAGTGCTCCTACTCACTTTCTTGTAAATACAGGCTTCACCGCAAGTCTGTATAAAACTATATGCTTTGATCAACTTATCAAAATGTATATTCCAACTCTGAGATGCTTGCACCAGTCCATAGATGGATCGCTAGAGCTTGCACACTTTGTCAGCACCTTTAGGATCGACAAAACCTTCTGGTTGCATCATATACAACTCTTCTTTAAGATATCCATTCAGGAATGCAGTTTTGACATCCATTTGCCAGATTTCATAATCATAAAATGCGGCCATTGCTAACATGATTCAGACAGACTTAAGCATCGCTACGGGTGAGAAAATCTCATCGTAGTCAACTCCTTGAACTTGTCGAAAACCTTTCACAACAAGTCGAGCTTTGTAAACAGTAACATTACTGTCAGCGTCGGTCTTCCTCTTTTAGATCCATTTATTTTCGATGGCTTGCCGACCATCGGGCAAGTCAACCAAAGTCCACACTTTGTTCTCATACATGGATCCCATCTCAGATTTCATGGTCTCAAGCCATTTTGCGGAATCTGGGCTCATCATCGCTTCCTCATAGTTCGTAGGTTCATCATGGTCCAGTAACATGACTTCCAGAACCGGGTTGTTGTACCACTCTGGTGCGGAACGTACTCTGGTTGATCTACGAAGTTCAGCAGTAACTTGATCCGAAGTTTCATGATCGTCATCATTAGCTTCCTCACTAATTGGTGTAGGAATCACTGGAACCAGTTTCTGTGATGTACTACTATCCAATTCGGGAGAAGGTACAATTACCTCATCAAGTTCCACTTTCCTCCCACTCACTTCTTTCGAGAGAAACTCCTTCTCTAGTAAGGATCCACTCTTAGCAACAAAGACCTTGCCTTCGGTTCCGGAAGGTGTACCCAACAGTTTCTTTTGGGTAACCTATGAAGATTTACTTCTCCGATTTGGGTTCGAGCTTGTCATGTTGAAACTTTTTCACATAAGCATCGTAGTCCCAGACTTAAAGAAATGACAACTTAGGTTTCTCGTCAAACCATAGTTCATACGGTGTCATCTCCACAGATTTAGATGGTGCCCTATTTAACGTGAATGTAGATGTCTCTAATGCATAACCCCAAAAGCGATAGTGGTAGATCGGTAAGAGACATCACTGATCGCACCATATCTAATAAAGTACGGTTATGACGTTCGGACACACCATTACACTGTGGTGTTCCAGGTGGCGTGAGTAGTGAAACTATTTCACATTGTTTTTACTGAAGGCCAAACTCGCTAATTCAAATATTTTACCTCTACGATCATATCGTAGAAACTCTTATTTTCTTGTTACGATGATTCTCCACTTCACTCTGAAATTCTTTGAACTTTTCAAATGTTTCAGACTTGTGCTTCATTAAGTAGATATACCCATATCTGCTCAAATCATCAGTGAAGGTCAGAAAATAACAATACCTGCCGCGAGCTTCAACACTCATTGGTCCGCATACATCAGTATGTATGATTTCCAACAACTCTGTTGCTCGCTCCACAGTTCCGGAGAACGGAGTTTTAGTCATCTTGCCCATGAGGCATGGTTCGCAAGCACCAAGTGATTCATAATCAAGTGATTCCAAAAGTCCATCACTATGGAGTTTCTTCATGCGCTTTACACCAATATGACCTAAACGGCAGTGCCACAAATAAGTTGCACTATCATTATTAACCTTGCATCTTTTGGCTTCAATATTATGAATATGTGTATCACACGATCGAGATCCAACAAACCATTTTCATTGGGTGTATGACCATAGAAGGTTTTATTCATGTAAACAGAACAACAATTATTCTCTAACTTACATGAATAACCGTATTGCAATAAAAATGATCAAATCATATTCATGCTCAACACAAACACCAAATAACACTTATTTAGGTTTAACACTAATCCCGAAAGTATAGGGAGTGTGCGATGATGATCATATCAATCTTGGAACCACTTCCAACACACTTTCACCTTTAACTAGTTTCTGTTCATTATGCAACTCCCATTTCGAGTTACTACCCTTTAGCAACTGAACCAGTATAAAATACCGAGGGGTTGCTATGAACACTAGTAACATACACATCAATAATCTGTATATCAAATATACCTTTGTTCACTTTGCCATCCTTCTTATCCACCAAATATCTAGGGTAGTTCCACTTCCAGTGACCTTTTCCTTTGCAGTAGAAGCACTTAGTTTCAAGCTTGAGTTTAGCTTTGGGTTTCTTCACGGGAGTGACAACTTGCTTGTCATTCTTTTTTTTTGAAGTTCCCCTTCTATCCCTTTTCCCTTTACTTGAAACAAGTGGTCTTATTAACCATCAACACTTGATGCTCTTTCTTGATTTCTACCTTCATTGATTTTAGGATCACGAAGAGCTCGGGAATTACCTTCGTCATCCCTTGCATATTATAGTTCATCACGAAGTTCTACTAACTTGGTGATAGTGACTAGAGAACTTTTGTCAATTACTATCTTATCTGGAAGAATAACTCCCACTTGATTCAAGTAATTGTAGTACCCAGACAATCTGAGCACATGCTCACTGGTTGAGCTATTCTCCTCCATCTTGTAGGCAAAGTACTGACAGAGGTCTTATACCTCTCGACACGGGCATGAGTATGAAATACTAATTTCAACTCGTGGAACATCTCATATGCTCTGTGGCGTTCAATACATTTTTGAAGTCCCGGTTATAAGCCGTAAAGCATGGCACACTAAACTATCAAGTAGTCATCATACTGAGCTTGTCAAACATTCATAACGTCTGTATCTGCTCCTGCAATAGGTTCGTCACCTAGCGGTGCATCAAGGACATAATACTTCTGTGCAGCAATGAGGATAATCCTTAGATCACGGACCTAGTTCGCATCATTGCTACTAACATCTTTCAACTTATATTTCTCTAGGAACATATAAAATAAACGGGCAGCTATATCGCGAGCTATTGATCTACAACACAGATATGCTAATACTACCAGGACTAAGTTCATGATAAATTAAAGTTCAATTAATCATATTACTTGAAGAACTCCCACTTAGATAGACATCCCTCTGGTCATCTAAATGATCACGTGATCCAAATCAACTAAACCATGTCCGATCATCACGTGAGATGGAGTAGTTTTCAATGGTGAACATCTTATGTTGATCATATCTACTATATGATTCATGCTCGACCTTTCGGTCTCCAGTGTTCCGAGGCCATATATGCATATGCTAGGCTCGTCAAGTTTAACCCGAGTATTCTGCGTGTGCAAAACTGGCTTACACCCGTTGTATTTGAACGTAGAGCTTATCACACCCGATCATCACGTGGTGTCTCGGCACGACGAACTTTCGCAACGGTGCATACTCAGGGAGAACACTTATACCTTGAAATTTTGTAAGGGATCATCTTATAATGCTACCGTCGTACTAAGCAAAATAAGAAGCTAATAAGATAAACATCACATGCAATCAAAATATGTGACATGATATGGCCATCATCATCTTGTGCTTTTGATCTCCATCTCCAAAGCACCGTCATGATCACCTTCGTCACCGGCGCGACACCTTGATCTTCATCGTAGCATCGTTGTCGTCTCGCCAACTATTGCTTCTACGACTATCGCTACCGCTTAGTGATAAAGTAAAGCAATTACATGTCTATTGCATTTCATACAATAAAGCGACAACCATATGGCTCCTGCCAATTGCCGATAACTTTACAAAACATGATCATCTCATACAAAACTGTATAACTCATCATGTCTTGACCATATCACATCACAACATGCCCTGCAAAAACAAGTTAGATGTCCTCTACTTTGTTGTTGCAAGTTTTACGTGGCTGCTACGGGCTTAGCTAGAACCGTTCTTACCTACGCATACAAAAACCACAACGATGTTTCGTCAAGTATGTGTTGTTTTAACCTTCACAAGGACCGGGCGTAGCCACACTTGATTCAACTAAAGTTGGAGAAACTGACACCCGCCAGCCACCTGTGTGCGAAGCACGTCGGTAGAACCAGTCTCGCATAAGCATACGCGTAATGTCGGTCCGGGCCGCGTCATCCAACAATACCGCCGAATCAAAGTATGACATGCTGGTAAGCAGTATGACTAGTATCGTCCACAACTCACTTGTGTTCTACTCGTGCATATCATCTACGCATAGACCTGGCTCATGATGCCACTGTTGGGGAACGTAGTATTTAAAATTTTTCCTACGATCACGCAACACCTATCTATCAGATGCATAGCAACGAGAGGGGAGAGTGTGTCTACGTACCCTCGTAGACCGAAAGCGGAAGCGTTAGAACAACGCGGTTGATGTAGTCGTACGTCTTCACGGCACGACCGATCAAGCACCGAAACTACGGCACCTCCGAGTTCTAGCACACGTTCAGCTTGATGACGTCCCTCAAACTCCGATCCAGCCGAGTGTCGAGGGAGAGTTCCGTCAACACGACGGCGTGGTGACGATCTTGATGTTCTACCGTCGCAGGGCTTCGCCTAAGCATCGCTATAATATTATCGAGGAGAACTATGGTGGAGGGGGGCACCGCACACGGCTAAGAGATCAAGAGATCAATTGTTGTGTCTAGAGGTGCCCCCTTGCCCCCGTATATAAAGGAGGGAGGGAGAGGCCGGCCCTAGAGGGGGTGCGCCAAGTGTGGGGAGTCCTACTAGGACTCCCAAGTCCTAGTAGGATTCCCCTTTCCTTTCCGGAGTAGGAGAGAAGGAAAGAGGGGGAGAGGGAGAAGGAAAAGGGGGCTGCACCCCTTGTCCAATTCGGACCAGAAGGAGGGCGTGCGCCTCCTTCCTTTTGGCCTCTCTCTTTTATTCACGTAACTCCCCGGTACTCCGAAAATACCCGAATCATTCGGAACCTTTCCGATGTCCGAATATAGTCATCCAATATATCGATTTTTACGTCTCGACCATTTCGAGACTCCTCGTCATGTCCCCGATCTCATCCGGGACTCCGAACTCCTTCGGTACATCAAAACTCATAAACTCATAATAAAACTGTCATCGAAATCTTAAGCGTGCGGACCCTACGGGTTCGAGAACTATGTAGACATGACCGAGACACGTCTCCGGTCAATAACCAATAGCGGAACCTGGATGCTCATATTGGCTCCCACATATTATACGAATATCTTTATCGGTCAAACCGCATAACAACATACAGTGTTCCCTTTGTCATCGATATGTTACTTGCCCGAGATTCGATCGTCGGTATCTCAGTACCTAGTTGAATCTCGTTACCGGCAAGTCTCTTTACTCGTTCCGTAATACATCATCCCGCAACTAACTCATTAGCTGCAATGCTTGCAAGGCTTATAGTGATGTGCATTACCGAGTGGGCCCAGAGATACCTCTCCGACAATCGGAGTGACAAATCCTAATCTAGAAATACGCCAACCCAACAAGTACCTTCGAAGACACCTGTAGAGTACCTTTATAATCACCCAGTTACGTTGTGATGTTTGGTAGCACACAAAGTGTTCCTCCAGTATTCGGGAGTTGCATAATCTCATAGTCATAGGAACATGTATAAGTCATGAAGAAAGCAATAGCAGTAAAACTTAAACGATCATAGTGCTAAGCTAACGGATGGGTCTTGTCCATCACATCATTGTCCTAATGATGTGATCCCGTTGATCAAATGACAACTCATGTCTATGGCTAGGAAACATAACCATCTTTGATCAGTGAGCTAGTCTAGTAGAGGCATACTAGGGACACTCTGTTTTTTCTATGTATTCACACATGTACTAAGTTTCCGGTTATTACAATTCTAGCATGAATAATAAACATTTATCATGATATAAGGAAATAAATAATAACTTTATTATTGCCTCTAGGGCATATTTCCTTCATGAGGCGCTAAGTAGACGTGAGTGGGAGAGATCTTCGTTCACGCCCCTGTGTTCGAACTTAACGGGTTTTGCCGAGCCCTGAATCCGATAGTGTACCAAACTTGTTGTGTACCTTACCATGAGTTTGGCAAGGAGGTAAAAAAGTGATCCAGGAGTAGATCACTGGACAGCGGTCAAAATTATCCTTAGTTACTGGATGACTAAGGATATGTTTCTCGATTATGGAGGTGATAAAGAGTTCGTCGTAAAGAGTTACACCGATGCAAGCTTTACACTAATCCAGATGACTCTAAGTATCAATCTGGATGCATATTGGAAGTGGGAGCAATTAGCTAGAGTAGCTCCATGCAGAGCATTGTAGACATAGAAATTTGCAAAATACATACGGATCTGAATGTGACAGACCCGTTGACTAAACTTCTCTCACAAGAAAAACATGATCACACCTTGTTACTCTTGTGTGTTAATCACATAGCAATGTGAACTAGATTATTGACTCTAGTAAACCCTTTGGGTTTTGGTCACATGGCGATGTGAACTATGGGTGATATTCACATAACGATGTGAACTATCGGTATTAAAACACATGGCGATGTGAACTAGATTATTGACTCTAGTTCAAGTGGGAGACTGAAGGAAATATGCCCTAGAGGCAATAATAAAGTTATTATTTATTTCCTTATGTCATGATAAATGTTTATTATTCAGGCTAGAATTGTATTAACCGGAAACTTAGTACATGTGTGAATACATAGACAAAACTGAGTGTCCCTAGTATGCCTCTACTAGACTAGCTCATTGATCAAAGATGGTTATGTTTCCTAACCATATAAATGAGTTGTCATTTGATCAATGGGATCACATCATTAGGAGAATCATGTGATGGACTAGACTCATCCGTTAGCTTAGCCCTATGATTGTTTAGTTTTACTGCTATTGCTTTCTTCATGACTTATACATGTTCCTATGACTATGAGATTATGCAACCCCCGAATACCGGAGGAACACCTTGTGTGCTATCATACATCACAATGTAACTGGGTGATTATAAAGATGCTCTACATGTGTCTCCGAAAGTGTTTGTGGTGTTGGTATAGATCAAGAATAGGATTTGTCACTCCGAGTGTCGGAGAGGTATCTCTAGGCCCTCTCGATAATGCACATCATAATAAGCCTTGCAAGCAAATGACTAATGAGTTAGTCACGAGATGATGTATTACAGAACGAGTAAAGAGACTTGTCGGTAACGAGATTGAACTAGGTATTGAGATACGACGATCGAATCTCAGGCAAGTAACATACCGAAGACAAAGGGAACAACGTATGTTGTTATGCGGTTTGACCGATAAAGATCTTCGTAGAATATGTAGGAGCCAATATGAGCATCCAGGTTCCGCTATTGGTTATTGACCGAAGATGAGTCTCGGTCATGTCTACATAGTTCTTGAACCCGTAGGGTCCGCACGCTTAACGTTTGATGACGATTGGTATTATGAGTTTATGAGTTTTGATGTACCGAAGGTAGTTCGGAGTCCCGGATGAGATCAGGGACATGACGAGGAGTCTCGAAATGGCCGAGATGTAAAGATCGATATATTGGACGACTATATTCGGACATTGGAAAGGTTCCGAGTGATTCGGATATATTTCGGAGTACCGGAGAGTTACGGGAATTCGCCGGGGAGTATATGGGCCTTATTGGGCTTTAGGGGAAAGAGAGAGAGGAGGCTGCGCCCCCCAAGGCTTAGTACGAATTGGATTAGGGGGAGGGGCTGCCCCCCCCCCCC
>LR738710.1:709223721-709250259 GCA_902687465.1 Secale cereale | reverse complement strand
CCCCCCCCCCTTTCTTCTCTTCTCTTTTCATTTTCCTTCTCTCCTACTCCTACTACTTGGAAGGGCTCCTAGTTCTACTAGGAAAGGACGAATCCTACTTCTAGTGGGAGTAGGACTCCCCTAGGGCGCGCCATAGAGAGGGCCGGCCCTCCCCCTCCTCCACTCCTTTATATACGGGGGTAGAGGCACCCCATAGACACATAAGTTGATCAGTTGATCTCTCCCAACCGTGTGTGGTGCCCCTCTCAACAGAAACACACCTCGGTCATACCGTTGCAGTGCTTAGGGGAATCCCTGTGCCGGTAGCTTCATCATCTCCGTCACCACGTCGTCGTGCTGATGAAACTCTCCCGCGAGGCTCTACTGGATCAAGAACTCGTGGGACATCATCAAGTTGAATGTGTGCTGAACGCGGAGGCTCCGTACGTTCGGTGCTTGATCGGTTGGATCGCGATGAAAGTTCGACTACATCAACCGCGTAACTAGACGCTTCCGCTCCCGGTCTACGAGGGTACGTGGACACACTCTCCCCTCTCGTTGCTATGCATCTAGTAGATAGATCTTGCGTGTGCATAGGGAATTTTTGAAATACTACGTTCCCCAACACCCGGTGGCCTCCCGTAAAGGCGCCAACAAACTCATGGCACATATCCGACCAGGAAGAAATAGAATCTACTGGCAAGTGCATCAACCATGACATGACATTGCGTTTAAGCGCCAACGGGAAGTAATTGGCAAGCACCTTGTCGTCACGTGCTCCGTCGGCCTACATCGCGATGGTGTAGATGCTGAGGAACTCTGACGGGTGAGTCTTGCCATTGTACTTCTCGCTGACGTCAGGCTTGAATGTGCGGTGAGTGGGCCACTGGAACTGCCACAGCTCACGGGTAAAGGGTGGACAGCCTACCTCGTAAGGTAAGCCTCTAGGGCCTCCCAGTGCTGGGTTGTCCGTAGTGGGCCCTGCCCGCCTATCTGACTCATGGCGTGCTTATCGCCGGCGCTCGATGGTAGTTCAAGTGTCTTCATGGGCTCGCTCCCAAAGAACTTGGTGCTGATCGTGGTGGGTCCGCGGGTCGGACGACGCTATGGAAATGTTATCACAAGCATCGTCCCGATGGACTGGTGACCGTGGTAACTGGCGAGGAGGAGGAGAATGCACCGCGGCTACAGCGCCTCCAGTCCTTCCACCACTGGCGTGCGGTGGCTCGACAGAGCGTCGGCCTAAGGGCCCCGATGGCCGCGGCTCGTCTTTGTTGGCGATGCCGACGAGGCTCCGGATGGTGGCTCTCCACTCGTCGAGCTTCTCCGCAGCTGGAGGGAAGTCGAGGAGCAACTGCGCGCGCTAAGGCCTCCGCAGATGTGGGCGGCGGCGAAAGTTGTGTGGACCGTGATGCGCTCCAACTTCTAACCACGTTAGAAGGAGCTCTATCACGGCCCTGCGGTTGTACGTCGTTTTCGCCAGCACCTTGGCGAGCATGTTGGTCTTCTACGTCCCGCGAATGATGCGCAGGGCATTTTCCGCGGTGGCGCCCGGGGTCACCAGCGTGGCGATGCTGCTCATCGCGCACGACCTGGGAGGAGCGCGTTCTGGGCGCCGGTGTGGGCATATTGGAAGTCGCCGCGCCGCCCGTACGTGGCACGACGCCGCTCTTGGAGGGCCCCGCGCTGCCTGCGGGGGTCCCGGCTCCGCCTTTGGACTTGGCGGCGTGCGACTCGTTGTCTTGTGTACGAACGATGCCGCTTGCCAAGCTTTGGCTGCTAGAGCGACATGGGTGTTCGTGGGCCACGCCTCGGCTTCCATCCGCGACCACCCCGTCGCCCTCCCGCACCGGCACGGGACGTTCGGCTCCAGATGAACCGATCGCGGTGATCGTCTTCTTCTTGGGAGCCATGGCGATGAAGAACTGCTAAACTAACTGCTAGGTCGGATTTTCACAACTGCGCCCCCTACCCGGCGCGCCAAAGATGTCGGGGACGAACTGATCGACACCTGTGGGATCACTGGAATCCCTTCTACGGTTGACGAGCGCGGGGTTGTGCAAAGAGCGGGTCTAGGAGTCAGCACAAGGATCGTTTATCCAGGTTCAGGCCGCGAAGATGCGTAATACCCTAGTCCTGCTTTGATGTGTATTTGAGTGTTCTTGAGCTCTTGAACTAGCTACGGCGCGTGCCTAGTCCAAAAGATCAGAATCCTTCTCCAGTATGCCTCAGGCCTCCTTTTATACCAAAAGGGGTTGCCACAGTGGCACACAAGAGGTGGAAAGGTATACAATGTACAAGCTTATCTCCTGCCATTATGGGACAAGATGCATTAAATGCGCTACTTAGGTGTCCACTTGCTTTATCGGGGACGGCAACGAGGCCCATCCCGTCCGCCGCCGCTCCGTCCGGCTGCGACGCGCGTCGAGGCCAACGAGGCATGCATCGCCATGTAGGTTGGCAGGCAGATGAGATGGCGTGGTGGTAGGGTCTTCACGAAGATTTGCATGCCACCACGCAGGTGCTTGACTGGCTGGATCAGGAACCACGTACTGCCACGTGGGTACTTGCCTGGGCTAGTGGGTCGACCGCCGAGCTGGGGCGATGACGGGGCGACAAGGGCTTGCCGTGGTCTTGCGTCTGTTCCCGACAAGGGTCTTGCCGAGGCCTTTGTGAGCGCCCTCGGCAAGAGGCTTGCCGGGGCTTCGGGGGTATCTTCGGCAAGGAGCCTTGCCAAGGCTTTGTGGGCATCCTCGGCAAGGAGCCTTGCGGTCGTATTATCTTCTGGTTCTCATCTAGGATTCGTAGACCCTTTGTCTTCACAAAGATCTGCATGGCATCACGCAGGCGCTTCCCAAGCCTTGGTTCCAACGTTGTTGATGGTGTGGGTGCTCCTAGGCTCTAGGGTGGATGCAATGGAGACGTTGGGTGAGTTGCCCCAACAAGGGTTCTTGTCGGGGTCGTGCAGGCTGCCCCGGCAAGGGTCTTGTCGGGGGAAGCCTATCTTGTTGCTTGGCCTTCTTGCGCCACTGTCTTGGCGCTGCTCTGGTAGTCTTGTGCTTTGGTTTCCTTCCTCTGCCCTGTTAGGTGTGGCCGCAGGCGTGGCTCTGACTGCCCGTGCACAAGTAAGGGGTACAAAGGAGGCCCCCTACTTTTGTACACTGACAGGATCCATGTATGAGAACAAAGTGTGGACTTTGGTTGACTTTCCCAATGATCGGCAACCAATAGAGAATAAATGGATCTTCAAGAAGAAGACTAACACTGACGGTAATGTTATTGTCTACAAAGCTCGACTTGTTGCGAAAGGTTTTCGACAAGTTCAAGGAGTTGACTACGATGAGACCTTCTCACCCGTAGCGATGCTTAATGTGACACCCCGAGACCGATGCGCTAGGTGTCGGTCAGTTATTCATCGTCGTTGCCATGTCATCTGCTTGCGTGTTGCATCTTGCCATGTCATCATGTGCATTGCATCCTCATGTTTTCAAAACTTGAATCCGTCCGAGTCCGCCCGTCCTCTCCGTTGTCCGTTCTGAGCCCAGACAAACTTGCACGCGCCCGCGGCACCTCGAAATATTTATTTTATGAGTGGCCTAAAAATGTTCTCGGAATGGGATGAAACTTGGTGTGTGGTCTTATTATAGCAAAGGTAGACCGCCCGTCAAGTTTCGTCACATTCGGAGTTCGTTTGATAGCCCATCGGTTAACCGTGTTTATCGTCGGAAGCCTTTTCTCTTTTGGCCCAGCACCCCTTCACAACAGCCCGCTAGCCCATCCTAACCCCCTCCATGCTCTCGGTCGTCGGATCAGGATCGTGTGGCCGAAAACCGCTCCTCATTTGGACAGTCCTAGCTCTTTCTACCTATATATATGTGTCTCCCCCGTATTTTCGCAGATCAAACCCTAGCCCCGCTTCCTCCGCGCGCCGGACATGTCCGCGCCGCCGCCGGACATGTCCGCCGGCCACATCTCCGCAGCCAATCGGCATCTGCCATGTCACCCCGCCTCCGCTCTCAACCAACCGCGCGCCGCCACCTGTCCACCGCCACCTCCCACCACCCGCGGCCCGCGGAGCCCATCCGGGGCCCGCGCGAGCCCGCTCCACGCGCCGCCGCAGCGCCCGCAACCAGCCCCGCCGCCGGCCTTGCTCCGCCGCCCCGTGCCCGAGCTCCGCCGCCGCTCATCCCGCCGGTGCCACCCTGCACCCCGCTCGCCTCGCCGTCGCCTTGGATGCTCGTTGCCGCCGCGCCGGTCCTCGCCAGCCCCGCCGTCCGCAACTTCGTCGCCGGCGCCTCATGCTCCGCCTCGCCTCCCCTCGCGGGACCTCGCCGCCGCCGGCCGGATCTGGCGCTCGGAGGCCGGATCCGCCCGCCGCCACCTGCCCCCGGCCTTGCCAGAGCTCCTCCGACGCCGGGCCGGACCAGCCGCCGCAGCCTCGTACTCGATCGGGAACGAGGGCGAGTACCCGCTCGCCGCCGCGCCATGGGTCGGCGGCCTGCCCCGCCTCCTTGGGCCAGCCAGCCCCGTTGGCCCAGCCTCCCCTGGGCCGGCCTGCTGCCTCCCCGTTCAACTGGGCCGAGCCCATGGGTGAGCAGCCCTAACCCCCGCCCTGGGCGTATTTTAGCTATCTCTCGCTCGGTCTGTTTTTTTTATGTACTTAGAAAACTGCTAAGTCCCTGAAAATTGCTTAATATGTGTGCATGTTTGAGTGGCTGTTGATACGTCCAAAACGTATCTATAATTTCTGCTTGCTCCATGCCTCTTTTGGGTGATATTGCTATGATATTTATACACTTCCATACACTTTTGATCATATTTGGACTAACCTATTAACTCAGTGCACCCCCAGTGCCAGTTTCTGTTTTCGGCTGTTTTTGTATTTCAGGTTTTCACGTTACGAGAACTGCCAGGAAAAATCCAGAAAAATTATATAAAAAATGAGCGTTCCAGAACCTACCGTGCGCCCGAAGGACAGCCGGGGGGGCCACCAGGGCTCCAGGCGCCCTGGCGGCGCCCCCCCCCCCTGGGCCGCGCCGGGAGGGCGCCTGGGCCCCCCGAGGCTCCTCCGATGCCCCCCTTTGGCATATATTTAAAGCGTCCCCCGAAACCCTCGAAACCGGAACTCTTTTCGCGATCCCATCTCTGTTCCGCCGCCGCCGCCGCTTCCAAGATCGGGAGCACCAGGAGAACTCTTCCCGGCACCCTGCCGGAGGGGAGGATCACCACCGGGAGCTTCTCCACCACCATGGACGCCTCCCGGATGAGTCGTGAGTAGTCTCCCTTGGACCATGAGTCCATGACCAGTAGCTATGTGATGTTCTCCTCCCGTTCTTGTGCTTCACTAATTAGTCCTCGTGAGCTGCCCTACATGATCGAGGCACATATGTAATCCTTATGTTGTTGCTATGATGAGTTTGCTGGGATCTGATGGATTATGAGATTATGTTCAGATTGTGTTTGAGTAATATATTTGATTCACCTCTTTTATGTTTATGTTCGTAAGTAATTATTGCATGTTCTTCGTTGTTATTTATTGCTTTGGCCAAGTAGTAGGTAGTGACTCCAAGAGGGAACGTTATGCTTGATTGTGGGTTCATGCCCCTCGATGACTAGTTTGAGTGACAGAAACATGAGTCTAGGGGATGTGTTGTTGCCACAAGGGGGAAAACAACGGTGCTTGTGCCCGCGGGTGCAAGGATTGTTTACTTTACGCAAAGTTATTTTAATGCAGTTGTCTGTTGCATTGTGTTTACACTATGGGTGGGGCTCGCAACTTAATACCAGCGAGATGTTCTAGATAGATATCTCAAGGTGGATGATTAGTAGTAGATATTGATGGATTTCGGTATACTTACTTTGGCGTACCGCCCATGCTTTGAACCTCAACCTTTCTTGCAATGTAGTCAGCATTGGTTTGCGCACATGGTCCTGTCAATTGCCCAGCTGTAATTCGTTTACCTCACATAGCTGTTTTATCGTCTTTTGGGAGAGAGACATCACTAGTGAACATCATGAGACTCTGGTCCATATTACCATCATTGATCACATCCGCTATTTACTTTTCGCTTTTATTTACTATTGCAATTATATCTATCACTACTATCACTTGCGTTTAATCCTTTGTGAACTACAAGGCCGGAGGGATTGACAACCTCTCTGTACTCGTTGGGAGCAAAGTTATTTGTATCTGTGTGTAGGTCCACGTTGATTGCTAATATCTGGCGCCGTAGCAGTTGACACCTTCTTGTTGAACCAAGGAGTCTCTGGGGATTCGATCCTTGGTATCTTTGCCAAGGGAAAAACTTCCGCAACACTACATCTCACACCTTCCACTTGGGGTAACCAACGAGGGGCGAGAAGCCTAGCAAGAGTTTTTCTGGCGTCGTTGCCGGGGACTCCACTCTTCAAGATAGGGGAGTTGCACGCTATCTTTTACCTTTGCTTTTAGTCTTGTTAGTTTACCTTTTAGTTTCTGCTTTAGTATCTTTTATCGAAAATCACAAAAATAGTTATCTTGCTTGCTTGCTACAATGGGTCCCACCGAGAACACCAAGTTGTGTGACTTCACTAGTCACAACAACGATGACTTTATCAGCACACCTATCACTACACCTGCCACTTCAGCACCTTCATATGAAATTAAACCTGCTTTACTGAATCTAGTTATGAAAGATCAATTCTCCGGTGCTAGAGATGATGCTGCTTTACACTTGAACAACTTTGTTGAACTTTGTGATATGCAAAAGTACCAAGAAATAGATGGTAATATTGTTAAGCTTAAGCTTTTTCCTTTCTCCTTGAGAGGAGGAGCTAAAATTTGGTTTCAGTCTTTGCCTAGAAACAGCATAGATTCATGGGACAAGTGCAAAGATGCTTTTATTGGAAAATACTATCCACCTGCTAAAATTATCCAACTGAGAAGTAACATAATGAATTTTAAACAATTGGATAATGAACACGTTGCCCAAGCTTGGGAACGTATGAAATCTCTTATCAAGAACTGCCCTACTCATGGTTTGACTACTTGGATGGTTATCCAAACTTTTTATACAGGCTTGAACTTTACCTCGCGGAACTTGTTAGATTCGGCCGCGGGAGGAACCTTTATGTCAACTACACTTGGGCTGCCATGAAGCTTCTCGATGAGATGATGACCAACTATTCCCAATGGCACACCGAACGCGCTCCAACAGGTAGGAAGGTAAACTTTGTCGAGGAGATTTCCTCCCTTAATGAAAAAGTTGACTTGATCATGTCTCTACTTTCGAAGCAATCTTCTGTTGATCCTCGTGATGTTCCTTTAAATTCTTTGATTGCTCAAGAACAAGTAGATGTGAACTTTATCTCTAGAAACAATTTCAATAACAATGCTTATAGGAGTAACTTTGGTAGCAATCCTAGACCGTTCCCCTCTAATTCTTATGGGAACAACAATGCTTATCCTAGCATCAGGAACTCCACTACTGAACTAGAGATTATGCTTAAAGATTTCATTACTACCCAAAAAGCTTTTAATAATAGTGTAGAAGAAAAACTACATAAACTAGATGATCTCTCTTTGAAGGTAGACCATTTAGCCAATGAGATAGAATTGCTTAAAATTAAAACTTCTCCTCTTGAGGAGAGGAAGGTCACTCCTATTAATGCTACTCAAGTGCAAATTAATGAAAATATTAGGATGATGGCTAAACTTAAAGAAAGATGGGCTAGAGAAAGGGAGGAAGAGGATAGAATTAAGAGCCTTCCTACCCACCACACTGTTGCTACTATCCAAGTTGTTGAGGATATCCAAACTCTTAGCACCCAATGTACTCCTGGTCCCATTGGACCTATTAATGGTGATGCTATGACTATAGAAACTACCAAACATGTGAACCTAAAGGACACCACTACCACTTTACTTGATGCTAGTGACCTTGAATTTGATAATTGCACTCTTACCGAAGTTATTGATTTCCTTCACAAGATGTCTAGAGATCCCCGCACTAGCACGCTTAACCTTGCCTTCACAGAGCATATCACTAATGCTCTCATCAAAGCTAGGGAGGAGAAACTTAGAGTAGAAGCCTCCATACCTAGAAAGCTAGAAGATGGTTGGGATCCTATGATAAAAATTAAATTGAATGACTTCTCTTGCTATGCATTATGTGATGTTGGAGCTAGTACCTCTGTTATGCCCAAAAGAATATATGATATGCTTAAATTGAAACCTTTTGATTCTTGTTCTTTTGGTGTTCGTCTCGTTGATTCTTCCATAAAGAAACCTTTGGGGAGGATCGACGATGTTCTTATCGTTGTCAATGATAATTATGTTCCCGTTGATTTTACTATTATGGATATTGAATGTGATCCTTCTTGTCCAATTATTTTGGGACGTCCTTTTTTGCGCACCGTTGGTGCTATCATTGACATGAAAGAGGGTAATATAAAATTTCAGTTTCCTCTCAAGAAAGGGATGGAACACTTCCCTCGAAAGAAGATCAAGTTACCTTTTGAGTCCGTTGTACGGGCTAGCTATTCTTTTACTCTTGATAAAACTTGATCTATATGCATTATGCCTAACTTAAAGGCATAAAAGAAAGCGCTTTTGGGAGGCAGACCAATGAATAAATTTATTTTTCTTTTGTTGTGTCTTGATGTTTTTTACTACAGTAGAATCATCATTGTATCTTTTCTTTTCAATTTTGTGCCAAGTATAGCCTCTGATTGCTAGAAAGTTCAAAAGTTGTGAGGTGCTGTCCAGGAAACAGATTCTGTCCTTGGATAGAAAAATTCGTATAAAATCACCAGATCATCTTTTTGGTCTGAATTTTTTCGAAAGCGTTCTCTATATAATTGTCTTTCGTGCGTATGTTCTGAGTTTTTTTATTAGAGTTGCAGAAGTGCCCCGAACAAATCAATTACTACCTGCTGTTCTGTTTTTCACAGATTCTGTCCTGTTTTGCTTTTCCTTCATTTTGCAAACCTAGAGCTTGCTTTTTCTTTGCAAAAACCTTTTGGCAATCTTGAGAAACAGTATACCTTCAAGAATATATTTATTTCCAGCAAGGTATAATTATTTTATTATGGGTACTAACCTCGCTAACCAGATTATGATGAGTTATGTATGAAGGGAGTTTTCAAGTGTGCGAGGGAAGATGATAAAAAGATTCAGGAGTGTCAAGCGCTCAAGCTTGGGGATGCCCCCATGCACCCCCAAGAAATATTCAAGGAGACTCAAGCGTCTAAGCTTGGGGATGTCCCCGTGCATCCCCTTCTCTATCAACATTATCAGTTCGTCTTTCGTTCGACTATATTTTAATCACTTCATGTGTTATGTGCTATGCTTGGAGCGTCTTGCTTTTAGTTTCCTTTTTAGTTTTTCATAACGAGTCGGAACTCAGCGTTCTTTATGTGGGAGAGAAACACGCTGCACTTTTACCTAGAACATAACATAGAATTTTCATGTCTATCCTTGTTGTGTGTGTTCTTTGTCTTTTAATAGCTACTATCATGCTCTGCTCTTAGTATTCATGCTTATCTTTTTAAAGAGCTTTTGTTTAGTTGGTTGCTTGAACTCTCTTTAATTATCATGCTTATCTTATTAAGAGAGTTTGCTCCCGTTGCATTGGTTAATATGTCTATGATAAAGATGCTACGTGCATAATGGCGCTTAGTAGTTCAGGTTTTCTTATGGTTAGTCTCAAATAGCTGGGGGGTTCCCAATGTGTTATTGGAGTACCAACATGATTTGTTTGCCAATGATGTGGTATGGTTTAGTAATATCTTCCTTCAAGAATTTATTTTGATTGACTTGGCATATGCTCACGCATATTTAAGACTGTAAAGAAAGTCTGTCAAGCCTTGATGATCCTTTATTTCTGAGTAGCGATATAACTTCCATGCCTGATTCAGTGTTGCTTTGTCGCTCTGCATGATTATGACCGTCATTGCTCTCTTAGTTGGTCGCTCCCAGTCTTTTGCTAACCTCCACCTGTACTAAGCGGACTGACTGCTTGTGCATCCACATCCTTTAAACCAGTTATGCCATATGAGTCCACCATACCTACCTATATGTGGTATTTCACCGCCACTCCAAGTAAATTTACATGTGTTACCTTTAAAACCTTCAGTTTTTTGCAATACATAGCTCATGGGAATGTAGCTTAAAAACTATTGTGGTAAATAATATGTTGCTTATGTATCTTATTTTCTTATAAGTTGCTTGCTGAGCGGTAACCATGTTTCTGGGGACGCCATCAACTGTTACACTTTTGTTGAATATCATGTGAGTTGCTATGCATGTTCGTCTTGTCTAAAGTAAGGGTGATTTGCCATGAGTTGAATGGTTTGAGTATGCATATTGTTAGAGAAGAACATTGGGCCGCCAACCAAAGCCATGTATCATGGTGGAAGTTTTAGCTTGGACATTAATCCTCAATCTCTTATGAGAATATGATTAAGCATTAAGGAGGAGTCCATTATCTATTTTCTATGTTGTCCCGGTATGGATGTCCTCAAGTTGAGATCTATCAAAAACGAGAAATCAAATGCGATCTATCTCCTTGGACCTTTGTACAGGTGACATAGAGGTACCCCTTTGTGACACTTGGTTGAAACATATGTAATGCAATGACAATCCATGGAAATCCGAGCTAATTAGGACAAGGTGCGAGCACTATTGGTATTCGATGCATGAGGCTTGCAACTTATAGGATGTCTTACGCATAACACATATGAAGTACTACTACCGTTGACAAAATTGTTTCTATGTTTTCAAAATAAAAAGCTCTAGCACATGAGAAATCCCTGCTTCCCTCTGCGAAGGGCCATTCTTTTACCTTTTATGTTGAGTCTCCACCTTCTTTTAAAAGCACCAACTACTCAGAGCATGATTGTCATTCTGAATGTAATGTGCATTGTCCCAAAGTAGCATTGTCTTTTGCATGATTGTGATATCGTTTATTCTGAAATCATTGTATCTAGTCATCACTTAAACCTTGGAGGTGCCCCTGCATTTATGTTTTGCTTCACTAAAGGGGGCAAGCTAGATATCACTTTATCATATTTGCACATCATGTTCATTGCAAATCTATTTGATGCTTCAGTATCATATTGTAAAACTTTCAGTCCTTTGTGATTTTCTCATGAGGCAACTTAATTACTATAGATTCATTGTCTCATTAAGCTTTTGTCATATGACTATGAAAAAGTCCTATATGGTTAATAGCATGTCACCACAGAAATTATTCTTGTTATCATTTACCTACTCGAGGACGAGCAGGAATTAAACTTGGGGATGTTGATACGTCCAAAACGTATCTATAATTTCTGCTTGCTCCATGCCTCTTTTGGGTGATATTGCTATGATATTTATACACTTCCATACACTTTTGATCATATTTGAACTAACCTATTAACTCAGTGCACCCCAGTGCCAGTTTCTGTTTTCGGCTGTTTCTGTATTTCAGGTTTTCACGTTACGAGAACTGCCAGGAAAAATCCAGAAAAATTATATAAAAAATCAGCGTTCCAGAACCTACCGTGCGCTCGAAGGACAGCCGGGGGGGGCACCAGGGCTCCAGGCGCCCTGGCGGCGCCCCCCCCCCCCCCCGGGCCGCGCCGGGGGGGCGCATGGGCCCCCCGAGGCTCCTCCGATGCCCCCTTTGGCATATATTTAAAGCGTCCCCCGAAACCCTTGAAACAGGAACTCTTTTCGCAATCCCATCTCTGTTCCGCCGCCGCCGCCGCTTCCAAGATCGGGAGCACCAGGAGAACTCTTCCCGGCACCCTGCCGGAGGGGAGGATCACCACCGGGAGCTTCTCCACCACCATGGACGCCTCCCGGATGAGTCGTGAGTAGTCTCCCTTGGACCATGAGTCCATGACCAGTAGCTATGTGATGTTCTCCTCCCGTTCTTGTGCTTCACTAATTAGTCCTCGTGAGCTGCCCTACATGATCGAGGCACATATGTAATCCTTATGCTGTTGCTATGATGAGTTTGCTGGGATCCGATGGATTATGCGATTATGTTCAGATTGTGTTTGAGTAATATATTTGATTCACCTCTTTTATGTTTATGTTCGTAAGTAATTCTTGCATGTTCTCCGTTGTTATTTATTGCTTTGGCCAAGTAGTAGGTAGTGACTCCAAGAGGGAACGTTATGCTTGATTGTGGGTTCATGCCCCTCGATGACTAGTTTGAGTGACAGAAACATGAGTCTAGGGGATGTGCTGTTGCCACAAGGGGGAAAACAACGGTGCTTGTGCCCGCGGGTGCAAGGATTGTTTACTTTACGCAAAGTTCTTTTAATGCAGTTGTCTGTTGCATTGAGTTTACACTATGGGTGGGGCTCGCAACTTAATACCAGCGAGATGTTCTGGATAGATATCTCAAGGTGGATGATTAGTAGTAGATATTGATGGATTTCGGTCTACTTACTTTGGTGTACCGCCCATGCTTTGAACCTCAACCTTTCTTGCAATGTAGTCAGCAATGGTTTGCGCACATGGTCCTGTCAATTGCCCAGCTGTAATTTGTTTACCTCACATAGCTGTTTTATCGTCTTTTGGGAGAGAGACATCACTAGTGAACATCATGAGACTCCGGTCCATATTACCATCATTGATCACATCCGCTATTTACTTTTCGCTTTTATTTACTATTGCAATTATATCTATCACTACTATCACTTGTGTTTAATCCTTTGTGAACTACAAGGCCGGAGGGATTGACAACCTCTCTGTACTCGTTGGGAGCAAAGTTATTTGTATCTGTGTGCAGGTCCACGTTGATTGCTAATATCTGGCGCCGTAGCAGTTGACACCTTCTTGTTGAACCTAGGAGTCTCTGGGGATTCGATCCTTGGTATCTTTGCCAAAGGAAAAACTTCCGCAACACTACATCTCACACCTTCCACTTGGGGTAACCAACGAGGGGCGAGAAGCCTAGCAGCTGTATCTTTTTGTGTGGTGATCCAAATGGAGCATTTGATATGTCAAAATGTTCGTTGTGATATGCTCTTCATTTTGTTCCATTCTGGAATGCTTGTTTGAGTTCATCTTGATGACCTAATCATCGTTGCAAGAGTGCTATATGTTTAAAACTACTGTTAACTATAATTTTGTTGCATGCTTGTGATGATGATATCTTTTTGCATGTTGGTCCAAATGGAGTGTGTGATATGTCAAAATGTTCATTGTGAAGTGCTCTACATGATGGTTGCTATAGCATTCATGTTAGGTGCCTTTTTGCCATGTTAATATCTGTTGCAAAAGTGCATGTGGCTGTTAAGTGCTGAGACTTGTTATGAGATGTTGATTTGTCTTGCTCATAGCTATTGATGTGTTTGTCTTTCATGCCACATGTCAATATGTTATAGAAGCACAATCTTATGGTATTTTCTATGGTGCAATCCACTTTTCATGATATGCGTTGTGTTGTTTGCAACAAGCTTGTAAAGTAGCCTACTCGCTGATGCTGTTTTCTGAGACTTGTTGAAAACTGCTAAGTCTGAAACTGTTAAACCTAATGCCATGTTTGCTTGATGCCTCACTCAAACCCATGCATGTTTTAGTATGTCAAATGATCATATCTTGTTGTCCATGTTATGCTCTATCCATCCATGCCCTTGTTTGCCATTATAGGTTGTTGTAGCTTATTTATTTCTTGCTCTCAAGTTTCTATATATGTACATGTCAGACTGTTATCAGCATGATCAATTTGGTGAAGCTTGTTGTTATTGATCCATGCCTCCTATGGAGTTGTTCCAATGGAGTTGTTTGATGTATGTTATGTCTATTACATGTCCATGATCTTTATATACTTAGTAGAGTTGATATGCTTGTTGTTTTGTGCCCCCGAAGGCAGCATCGTGATGATGTTTTTGCCTTCCCAGATTTTGACTAAGTCTGGATAAATTTATTGCAACTTGCCATGCTTGTTTAATTGAGTTCCAGCAAGTTTTTGGGTGTGCTCTAAGTTTATGCTTGTTAAGTATCATGTCTACTTCACATCAATGCCTCTTGTTATCATGTTTGGGTGTTGTAGCATATTTATACCTTGCTCCAAAGTTGCTATGTGGCTGTTAACTTCACCTTTGCATTCTAACTTGTTTTGCTCATATCTTCTAGCCCGTTGCTCCGTTTTGGGCGTGTCTTATATGAAACTTGTGTATTTTTGTGTGTAGAAGCATAATATCATGTTGTTTACATGTTTGGAGTGTGTTTACTTGTTGTTTGGATGCATCTTGCATAATTGCCATGCTTGTCTTGTTATGCTCATATCTTCTAGGCCGTAGCTCCGAATTAAATAAACTTTATATGAAACTTGACTAGAATTTTGAGTAGATCATCATGGTGCATGTTAACTTGCTGTTTAACAACTTTAACTTAAGGTTTGTTCAGATCTGGACCAATTTCGAAATGTGCATATGAGGACTTACCGGAATGGTCATATGTTGATTCCGGCCTCATTTAAACTTGTTGGTTTGTGTTGTTCTTGTGTGCTTCATCCCTTGTCATGTTTTGCATCATATAGACTTGTCTTGCATCATACTTGGTTGAGCATCTTGTCTTGTTCTTGAGTGGTGTGTTTACAGTGTTGTTTGCTTCTTCTCGTTAGTGCTTGTTCCGTTGCGATCGTGAGGATTCGTTCGACTACTCTTGGTTCGTCTTCGTGGATTCTTCTTTGTCTTCATGATGGACTCGTTCTTCTTCCTTGCGGGATCTCAGGCAAGATGACCATCACCTTGGATACCTTTACTATCATTGCTATGCTAGATGTATCGATGCTATCGTTATATGTCGCGCTACCCATCATTTATTGTCAGCCCCTCTCCTTGTTGCCATGAAACCTCTAACCTGTGACACCTTCCCAGCAAACCGTTGTTTGGCTAGGTTACCCGCTTGCTCAGCCCCTCTTATAGCGTTGTTAGTTGCAGGTGAAGATGAAGATTGTTCCATGTTGGAACTTGTTGTTGGAATATCACAATATCTATTATTATTAACACACCTATATACTTGGCAATGGGTGGAAGGCTTGGCCTTTTGCTCGGTGTTTTGTTCCACTCATGCTGCTTTAAGAACCGATAAACCGGCGTTATGTTCCTTGATTTTGCGTTCCTAATGCGGTTGGGTATATGGGGACCCCTTGACAGTTCGTTTTTGAATAAAACTCCTCCAGCAAGGCCCAACATTGGTTTTAATTTGCAACATAATAATAACTTAATTAATTAATTAATTTGCATAGGGGGTCGCGTCCCCGAGGATTCTTTCTACGTAACAGGGGGGCCAGTGCTGATGGTGTTGGTCACAAACGGGCAGCCTGCGGGGCCGACTTGAGGCAACTCAAGGTGCTGGTTCCCGTAGCTTGACCTATCCGGTCGTGGCCTGAGAAGAGATACGCGCGGCTACCATCAGGGTGTCGGCACGCCGGGAGGTCTTGCTGGACTTGTTTTACCATTGTCAAAATGTCTTGTGCACCGGGAATTTCGAGTCTGATCGGGCCTTCCCTAAGATAAGGGGTAATATTATTATTATCTCTGCTGATCGTGAGAGCTTGTGATGGGCTAAGTTGGGACACCCCTGCAGGGTTATGATCTTTCGAAAGTCGTGCCCGCGGTTATGTGGTAGATTGGATTTTGTTAATGTCCGGTTGTAGAAAACTTGACAGAGGATCCGAAGTAAAACACACAACCGCGTGAGTAACCGTGACTGTCTCTTTTCACTTTGAGAAGAAAACACGGTGGGGTTATGTTTGACTCGTAGGTAGTTCAGGATCTTTAGCGATCACTACTAGTTTACGACCGTTTGCGTAGATGCTCTTCTTATTCTTGTACTCGTAAGTTAGCCACCATATATATTGCTTAGCCGCTGCTGCAACCTCACCACTTAACCTCTCCTTACCCATTAAGTTTTGCTAGTCTTGATACCCATGGATATGGGATTGCTGAGTCCTCATGGCTCACAGATACTACAACAACAGTTGCAGGTGCAGGTTCCGACGACTTGACGCGAGAGTGATGTCTTTTGTGTTGGAGTCCTTTCTTCTTCTTCTTCTTCGTCAGTCTTGGGTTAGGTTCCGGGTCGGCAGCCTGGGATAGCAGATGGAAGTCGTTGTGTTTTTCATGTTTGCATCCGTAGTCGGATGTCTTGTATTGATGTTGTTGTATTCATGTGACTTGTATGAATTGTCATATCCCCCATGTATGTATGTAATGGTACGATGTAATGATACCCATCTTTCTAAGCGCCCAAAATGCGGTTGTGCCCCAATCACGAATGTGTCACGTGATCGGGATAGAATCCCATCTTGGGCCTGACACTTAAGTCTGTCCGAATCATGTAAACAATTGCCGCATTTTATGATTACGAAATTTGGCAAATGGATGTCAAAACTGCATTCCTTAATGGATTTCTGGAAGAAGAGTTGTATATGATGCAACCCGAAGGTTTTGTCGATCCTAAAGGTGCTAACAAAGTGTGCAAGCTCCGGCGATCCATTTATGGACTACTGCAAGCATCTCGGAGTTGGAATATACGCTTTGATAGTGTGATCAAATCATATGGTTTTATACAGACTTTTGGAGAAGCCTATATTTACAAGAAAGTGAGTGGGATCTCTGTAGCATTTCTAATATTATATGTGGATGACATATTGTTGATTGGAAATGATATATAATTTCTGGATATCATAAAAAGATACTTGAATAAGAGTTTTTCAATGAAAGACCTCGGTGAAGCTACTTATATATTGGGCATCAAGATCTATAGAGATAGATCAAGACGCTTAATTGGACTTTCACAAAGCACATACCTTGGTAAAGTTTTGAAGAAGTTCAAAATGGATCAAGCAAATAAAGGGTTCTTGCCTGTGTTACAAGGTGTGAAGTTGAGTCAGACTCAATGCCCGACCACTGCAGAAGATAGAGAGAAAATGAAAGTCATTCCCTATGCTTCAGCCATAGGTTCTATTATGTATGCAATGCTGTGTACCAGACCTGATGTGTGCCTTGCTATTATTTTAGCATGGAGGTACCAAAGTAATCCAGGAGTGGATCACTGGACATCGGTCAAGAACATCCTAAAATACCTGAAAAGGACTAAGGATATGTTTCTCGTTTATGGAGGTAACAAAGAGCTCGTCGTAAATGGTTACGTCGATGCAAGCTTTAACACTGATCCGGATGACTCTAAGTCACAAACCGGACATGTATTTATATTGAACGGTGGAGTTGTAAGTTGGTGCAGTTCTAAGCAAAGCGTCGTGGCGGGATCTACGTGTGAAGCGGAGTACATAGCTGCTTCAAAAGCAGCAAATGAAGGAGTCTGGATGAAGGAGTTCATATCCGATCTAGGTGTCATACCTAGTGCATCGGGTCCAATGAAAATCTTTTGTGACAATACTGGTGCAATTGCCTTGGCAAAGGAATCCAGATTTCACAAGAGAACCAAGCACATCAAGAGACGCTTCAATTCTATCCACGATCAAGTCAAGGAGGGAGACATAGAGATTTGCAAGATACATATGGATCTGAATGTTGCAGACCCGATGACTAAGCCTCTCTCACGAGCAAAACATGATCAGCACGAAGACTCCATGGGTGTTAGAATCATTACTATGTAATCTAGATTATTGACTCTAGTGCAGGTGGGAGACTGAAGGAAATATGCCCTAGAGGCAATAATAAAGTTGTTATTTATATTTCCTTATATCATGATAAATGTTTATTATTCATGCTAGAATTGTATTAACCGGAAACTTAGTACATGTGTGAATACATAGACAAACAGAGTGTCACTAGTATGCCTCTACTTGACTAGCTCATTGAATCAAAGATGGTTAAGTTTCCTAAGCCATAGACATGAGTTGTCATTTGATTAATGGGATCACATCAATGATGTGATTGACTTGACCCATTCCGTTAGCTTAGCACTTGATCATTTAGTTTGTTGCTATTGCTTTCTTCATGACTTATACAAGTTCCTATGACTATGAGATTATGCAACTCCCGAATACCGGAGGAACACTTAGTGTGCTATCAAACATCACAACGTAACTGGGTGATTATAAAGATGCTCTACAGGTGTCTCCGATTGTGTTTGTTGAGTTGGCATAGATCGAGATTAGGATTTGTCACTCCGTGTACCGGACAGATATCTCTGGGCCCTCTCGGTAATGCACATCACTATAAGCCTTGCAAGCAATCTGACTAATGAGTTAGTTACGGGATGATGTATTACGGAAAGAGTAAAGAGACTTGCCGGTAACGAGATTGAACTAGGTATGAGGATACCGACGATCGAATCTCTGGCAAGTAATATATCGATGACAAAGGGAATGACGTATGTTGTTATGCGGTTTGACCGATAAAGATCTTCGTAGAATATGTATGAGCCAATATGAGCATCCAGGTTCCGCTATTGGTTATTGACCGGAGATGTGTCTCGGTCATGTCTACATAGTTCTCGAACCCGTAGAGTCCACACGCTTAACGTTTGATGACGATTTGTATTGTGAGTTATGGTGACCGAAGTTTGTTCGGAGTCCCGGGTGAGTTCACGGACATGACGAGGAGTCTCGAAATGGTTGAGAGGTAAAGATTGATATATTGGAAGGTTATATACGGACATCAGAATGGTTCCGATAAGGTTCGGGGATTTTTTCGGAGTACACGGAGGCTACCAGAACCCCCCGGGAAAGTTAATGGGCCATAGTGGAGAAGAGGAGGCAGGCCACGGGAGGTGGCGCGCGCCCCCTTGCCCAATCCGAATTGGACAAGGGGAGGGGGCGCGGCCCCCCTCTTTCCTTCTCCCTCTCCATCCTTTCCCCTTTGCACATCTCCGTTGGAAGGAAAGGGGGGCGAATCCTACTAGGAACGGAGTCCTAGTAGGACCCCCCCTCTTGGCGCCTCCCTTGGGTCGGCCTCCTCCTCCCCCCTCCTTTATATACGTGGGCGGGGGGGGGGCACTCCAAATGCACAACAGTTGTTTCTTAACCGTGTGAGGTGCCCCCCTCCATAGTTTACTCCTCCGGTCATAGCGTCGTAGTGCTTAGGCGAAGCCCTGCGCGGATCACATCACCAACACCGTTGCCACGCCGTCGTGCTGACGAAACTCTCCCTCGACCCTCTACTGGATCAAGAGCTCGAGGGACGTCATCGAGATGAACGTGTGTTGAACACGGAGGTGCCGTACGTTCGGTACTTGGATCGGTTGGATCGTGAAGACGTTCGACTACATCAACCGAGTTAATATAACGCTTCCGCTTTCGGTCTGTGAGGGTACGTGGACACACTCTCCCTGTCTCGGTTCTATGCATCTCCTAGATAGATCTTGCGTGATCGTAGGAATTTTTTTGAAATTGCATGCTACGTTCCCCAACAGCCATGAGTCAGTGGAATCATCGCCTTGGTCACATCTTGTAACACCCCATATGTAATACTTTCCTATTATGGCAATAAAGCATTCTCATTTTGATCCTTGTCCTTATCCTTGGGGGTTCTTGTCTTTTGAGCTCATTTTATTTTTGCATTGCCATGTCATTTATTTATTTTGCATCCTTCGATTGCTTCATCATCATGGCATCCTAGTTTACTTGTTGTTGTTGTATGTGTGAGGCCTTGTGTTGTGTGTGAGTGTGGTGCCTAGCTATGGCTTGATAAACCCTAGACCCCCTCCTTTGTTTTCCCTCTTCTTCTTCTTCTTCTTCCTTTTTCTTTTCTTTCATTTCTTTACTCCATTGTGCAAGCCACCTAGCCAAGCCCATTATTGTTCTTTCCTTTCCTAAAAATCTTGCACCATGTCTACATCCTCTCTGCCAAATATCACCCCATTTGGAATTGATTTGGTTGGGTTTTAAAAATGACAAGAGTTTGAACCATATTCAAACTCCTTTTATTTTTCTGCCTCTAAAAATGTCCAAACCAATTTTATTAAATAGGTCATAAATCAAGGAGCATGGGGATATTTTTCTTTTCCCCTAACTCTTTTCCTTTTAGTTTGTGCTTTTCTTTTCTTTTATGACCGAAGATAAATGAAAAAGAAAAGAAGTCAGCAGCACAGCAGTGGCTATGGGCCTCCTCTTCCTCCTTCTCCCCAGGCCCAGCCTTTTCTCCACAGCAGCCGTGGCCCACCTCCTCTCTCCCGCAGGCCCAGCCAGCGCTCGCAGTCGCGTCGTTCCTTTTTCCCCCTGGCCCCACCTATCTGCCTCACACCCCCGAGTCGTCGTCTACCTCCGTCAAGCGTTGCAGAGCCAGAGCGCGCGCTCGCCGTCGCGCCATGATCACAGACGTCGAGGTCTCGTGATCTGAGCCCTCCATTTAGACCCGCACTGTGTCCAACCCCTCTCCCTAGGGTTCCTCTTCCTCCTCTCGCCGCCTGGAGAGCCAAGCTCCACCAGATCCGCCGCCCCAGTGAATACCCGCACGCATCTAAGAGCGCCAGCTCGTCGCCAGCGTGCCTCCCGTCGACCTCAGCCTCGCCGACCGTGTCCAGCTGCTTCTCCGACGTCGACTACGTCGACTACTTCCTCTACGTGGAGCCGATCGCCTCGCCGCCGACGTCTTCTTCCTCTTCTTCGTCTCCGGCGCCCGTAGCTGTTCGAGACTCGCCGCCGTCGACTCCGTCTACGTCTGGGCCAGCCGAACACACCTCTGTGTTCGTGGTGAGCGCCTCCACCTCCTCGTGCCCTTTTCCCCCTCTTTAGCGCCCTCTAGCTCCGAGTTCCTCGAGCACCCGAGCTCGTCGCCGGCGAGTGTCCCGACCACCGTAGGCTGTCTAGTGCTGCCCGTCTGCATCAGCTCGTCGTGTAGATGCCGCCTGAGTAGTCGCTGCTTCGCCTAGGACGCTGCATCGTCTCGTCGTTGCCCGCCGCCGCCGTTCTGTCATAAGCTCGCCGTTGGCGTTGTAGTGCTCGTTAGGTGCTGCAAGTGCGTCGTATGGATGCGGAACTCCTCCAGGAGCACTCCACACACCTCCGCCGTCTCTTTTGGTCGCCGGAGCAGCTCCGACGAGCCCCCCTGTTTTCCCCTGCTCTGCATCTTCAGTTTAGTCTTCAGATATAGCACCTGTTCTTTGTCAAGATCTGATCGATAGCGTAGTGGCTGTGTCTCCGTCAGTTAAGCCACATGTCGTGTGTTCGAATCCTTGCGGGGCAGTGGGCATTATCGCCCCCTTTTTGTTTTCCCTGAGAGGCTGACAGGTAGGCCCCACCTGCCAGCCTCACTGTGCTCTCTAGCCCCCTTGCGCACCCGCTGGCGCCAGCTCAGCGCAGCCGGGCCCCCTTGTCAGTGGCTTTGGCTAGATGAGCCTGGGTCACTCTGGCCCCTGCGCCTGTTTTTTCTTTTTATGTTTTCTTTTTCTTTTCTTTTTGCTGCCTTTTTCTTGTTAAATTAATATCTGTGAAAATATTCTTCTGATGAAAATAAGTTGTATATGAAAAGTGCTTAGAATTTTATGTAGATTATGAATGTGCTGTTTGTTGCCGTGTTTAAAAACATTTAAATTGCTGTTTTGAGTTTATTCTTGTTTTAAATATGCTTAAACTTGGAAAAATCATAACTAAATATCTACAACTCCAAATTTAACAAACTTTATATGCATTTGGGGTGGAAAAATGCGTAGAATATTTTGGTGCTATTGTTTAGCATGTTTGACAACTTTATCACAGAAGTTTTTCAGATCTGTCCCAAATGCATTTAAATTAATATGGGAGTTTCTGGAAATTGTTGTTTATTATTTCTTGCCCATTTAAATGTGCTAGCACGTTGCTGTAATTTTAGTTGCACCCTTGCCATGCTAACCAACTCCTTTAAAACTTGTTGGATGCTTGTTTGAATAATCTACATAAACTTGTTAATTGTTCTTTTGCTTACTTTCTTTCATGTGAGTGATCTTGTTTGACTTTGATGTTATTGCACTCTTGTGGCCCTAGGCCATGCATCATATCTACTCTTGTCCTTGCTCATCATGTTCATGCATCATGTGCCTGAGCATTGCATTGTGATTGCTTGTGTTTCGTTGTTGCATTGTTGTGTTTGGTTAGAGCCTGGTGATGATACGGAGTACGAGGTTCCTACCGAGGTTGAGTTTGAGGAGCAAGGTTACGATTCCTCCGTGGAATCAACATGCAAGATGACCTTACCCAGATATCACTACTATCTTTGCCTATGCTAGATGTCTCGCTCTTTAGATTATTGCCTCGATGCCTATGTTTGTTTGTCAGCCTCCTATTGTTGCCATGAAACTCTCTAACCACCCACCTAGCAAACCATTGTTTGGCTACGTAAGCATCGCTCAGCCCCTCTTATAGTGTTGTTAGTTGCAGGTGAAGATTTGAAGATTCTTGCTTCATGATGAAGTTATTGTTGGGATATCACAATATATAATCTGTTAAACCAAATCATCTATATATTGGTAATGGGTGGAAGGCTAAGCCTCTTGCTTGGTGCTTTGTTGCACTCATGCCACCCTAGGAACTGTTAAACCGGTGTTATGTTCCTTGATTTTGCGTCCCTAACATGATTGGGGTTTACGGGCCCCCCTCGATAACCCGCTTAGCACTAAAGCTTTTCCAGCAAGGCCCAACATTGGTTTTTACATTTGCCTAATAACTAAAACTTGCATAGGGACTAGCTATCCCGAGGACTTAATTAACAACCCCTGGGCCATTGCTCCTCATGAGTGTTGGTCCAAACTAGAGCCACTTGCGGTGCCACCCAGTTCGCTGGGATCTTCCGTTGCTGTACGTAGTGCTCATCCGGTCGTGGCCTGAGACGAGATACGCGCGGCTACTATCAGGGTGTCGGCACGCCGGGAGGTCTTGCTCGATTAGTTTTACCTTTGTCGGAATATTTTAAGCACGGGATTCCGAGAATACTCGGGTCTTCCCACCTTGGACTTGCGACTCCGCAGATCGTGAGCTTGTGATGGGCTAAGTTGGGACACCCCTGCAGGGTTTGATCTTTCGAAAGCCGTGCCCGCGGTTATGTGGCATATGGGAATTTGTTAATATCCGGTTGTAGATAACTCGACACCATGTTCATAATACACTACCAGCGTGAGTAACCGTGACGATCTCTTTCCGAAGGGGTTCGGGAAGTGAACACGGTGGGGTTATGTTTGACGTGAGTAGTTAGGATAACTTCGTGATCACTGTGACGATCGTTGGCACTTTCTCTTCTCGCTCTAAACACGTAAGCTCTAGTGCTAATGCTGTCGCAACCTTGTTTAAGCCTTTTCCACACCTAAGGCTTTGATAGTATTGCTACCCGGGAACGGGATTGCTGAGTCCTCCGTGGCTCACAGATTCTACACAACACCAGATGCAGGTAGCATTGAGAACTACACCGGTGGTGGTTCAGAGTTGTATTGGGAGTTCGATGAAGAGCGTGGGCGATACTACGTGTCCTATCCCGAGGATCAGTAGGGCTCTTACTAGGATGATCGGGACCTTGTGTTGCTTTATTTATGGTATCTTTCATTTGGATCTTCGTCCGTAGTCGGACTCTGATGTTATTTGGATGATGTATGTTAATGTATTACATTGTGTGACGTGGCGAGTGTAAGCCAACTACTCTTTTACATTTTCATCCCCTCTTTTACATGAGTTGTTCAAAGATACCATACTTGAGATCATTCTAGTATGTGATTATGCCTTTAAGTTGTGCCTCGACACGTGGGAGGCATAGCCACATACTAGGCATTACACATCTGTTGCTTGTCATCATTAGTGCATCAGGGCCTCTTAGGGTCTGTATTTGGAGATGTTTCTTTACATTGTATTGGTTGTAGACTTGGCAAACAGACTCAGTTACCTTATCCTACCAGTCAGTCGGTATCTCAACATCCTTTCGACTTAGTTCATTTTGATGTCTGGGTCCTGCTTCCTTTGATTTGAAAGGTGGCCATCGCTACTATGTTTTGTTTATTGATGATTTCACTCGCTACACTTGGCTCTACTTCATGAAATCTCGTAGGGAGGTTCTCTATCTACAAACGATTTGCTACCATGGTTCACACCCAGTTTTCCACGCCCATTCGTACTTTTCGTGCTGACTCTGCTCGGGAGTATATCTCCCAGCTGTTGCGTGGTTTTCTCGCGGAACAGGGTACTCTTGCCCAGTTCTCATGTCCTGGTGCTCATGCTCAGAATGGCGTTGCAGAACGTAAGCATCGTCATCTGCTTGAGACGGCTCGTGCGCTGATGATTGCTGCTTCCCTTCCACCCCACTTTTGGGCTAAGGATGTCTCTGTATCCACCTATCTCATCAACATTCAGCCATCGACTGCTCTGCAGGGTGGTATTCCTATAGAGTGTCTCACCGGTCGTTCTCCTGACTACTCAGCTCTTCGTATGTTTGGATGTGTGTGCTATGTTCTTCTTGCCCCGCGCGAACGCACCAAACTGACTGCTCAGTCGGTTGAGTGTTTTTTCCTTGGTTACAATGATGAGCACAAGGGCTATCGCTGTTGGGATCCTGTTGGTCGTCGCTTGCGCATCTCGCGTGATGTGACTTTTGATGAGTCTCGTTCTTACTACCCCCGTCCTTCTTCCTCGAGCTTCTCTATGGACGATATTTCTTTTCTTCTCTTTCCCGATACACCCTGCTATGTGCCTCATGTTCCCCCCTTCCTCCGGCACCTCTCATTCCTTCTCATTCACCACAGACACCCTCTTCCCCATCCTCCTCCTCCACCTCTCCACCATCATCTCCAGTCCGTCGCCCTCTCTCACTATTTCCTCTCCACTATACTCGTCGCCCTCGTACTGAGGATGCTTCCCCTGATGCACCTTCCACCTATGGTGCGCCTCCCTTCACGCCTCCCCCGGTTCATAACGTCCGTGCTCGGCCTCGCCCCCGCCTGATCGCTATTCTCCTGATCTGTACGGTCTCTCTATTATTGCTGAGCCCACTTCCTATCGGACTGCCATGACTCAGCCTAAATGGCAGCTTGCGATGGCCGAAGAGCTTGCTTCCTTGAGCGCTCTGGCACATGGGATCTAGTTTCCCTTCCTTCTGGTGTTCGTCCCATCACCTGCAAGTGGGTCTACAAGATTAAGACTCGCTCTGATGGTTCTCTTGAGCGCTACAAAGCTTGGCTTGTAGCCCGTGGATTTCAGCAGGAGCAGGGACGCGATTATGATGAGACATTCGCTCCTGTGGCCCACATGACCACTGTCCGCACTCTCCTTGTTGTGGCTTCTGTTCGTCATTGGTCTATCTCTCAACTTGATGTTAAGAACGCCTTTCTCAATGGCGAGTTGCGTGAGGAGGTTCATATGCAGCCACCACCGGGGTACTATGCTCCTGATGGTATGGTCTGTAGACTTCGCCGCTCCCTCTATGGTCTTAAACAGGCCCCTCGCGTCTGGTTCGAGCGTTTCGCCTCTGTGCTGACTGCCACTGGTTTCTTGCCCAGTGATCATGATCCCGCGTTGTTTGTTCACACGTCTCCTCGTGGTCGGACTCTTCTCCTTCTCTATGTTGATGACATGATCATCACTCGTGATGACTCTGACTACATTGCCTTTGTTAAGGCATGCCTTCGCGAGCAGTTCCTCATGTCTGATCTTGGTCCACTTCGATATTTTCTTGGGATTGAGATCTCCTCGACCTCTGATGGCTTCTACATCTCCTAAGAAAACTATATTCAGGATCTTCTTGCTCGTGCTGCTCTTGGTGATGAGCGTACTGTTGTGACTCCTATGGAGCTCAACGTTCAGCTTCGTGCTTCTGATGGTGACCCTCTCCCTAATCCCGCTCGCTATCGTCACCTCATTGGCAGCCTTGTCTATCTTGCTGTTACGCGTCCCGACATCTCCTATCCCGTTCACATCCTGATTCAGTTTGTTTCAGCACCCACCTCTGTCCACCATAGTCATCTCCTCCGTGTTCTACGATATCTTCATGGCATGATCTCTCATCGCCTTTTCTTTCCCCGCTCCAGCTCTCTCGAGCTCTAGGCCTACTCTGATGCTACATGGGCTAGTGATCCCTCTGATCGAGACTCGCTGTCTGCTTACTGTGTATTTCTTGGTGGCTCTCTTATTGCCTGGAAGACAAAGAAACAGACTGTCGTTTCTCGCTCGAGGACAGAGGCTGAGTTGCGAGCCATGGCTATGTTGACGGCTGAGGTGATCTGGTTATGGTGGTTACTTGAGGATTTTGGTGTGTCTGCGACTACCTCGACTCCCTTACTGTCAGACAGTACCGGTACTATCAGTATTGTGCATGACTCGGTGAAGCATGAGCTCACCAAGCACATCGGTGTGGATGCCCACTTTATGCGTGCTGTTGTGCAGGATCAGACTCTCGCTCTTCACTATGTGCCCTCTGAGTTATAGTTGGCGGACTTTTTCACGAAGGCACAAACTCGAGCGCAGCATGGCTTCTTTCTCTCCAAACTCAGTGTTGTTGACCCACCATGAGTTTGAGGGGGGGTGTTAGATGTGTATATCTCCATTGTATAAGGGGTTTCTTGCACTTTACCGCACATGTATATGTATTGGCCTTTGGCCCACAGTGAATACTAGTTGCTGATTATCCAACACTGGCTTTATGCCGTCTCCCCCC
>LR738710.1:709107160-709215495 GCA_902687465.1 Secale cereale | reverse complement strand
CCCCCCCCCACGGCAAAACCTTTTGTGTGCGGTTTTTTGTGTGAAGTTGCTTAGAGAGCCAACCCAAGGCGGGCATCTCAGCAGGAGATCTCGCGAGCTGAAGCATCACGAGATGCGCCCTGCCAGCGGCGGCCCACCAGATTCTGCAATCCGCAAAAGCTATGTCTAAATATCTCGCGAGCCACCCTTATCATCGCTCGAGCCTGCCCTTCGGGCAACCTCACAAGTCCTGGCGTTTTTCTTCATGTGAGCTGCTTGTGCGTCAAAGGGGGCCTCCCTGAGCATCGCGCGTCAGGAGCCGTCACTAGCTCCCGGTGCCCCTCACCTCCTGGCCTTGTTCAGGCATCGCGACCTGACATACTAGCGACGGCTGAGGCACGTGCGGGGGTTGCGTCCTAACGACGCAGAGCGCAAAGGCAAACAAAAAGGAAAAACATGCCTCCGGAGGAAGCTTCACGAGGGCGTAAACACACATTTGCTGCAAATTGTAGCATACTTAAGAAAAAATCATTGTCTTCATGCCTCCACAAGGCCGGATTAGCTTGTTACAGGATAATAAAAGGGAACTCTAGGAGGAAGCGTTACTGTCGTCACTGCCGCCGCTGTCGGCGCCATCACCCTCGTTTTCCCAAACCTCGCCGGAGCCCTCACCGCTGTTGCAGGAGAACTTCCCAAGAAGTGCATCCACATGGCCTTCTACGGCATTCGCGAGGCCATCACAAAACTCTTCGGGGACGGGGGCTATCACCTTGTCTAAGTCGAAGTTGGGTTTGTTAGAGTTATAATATAAGTCATGTACCCCTTTGTATTTATCCCGTTGTATAAGGGGTTTCCTGCATATGTTCCACCTGTACATGTATATATATATCGGCCTATGGCCTCATGGGAATACAAGTTGCTTTCCTAACATGGTATTAGAGCTTTAGGTTTTTCTCCCGCACGCGCAACTCGTGCTCATCCCGATCCAATCTCCTGATCGATCTTCCCGTCGCCAGAGGATCGATCCTCTCGCCCAGTCGTTCGCCCGTGCCTCCCAGCGGGTCCTCTCGTCACGGAGCGGATCCTCCAGCAGGGCGCCCGTGATTCTATCGTCGTTCCCGCTCGTCCGTTGCCAGCGGCGTTCCCGCTCGTCCGTTGCCAGCGGCTGCTCGCCCGCGGGGTCATTCGCCCGATCTGCGCTTCTGTCGCCCATCCCGCTCGTCCGTTGCCAGCGGCCGCTCGCCCGCGGAATCGTTCGCCCCCGCTCGGTTTTCTTCCGACTGCTAGCCGCTCCTGCCCGTCGCTCCAGGCCAGGGAGCCCGCTCCGTTTTCTTCCGATCGCTAGCCGCCCCCGCCAGTCGCCAGCCGGGCACGCTCGATCTCCCGTCGATTTCCAAAAAAAAATGTCTGCTGCATCAGGCTATGTTGCTGTCCCTCGCTGTCCGGTGATCTTTGATGGTACTAACTACACTGAGTTCATTGGCTTCATGCGCATTCACATGCGTGGCATCCGTCTCTGGGGTGTTCTTTCTGGCGAGGTCTGCTGTCCGCCACGTCCGGTTTCTCCGGTGGCTCCTATACTGCCGACTCCACCGGTTCTTCCTACGGATGCAAATCAGGCCGCCAAGGATGCGGCTAAGCTTGCTCATGAGGCTGCTGGTCGTGCTTATGATGAGATGGTTTTGGCTTATGAGGAGGCTCTTCAGACGTATCATGGTGCTCTGTCTGTTTACACCCAGTGGCTTGATGATGATGCTAAAGTTGCCGCTGTTCTCACTGCTAGTGTTCTGCCACAGTTTGCTTCTGAGTTTCTGGGTCTTCCTACTGTCTTTGAGATGTTGACCCGTCTTCGTCAGTGCTATGAGCCCTCTGGTGATGCCCTGTACCTTTCTGTGGTTCGTCAGGAGCATGCTCTTCAGCAGGGTGACTCTACTGTTGATGACTTCTATGCACAGAGTTCTGCTATCTGGCGCCAGCTTGATTCTCTCCGCACTGCTGGTTGTCGTACTTGTCCCTGTTGCCAGGCTGTCCAGGCCAATTTGGAGTTTCATCGCGTCTACGAGTTCCTGTCTCGGTTTCGTAAGGAGTTTGAGCCCCGACGTGCTCAGTTGTTTGCTCGTGGCCGTGGAGGCCCTTTCTGAGATTCGTGCTGAGGAGACTCGCTTACGTGGTGCTGGTTTGCTGGAGGTTCCCTCTGTGTTCGCTACTCGGTCTTCTTCCACGCCACCTGCTGCACCGACCCCGTTACGCTCGAGTGCTCCGCCACTCTTGCCCACTCCTTCTGATGGCTCAGGTCGCCCCCGTCCACATTGTGACTACTGCAACAATGATGGTCATTTTGAGTCCCAGTGCTACAAGAAGAAGAAACACCTGCGCAAGGCACGACCATCATATTATTTTCATAGATGATTTCTCTCGTTACACATGGCTTTATTTCATGACTTCTCGTAGTGAGGTGTTGTCTATTTATAAGCGTTTTGCTGCCATGGTTCATACTCAGTTCTCTTCACCCATTCGTGTTTTTCGTGCTGACTCCGCTGGCGAGTATATCTCTAAGATGTTGCGTGGTGTTCTTGCTGAGCAAGGGACTCCCTCTCAATTCTCTTGTCCTGGTGCTCATGCTCAGAATGGTGTGGCTGAGCGAAAGCATCGACATCTTCTTGAGACGGCTCGTGCATTGATGATTGCTGCCTCTCTCCCGCCTCATTTTTGGGCTGAGGCCATCTCCACATCCACCTATCTTATTAATATACAGCCTTCCGCTGCTCTACAGGGTGGTGTTCCTTTCGAGCGACTTTTTGATCGTTCTCCCGATTATTCGATGCTTCGCTCGTTTGGTTGTGTTTGCTATGTTCTTCTTGCCCCTCGCGAACGCACCAAACTGACCGCTCAGTCTGTTGAGTGTGTCTTCTTAGGCTACAGTGATGAGCATAAGGGCTATGGTTGTTGGGATCCTATCAGTCGTTGGATGCGTATCTCTCGAGATGTGACTTTTGATGAGTCTCGTCCTTTCTACCCACGCCCATCTTCCTCGACTTTTTCAGTGCAGGATATCTCTTTTCTCACTTTTCCTGACTCACCTATCACACCCGTCGAGCATGTACCTCTCCGTTCCACTTCCTCTCCTTCTTCACCTCTAGTTGATCTACAGCCACCATCCTCGCCTAGCATGTCACCGGGTTCTCCACCTTCATCTCCGGTAACTTCCTCCCCGGTCTCCTCTCCTAGCATGTCACCGGATTCTACACCTTCATCTCCGGTGACTTCTTCGTCGCCACCCCCCGATTCTAACTTGGTGATTCCTCCTTCTATTATTCCATCTTTTCCTCAGCATTACACTCGTCGTCCACGACCTATCGATGCCTCTGTGGATGAGTCGTCATCTTCCTCTCAGCCTACTTATGGCTTGCGTTCTCGTCCTCGTCCGCCTGTTGATCGCTTTGGATTTCCCACCGCTAGTGCTGCTGCTCTTGAACGCACTGGTACCTGGGATCTTGTTTCTCTTCCTCCCGGAGTTCGTCCGATCACTTGTAAGTGGGTCTACAAGGTTAAGACTCGCTCCGATGGTTCTCTTGAGCGTCACAAAGCTCGTCTTGTGGCTCATTGTTTTCAGCAGGAGCATGGTCGTGATTATGACGAGACTTTTGCTCCTGTGGCCCATATGACCACTGTTCGTACACTTCTTGTTGTTGCCTCTGCACGCCACTGATCTATATCTCAGCTTGATGTTAAGAATGCCTTTCTTAATGGTGAGCTGCGTGAGGAGGTGTACATGCAGCCACCACCTGGGTATTCTGTTCCTGATGGCATGGTATGTCGTCTTCGTCGCTCTCTCTATGGCCTTAAGCAAGCCCCCCGCGCCTGGTTTGAGCGCTTTGCCTCTGTGATCACTGCTGCTGGTTTTTCAGCCAGTGCTCATGATCCAGCATTGTTTATTCACCTTTCTCCTCGTGGTCGGACTCTTCTTCTACTCTATGTTGATGACATGATCATCACGGGGGATGACCCCAAGTATATTGCCTTTGTAAAGGCCCGTCTTAGTGAGCAGTTTCTTATGTCTGATCTTGGACCTCTTCGCTACTTCCTTGGGATTGAAGTCTCTTCTACCTCTGATGGCTTTTTTATATCCCAGGAAAAGTATATCCAGGATCTTCTTGCTCGTGCTGCTCTTACTGACGAGCGCATTGTTGAGACTCCTATGGAGCTCAATGTTCACCTCCGTGCTACTGATGGTGATCCTCTCCCTGATCCGACGCGTTATCGTCATCTTGTTGCCAGTCTTGTCTATCTAGCTGTCACTCGTCCGGACATCTCTTATCCGGTTCATATTCTGAGTCAGTTTGTCTCTGCTCCCACATCGGTTCACTATAGTCATCTCCTTCGTGTTCTCCGATATCTTCGAGGCACGATTTCTCACCGTCTCTTCTTTCCTCGCTCCAGTTCTTTACAGCTTCAGGCCTATTCGGATGCTACGTGGGCTAGTGATCCTTCGGATCGCCGTTCACTTTCTGCTTACTGTGTTTTTCTTGGTGGTTCTCTCATTGCCTGGAAGACGAAGAAACAACTTGCAGTTTCCCGTTCGAGTGCCGAGGCTGAGTTGCGAGCAATGGCTCTTTTGACGGCAGAGGTGACTTGGTTGCGGTGGTTACTTCAGGACTTTGGTGTTTCTGTCACTACACCGGCTCAGCTCTTATCTGACAGTACAGGTACTATCAGCATTGCACGCGATCCTGTGAAGCATGAGCTCACCAAGAATATTGGTGTTGATGCTTTCTATGTGCGTGCTGGTGTGCAGGATCAGGTTATTGCTCTTCAGTATGTGCCTTCCGAGTTACAGTTGGCGGATTTCCTGACGAAGGCCCAGACTAGAGCACAACATGGCTTTTATCTCTCCAAACTCAGTGTTGTTCCTCCACCATGAGTTTGAGGGGGGGTGTTAGAGTTATAATATAAGTCATGTACCCCTTTGTATTTATCCCATTGTATAAGGGGTTTCCTGCATATGTTCCACCTGTACATGTATATATATATATATATCGGCCTATGGCCTCATGGGAATACAAGTTGCTTTCCTAACAGGGTTCGCCGTGGAGAAGGTGGTTGAAGACGCGGGTCACCGCCTGAGAGAAGAGGTGCATTCTTCCTCCCAAGATGACATCCACCTTTCGGGCCCCGTCTTCGAGTTGCTCGACGAGCTTGGTGGAGAATTTGACGTAGTCGGCATCGCAGGGTACGAGCAGGGCTTCAAGCTTCTCCCTACAGATGGAGCTCAGAGCGCCGCGGGCTCGAAGCTCAAGAGAGGAGAGCGCCCTGGGGAGTTCGACCTGCTGCTTCCGCTCACGATCTGCCTCGCCTCTGGCCTGCTCGGCGGCACTGGCAGCGCCACCCGCCTAAGCCGAAAGGGAGCCAACTCGGCCTCGGCGTCAGCTTGGGCCTGCCACGCGGTCGCCTGGCGGGTCGCCGTCTCGTCGCGCGCCACTTTGGGACCGACAATTTCCTGCCGGAGTTTCTCGCGCTCCGCCTCGAAGGCGTCGTCCCGCAGCTTTAGCTCCCTGCCATGCTCTTCGGCGAGCATCAAGTGGTCCGCTACTGCCTTCGCGTCGGCGTCCACTTGGGCCTTCTTTTCCATAGCCTCCAGCTGGGCATTGTCCTCAAAGACGTGCTTCGCATGGGCCTCCTGAGCGTCAGCCACCTGGCGCCCCAGCGTCTCCAGACGCTCACGCTCCGCGGCCTGCTCAGTCGACGCCCTCGCAAGGTCCGTCTCACGGGCTGCGAGCTTCGTCTTGCGGGCTTCGAGGTCGTCTTCCGGTGTTCGTAGCAGCTGCGTCTGCACGACCTGTTGATCCTAGAGCTCCTTCAAGCGGACCTCCGCCTCCACGCGACGCTTGGCGTCCGAGCAGGCCGCTTTCGCCTCAGCAGCTCCTTTCTTGCTCTTCGCACTGATGGCCTCGTTCTGGCGCCGACCCGTTTTGACAGCAACATCGAGCCGGCGCCACCCTTCAACGAGCCTCAGGCGCTCCTTGGCGAGCTGCGCTTCAGCATCCTAGAAAATCCGCCCTGAACCGATCGAGCGCGACCTTGGCGTCACCCAAGGCTCCGCGCCTGAGCAAGGTACGGCAGCTCACGAGCGTGAGAGCCCGGTCCAAGCTCGGTCCCTCGTTGCCCACCGTCATCATGGCAGAGGAGGCCCCGACGTCGCTCGCCAGGAGCGGTGAGCTCGCCAAGGCTTCCCCCGCCCTCGGCTGCTGCGGCATACCGCGGGGACCCGCCATGTCGGCCTCGGGGGCTTTACGAGCGGGCGCGGCCTGAGGGTTTTCCGCGGCGCGCCTCGTGTCGTTCGCCGTCGCATTAAGCGAGGTGTCAGGTAGGAGAATGGGTACATTAGCCTTCCCTGTCGCCGCACCTTCTTCCACGTCGGGTCCAGCGAGGCACACGTCCCCGCCTCCGGAGGGGGCGCCTGAGGCCTGCCCGCCTCGACCTCGGCAGTCACACTCACGCGCAGCTCAGGATGGGCAACCAACTCCTCCTTGACCCCTGTGCGCCTCGTCTCGGCGTCGGGGTGGCGGGCAGCCTCCTCGCGCCCCCCGTTGCTCCTAGCAGGCTTCGACGCCTCCTTCGGGCCGAGGGCCGCCTTCAGCCTTGTCGTCTTCTTCCTCTTTTTCTGGTCACTGACGGACCGCCTGTGCAAACGGGGGGTCAGCCTCGGACTCAGTCAATAAATACAAGCATAAGACGCGGGAATGGGCACGGAGACTTACTCGTCGCTGGCGGTCCATTTCCTTTTCTTCTCCACGGGGATTGACGTGTCGCCGCCATCTTCAAGCATCGTCCTGGCACCGCCATCCAGGCCCTCGGGGCGGCTCTCGGTGAACCTGGTCGCGGTGTCGCCCTCCTAGAGGGCCTGAGAAGTCTTGGCTCTTTGGAGGATCTCGGCCGATGAGGGCTCAACCGCCTTCTCGCCGAGGTCCACCCCCGCCCCGAACGTCCCGTCGGTCGTGGTGCCAGACCTTACTTCGCCAACCGCGCCAGCTGGTCGAGGGGACGCCGCTGCAGGCCACGCGCTGTAGGTGTCGTTGTTCCCGAGGTCGCAAATGAGCTGGCGGCGGGGGCGCGACGGTGCCCAGTCGGCGCCCTTCTCCGTGGTTTCCTCCGAGTCTTCAACGTTGTCGCTGCCGCAGGAGTCCAGCGCCACCGCAAGGGGGTTCTCGTGGGGCCCGTTGTGGCCCTTCGGCACGAGGCTCCACTGGTCGAAGGGGAGCGCGTCCTCAGGAGGGTCCGCAGCGGGACTGCTTAGCAAGGTCGCCAGGGCCAGTTTCGGTACCTCTGGCTTCAGGTTGCGTGCGTGCAATCGCCAGGGCCAGTTCCGGTACCTCTGGCTTCAGGTTGCGTGCGTGCAACCTGATCGTGTCCTTTATACCGATGTACTCCCACACGCGCCGTGAGTGCTGTTGGAGGCACTCCTTGACGACCATCGCCCATGATAACTTCACGACCCGGTTCGCGGCCATTCGCTCGAGGATGGGCTCCATCCTTGGGTCGGTGAGCTTCTTGTGCCCCTCACCCGGGGTTCTTCTCGGTTGGGTCCGTCGGGATCATCAGGAGCAGGCTGGACCAGCACGCGTCCATATAGACCTAGCTCTGCCGGTAGCCCTCCACCTTCTTTGCGATCTTCAGGCGGATGATGCCGCTCTCCATTCCCTTACGGCTAGGAAAGAGATGCATCCTGAGCGCTGCTCCGCCGCGGTCAGCCGCATGCTGAAGAAATGGCGGAAGAGCGCCACCGAGGGCATGACGCCCACGAAGGCCTCGCAGTAGAAGGCAAACATGGCCAGGAGAAGGACGGAGTTGGGTTGGAGATGGAGGGTGTGGATCCTATAATGATAAAGGGTAATGAGAAGGGATGGCGTAGAAAAAGTTTGAGAATGGCGGGACCAACCAGGCGTAAACACTGTGGAGGAAGAAGGGGTAGGCGGTCGCCCCAGGCCACTCCGCGCTTGCGAGCCCGGCCAGATCTTAGTCGCCTGCCCCTCGTTCTGATCGCTGGCTACCAACGGGAGCACGTTGTCCAAGTCCTCCATGTCAGTGATGGTGGAACGTTGGAGTGCCGCCCTGGTGACGAGCTTGAGGTCGGGGACGCCGCCTTCCTCTTCTTGCCGGCGTGCGCCATTGGGGCGCGGCAGAGATGCAAGCGGGGAGGGGAAAAGATGCGGACCTTGGGAGTAGGGCCACGAGGAATCCTTCGCGAGGAAGGAAGGCGCAGGAAGACGAATGCGCGCAGGAAGGCAATGATGGCCTCGCGCCGCGTGCGGGCAGGCTTTATGTCAGCCCGGGCGGTCGCCGAGGCGTCGTGGGAGAAGTGGGGGCGTCCCCCATTCCATCGTGCGCCACGCGTCGTGCCTTGTCTGCAGGCGGTTGGGGCCCGTGCCATTTCGCCCCCTAAGAGGCGGGAACGTGCGCATCGCGGGCCTGGGGGCTACTGTCGGGCCCATGGAACCCATGGTATCCAGGCCCGTCTGCCTTCGGCCCAGGGCACATCGCATGGAAAGGGCCCACCAGCGGGCAACGTGAGCAAGACCCCTCATGAGGCCTTTGCCTCATGAGCCCCCCTCTTCAGGTAATGGGTAAGCAAGCGAGACTTAGTGGCTTCACCGAGAGCCTCGCGAGGCCGTCTCGCGAGGCGGCCTCCCGAGGCAACCTCCTTGAGGCGTGTGTGGCAGGCGTTGTTCGGCTCGGTCGCGCGGTCTCGTGCCCAGCACATGGGTGACGCACGGGGCGACGGATGGCGGCAGAGGTCGTGCCAGCAGGCGCGGATGAAGAGGATTTTCCCTTTTGTGCTAAGGGGGCAAGTCCAGCAGTCCAGCTCCCAAAGCAACCCCCAAAGGTTGCCTGGTCGGTGAAAGAAGACCAAGACGACGGGCGCGCAAGGTGGAGGTCATCCCCGAGCCCACCGGCGCGTCATGGACAGTGGCTTTGCAGGCGAAGACCACCTTTTGTCAGGATAGACTGTGCTCATGTCCCCCTTCAAACTTGCCGCTGTGTGGCTACCCTTCCTGCCAATCTTTTCGGGGGAAGAGGACCAAGGCAGATATAAAAGGAGGGCAGGAGCCGCTGTAGAGAGGCGGACCAACTCCGCCCTCAACCCTTGTACTCTCTCTCTCTCTCGCCAGAGCAATCACAACCAAGCAGAGTAGGGTTTTACACCGCAAGGTGGCCCGAACCTGGGTAACCGTTGTGTCACCGGTCCGCTCCCGCTAGCTTACTCTCGCCGCAGCCTCGCTGTGGTTTAGCTGCAGGAAGAGACGGGTGGTAAGAACCAGCTCTCCCGAGTGTTTGAACCTTTGGGTCCCCGGAGCCCGGTTTCTGACAGAAGGGCTTGCACCATTTCATTTTTTTATTTCATAACTACATGTTGTGCGGGATGGGTTGGATGTCAACACAATAGTGATCTTGCCTCCCAGTACACCTTTTGCAATATTAACCACAGCAAATCAACTTTGGGTTGTGCTGTGTACGTATCTAATTGGTTGTGACTGGCGATAGGTCATTCTTTAGTAGTACAAAGAAAGTTATTGATTATTCACAACTTTAGGCAGTAGGAATCCTTGGATCATTTTGCAGTAAGGATGTTCTGAACTCACGCTTGTGTCTTTGTCTTGCAGCCGCGCATGGGTTTTAGTCCGTCCGCATTGTAAACAGAGCCAAATTGATCTGACATGGAAATGCACTCAAGCGTGTGGTGTTCCTTACCCTTTTAGCTTGGAGCTGATGACTGAAATAGGCTGAGAAACCTGAGCCGCAGAGGAAAGTGAGTTAATTAAATACGCTCGGACTCCAACCATTATCTACGGATGAAATAACCAAACTAATTCGTAAGAAAATAGTCTGAATGCACCAAGCAACAAAAGATATACTCCTATCTTTGTTTTCTTTGGCAGGGCTTCAGAAGACTGGAGAGTCGATGTGCTGACGACCAATGTTGTGGATCTGATGAGAATCTGTGTAGATGCTACTAGGGACAACCCCCATTTGATGAAATGAAGGTTTCGCTGTTGCTGCATTTGCCTCAGTACCAGGGGATGTCTTTTGCGATCATCCTGGTTACCTTTCCGCATGTAACCTGAGGGCATGCCATTCTTTCTGTTTTTTGTTACCTGCTCCCATCCTGTGTGAAGTGGAGTTTCAAAGTTTCCTGTAGTGACATGTTCAGCTATGTTATCATTAGCTTCAGTCAGAAACCCCGCGCGTATGCAATTTCTTTCTTTGTTAGGGTTGTATGTTGGAGTTGGTTTAACGGATCTGAGTGTATTTCTGTAAAAAAAGTCACTGTCCAACAGAGTGAGACGCTCTGTATCTGATATCTTGTAATAGCAAAGTTTTGTATCAAAAAATAATTTGAGGGTGATGCTCCTTTCCACAGAAAAAACAAGTTGTGATTTTGCCGTTAGTGTTTAATTGTAGTGTTGTCAGACCAATTGCCGTATCACACAGTGGGTTCCTGGCAGTGCCTTCAACTTGCTTTCTTCTTTTAATTAATTCCATTGCTGTAAGGGCGACCCTAGGCCACAGTATAAGTGGCACAAAACAATTCTACAGAATCACACTCAAGATAGATAAGCAAGGCTAATGTCCACTAACCCAGCTAAACGGAACACGAATTGTTTGGAATCTGAGATGAATGGATGCAGTTTTGCTTTCTGCTGCTTCTTGTTCTGCTTTGCCGAGGTTCTTCTGTGGAATGCCCTTTAGCAGCGGCTCCCCCGACTAAACCACGGCGATGCCTCCCCCGACTGGACCTTGCTAGCGGCGGCTCCGGCTCCGGCGACCTGCACAGCGCCGCGTCCCAGGAGTGCAGCGACCAGAGTAGGAGCGCATTAGGCGATTATTGGGGGATGGCCCATCCCAAACATGCAGCGATGGACTCCGCAGGACCCTGGTCGCGGCTAATGCCGGCGGGGTGACCACGGGCGGCAACATGGGCGGGCGCCACCAACTATCTCCGGGGATCTCCCGTTCCTGTTCGGCCTCCCGGTCCTACTCGGATTACAGGTGAGGTCTCCCGTTCCTATTCGGTTTGGCCTCGGTTGGTTCACCTAGCGCCTATAAGTGCAGCCGGGAGCAGCCTGCCGTCGCTGTGTGCCTCGTGCCAGATCAGATTTCCCAAGCCAAAAGAAATTGGGAAATTTAGTGAAGACCCACCGCCGATGGAGACCGAGATTGTGGCCAGAAATTTGCCGGAGCTGCCGCGGGATGTACTGATGGATATCTTTGCCCTCCTGGAGATCCCAGACCTCATGCGTGCGGGCTCCGTCTGCTCCTCCTGGCGCTCTGTCTATACCAGCCTACGCAGCGAGCTTGAGCTGTACAAACGGCCCCAGACGCCTTGCCTCCTCTACACCTCTGAATCCACTGCTGACAACGTAGCTTGTCTCTACAGCCTCGCGGAAAAGCGGGTCTACAATCTAACTCTTCCTGATCCACCCATCCGCAGCAGGTATCTGATTGGGTCCTCACATGGCTGGCTGATCACCGCTGACGAGAAGTCCGAGCTACACCTTCTCAATCCGATCACCTGTCAACAGATTGCTCTCCCGTCAGTAATCACCAACGAGAGGGTGAAGCCGGTCTTTGACGATGCAGGCACACTTAAGGAGTACGAGTGGTGGGAGCCGAAGCACGACATTGAGCGCCATAAGTCAACCCATGCTCTCGACGAGCTTCGTGACTTGTTCTACATCAGGGTACGCATATTTCCTGACCCGTCCACAGGAAGCTACATAGTGGTTCTCACTCACAGTCAATCAAAACAGCTTTCGTTTGCAAGGGTAGGAGATACTAAGTGGACCTTGCTGCCGGTGGGTTATGACTATCAAGACTGCATCTACATGGATGGCCTATTGTATGCATTCACGAGCTTTGGACAAATCGATACATTTGATCTCAACAGTCCTACCATTACAAGGAATCGAATTATAGGCGATATGAAGACTTATACTCAAGGGCGGCTGTACGTTCTCCAGGCTCCATCCGGTGATTTGCTGCAAGTTCACAGGAATTCGGAATTCCAAGATACTGATGAGGAGGAGGACGAGGCCATACTTGTGACTAACAGCATATTGTTATACAAGGTTGATATGGCAGCAAAAGACCTTGTGTTAATAAATGACTTGCGTGATCAAGTGCTATTTCTTGGGTGTAACCAGTCGCAATACTTTAGCGCTGAAGAATTCCCTCAGCTGAAGCCAAATTATGTCTATTTCACTGATGATGAGACATTTGATTTGGAATATAAGAATTACTGCCGGGATATAGGTGTTATAAACTTGGAAAACAACAAAAGGGAAGAAATTCTACCTCAGCTTTGGTGTAGCTGGCCAAATCCCATATGGGTAACACCGAGTCTTGCAAGGATGAACTGGGGTTGTACAAATAGATGACTTATTATAGTTATATGTAACCCGCTTCTAGGATGTTATTAAAGATGGTCCAGTAGGGTCGTGTTGACCAAGTTTACCAATTTTATGGGCAGAAGCTACAATAACGGAGGCATGTTCCGTTTATCTTGCTTGCTAAAGTTGCTATATTTAAATGTCTTCATTTTTATGAATTGTTTATCATGTTTTGTTTTACTAGTATAATAATTGGGTATGTGCTATTTGCACGTTAATGTTAGACAAGAGAAAAGACTTTCTCCCATGCATGGGAGGTCCGGTGCAAGCATCTGTCGTTGGTTTTGCCCGAGATCCGAGTGCATGCATGCTTCCTCGTATACGTATAGACTTTGTTCTCATTAATATACCATTGTATTGTGTCAGTCAGCAATGCACTTTATGCATGCATATGCGTCTCTCTCTCTTTATTACTTCCCACACGCATGCATGTCTGACAATACCTCTCCTCTCTTCCTCTCAAAATCTATCATTTTTAGTTTCTTTTTCATAACTTAGATGGTACATATGTTTAAAACCAAATCTCTTTTTTTTTGAATTTTTTATATATTTGAACTCATCGCATCAAGACCTTTAGAACAAGATCAATTTTGGATAATTCTAAACACATTAAATTTTTAATGTTTTCATACACTGTTGACTAAATCTATTTAACTATTTAGAATTTTTGGAATGATTAAATCATTTTTTGAAATGAATTTGTAATGGGTGAAATAAAATTAGTAAGCAAAATTATTTTGTTTAAATTAATGAAATTGTTTTTCTGAATTAAGAAAAAATAGTTAATTTGAAATGAGTAAAAACAGTGTTTGCAATGAGAAAAATCAAAATTTTGAAATAAGCAATTATTTTAAATGAGTGAATTATGTTTTTTAAATGAGACATATCAGTTTTTAAAATAGCTCAAGTATGTTTATGAAATTTAAACTTTTTTAAAATATATTCAATATTGATCTTGTTTTAAGGATCGTGTGGTTAGGAATTCAAATATATAAAAATATTTTAAAATAGAATTTATATTCAAAAGATACCAATGAATTCACAGGAAAATAAAATGTTACTCCCAATTAATGTGGACGTATATGAAGTAGTTGCGCACAAGAACGACTTTTGCATCACTGGGGCCATGTATCACTATTCTCAATTAATGTAGACGTATAATTCTTATACTACGTATGAACGATGAGGTATTGTACAAAAGAGTGATAAAGAAAAGTATTAAAATAATTGGTTTGACAACGGTTGGACCATGCACGGGACCTCCCGTGCATGGTAGAAAATCTAGTCTCGAAGGAGGATGAGGAGAAGGTGGTAGGAGAAAAGCGATTCTCCCATGCACGGGAGGTCCCGTGCATGCATCCATCGTTGATTATGCTGGAGATCCGACTGCATGCAAACTATGCTTCGCGTATACGTATAGAGTACGCCATTCGCATTAATATAGCATTGTATCATGTCAGTCCATTTAATGTCATGCATGTGTTTCTCTCTCTCTCCTCACAAACTATGACACATGCATGGTTGACAACATCTCCTCTCTCTTCCTCTCAAAATCCATCATTTTTACTTTCCTTTACAAAATCTAAATTATTCATATCTTTAAAACCAAAACTCCTTTTTTGGAAGCTTTTATAATTTGAACTCGTCGCATCAAGACCTTTAGAACAAGGACAATCTTGGATAGAGTCTAAACACGTTATAATTTAAATGTTTTGATACACATTTCACTAAATCTATTTCACTAATTAGAAAATTGTAATGATTAAATCAGTTATTGAAATGATTTTTAATGAGAGAAATACAAATAAAAATTGAGTGAAATTATTTTACTGAAATTGTTTTTCTGAATTATGAAAAATCAGTTTGTTCCAAATGAGTAAAAGCATTGTTTGGAATGTGTAAAGTCAACGTTTTGAGATAAGTGATTATTTAAAATGATTGAAATATGCCTTTTTTAAACGAGTCAAATCAGTTTTAAAAAAATGAGTGAAATATGTTGATGAAGTTTAAACTCATTCATAATATATTCAATATTAACCTTGTTTTAAAGAGCATGTCGTTAGGAATTCAAATATTCTAAAATGAAATTAATATTCAAAATATATTGACGAATTAATATCTCACGAGAAAATAAAATGTCTGCTTTTGTATAGATAGACTGGTTCCGCACAGGGATGACATTTAATTTACATTACTGGGCCCATGTATCATTATTCTCATTTAATGTTGATGATTAGGTCTAGACGTAAGAATATGGTATTGTACAAAGAGAGCCAACTAGACCATGCACGGGAGGTATGCACGGGACCTCCCGTGCATGGTAGAAAATCCAGTCTCTGTTAGACAAGATATTACTTGTATTGCACATTAATATTAGTCAAGATATAAATTTCATGTAAAGAATAGGTAAACTTGCATCATACTTGAGAAATACTTTCTGATAGGTAAAATTGCATCCAGGTAAACAATATTTGATCCCTCAACGTAGCCACCAACGCAGACTTAATCCCACATCTCACTGGTTCCGACTTAAGCTTCAAAACCTACAACATTAGATCATCTTATTCCTAACCAATTGAAACAACCACAAACACTGCCAAAAATATTAGGAGAAACCTGATCACCAAACTGGATGCACCCGGGATGGGGATCAGAGGCAATAGGCGTTTGTGCTCAGTGGGTTTGCATGGGAAAGGGGAGGGCCGTCCATTAGGACGTGAAAGGATTCCAATCAATGACGGCGAGGTGTTTGGTGTGCATACCAGGCTAGGGTCTCGGGCAGCTTCGAAGTGACCTCGATGACCTCACCGGAGATGGGCGAGTTGGTGCCGATGGTGGCCTTCACACTCTGCATGTTGCCGAAGGCCCCACTCCGGCTCACCTTCACGTCAGCCTCTGGCAGCTCCACGGACACCACCTCCCCGAGATGGCCTTGCACCCAGTGATTACTACTGAAATGGGAATGGCGTATGAAGAATCATGTGGGGTGTGTTGTTTATTCACCTGGGTGTCATCCTTGCTTTAGAGCAGAGCAATTAAGGTCCCGCTCAGCTTGATCCAAATTCGACTGATTAATGAAACAATACATGAGATCTGAAGATTGTCGTGGGTATGTACTAACTATAAGTGGACTGGTGAGTCCAACTGTCACCGGCCATGGCAGTAATAGTCCTTAGTTCTGACAAGTACCCATGGGTAGTAAAAAACATCAATTTCTAGTTTAGGTCACACGGTGTTCAAAAGGAGGAGATTAGAACAACACGAGATTGGTTCGCCTTCTTCAAAAGAGGGAGTAGGGTTTGGAACGGCGCCGGGATGTCCCGCTAGTTGATATGAACTCCGGTCAACGACGGTGTCCTGGGTCCTCCGGACAAGGCAGCAGCGACGGATCTCGTGGTCCTAGGGTTCCTGCCAGCAGGGAGGGCGCCACGGTGCGGAGGTGGAGAAGAGAGAGATCAAGGGGCTGGCGTAGCAGGACGCCGGGGGAGTGGAGGAGGGGGATGCGGAAACTACCGGGGCGGCGGCATGGTGAGATCGCCATGGCCGCGGTGGAGGAGAGGAGGATGGCGCAGGAGAGAAGGAGAACGGGTCAGAGAACTGGCAATCCGCTTCGGTCGACCCACGTTGAGGTGGGCTTTGCGCGACAGGGAGGGCCCAATCAACCACGGGCCTGCGATTCGGCTACGGGAGCAGCTGCCCAAAGACAGTCGGTCCAGTCGCAGCAAATATCGCAGTTACAGTCGATCGAACGGCCAGAAAACATGCAGAGACAAAATCGGATGGATGTAACATCCTAATTTTCAATTTAGATGTTAACATAGATCATTCATATGCATTCATCAATTGAGCATTTTGAATTCAATTTATTTGAAAATTGATTCAAGATTTTAAGCAACTCAAGGAGCCAAGTGAGAGAGTTGGAAGTTTTCCAAAGAGAACCCACAATTTTATTATTTCCAAGTGGGGTTGGATAAAATATTATTTTTGCCAATTTTCATTTTCTATATTTTTAAATAAATGAGAGAAAATAATATGACTTCTTCAAAAACAGAATAAAAATGTTGGAAATTGAATTTTGAGTAAAAATATTTCTATTGGATTTTTATTTGCAATTTATTTATTTTAAATTGCTTTAAAAAGTTTATTTTATTTTTAGGCATTTTAGTTCAGAAAAATGTTCACTTTATCCCAAATATTAGGAGGGAATGATGAAAATCATTTTTTGGATTTTTTTAGGATTTATTTGAATTTGTCTTCGCCGAGCGAATTTATAACAAAAAACATTTTCGGACCGGGCCGACTGGGCAGAAGCCCAGCCGGCCGGCCCAAGCCGCACCGCCGCCTTCCCCGTGCCGTGCCGGAGACGGACTCCGCTGGAGTCCCGACCGCACACGGCTGCCGGCTCGCCCCTCGGCCAAGAAAGGTCCGGCCCCGACCCCTTTATAAGCCGAGCCCCCCCCCTCAGACACTCACCGCCGCCGCCGCTGCCTCCCTCGCCTTCCGCGCCTGCCACGCCAAGCCGCCGTCGTCGCTGCTGCCGCCGCCCACCGCCGCCGCACGCCCGCACCCGCAAGCCGCCGCGTCCGCGCCCCGCACTCGCCACCACCCGCCGCCGCCGCAACGCCCCACGCCGCCGGAGCTCACCGTCGCCGCCGCCCTACCCGTCGCCCATCGCCCGCGAACCCGAACACGATCCGCCGCCCCGAACCCGACCCATTTAGGTAAATCACCGGTCTTTTTCCTGGTTTTCCTTTTCGTTTTTTTCATAAAACCTAGATCGATTTATTTTTTTCCCAGAAAAAACCTATATCTGTTCTTTTTTTGGTTTTATTAAACAGTGAACGTCTGCTGTTTAGTTCAGAAAAACGAACGTTCGCTATTTAGAGTTTTTTCTTTTTTCTGTTATTTTTGTCTGGACCTATCCGCGATTTAAAGTTTTTACAGATCAATCCCTGGTTTTTAAATGATCACTACTTTTTGGCCGTTAGTCAGAATTAGGTGAAACCAACGCCAAACTCTTCGTTTTGATCTTATCTTTAAATTTTGAGTTCAAGCAGATTTGTATTTGAACTTCTTTTGATCGTAACTTGAGTTTCGTAACTCCGTTTGAGTTGATTTTTTTTTTGGAAATCGAAGCTCTTGACCTAAACTTTATGATAAGGCCAAATTCACTTAATTTTTTGTACTGTTAAAAATTGTTTTCTGTTACAAGAGCCGTTTGCTTGTTTTCGAGGTCTTTCGAGATCTGTTCTTCGATTTTGTTGCATGATTGCTTATGTATGATATTGCTTGACAGCGATAGAATTTCTGAAGTGCTAAGCGTGCTACTACGAGTCACTAGGTTTCACCGATCGTCAGCAAGGCAAGTTCATACTTTTCAATGCCCAGTTTTTATTGCATTAGTTCTATCCTCAAAGATTTACATGAGTAGGACTTGGTTACATATGGTATTGCTGAATAGTTCATGAGGTAGGAATCCAATGACTTGAGATCAACCCAGGGAATATACGCTTTGTTACTTATTGCTTATCCATGCTCGTAGACGTGGATTGGTATGTGAGATTTCATGAAAGTTGTGAGTGTAATAACAACTAAGGGAATGTTTAAGGTGGCAACTTTAATACACAACTGGGTGGATTGGTTGCACGGCACCTGGAGAATCCAGTGTTGTCCTAGGATATCCTGGAGAAACTGTGTGATCATCCTATGGAATGCCACCCATGCTCAAAGGGATCATATATCATTCATGCCTAGAAACTTTCGTGTGCAGCCACAAGCCATTATGGGCTCTGGCATAGTTGAGTATGTTGTGTGAGCTCTTTTAGTGGTGGAATAGCAGATATAGGGGAAGGTAGGTCTGTCGGTCTATCCAGGGTAAAGAGTGAATGCTTCTGAAAGACTATGTCTCGATCATACGATCATGGATGTGGTCGAGTCTTGTTGGGAAAAGTGCACAAACCTCTACAGAGTGTATAATCTATTCATGAGTAGCCGTGTCCCCAGTTATGGACATCTCCAGTATCCTGGTATTTGAATTATGGACTGATCTCAACACTCTATTTAATTAACTTGTTGGGTTATTAATGACTTTGGTTATTTTGGGATTGAGATGGAGGAACCATTTCTCAATATTGCTAAATACAACTAAGTAGTAAATAAAATTTATTCCTTTGTTGTAGGAAAAACTGGCTTTATGCAAAATAAACCTTACAGCCTCCACCAGCCAAATATGCATATAGTTGTAGACATTTGTTTAGTCATTACTTGCTATAGTGTGTTCTTGCTAGCATATTCAATGTGCTGACCTACACGGCTGCAACATCTCATGTTGCAGAGTTTACCGACGAAGAATAAGGTGCGATTAGGTCGTTGTCATGCACTTAATGTTTGCCGTGGAGTTGGATGGACTCAACTTATCTTCGATACTTCCGCAAGATTCGTATTAGTTTATTGTTATTAGATGACCTTCAGCCATATTTTTGTAATAAGACTCGTTATGAGGATTTTCGATGTAATAAAGTGTGATTGAAACTCTGCTATAAATCCTTGAAGTACTGTGTGTGTTAGCATACCGATCCAGGGATGACACTGAGCACAGAGACTCCGGTCCATTGGGATCGAGGTCGCTACACAGATGGTATCAGAGCACACGTTGACCGTAGGACGCGGCCACTAGGATAAGCCACGGGATGCTCTTCTCTACTCATTCTAATCCTTCTCTATTTCTACTCTATAGAAGTCACACCCCGGGAGCAAGTTCACCCAGCCCAATGATGACACCCCTGTCGGAAGACACTTGAAGGAAGTCACGAGGTACCTGCACATTGGAATACCAAGTATCACTGGAAACTTCTATGCAATATTGCCAGAAGAGGAGTGCTAGAAGATCAAAGTTAGTGTTCCTGGGAGGACCATTGCACTAGTCACGGAACCTCTTTAGCTTGCCTTTGATGCACCTACTTGGAACTTGGGAAAGAGTATGGGAGCTCACATCACCTTTGGACGCATATGTGAAGTCTACAACAAGGATCTTGAAGACACCATCTACCAGATTTGTGGACGTCGAGATCAGCAATGGGAGATGATTCATACCAGGAACGACAAGTCCATTGCAACATTCATACAGGAGATGGACCAACACATTCGACGCTATGAGAACCAGATGTGCACGCTCATGCTGAAGACCAAGATGGTGATGCCATGGAACGTGGAGCTAGAAGAGGAACTCAAGACAGTACGTGATGGATATGAAGAAAAAATCACCGTGCTACATGAGCAGAATGAAGCATTGAAGAAGAAGGTTGGAGCACCCGTGGTGAAGCCAGAACCAGAGATGGGAATTCATTCGGAGAACTACATTATGATAGAAGACACCGACAGTGATGAAAGTGACTATGAAGATGAAGCTGGAGCAGATATTATGGAGTCATCTTTCGATGATAGTTATTAGATGACCATTCTGGAATCATTAGTACCCTTCCAAGTAGTTAGAATCATTCACTAGCTTTGTATTATGATCTTTTGTGTGACCTTGCTTGAATTGAGTGATATTATATGAATTTTTTTTGTCTCATGTGCATATGGGTAGTGATTCCCCTAGACCTTATTCTATTCTATTTCTCATCCCTCTAACCCATCAGATGCCTCCGAGACGTGAGACCGGATTCGAGTTCCCACCTGAGCTCACTCAGTTGATCCAGCAGCAGAACACTTTGATGCAACTACTTGTTCAGAACCAAGGCAACAACAACAACAACCCACCTCCTCCACCCCATGAAAACCTAACCCGGTTCCCAAGGTTGAATCCGCCGGTGTTCTCTAGTAGCACGGAGCCGATTGCTGCAGATGACTGGCTCCGCAAGATGGGAAGAGAGTGTGACCCTCGAAGACCGACGTCCCAGAAGATTCCAGATGTTCCGGGCTGCCCGTGTGTTCTTTTGTGCTTGTGTTATTTATTTTTGCATTGCATCATGTCATCATGCCATCATGTCATATTAATCTTTGCATCTCAACTTAAATAAATCGTGTGGGCCTTCGGTCCATTTAAATCGAGGGAAGTGTGACTTCTCTTTATAACATATAAAAGCCTCTCAATATTATTCCCTCCGTTCCTAAATATAAGTCTTTGGAGAGATTCCACTATGGACCACATACGAAGCAAAATGAATGAATCTACACACTAAAATGCATCTATATACATCCGTATGTGGTCCATAGTAAAATCTCTACAAAGACTTATATTTAGGAACGGAGGGAGTATTAGGGAGCTATATAATAATATTCCATTTGTTGGAATTCACCGTAACACACTTGCACAATTTCCCCATGCCTTCTCTTTCGCATTCCTTGCCTCAAACCTTGTCAATATATTTCTTTTCCCGTTATCGAGGTTCTTCCAAAAACCCTCCAACCTTTTTAATCAAATTCCTTGCATTTTTGCAAGTCTAGGGAATTTATCCCCATGCACAAATTCCTCCCCTACCTTATCTTTCTTTTCTTTCTCTTTTCTATTTTGTTTTAAAAGGGAAATAAGTGAGAGAGGCCCAGGCCAGCAGCCTCTTGGCCCAGCTTCCATTCCTCTCGGCCCACTTCTCCTCCCTCAGGCCAGCCAGCCACCTAGGCCCTCCATCCCAGCCGGCCCAAGGCCTCCCCGTAGCGCTAACCCTAGCCAGCCGCCACTCCCATCGAGCCTCTCCCGCACGCCGCCGCACCCCCTCGCTCACCCTCTCGTTCCATCGATTCCCATCTCTCTCTGCTCGATCCCATCGCTCGCTTCCCTCTCTCCCCTCGAGCCTGCTGCTCCCTCCTCACTCCTCGTCGCCCTTCCCTTCGTCTGGCCCTCCTCCTCCCACCGCGCCAGAGCCTCGACGACCTCCTTCTTCGCCTCGCCTCAGACCCTCCGCGCCCCGTTCCTTCGTCGCCAGGCCGGCCGACTCCCTCCGCGGATCCCTCCTCTGCGACGCCCCTCGAGCGCCAAGCCCGAGCGCCTCCATCCCGCGCCGACGCGCGCCCAGGCCGTCTCGGCCCCGTCCTCCTCGCCCGCCCCGTCTCCAGCGCCCGAGGCCTGCAGCGCCTCCTCGCCGTGGACTCCCTCCGGCCCTCTGGCTCGCTCGGGCAGGGCCCCCTCCGTCGCCAAGGCAGGACGCCGCCCTGCCTCGTCTCCCTCCAGCGCGGACCCGGCCGCCCCAAGCCAGCGCTCGAGCTCCTCCTCTGCCCGCCGTGTCTCCTTCCAGCGCCCCAAGTCGTCCCCCGTGCAGCTCCTCGTCCGTGCAGTACCGGCGCCGCCCCAAGCACCTCCAGCACTTCAGCGCCAAGACCTTGCCGCCATGGCCTCGTCGCCCCGTCGTGCTGCCGTGTTTGTGTTTTGTTGCTGTGGTTGTTATCCCAGGTCCTCGGGATGCGTCAAGTTCCTCTTCAATATGAACGGCTACACGACGATGCGCAAGTTCTACAAAGCGTCAAGTCCGACTACACGGCGATATGTCAAGTACCCCTACGATCGCGAAGTAACAAGTACCTCGACGACATGTACAACTACGACTCGAGACGAGACCGGCAAGACCGAACGGCTACGATGGCGAGTACCTCTCCGATGAACGTGAACAACTACATGGCGATGCGACAAGTACCACTACTTCCACTACCGCCGCAAACGAGGAATTCGCCAAGTACCACGACACGATAACGTGAACCACTAATTCCTCTACTTCAACTACTTCCCTCTACGGAACAACTACTTCCCACTACGGACGTGTACCCCTACGTCGACGACGATCCCGACAAGTACCACTAACGTCAACATGTACATCTACGAGAACGTCGACTTCCACTACCGTCGACCCGTGCACGACTACAAACGGAACCACTACTTCCACTACGACCTCGAACCGCCCCGTGAACGTTTTGTTCCGAAGGTATAACCCCGTGGATGACTCGTGGAATGCTTGTTGTGGTTGTATGAAATGTTACCTTGTGTGCACCGTGTCCGTTTCGCCCTTTTGTCATGTTCCTCGGTTGCCTCGTCGCCGACTCGTGGGAACCCGGTAACGGGATCGCCCCACCTTTCGTCTCGTTTGACTCGCTCACGCCATCTTTCCTTTTGCACCGGACTCTCAACGAGATACCGGAACCGAGATGTTGCGTTGCATCATTTTCGGATCGTTGCCGTGGCACCCTTTCATTCCCCCACGATGACAACACTTCATATATCTTCATGTCAACTTTTAATAAAAATTGCATAAACTTGATCATGTCATCCGCATCATGTTAACAACATTATATGTGTGACTTGTTGTTGCTTAAAATTACTAAACATGCTCATGGGGATTTTCCGGATATGTTGTTGTTATTTTCCGGCCTCATTTAAAATGTCTTAATAGGTAGTTTACTTATTGTTTCACCTCTTGCCATGTTAAAAACATTTAATCTTGTCTTGTAAATAAATGAGAGTCAACTAAATAATTAAATGTGGTGTTCCGTCAATATGCAACTCGTTGCATATTGAGCTCCACTTAACTTGTAGTGTTGTTTGTGCATTTTGCCATGCCATGCATATTTAAACCGGACATGCATCATACTTGGATGTGCATCGTATGCCATGTTTATGATTGTGTGTTTACCGTATTGTTTCTTTCTTTCCGGTTGCTTCTCTTGTTAGCTTCGGTTTCGTTCCGGAGTTGTGAGGATTCGCTCGACTTGTTGCTCCGTCTACTTCATGGACTTGTTCTTCTCCCTTGCGGAATCCCAGGCAAGATGATCATACCCTTGGATACCTTTACTACCATTGCCATGCTTAGTTGTCTCGATGCTATCGTTACATGTCGCGCTACCCATCTTTTATGTCAGCCTCTCCTTGTTGCCATGAAACCTCTAACCTTGACACCTTCCTAGCAAAACCACTGTTTGGCTATGTTACCCGCTTGCTCAGCCCCTCTTATAGCGTTGTTAGTTGCAGGTGAAGATGAAGTCCGGTCCAGGTGGGAACTTATTGTTGGATATATCACAATATCTATAATTATTATTAACACACCTATATACTGGGCATGGGTGGAAGGCTTGGCCTTTTGCTCGGTGTTTTGTTCCACTCATGCCACCTTAGGCGCCGATAAACCGGCATTATGTTCCTTTATTTTGCGTTCCTTACACGATGGGTGAAATGGGGACCCCTTGACAGTTCGACTTTGAATAAAACTCCTCCAGCAAGGCCCAACATTGGTTTTAATTTGCTCATAATAACAACTTAATTAATTAATTAAATTTGCATAGGGAGTTAGCGCTACCCGAGGATTCTTAATTCTACATAGCAGGGGAGGCCAGTGCTGATGGTGTTGGTCCCAAACGAGCGGACTGCGGGGCCACCACGGGGAAACTCATGGTTTGGCTCCCATAGGATGTCTCATCCGGTTGTGGCCTGAGACGAGATACGTGCGGCTACTATCAGGGTGTCGGCACACCGGGAGGTCTTGCTGGACTTGTTTTACCATTGTCGAAATGACTTGTGCTACCGGGATGCCGAGCCTGATCGGATTTTCCCTAAGATAAGGGGTGATGATATTATATTTATCACTTCAGCTAATCGTGAGAGCTTGTGATGGGCTAAGTTGGGACACCCCTGCAGGGTTATGATCTTTCGAAAGCCGTGCCCGCGGTTATGTGGCAGATTGGAATTTGTTAATGTCCGGTTGTAGAAAACTTGATAGATGATCCGAAGTAAAACACACAACTGTGTGAGTAACCGTGACTGTCTCTTTTCACTTTGAGAAGAGAACACGGTGGGGTTATGTTTGACCGTATGTAGTTCAGGATCTTTAGCGATCACTACTTTTGCGACCGTTTGCGTAGCTTCTCATCTTATTCTGGTACTCGTAAGTTAGCCACCATATTATGCTTAGCCGCTGCTGCTGCCTCACCACCTTACCTCTTCCTACCCATAAAGCTTTGCTAGTCTTGATACCCATGGTTATGGGATTGCTGAGTCCTCGTGGCTCACAGATACTACCACACCAGATGCAGGTTCAACCGAGTTTGAAGCAGGAGTTGGTTCAAGTTCTTCGCTCGGAGCTTGATGAAGAGCTTGGCCGTATGCTTGTGACGTTTCGACGATCAGTAGTGGTTTCTACTAGGATTCGATCCTGACCTGTGGCTTTATGTTGTTTTGGTATCTTTCTTTGGATCTTTCCCTTAGATGGGTTGTGATGTTTTGAATGATGTCTTGCTTATGTAATGTATTGTGTGAAGTGGCGAGTGTAAGCCAACTATCTCCTTTTGAAATTTAATCCCTCTTTTACATGAGTCGTGCAAAGATACCAAACTTGAGATCATTCTAGGATGGGCTTATACCTTTAAGTCGTGCCTCGACACGTAGGAGGTATAGTACCATCCTGGGCATTATAAGTTGGTATTCAGAGCCTTCTCCGACCTAGAAGCCCCCACTGATTGATCGAATCGTTGACGGTTGAGTCTAGGCACACACTGAAAATGCTTTGAGTCCTATATTTATATCGGAGAGTAGGATTTCTTTGCTCCTCATCTCTTTTCACTCTGGTGAGGACTCCTGACGATTACTCTTGTCTCTTCTACTTTCAAAAATGCACCAATTTTTTTTTAGGTTCTCGCGACTATTGTTTGGATTGTTTCGATGTCTTTGTGACAAGAACATTGTTCTCGATGCCTCCTGTCATTAGGGGTTGTGGCAGTGTCCCGGGGAGTTGAGCTCCGAGGTGTTGTCATCACAAATCTATCGCGACAGTACTAGAATACTTAAGACGGCCGACATCGAAAACTCTCCTATGCGGTTAGTGGCAAGATAACCCCGACATCACCCAGTACTGGGGAGGTAGCTCGAGAGTATTGCCATAGCTTGTTATAGTGGATGCTTTTCGAAGGTCCGAGGTAAACGGTTTCCGAGAACAACTGGTTATGTGTTGAAGGATGGATACAGCTGGATGTAGGTTTAGAGTTGATTGCGCGGTGCTTCCCCTGTATCCCCAACACCTGATTGCATAACTGGAAACTTTCGGAAATCTATAGGTGGGTTCATCTAGTAGTTCTAGGCATTCTTCCAACGAATGCACGATATGAAGTTCGGAGTTCTACATTGAGTGAAGTGGTTTTATGGACTTGTTCTGATCGGGAGTTGCATCTTAAAGGGTCCTTGGCTATGCTGATCCGGGGATTGCAAAACCCTTTTGTAACACGTTCCATGAGCTTTCAGCACGAAGATGTCGAACGAAGCTTCTATCTTGTATTTGTTCTATCTGTTCCTTGTTCCTTTTTATTTTCATTTTGTTCTCCAAGTGGCTTCTCGTCAAGCTGATGTACCTGCGGAATTCATTCGTTCAATTCTCTGTTCGGATAGATATGTTGCAACATAATCTTCTTCATAAACATATATCTATCCTTTGTTCTTGTTTTGATTCTGGTATTCGAGTTGCTTCGATGTCAAATGTTGATTCCATACCTTTCTTAATCGGTGTTCTCATATTTCTATGGGAGTGCTAATTCCTCTTGATCATCAAGATGGTCGTGTTAATTCTTTTCAACCGGTGTGCCTTCTCTTCAAGTTATTCCATACGGACGTCGTTCAGAATTCTGACGATTTGTCTGTTTCATTCATCCCAAGTTGTCTTTGTTTTCCCCACCCTCCCTCCCTTTTCTTTGGAGCCAGAGTCCTTGATCAAATATCCATTTTATTCATGTGATGTTTCTTCATTCTTTTCCTTTAATGTTCTTATCCGGTGATTTATCGTGAAGATGCTCAACAGCTTCAAGTTCATCATTCTTTTGTTCTCAAATTCTGCCGGTGGATGTAATTCAAGATTTCGGTGTTGATCTTATCCTTTTCCTCATTTCACAATGCTTTCTTATTCCGGTGCACCAATTAATCATTCTCCTCTTGCTATTCATATCTGGAGTGCTGAAGATTCATAATTCCATTCTTAATCCGTTCAAATTATTTTGAGCATTGTTATCTTATTCAAGCCAATTAATTCAACCGGTGCAATATCTCTGAAGCAATCTTTTCCAACGGTGATTTCTTTGAGTGGGCCCTAACCCACAGGTCTTTTCCTAGGATCTTACCTCACTCTTCTAATTTTTTCCGGAGTTATACTCAAATTCCTTTCAAGTGTGACGTAAGAATGATCCCCATCAGTCACATGCCTTCTCCAAGATCATGTTCAAATTCTTTTTCATCATTGGTTCAACCTTTTTAATTCTTCATTCCGGAGTGCTCAACAATTCTTATGGCATTTCTCGTCTTCATTCTCAACATTTCAAGATCGGAGAAGTGTTTCTCTTAATTCTCGGCCCGTTCTCTTCCAAGATTCGTGGTTCTAGCTTCACGCCATCCTCATAATTGTTTTAGATTGTGAGGAATTCTTTCTAACCATCCGAAGCATTTCATGAATTCTTTCTTTGTGAACCTCCAAAGGCCATCATTTCAGAATATTTCTTCGTTCTCAGTTTTCAACTTCGTCCTCCAACTATTCTTCAGTGATGTCTCTTCGTTCGTCTCCATATTCTTACGGTGGTTCTTTCAAGTTTAACCTTCCGTTATTATCGTTTTAATTCACTTGTTCTTTCATAATCCTACCGGTGGTTCGTTGAAGAATTATCCGAGCTTGTGCGAGATCTCTCTTAATCCTTTCCAACGAGAATAAGTAGTATGCCAAATCCATTGCTTGTCGTCAATTTAAATTGCTAAAGGAGATGCATAACATAATTCTTATTCTTATTCCTTCTTGGTGATTTAATTCTTTTGTCTGGAGCTTGTTCATCATATCATATCCTTGGTTCTAAATTCTTCATCTTGTTTTCCGGAGCTCCAAGTTATTTCAATTATACCATTCCAAAGCTTCATCTAATTCATCGCAGGCCTTGAATTTTATTCTTTTCATCTTTCACTTCTTATGCTTTCATTACCGGAGTTTTTCATGGTGGTTCATCATTTAATTCATCCTCGAAGTCTTCATCAAGATTCTTGTTGGAGCTCAAGCATTCTTCTTCATGCTTTCCAAGTGCAATCCTTTCTACCTTATCTTTTCAGATGGTGTTATGTCATTCTTGACAATTTCCCTTCATGTTTCATGACTCACGAGTTATCAAGAATGAGATATTTAAACCCATCATTTTTCTTGGTTCAGGAGATCCTTCCAACCCTTCAATTATTCGTTGGAGTAATCTTGGGTTGTATTTCACCTAAAAGCTTTCTCTAAGGATTGTTGATATTATGGTGCTTATAATGACCCAAGTTCTTCATTTATCATTCCGGTGAGATAAGTTTCTCGTCTCCTTGTTGATCTCAATCCAAGCAATTCGTTTCTGTTAGTGGCTGGTTGTCACCTCATAATTTTGAGATGTTTTCCATAAGCCCACAACAAGCTTATTCGTTTTCGTTGTTGATTTTTTTCCAACAACTCCATTCAACCCTTCTTTGTAAGGAGGTTTTCCTAATTCATTTTGGGAGAAGTTGTCATTTTCTTCTCCATTCATTTCTTTCGTTGATTCACATGCTATTCTTTCATTCCGGAGGCATTGTGATGTTGCTATCTCCAAACCATCATATCGTTTTATCGAGATCATGTTCTTCCCTTGCTTGTCTATTTAATCGGAGTGTTGTATTCTTCGTTCAAGTTACGTCATCTTATCAAGTTTTGCCTATCTTTTTAACCGGAGTGTTGTCTGAATCTTTCTTACCCCTTGTGCCATTCTTTTATTTGTTCCGGAGGCTGTATGCTGTTGATTTCATCAAGTATGACTACATCTCCTCAAGTTCTTGTTAATTCCTTCCATTTTCAGACGGAGTGCTGTCCAAATTATGTCATTCTTATTCCTTGGCTATACCATTGCGGTTTCATATTCTTTTGGTTCGTAAGCTCTTGCTTCATGTCTTTCAACCTACAAGGTTCTCTTTGTGTTCCTTGTTCCTCCTTTTACCGGAGTGCTCTTAACTTCGCTCATCTCTGTTGTATTCTTCTGTCATTTTGTTAACCTCTCAAGGTTCTTTGGTTTCACTCGTCTGTCAAAGAAGCAACTTTGTTTTACCTCTTCTTTTTCGTTTTTACCCGGTGATATCTCTAGGATCTCGGGTCGAGATCCTCTGTTAGTGTGGGAGAGTTGTGACGCCCGAAGACCGACGTCCCAGAAGATTCCAGAAGATTCCAGACGTTCCGGGCTGCCCGTGTGTTCTTTTGTGCTTGTGTTATTTATTTTTGCATTGCATCATGTCATCATGCCATCATGTCATATTAATCTTTGCATCTCAACTTAAATAAATCGTGTGGGCCTTCGGTCCATTTAAATTGAGGGAAGTGTGACTTCTCTTTATAACATATAAAAGCCTCTCAATATTATTAGGGAGCTATATAATAATATTCCATTTGTTGGAATTCACCGTAACACACTTGCACAATTTCCCCATGCCTTCTCTTTCGCATTCCTTGCCTCAAACCTTGTCAATATATTTCTTTTCCCGTTATCGAGGTTCTTCCAAAAACCCTCCAACCTTTTTAATTAAATTCCTTGCATTTTTGCGAGTCTAGGGAATTTATCCCCATGCACAAATTCCTCCCCTACCTTATCTTTCTTTTCTTTCTCTTTTCTATTTTGTTTTAAAAGGGAAATAAGTGAGAGAGGCCCAGGCCAGCAGCCTCTTGGCCCAGCTTCCATTCCTCTCGGCCCACTTCTCCTCCAGTTCTCCTCCCTCAGGCCAGCCAGCCACCTAGGCCCTCCATCCCAGCCGGCCCAAGGCCTCCCCGTAGCGCTAACCCTAGCCAGCCGCCACTCCCATCGAGCCTCTCCCGCACGCCGCCGCACCCCCTCGCTCACCCTCTCGTTCCATCGATTCCCATCTCTCTCTGCTCGATCCCATCGCCCGCTTCCCTCTCTCCCCTCGAGCCTGCTGCTCCCTCCTCACTCCTCGTCGCCCTTCCCTTCGTCTGGCCCTCCTCCTCCCACCGCGCCAGAGCCTCGACGGCCTCCTTCTTCGCCTCGCCTCAGACCCTCCGCGCCCCGTTCCTTCGTCGCCAGGCCGGCTGACTCCCTCCGCGGATCCCTCCTCTGCGACGCCCCTCGAGCGCCAAGCCCGAGCGCCTCCATCCCGCGCCGACGCGCGCCCAGGCCGTCTCGGCCCCGTCCTCCTCGCCCGCCCCGTCTCCAGCGCCCGAGGCCTGCAGCGCCTCCTCGCCGTGGACTCCCTCCGGCCCTCTGGCTCGCTCGGGCAGGGCCCCCTCCGTCGCCAAGGCAGGACGCCGCCCTGCCTCGTCTCCCTCCAGCGCGGAGCCGGCCGCCCCAAGCCAGCGCTCGTGCTCCTCCTCTGCCCGCCGTGTCTCCTTCCAGCGCCCCAAGTCGTCCCCCGTGCAGCTCCTCGTCCGTGCAGTACCGGCGCCGCCCCAAGCACCTCCAGCACTTCAGCGCCAAGACCTTGCTGCCATGGTCTCGTCGCCCCGTCGTGCTGCCGTGTTTGTGTTTTGTTGCTGTGGTTGTTATCCCAGGTCCTCGGGATGCGTCAAGTTCCTCTTCAATATGAACGGCTACACGACGATGCGCAAGTTCTACAAAGCGTCAAGTCCGACTACACGGCGATATGTCAAGTACCCCTACGATCGCGAAGTAACAAGTACCTCGACGACATGTACAACTACGACTCGAGACGAGACCGGCAAGACCGAACGGCTACGATGGCGAGTACCTCTCCGATGAACGTGAACAACTACATGGCGATGCGACAAGTACCACTACTTCCACTACCATCGCAAACGAGGAATTCGCCAAGTACCACGACACGATAACGTGAACCACTACTTCCTCTACTTCAACTACTTCCCTCTACGGAACAACTACTTCCCACTACGAACGTGTACCCCTACGTCGACGACGATCCCGACAAGTACCACTACCGTCGACATGTACATCTACGAGAACGTCGACTTCCACTACCGTCGACCCGTGTACGACTATAAACGAAACCACTACTTCCACTACGACCTCGAACCGCCCCGTGAACGTTTTGTTCCGAAGGTATAACCCCGTGGATGACTCGTGGAATGCTTGTTGTGGTTGTATGAAATGTTACCTTGTGTGCACCGTGTCCGTTTCGTCCTTTTGTCATGTTCCTCGGTTGCCTCGTCGCCGACTCGTGGGAACCCGGTAACGGGATCGCCCCACCTTTCGTCTCGTTTGACTCGCTCACGCCATCTTTCCTTTTGCACCGGACTCTCAACGAGATACCGGAACCAAGATGTTGCGTTGCATCATTTTCGGATCGTTGCCGTGGCACCCTTTCATTCCCCCACGGTGACAACACTTCATATCTCTTCATGTCAACTTTTAATAAAAATTGCATAAACTTGATCATGTCATCCGCATCATGTTAACAACATTATATGTGTGACTTGTTGTTGCTTAAAATTACTAAACATGCTCATGGGGATTTTCCGGATATGTTGTTGTTATTTTCCGGCCTCATTTAAAATGACTTAATAGGTAGTTTACTTATTGTTTCACCTCTTGCCATGTTAAAAACATTTAATCTTGTCTTGTAAATAAATGAGAGTCAACTAAATAATTAAATGTGGTGTTCCGTCAATATGCAACTCGTTGCATATTGAGCTCCACTTAACTTGTAGTGTTGTTTGTGCATTTTGCCATGCCATGCATATTTAAACCGGACATGCATCATACTTGGATGTGCATCGTATGCCATGTTTATGATTGTGTGTTTACCGTATTGTTTCTTTCTTTCCGGTTGCTTCTCTTGTTAGCTTCGGTTTCGTTCCGGAGTTGTGAGGATTCGCTCGACTTGTTGCTCCGTCTACTTCATGGACTTGTTCTTCTCCCTTGCGGAATCCCAGGCAAGATGATCATACCCTTGGATACCTTTACTACCATTGCCATGCTTAGTTGTCTCGATGCTATCGTTACATGTCGCGCTACCCATCTTTTATGTCAGCCTCTCCTTGTTGCCATGAAACCTCTAACCTTGACACCTTCCTAGCAAAACCACTGTTTGGCTATGTTACCCGCTTGCTCAGCCCCTCTTATAGCGTTGTTAGTTGCAGGTGAAGATGAAGTCCGTTCCAGGTGGGAACTTGTTGTTGGATATATCACAATATCTATAATTATTATTAACACACCTATATACTGGGCATGGGTGGAAGGCTTGGCCTTTTGCTCGGTGTTTTGTTCCACTCATGCCACCTTAGGCGCCGATAAACCGGCATTATGTTCCTTGATTTTGCGTTCCTTACACGATGGGTGAAATGGGGACCCCTTGACAGTTCGACTTTGAATAAAACTCCTCCAGCAAGGCCCAACATTGGTTTTAATTTTCTCATAATAACAACTTAATTAATTAATTAAATTTGCATAGGGAGTTAGCGCTACCCGAGGATTCTTAATTCTACATAGCAGGGGGGGCCAGTGCTGATGGTGTTGGTCCCAAACGAGCGGACTGCGGGGCCACCACGGGGAAACTCGAGGTTTGGCTCCCGTAGGATGTCTCATCCGGTTGTGGCCTGAGACGAGATACGCGCGGCTACTATCAAGGTGTCGGCACACCGGGAGGTCTTGCTGGTCTTGTTTTACCATTGTCGAAATGACTTGTGCTACCGGGATGCCGAGCCTGATCGGATTTTCCCTAAGATAAGGGGTGATGATATTATATTTATCACTTCAGCTAATCGTGAGAGCTTGTGATGGGCTAAGTTGGGACACCCCTGCAGGGTTATGATCTTTCGAAAGCCGTGCCGGCGGTTATGTGGCAGATTGGAATTTGTTAATGTCCGGTTGTAGAAAACTTGACAGATGATCCGAAGTAAAACAGACAACTGTGTGAGTAACCGTGACTGTCTCTTTTCACTTTGAGAAGAGAACATGGTGAGGTTATGTTTGACCGTATGTAGTTCAGGATCTTTAGCGATCACTACTTTTGCGACCGTTTGCGTAGCTTCTCATCTTATTCTGGTACTCGTAAGTTAGCCACCATATCATGCTTAGCCGCTGCTGCAGCCTCACCACCTTACCTCTTCCTACCCATAAAGCTTTGCTAGTCTTGATACCCATGGTTATGGGATTGCTGAGTCCTCGTGGCTCACAGATACTACCACACCAGATGCAGGTTCAGCCGAGTTTGAAGCAGGAGTTGGTTCAAGTTCTTCGCTGGGAGCTTGATGAAGAGCTTGGCCGTATGCTTGTGACGTTTCGATGATCAGTAGTGGTTTCTACTAGGATTTGATCCTGACCTGTGGCTTTATGTTGTTTTGGTATCTTTCTTTGGATCTTACCCTTAGATGGGTTGTGATGTTTTGAATGATGTCTTGCTTATGTAATGTATTGTGTGAAGTGGCGAGTGTAAGCCAACTATCTCCTTTTGCAATTTAATCCCTCTTTTACATGAGTCGTGCAAAGATACCAAACTTGAGATCATTCTAGGATGGGCTTATACCTTTAAGTCGTGCCTCGACACGTAGGAGGTATAGTCCCATCCTGGGCATTACAGAGAGCTAGCAACTGCAGGATGCACATATGCAGAGAGAGTGCGCTTTGCCGCACATCAGCTTGAGGGACCAACGGCCGCTTGGTGGGAGAACTACACCGCCACTTATCCACTTGCTACAGTTACTTGGGATTCGTTTCAGCAAGCCTTTCGCACTGCACATGTCTCAGCTGGAGCCATGAACCTGAAGAAGCGTGAGTTTCGCAACTTGCGCCAAGGAAACCGTACTGTGGGGCAGTACGTGGATGACTTCAGGCAGTTAGGTCGCTACGCGCTAGATGATGTGGCCACTGACGCCGCGGAGCAGGAGGAGTTTCTGGAGGGAATCATCGATGATTTGAGCATACAGCTGATGGTAGAAACCTGCAACAACTACAAGGAGTTGGTAGACAAGGCCATAATGATTGAAGGAAAGCAACAACAGATTGAGACCCGCAAGAGAAAATATGGATCAGGGAAGTTTAACCCTGGAGCCCAGCAGAAGCCCCGTTATTCCCCATACCCAGGAGGACATAACCATCCCGCCACTGGAGGCCATTCACACAATGGAGGAAGTTTACACAACCATAGTGGCCCCAGGAATGGCAATGGGAATGGAGGAAACAATAATCAGAACCGTTCCACTCCATCAACGCCCGCTAAGAAGGATTTGAGTCACATTACTTGTTTCAAGTGCGTGAAGACTGGACAATATGCCACAGAGTGTCCTGAAGGCAAGAATGGAAATGGCAACGGAAGCTCAGGGAAGAAGCCCAACCCATTCACCAGAGGACAGGTGAATCACGTCAATGTGGAGGAGATTGACGAGCAACCCGACGCAGTGGTTGGTAAGTTTTTGGTTAATGCATTTACCACACTTATTCTTTTTGACACTGATGCATCTCATTCATATATATCAAGGGGTTTTGTGGAAAAGAACCATTTGCCCACCGTAGCCCTTAAGTGGCCTATGTTAGTAAGTTCCCCTGGAGCAGAGTACATGGCTAGTCCAGGATGTTATCAAGTGCCATTGACCATTGGGAGAATGTATTTCCCACGAACCTCATCATTTTGGGATCCCAGGGTTTGGATGTAATCATAGGTATGGGTTGGCTATCCAAGTTTGGAAAAAACATCGATTGCGCCAGTAGATCAATTCTTCTCACCACCCCGGAAGGAAAGATGATCAAGTATGTGTCGAGGCACACACCCCGGAAGACGCATGTGAATGCACTCTCGGGAGTTGTTCAGGAGGAAGTACCAGTTGTGAAGGATTACCTCGATGTATTCCCGGAGGAGTTACCAGGCATGCCACCGTATAGAGACATCGAGTTCTTGATTGAGTTATTACCAGGCACCGGACCAATATCCAAGAGACTGTACCGGATGCCCGCAAATGATTTGTAAGAGATCAAGAAACAGATCAAGGAGTTAATGGAGAAAGGTTATATCCGACCAAGTTCTTCACCTTGGGGAGCCCTGATACGTCGTATCTATAATTTTTGATTGTTCCATGCTATTATATATTCTGTTTTGGATGTTTAATGGGATTTATTATACACTTTTATATTATTTTTGGGACTAACCTACTAACCCAAGGCCCAGTGCAGATTGCTGTTTTTTTGCCTATTTCAGGGTTTCGCAGAAAAGGAATATCATACGGAGTCCAAACGGAATGAAACCTTCGGGAGAGTTACTTTTGGAACCGTATCTACCCAGAAGACTTGGAGTACACACGAGGGAACGAGAGAGGCGGCCACGATGGTCCAGGGCGCGCCCCCACCATCGTGGGCCCCCTCTGGCTCCCCCTATGCCCTCCTTCCTCCTATATATATCCATGTACCCTGAAAACATCGAGGCAACAGAGAAAATCATAATTCCACCGCCGCAACCTTCTATTCCCATGAGATCCCATCTTGGGGCCTATTCCGGAGCTCCGCCGGAGGGGAGATCTACCACGGAGTGCTTCTACATAAACACCATAGCCTCACCCATGAGTTGTGAGTAGTTTACCACAGACCTTCGGGTCCATAGTTATTAGCTAGATGGCTTCTTCTCTCTTTTTGGATCTCAATACAAAGTTCTCCTCGATCCTCGAGCAGATCTATTCGATGTAATCTTTTTGCGGTGTGTTTGTCGAGATCCAATGAGTTGTGGGTTTATGATCAAGATTATCTATGAGAAATATTTGATTATTTTCTGAAATCTTTTATGTATGATTATAATATCCTTGCATCTCTTCGAATTATTGGTTTGGTTTGGCCTACTAGATCTATAGTTCTTGCAATGGGATAAGTGCTTGGCTTTGGGTTCAATCTTGCGGTGTCCTTTCCCAGTGATAGCAGGGGAAGCAATGCATGTATTGTATTGTTGCCATCGAGGATAAAAAGATGGGGTTTATATCATATTGCTTGAGTTTATCCCTCTACATCATGTCATCTTGCTTAAAGCATTACTCTGTTCTTATGAACTTAATACTCTAGATGCATGCTGGATAGCGATCGATGTGTGGAGTAATAGTAGTAGATGCAGAATTGTTTCGTTCTACTTGTCACGGACGGGATGCCTATATATAATGATCATGCCTAGATATTCTCATAGCTATGCGCTTTTCTATTAATTGCTCGACAGTAATTTGTTCACCCACCGTAGAATTTTGCTATCATGAGAGAAGCCACTAGTGAAACCTATGGCCCCCGGGTCTATTCTCAACATATTAATCTTTCATCTACTTTACTTTGCTTTATTTACTTTCTGTTATTATATCCAAAAATACCAAAAATATATACTATCCTATCTATCAGATCTCACTTTCGTAAGTGACCGTAAAGGGATTGACAACCCCTTATCGCGTTGGCTGCGAAGTTTTTATGTGTTTGTGCAGGTGCGAGGGAATCACACGTGGTCTCCTACTGGATTGATACCTTGGTTCTCAAAAACTGAGGGAAATACTTGCGCTACTATGCTGCATCACCCTTCCCTCTTCGAGGGAATACAATGCAAGCTCGAGAAGTAGCAAGAAGAATTTCTGGCGCCATTGCCGGGGAGGCTTACACAAAAGTCATATTCCTAGTGCTTATCACAAACCCTTATCCTTCACATTACATTTATTTGCCTCTCGTTTTCCTCTCCCCCACTTCACCCTTGCCATTTTATTTGCCCTTCTTTTTGCCGTGTGTTTACCATTCGCTTGCTTCTTGTTTGCTTGTGTGTTGGATTGCTTTCTTACCACAATGACTTCCCCTATCAGTATTGACCCTCACCTTAAGAGGTTGAAGGAGATTGAAAACAATGTTAGACATTTTTTGTCTGTGCAATTTGAGCACAATGATTTCTTCAGAAACGAGCTTAAAGAACAGAAAAGCTTTATGGAATACATGAATAAAGAGCTTGATGATATGTCTAAGGAATTTTATGGTTTGAAATCTCAGTTTGCTCATCTTGAGAACTCAATAGCCCAAATTTCGGACAAGCAAGCCACCTTAGTTAATAAGATGGCTGCTAAACCGGAAGAATGTGAAAATAAAGATGAAGATCTAAAAATTATTGATTTGTCTGACACGTCTCTAACGTATCTATATTTTTTGATTGTTCCATGCTATTATTTATGATGTTTTGGATGTTTAATGGGCTTTGTTATACACTTTTATATTATTTTTGGGACTAACCTATTAACCCAAAGGCCCGGTCCAGATTGCTGTTTTTTTGCCTATTTCAGGGTTTTAGAGAAATGGAATATCAAACGGAGTCCAAACGGAATGAAACTTCGGGAGAGATATTTTTGGAGCAAAATATGCACTGGAGACTTGAGAACCACGAAATAGGGCTGGTGTGGCGTCCACGAGGGTGTCCCCCCTAGGGGGCACGCCCCCCTGCCTGGTGGGACCTACGTCAGGCCCCCGGTGCCCTCCTTCCTCCTATATATACCTACGTACCCCGAAACCATCAGAACAACAGAGAAAACCCTAGTTCCACCACCGCAACCTTCTGTTCCCGTGAAATCCCATCTTGGGGCCTGCTCCGGAGCTCCACCGGAGGGGGGATCTTCCACGGAGTGCTTCTACATCATCATCATCGCCTCACCATGAGTTGTGAGTAGTTTACCACAGACCTTCGGGTCCATAGCTAGTATATAGATGGCTTCTTCTCTCTCTTTGGATCTCAATACCAAGTTCTCCTCGGTCTTCGAGGAAATCTATTCGATGTAATCTCTTTTTGCGGTGTGTTTGTGATGGGCCTCGAACCCCTCGTTGGTTACCCCAAGTGGAAGGTGTAAGATGCGGTAAGTAGAAGTGTTTTCCCCTAGCAAAGATGCCAAGGATCGAATCCCCAGAGACTCCTAGGTTCAACAAGTAGGTGTCAATTGCTAACGGCGCAATTAGCAATCAACGTGGACCTGCACACAGATACAAATAACTTTGCTCCCAACGAGTATAGAGAGGTTGTCAATCTCTCCGGCCTTGTAGTTCACAAAGGGTTAAAAGCAATGATAGTAGTGATAGATAATGTTTTGCAATAGTAAATAATAACGAAAAGTAAATAGTGGATGTGATCATTGATGGTAATATGGACCGGAGTCTCATGATGTTCATTAGTGATGTCTCTCTCCCAAAAGACGATAAAACAGCTATGTGAGGTAACAAATTATAGCTGGGCAATTGACAGGACCACGAACGCAAACCAATGCTGACTACATTGCAAGAAAGGTTGAGGTTCAAAGCATGAGCGGTACGCCAAAGTAAGTAGACCGAAATCCATCAATATCTACTACTAATCATCCACCTTGAGATATCTATCCAGAACATCTCGCTGGTATTAAGTTGCGAGTCCCACCCATAGTGTAAACTCAATGCAACAGACAACTGCATTAAAAGAACTTTGCGTAAAGTAAACAATCCTTGCACCCGCGGGCACAAGCACCGTTGTTTTCCCCCTTGTGGCAACAACACATCCCCTAGACTCATGTTTCTGTCACTCAAGCTAGTCATCGAGGGGCATGAACCCACAATCGAGCATAACGTTCCCTCTTGGAGTCACTACCTATTACTCGGCCAAAGCAATAAATAACAACGGAGAACATGCAAGAATTACTTATGAACTAAAATATAAAAGAGGTGAATAAAATATATTACTCAAGATCAATCTGAACATAATCTCATAATCCATCGGATCCCAGCAAACTCAACATAGCAACAGCATAAGGATTACATAGGTGCCTCGATCATGTAGGGCAGCTCACGAGGACTAATTAGTGAAGCACAAGAACGGGAGGAGAACATCACATAGCTACTGGTCATGGACTCATGGTCCAAGGGAGACTACTCACTAATCATCCACCTTGAGATATCTATCCAGAACATCTCGCTGGTATTAAGTTGCGAGTCCCACCCATAGTGTAAACTCAATGCAACAGACAACTGCATTAAAAGAACTTTGCGTAAAGTAAACAATCCTTGCACCCGCGGGCACAAGCACCGTTGTTTTCCCCCTTGTGGCAACAGCACATCCCCTAGACTCATGTTTCTGTCACTCAAGCTAGTCATCGAGGTGCATGAACCCACAATCGAGCATAACGTTCCCTCTTGGAGTCACTACCTATTACTCGGCCAAAGCAATAAATAACAACGGAGAACATGCAAGAATTACTTATGAACTAAAATATAAAAGAGGTGAATCAAATATATTACTCAAGATCAATCTGAACATAATCTCATAATCCATCGGATCCCAGCAAACTCAACATAGCAACAGCATAAGGATTACATAGGTGCCTCGATCATGTAGGGCAGCTCACAAGGACTAATTAGTGAAGCACAAGAACGGGAGGAGAACATCACATAGCTACTGGTCATGGACTCATGGTCCAAGGGAGACTACTCACGAGTCATCCGGGAGGCGTCCATGGTGGTGGAGAAGCTCCCGGTGGTGATCCTCCCCTCCGGCAGGGTGCCGGGAAGAGTTCTCCTGGTGCTCCCGATCTTGGAAGCGACGGCGGCGGCGGAACAGAGATGGGATCGCGAAAAGAGTTCTTGTTCTGAGGGTTTCGGAGGTCCCTCTAAATATATGCCAAAGGGGGGCACCGGACGGGCTTCGGGGGGCCCAGGCGCCCCCCCGGTGCGACCCAGGGGGGGGGGGGGCGCCCACAGGGCGCCTGGAGCCCCTGTGGCCCCCCAGGCTGCCCTTCGGACGCAGTGTTGTTTCCGGATCGCTGATTTTTTATATAATTTTTCTGGATTTTTCTGGGCAGTTCTCGAAACGTGAAAACCTGAAATACAAAAACAGTCGAAAACAGAAACTGGCACTGGGGTGCACTGGATTAGTAAGTTAGTCCAAATATGATCAAAAGTGTATGGAAGTGTATGAATATCATAGCAATATCACCCAAAAGTGGCATGGAGCAAGCAGAAATTATAGATACGTTTTGGACGTATCAACATCCCCAAGCTTAATTCCTGCTCGTCCTCGAGTAGGTAAATGATAACAAGAATAATTTCTGTGGTGACATGCTATTAACCATATAGGACTTTTTTATAGTCATATGACAAAAGCTTACTGAGACAATGATTCTAAAGTAATTAAGTTGTCTCAAGAGAAAATCACAAATGACTGGAAGTTTTACAACATGAAACTGAAACATCAAAAAGATTTGCAATGAACATGATGTGCAAATATGATAAAGTGATATCTAGTTTGCCCCCTTTAGTGATGCAAAACATAAATGCAGGGGCACCTTCAAGGTTTAAGTGATGACTAGATACAATCATTTCAGAATAAACGATATCACAATCATGCAAAAGACAATGCTACTTTGGGACAATGCACATTACACTCAGAATAACAATCATGCTCTCAGTAGTTGGTGCTTCAACATAAAGGTAAAAGAAAGGTTAAGTGCTAAAGCTTTTTATTTTGAAAACATGGAAGCAATTGTGTCAACGGTAGTAGTACTTCATATGTGTCATGCATAAAACATCCTATAAGTTGCAAGCCTCATGCATCGAATACTAATAATGCTCGCTCCTTGTCCTAATTAGCTCGGATTCCCTTGGGTTATCATTGCATTGCATATGTTTTAACCAAGTGTCACAAAGGGGTACCTCTATGCCACCTGTACAAAGGTCCAAGGAGATAGATCGCATTTGATTTCTCGTTTTTGATAGATCTCAACTTGAGGACATCCATACCGGGACAACATAGAAAATAGATGATGGACTCCTCTTTAATGCATAAGCATATTCTCGTGAGAGATTGAGGATTAAGGTCCAAGCTAAAACTTCCACCATGATGCATGGCTTTGGTTGGCGGCCCAATGTTCTTCTCTGACAATATGCATATTAATTCAACCCACGGTAAATCACCCTTACTTCAGACAAGACGAACATGCATAGCAACTCACATGATATTCAACAAAAGTGTGACAGTTGATGGCGTCCCCCGAAACATGGTTACCGCTCAACAAGCAACTTATAAGAAATAAGATACATAAGCAACATATTCTTTACCACAATAGTTTTTAGGCTACTTTCCCATGAGCTATGTATTGCATGGTTATTTTGCTTAGTGCAGGTGGAGGTTAGCAAAAGACTGGGAGCGACCAACTAAGAGAGCAATGACGGTCATAATCATGCAGAGCGACAAAGCAATATTGAATCAGGCATGGTAGTTATATCGCTACTTAGAAACAAAAGATCATCAAGGCTTGGCAGACTTTCTTTACAGTCTTGAATATGCGTGAGCATACGCCAAGTCAATCAAAATAAATTCTCGAAGGAAGATATTACTAAACCATACCATATCATAGGCAAACAAACCAAGTTGGTACTCCAATAACACATTGGGAACCCCCCAGCTATTTGAGATTAACCAAAAGAAAACCTGAACTACTAAGCACCATCATGAAAGTATCATCTTTATCATAAACACATTAACCAATGCAACGGAAGCAAACTCTCTTAATAAGGTGAGCATGGTAATTAAAGAGAGTTCAAGCAACCAACTAAATAAAAGCTCTTGAAAAGATAAGCATGAATACTAAGAGCAGAGTATGATAGTAGCTATTAAAAGACAAAGAACACACACATCATAGATAGACATGAAAATTCTATGTAATGTTCTAGGTAGAGGTGGAGCGTGTCTCTCTCCCACATAAAGGAATGCTGGGTTCCGACTCATTATGAAAAACTAAAAAGAAAACTAAAAGCAAGACGCTCCAAGCATAGCACATAACACATGAAGTGATAAAAATATAGCGAAACGAAAGACGAACTGATAATGTTGATGGAGAAGGGGATGCACGGGGGCATCCCCAAGCTTAGACGCTTGAGTTTCCTTGAATATTTCTTGGGGGTGCACGGGGGCATCCCCAAGCTTGAGCGCTTGACACTCCTGAATCTTTTTATCATCTTCCCTCGCACACTTGAAAACTCCCTTCATACATAACTCATCATAATCTGATTAGCGAGGTTAGTACCCTTAATAAAATAATTATACCTTGCTGGAAACAAGGATATTCTTGAAGTTCTACTGTTTCTCAAGATTGCCAAAAGGTTTTTGCAAAGAAAAAGCAAGTTCTTAATTTGCAAAGTGAAGGTAAGGCAAAACAGGACAGAATCTGTGAAAAACAGAACAACAGGCAGTAATTGATCTGTTCGGGATACTTCTGCAACTCAAATCAAAAAACTCAGAACTGATGCACGAAAGACAATTATATAGAGAACGCTGTCGAAATAATTCAGACCAAAAAGATGATCTGGTGATTTTATACGAATTTTTCTATCCAAGGACAGAATCTGTTTCCTGGACAGCACCTCACAACTTTTGAACTTTCTAGCAATCGGAGGCTATACTTGGCACAAATATGAAAAGCAAAGATACAATGATGATGCTACAACAGTAAACAACATCAAGACACAACAAAAGCAAAATTTTTATTCATGTGGGCTGCCTCCCAAAAGCGCTTTCTTTTATGCCTTTAAGCTAGGCATAATGCATAGATCAAGTTTTATCAAGAGTAAAAGAATAGCTAGCCCGTACAACGGACTCAAAAGGTAACTTGATCTTCTTGCGAGGAAAGTGTTCCATCCCTTTCTTGAGAGGAAACTGAAATTTTATATTACCCTCTTTCATGTCAATGACAGCACCAACGGTGCGCAAAAAGGGGCGTCCCAAAATAATTGGACATGAAGGATCACATTCAATATCCATAATAGTGAAATCAACGGGCACATAATTATCATTGACAACAATAAGAACATCATCAATCCTCCCCAAAGGTTTCTTTATGGAAGAATCAATGAAAACATTACCAAAAGAACAAGAATCAAAAGGTTTCAATTTAAGCATATCATATAGTCTTCTGGGTATAATAGAAGTACTAGCTACAATATCACATAAAGCAAAGCATGAGAAATTATTTATCTTAATTTTAATCATAGAATCCCAACCATCTTCTAGCTTTCTAGGTATGGAGGCTTCTACTCTAAGTTTCTCCTCCCTAGCTTTGATGAGAGCATTAGTGACATGCTCTGTGAAGGCAAGATTAAGTGTGCTAGTTTTGGGATCTTTAGCCATTCCTTGTAGAAAGGTGACAACTTCTGAAATACTACAATTATCAAAATCAATTTTGTCATTAGTGGGCAGAATTGTAGTGTCATCCTCTTTGTTTAGTTCGCTCTCTATTATAAGAGTTTGAACATCTTCCCAAGTTTGGGGAAGCTTAGGAGCAATTTGAAACTGAGGCTCATACTTTTTTCCTGGAAGACCATGCCATGGGCATAACTCTCCGTCAAAACTAGCATAATCACAAGGTTTATTTTTTTTGTAAATCCCGTCAGAGATAAGTGGGACAATGGAAGTAGGGGTGTACTCCTCCCATTTAGTGTTTTTGGTAGAACCCATAGTAGCAAGCAAGCAAGATAACTATTTTTTGTGATTTTCGATAAAAGGAACTAAAGCAAAAATGAAAGGTAAACTAACAAGACTAAAAAGCAAAGGTAAAAGATAGCATGCAACTCCCCTATCCTGAAGAGTGGAGTCCCCGGCAACGGCGCCAGAAAATACTCCTTGATGGGCCTCGAACCCCTCGTTGGTTACCCCAAGTGGAAGGTGTAAGATGCAGTAAGTAGAAGTGTTTTCCCCTAGCAAAGATGCCAAGGATCGAATCCCCAGAGACTCCTAGGTTCAACAAGTAGGTGTCAATTGCTAACGGCGCAATTAGCAATCAACGTGGACCTGCACACAGATACAAATAACTTTGCTCCCAACGAGTACAGAGAGGTTGTCAATCTCTCCGGCCTTGTAGTTCACAAAGGGTTAAAAGCAATGATAGTAGTGATAGATAATGTTTTGCAATAGTAAATAATAACGGAAAGTAAATAGTGGATGTGATCAATGATGGTAATATGGACCGGAGTCTCATGATGTTCACTAGTGATGTCTCTCTCCCAAAAGACGATAAAACAGCTATGTGAGGTAACAAATTACAGCTGGGCAATTGACAGGACCACGAACGCAAACCAATGCTGACTACATTGCAAGAAAGGTTGAGGTTCAAAGCATGGGCGGTACGCCAAAGTAAGTAGACCGAAATCCATCAATATCTACTACTAATCATCCACCTTGAGATATCTATCCAGAACATCTCGCTGGTATTAAGTTGCGAGTCCCACCCATAGTGTAAACTCAATGCAACAGACAACTGCATTAAAAGAACTTTGCGTAAAGTAAACAATCCTTGCACCCGCGGGCACAAGCACCGTTGTTTTCCCCCTTGTGGCAACAACACATCCCCTAGACTCATGTTTCTGTCACTCAAGCTAGTCATCGAGGGGCATGAACCCACAATCGAGCATAACGTTCCCTCTTGGAGTCACTACCTATTACTCGGCCAAAGCAATAAATAACAACGGAGAACATGCAAGAATTACTTATGAACTAAAATATAAAAGAGGTGAATCAAATATATTACTCAAGATCAATCTGAACATAATCACATAATCCATCGGATCCCAGCAAACTCAACATAGCAACAGCATAAGGATTACATAGGTGCCTCGATCATGTAGGGCAGCTCACGAGGACTAATTAGTGAAGCACAAGAACGGGAGGAGAACATCACATAGCTACTGGTCATGGACTCATGGTCCAAGGGAGACTACTCACGAGTCATTCGGGAGGCGTCCATGGTGGTGGAGAAGCTCCCGGTGGTGATCCTCCCCTCCGGCAGGGTGCCGGGAAGAGTTCTCCTGGTGCTCCCGATCATGGAAGCGGCGGCGGCGGTGGAACAGAGATGGGATCGCGAAAAGAGTTCCTGTTCTGAGGGTTTCGGAGGTCCCTCTAAATATATGCCAAAGGGGGGCACCGGACGGGCTTCGGGGGGCCCAGGCGCCCCCCCCGGCGCGGCCCAGGGGGGGCGCCCACAGGGCGCCTGGAGCCCCTGTGGCCCCCCCAGGTTGCCCTTCGGACGCAGTGTTGTTTCCGGATCGCTGATTTTTTATATAATTTTTCTGGATTTTTCTGGGCAGTTCTCGAAACGTGAAAACCTAAAATACAAAAACAGCCGAAAACAGAAACTGGCACTGGGGTGCACTGGATTAGTAAGTTAGTCCAAATATGATCAAAAGTGTATGGAAGTGTATGAATATCATAGATATATCACCCAAAAGTGGCATGGAGCAAGCAGAAATTATAGATACGTTTTGGACGTATTAGTTTGTCGAGACCCAATGAATTGTGGGTTTATGATCAAGATTATCTATGAGAAATATTTGGTTATTTTCTGAACTCTTTTATGTATGATTATAATATCCTCGCAAGTCTCTTCGAATTATTGGTTTGGTTTGGCCTACTAGATCTATAGTTCTTACAATGGGAGAAGTGCTTGGCTTTGGGTTCAATCTTGCGGCGTCCTTCCCCAGTGACAGTAGGGGCAGCAAGGCACGTATTGTATTGTTGCCATCGAGGATAAAAAGATGGGGTTTATATCATGTTATTTGAGTTTATCCCTCTACATCATGTCATTTTTGCTAAAGACGTTACTCTGTTCTTATGAACTTAATACTCTAGATGCATGCTGGATAGCGGTCGATGTGTGGAGTAATAGTAGTAGATGCAGAATCGTTTCGGTCTACTTGTCTGGGCGTGATGCCTATATATAATGATCATAATTATTCGCTTTTCTGTCAATTGCTCGACAGTAATTTGTTTACCCGCCGTAGAATATCGCTATCATGAGAGAAGCCACTAAGGAACACTATGCCCCCCGGGTCTATTCTCAACATATCAATCTACAATCTACTTTAATTTTCCGCTTTTACTTTCTGTTCTTATAACCAAAAATACCAAAAAATATCAAACTATCATCTCTATCAGGTCTCACTTTCGTAAGTGACCGTAAAGGGATTGACAACCCCTTATCGCGTTGGCTGCGAAGTTCTTATTTGTTTGTGCAGGTGTGAGGGACTCACGCGTGGTATCCTACTCGATTGATACCTTGGTTCTCAAAAACTAAGGGAAATACTTACGCTACTGTGCTGCATCTCCCTTTCCTCTTCGAGGGAATACAACGCAAGCTCGAGAAGTAGCAAGAAGAATTTCTGGCCCGTTGCCGGGGAGGCTTACGTAAAAGTCATATACCAAGTACCTATCACAAACCTTTATCCTTCGCATTAAATTTTTTGCCTCTTGTTTTCCTCTTCCCCACTTCACCCTTGATGTTTTATTTGCCCTTCTTCTGCCGTGTGTTTATCATTCGCTTGCCTCTTGTTTGCTTGTGTGTCGCTTGCTTGCTTGTCGTCATGGCTAGCCCCTTATCCGCTCCTTTGTATCCCGGGTTTGAAGTTCTTCACTTCAAGCAAAAACAAGGAGAAAATTTAAAAGATACTTGGTTTAGGATGATGGAATCTTATCGTAAGTGCACCTTAGAGGTGAATTTTAGAATCTTGCTTCGCAATTTTTATGTTGGTTTGAATATGTCTCATAGACAACTCTTGGATTGCGTTGCCTAAGGGAATTTTATCAAAATTGATCCTAGTATTGTGTATGAAATTATAGAGGGAATAGTGGGAACACTACCTCCCCAAAATGGTTCACATCCAACCGAGGAAGGGACGCAAGTTTTTGAGAAAATTTGCAAAGTAACAAAAATACTACAAAAGTCTCTTGAACCTCTTAAGAGTGTTAGTGGGAATCTCCACCGCATGAATATGTTGATTACCCTTTGTAATAAGCGGTTGGATTCATTAGACCTAAAGATTTCCGAATATGAAGGGAAACGTAAAGAACCTCCCGGATTTGAGCTTAACCCCATTAAAAGGGTGAAGATCAAAGATGGCATTCCCTAGAACTATCCATGTATCGTGCCTAGCTAGGGGCGTAAAACGATAGCGCTTGTTGGGAGGCAACACAATTTTATATTTTTTGTTTTTGCTTCTGTTTAGGAATAAATATTGCATCTAGCTTCTGTTTAGATGTGGTTTTGTGTTTTGTTTAGTGTTTGTGCCAAGTAGAACCTTTGGGAAGACTTGTGTAAAGTTTATGTGATCTTGCTGTGAAAAACAGAATCGTTAGCGGTCGCTAGAATGGTCATCAGATTTTACTGGAGCGTGCTATTTAGTTGATTCTTGTTGCAGATGATTAACAGACAAATTTCTCACGTTTACCAATTTAGTTTGATTTTTTTGAAGTTACAGAAGTATGCGAAAACTGCAGATTACTACAGACTGTTATGTTTTTGACAGATTCTGTTTTTCGTGTGTTGTTTGCTTATTTCAATGCATCTATAAGAAGTATTGGGAAGTATGAACCATAGTTAAGTTGGAATACAGTAGGTTTAAAACCAATATAAACAAAGAATGAATTCATTGCAGTACCTTTGAGTAGTGGTTTGCTTTCTTATACTAACGGAGCTCACGAGATTTTTGTCTAAGTTTTGTGTTGTGAAGTTTTCAAGTTTTAAGTATTGCTTAGATGGACTATGGAACAAAGAGTGGCAAGAGCCTAAGCTTGGGGATGCCCATGGCACCCCAAGGTAAAATTCTAGGACAACCAAAAGCCTAAGCTTGGGGATGCCCCGGGAAGGCATCCCCTCTTTCGTCTTCATCCATCGGTAACTATACTCGGAGCTATATTTTTATTCACCACATGATATGTGTTTTACTTGGAGCGTCTTGTATAATTTGAGTATTTGCTTGTTAGTTTGCCACAATTATCCTTGCTGGATACACCTATTTGAGAGAGTTAAATATGGCCTAGGAATTGATAGAACACTCTATGTGCTTCACTTATATCTTTTGAGTTGAATAATTTTTGCTCTAGTGCTTCACTTATATATTTTAGAGCATGGTGGTGATAATATTATGTAGAAATTGTTGAACTCTCATGCCTCACTTAAATCTATCTGAGAGTCTATTAAAACAGCATGGTAATGTGCTTAGGCTATAAAACTAGTCTTCACATGATAGACATCCAATATCAATGTAGTAAAAACTTTAACACCAAGTGCATTGAATATGATGAGATGTTGGATGCTTGATAATTGTTTTGAGATATGAGGATAGTGATATTAGAGTCATGCTAGTGGAGTTATTATGAAATTGAGAAATACTTGCGTTAAGGTTAGTGATTCCCGTAGCATGCACGTATGGTGAACCGCCATGTGACGAAGTTAGAGCATGAGGTATTTTTAAAGTGTCAACCTTTCTGTGGAGGTTGGGGGCGCGCGATGGTTAACTCCTACCAACCTCCCCCCTAGGAGCATGCATTGATTGCTTTGTTTTGATGACTCGTAAATTTTTGCAATAAGTATATGAGTTCTGTCGGCGTCCTGGGAACCAGGGTACCCAAACTTGCCTGTCTGCGGGCCGCAACGCGCTCCTACCACGTGTCAGGGTATTTGGATCGACACGTATGGGATCACAAGAATCCCTACTACGGTTGCGGGGCGCGGGGTTGAGAGAAGAGCGGATCTAGTGATCAGGACACGGTTCCTTTACCCAGGTTCGGGCCGCAAAGATGCGTCAAACCCTACTCCTGCTTTGGTGGATTATATGTTGGAGTTCTTCGGCTAACGAGGAGCTCCAAGAGAGTCGTGAGGAGTTCTAAAAAGCCGAATCCTTCTCGTGGTCGCCTTGGGCCTCCTTTTATAGGGAAAAGGGGTCGCCACAGTGGCACACAGGAGGTGGAAAGGGTACAGTGATGCGAGGTTATCCCTCGCATTACAGGATAAGGTGCATTTAATGTGCCCAGCTTAGGTGTCCTTGCTTTACCGGGGACGGGGGGAGACGCCCGTCTTGTCCGTCGCCGCCCCTCCTCGCGTTGACACGCACCCTGGCCAGCGGTGCCTGAGGTGCCATGTAGGTAGACAGGCAGCTGAGGTGGCGTAACGGCGGGTCTCCACGAGGATCTGTGGGTTGCCACACAGGAGCCTGTCCAGCTGGTCGGGTCGGCAGCTGCGTGGGTCGGTGGAAACCCAGTTGGTGCGGGCCTGACGGTGGCCCCGTGGGTGTCCTCGGCAAGGGCCTTGCTGGGGCCCCGGCAAGGGTCTTGCCGCGGCGCCTGCTGTCATCCCCGGCAAGGTGCTTGCCGGGGGCCTTGTAGTCCTACTTGGCTGGTGTGGCGCCCCAAGACCGATGCGCCAGGTGTCAGCCAGTTATTTGTCGTCGTTGCCATGTCATTTGCTTGCGTGTTGCACTTTGCCTGTCATCATGTGCATTTCATCAACATGATTTCAAAACTTGCCTCCGTCCGTAGTTCCCCCAGTTCTCTCCGTTGTCCGTTCTGAGTCCAGACACACTCGCACGCGCCCGCGACACCTCCGAATATTTATTTTATAAATGGCCGGAAAATGTTCTCGGAATGGGATGAAACTTGGCGTGCGGTCTTATTATAGCATAGGTAGACCGCCTGTCAAATTTTGTCGCATTCGGAGTTCGTTTGATAGCCCAACCGATAAACCTATAGCGGCACTATAGCCGGATAACGTCGGTCGTTTCGGTGTTCCGAAACTGCCGCCGGGCCTCTCTCTTCTCTCGTCTCAGCCCGATGCTTTCTACACGGCCCACTTTTACCCCTCGACTGCACGCCCGAAGCTGTCCCGAACCCGACCTGAGCAGTCGTGACCGATGAGTCTGGATCATCCCCAAACATCCCTAAAACATCTCCGTTTTCTTATTTGGGTCACCTAACCTTTTTATTTCGGACCGTCTAATTACGATCGGAGGGACCGAATAGCCCCTACCCAAATCCACCTACTATATAACAGTCCAACCCTAGTTTTTTAGGCATCCTGTCCATCCTCCTAGCCGCCGCCATTCTCTTCCTTGCTTTCAGTGCCGAGCCAACCTCCTTCCTTCTATTCCAGCCACCACAAAATTCGATCGATCCCTCCCAACCAGTGCTCGCCACCTACAGCCAACCCCTTCTCCTCGATTTCCCAGCCCCTTCAATCCATCCTCTCGCCTGCCTCCAGATCGAGCAGGAGGCTCGATCTCGAGCTCCTCAAGCCCAAGCTGCCCCTGCCTTGCTCCTGCATGAGCACGCACCCGAGGCGCTCGAGCTGGAGAACCTCCCCTCCAGCAGCAACAGCTCGCCTTGCGTCACCGGCGACCGAAGCCAGTAGGGCCGCTCTCTCCTTCCCTTGCCTCCTTTTTCTTCGTTCCTTCTTCATCTTCCCGTCTCAACCCCCGTCTCTTCTCCACAGGGGCATGGCGTCGCTCATCCCTGCAGCTCCCTACTGTGTCCACCTCGCCGGAGTGGCCGACCTCGTCCCGCTTGTCCAAGACCTCCCCTGCCTCCAATCTGCCGTTCTTTGCGTCCTTCGCCTGGAGTCGAGATCCTCTGCTGCACCCTCAACCCCATCGTGAGGAGTACCACACCGTGGCCGTCGCCCTATCAAGACCCGTCACCGGACCCGCGGGGCTCTGTCCGACTGGATCCCCACCGGACCTTCTTCCTCCTGCGCCAGATCCAGGCCGCCGTCAAGTTGCCGGCGTCCTTCGTCCTGTCCCGCTCGGCATGGCCGCTGGCCTCTGTGTTTTCCTCGCTGTGAGCAACTGCATAACTGAAGATTCTTTTTGTTCCTAGATCCGTTCTGGCATGTAGGTTTTATTCGGTTTTGCATCTTTTGTAGCACAGCAGAGTCACTGGCCTAGTGGTTGTTCCCTTGCGCACTCATCCAGGAGGTCCTGGGTTCAAATCCCAGGTGCCTTTGTATTTTTTGTTCTTTCTTTTATTTTGCACACACTCAGTCACTCAACCACTTGGGCCAGATGCTTCTGGGCTGCTGCGGTGTGCTGCAGTTCGGCCCATCATGTGTTTTTTTTTCAGCAGAGTGTTTTTGTCATTTAATCATGTGCATGCATAATCACAAAAAATGCCTTGGTTTTAGAATGCTCACAACTAAATAACCGTGCATCGGATTTAACCATGTTATATATGTAAAATGCTTAGAATTTCATCTAGTTTCATAATTTGCAACTTCCTTCCATGTTTAAAATGGTTAACTTGCTGTTTCCATTAATTGGTGTAAATAACTTGCTAAATGGTTTATTTCATAACTAAATAACTGTAGCTCCAATTTTAATAAACTTTATATGTAAATGGGGTGGAAAAATGTGTAGAATAACACTGTGCCCCTTGTTTTGCTGTTTAACAACATTAAAATGGTGTAATAGGCAGAACAGTACCAAATTCATAATATGCACATGGGGATTTTCCGGAATTGTTGTTTGTTGTTCCGGCCTCATTTAAACTTGTCTAAATAGTTAGTTTACTTTTGCTTCACCCCTTGCATCATATATAGACTTGTCTTGCATCATACTTGCTTGAGCATATTGTCATGTTTCTTGTGTTGTTTTTCTGTGCTTTTTACCTTGTCATGCATTGCTTCCTGTATAGACTTGTCATGCATCATACCTTGCCATGTATTGCATCATATATAGATTGTGTTGTTTTTCTGTGCTTCCTACCTTGCCATGTATTGCTTCCTGTATATACTTGTCATGCATCATACCATGCCATGTATTGCATCATATATAGATTGTGTTGTTTTTCGGTGCTTCCTACCTTGCCATGTATTGCTTCCTGTATAGACTTGTCATGCATCATACCTTGCCATGTATTGCATCATATATAGACTTGTGTTGTTTTACTGTGCTTCCTACCTTGCCATGTTGTGCTTCCTGTATAGACTTGTAGTGCATCCTATATAGAACTGTCTGCATCATACTTGGTTGAGCATATTGTCATGATTCTTGTGTTGTGTGTTTACCGTATTGCTTGCTTCTTCTCGTTAGTGCTTGTTCCGTTGCGATCGTGAGGATTCGTTTGTCTACCCGTGGTTCTTCTTCAAGGCTTCTTCTCCGACTTCTTCATGGATCCGTTCTTACTTGCGGGATCTCAGGCAAGATGACCATACCCTTGGATACCTTTACTATCATTGCCTGTGCTTAGTTGTCTCGATGCTGTCGTTACATGTCGCGCTACCCATCTTATTGTCAGCCCCTCTCCTTGTTGCCATAAAACCTCTAACCTTTGACACCTTCCTAGCAAAAACCATTGTTTGGCTATGTTACCCCCTTGCTCAGCCCCTCTTATAGCGTTGATAGTTGCAGGTGAAGATGAAGATCGTTCCAAGAGGGAACTTGTTGTTGGTATATCACAATATCTATTATTATTATTATTAACACACCTATATACTGGGCATGGGTGGAAAGCTTGGCCTTTTGCTCAGTGTTTTGTTTCACTCATGCCACCTTAGGCGCCGATAAACCGGCATTATGTTCCTTGATTTTTGCGTTCCTTACACGGTTGGGTATATGGGGACCCCTTGACAATTCGACTTTGAATAAAACTCCTCCAGCAAGGCCCAACATTGGTTTTAATTTGCTCATAATAACAACTTAATTAATTAATTAATTGCATAGGGGGTCATGTCCCCGGGTTCTTAATTCTACATAACAGGGGGGCCAGTGCTGATGGTGTTGGTCCCAAACTAGAGCCACTTGCGTTGCCACCCAGTTATCTGGGGTCTTCGGTTGCTGTATGTATTGCTCATCCGGACGTGACCTGAGACGAGATATGCGCGCCTACTATCAGGGTGTCGGCACGCCGGGAGGTCTTGCTGGACTTATTTTACCATTGTCGAAATGTCTTGTGCACCGGGATACCGAGCCTGATCGGATTTCCCTAAGATAAGGGGTGATGATATTATATTTATCACTTCAGCTGATCGTGAGAGCTTGTGATGGGCTAAGTTGGGACACCCCTGCAGGGTTATGATCTTTCGAAAGCCGTGCCCGCGGTTATGTGGCAGATTGGAATTTGTTAATGTCCGGTCGTAGAAAACTTGACAGAGGATCCGAAGTAAAACACACAACTGTGTGAGTAACCGTGACTGTCTCTTTTCACTATGAGAAGAGAACACGGTGGGGTTATGTTTGACTCGTAGGTAGTTCAGGATCTTTAGCGATCACTACTAGTTTGCGACCGTTTGCGTAGATGCTCATCTTATTCTTGTACTCGTAAGCTAGCCACCATATTATGCTTAGCCGCTGCTGCAACCTCACCACTTTACCTCTTCCTACCCATAAAGCTTTGCTAGTTTTGATACCCATGGTTATGGGATTGCTGAGTCCTCGTGGCTCACAGATACTACAACACGAGATGCAGGTTCAGCCGAGAATGATGCAGGAGCTGTTTCAAGTACTTCACCGGGAGCTCGATGAAGAGAGTGGCCATATGTATGTGACGTGTTTCGACGATCAGTCGTGGTTTCTACTAGGGGCGATTCGGACCTATGGCTTTATGTATTTGGTATCTTTCTTTTGGATCTTCGCCCGTAGTCGGGTTGTGATGTTTTGGATGATGATTTGCTTATGTAATGTATTGTGTGACGTGGCGAGTGTAAGCCAACTATCCTTTTGCAATTTCATCCCTATTTTTACATGAGTCATGCAAATATACCAAACTTGAGATCATTCCAGAATGGGCTTATACCTTTAAGTCGTGCCTCGACACGTAGGAGGTATAGTCCCATCCTGGGCATTACAGCTGGGATCCCGCCAAGGGTCGTCGTCTCCTTAACTTGCATCTGATCTTGTATGTCTTCACAAAGATCTGCATGCCACCATGGGGATATCTCCCGAATCCTCGCGCCATGGGGGCGGTGGACTCAAGGGTGATTCGCTCCGTAGGCTCGGGGCGAGCTGCTGCGGCAAGGGTCTTGCCGGAGCTGCCAGAGCCGGCCCCGGCAAGGATCTTGCCGGGGGAAGCCGCTTCGTCCATTTGCTCTTTGTGGTCTTGTTCTTGGCGTCGCTCCAGTCTCCATTGAGCTTCAGTCTTGCCCCGGCTCGCCTCCCTTGCCATGCTTGGTGTGGTGGCGCCGTGGCTCAGAATGTCCGTGCATAGTCATAGGGGTACAAAAAGTGTACCCCTCTTTTTGTACACCGACAGGAGCCCCCGGGCCTGGGCCACACATAAGCGCGACATGTTGTTAGGCCAGGCCCAGAACAGTGCGTGGGCAGGCGGGGTGGTTTTCACCGTGGTAAAATTTCCGTGCGCGGCGCCTCCCACGACCCGCGCGCGCGGCGCGGGGTGGAGGGGCGTGCGTGACGTGGGCGGCATGCTTGGGGCGGTTTCTGCACGCATGCGTCATGTCGCAGTAAATGCGAAAGGAGGAGGCCCGTGCCTTCCCCATAAACGGGGGGAGGTGCGGGGGCGTGGCCCGCTGCCTGGATGGGGCCGAGGCGCGGTCTGCTAGGCGTCCACTCCCCATGATCACGGGGTGGGGAGAGGTCGCCTCACCTGTCCCTTCGGTCCTGCGGGTTCGCCACGTGCCTCCCATGCGTTCGAGGTGGCGAGCGGTGGAGGCTGGAAACCGAGCCGTCGCTGGTTGGGGCGGCGGGTTGGTCCCAGCCGCCCTTCACCTTCTGTGTCTTGATTGGCCGAGCGGGACGGTCGAGCTCTAGCCTTGCCCCCCTTTATAAAGGGTGGAGGGAGGGGATGGCGCCCCGCACTCCTCCATCTTCTTTCTCCTTCAGCTTCTGCTCCTTTCTTCTGTCCGCCATGAAGAAGAAAAATCCCGGCTCCTCAGCGGTGGCAGCGAGGGTCGCTGCTCGACAGCGCGTCCCCTTCTCCTGCACCCGCAGTGGCTGAACCAGCCACGAGGGAAAGAGGGAGGGGCGTGGCCGTGGGCGAGGCCGGGGTGCTCAGGGAAGAGGAGGACGGGGCAGCCCGCCGGCCTCGCCCCCGCCAGCAGCTCCTCCAGTGGAAGGTCACGTTGGAGATGACCCCTGTGAGTTCTTCGTTAGGATGCGGGGGTCGCCGCGCCGTCACATTCGGCTCCCAACTCCGTTTGCGCGGGAGATGGAGGTGAACCCGCCGGAGTCGCTGCGGCTGCACATGAGGGGTTGTGGGATCAGTGGAACGCGGGCCCGCGTCGACTTCCCTGCCCCTCATGTGATGTATCTTAGCCAAGGATGGAAGAGGTTCGCTCGCATCCACAGCCTGACGGATGGGCTCACCCTCCACTTCAAGTTGATGGGGGATGGCCACCTCTCCGTCAAGGTCTTCGGGCACCTCGGGACTCGCACGAGGTGCTGCATGGAGAGCTCCTCTGATGACGAAGACTCCTCCTCGAACGAGGGTGACGAGGAGGACAGCGACAGCGACGACGAGGGCGGGGGACGGCAGGATGACGAGTTCGACTAGGTGTCGGGCGCCGCTCCTGGTGGCACCGGCGACCCCATCATCCGTGTCGCCGGCTCCTTGAACTTCTCGGGGTCGTATCCTTGGCGGCTGGCGTAGGGAGGCTGCAGAAGAGGAAGAGGAAGAAGGCGGGCGACAAGGTCGTCATGTCGGAGTACGCGGGCACTGACGCCTTCGTCTCCTACTGATGTCCTGCCGCCTCGTCTTCGAGCTCAGCCTTTGGCGCCGACATCACCGTCCATCCCTGGGGAGGCCGCCGAGATGCCTTCTCGGTGTCTTCTGCCACCCGTAGCTCGCCTAGGCGCCCCTTTTGCCCTTCTCGCCTCCTTGACCTACCTCCTGAGGAGAGGGACAAGAAAGGCATTACGGGCATCTTATCTCTTTTTAGTCTGTAAGCCTTCGGGCATCTGTTAAGTTTAAAACTTGTAATCCCCTTATTCATGTTTTTCATTCCCTATGGACTGTACCTGAATGAAATGTTTTTAATGAAAAAGGAATGTTTGCTGGGTCATTTGTTCATAGGTAAAAACCCACAACAGGGAATAAATCCCTGGTATCCTTAAGATAAACATTTTCTCGCCCGGCAATAGGCCCTGCCGTTTCCCTACTTCACTCGACCTTTCTCACGCCCTTGGCGGAGGCAGGGATGAAGCGGGCTTAGGCTCCTCGTTTTATCCTTTTGCAGCTGCGACTACGACCAAACCTAGTCCCAGGGACGAGCCTTAGGGCATAGAGTTATGGGAGCACGGTAGCTTAAGGAAAAGAACGAGGTTTCACATACCTCAGTCCATAACGGAATGTATGATAAGGGAAAAAAGACTTATCTGAAGCTGCAGCCCCCGGCAACCCTGGCCTGTCGTGGGCGAATTCTTGCCTTTGCAGCCCCCAGCAACACTGGCTTGCCGGGGCCTAGGCACTGGTCTGTTCTTCTTTCCTTCCTCCAAGTGGCTTCAGCAAGGATGCCTGTGCATCGTGTAAACCAAGGAAGACAGAGGAAAGACAAAGACTCAACCTCTAAGCTAGGGGCTAGCCGCTTCTAAGCACTATCAACCCTAACCAAGGACGAGACTCGACTCAGCATGCATGCTAAAACTTAGGGCGCCAGCACATCATTTATTTATGCTCAGGGTCTGCGCCTGGCTTTGTACAAAGGGTTACATGCCTTGTCGGCAAGGCTCGTACAAAAGGGTGGCTTGCCGGGAGGCCCGACAAGCCATGCCTCATGGGTAAAACTTGCGAAGATTCTTGATGTTCCAGGAATTACTCACCGGAACGGCATCGTCGGTCTCCAGGCGGACAGCGCCAGGCCTGGTGACTCGTATTACCCGATAAGGGCCTTCCCACTTCGGCGTCAACTTGTTCGTATTCCTGGCCGATTGAACGAGCCGGAGAACAAGGTCGCCTTCCTCAAAGCTTCGGGCATGAACCTTGTGGCTATGGTAGCGGCACAAGGCTTGCTAGTAGCGCGCTGCTCTCACAGCCGCCCGAAGATGATCTTCCTCAAGGAGCATTGCGTCATCTTGTCGCAATTGCTCTTGCTCAAGCTCATCATAAGCGAGCACTCGAGGCGACCCGTATATGAGTTCCATGGGGAGAACTGATTCTGCCCCGTATACCAGGGCAAAGGGCGTCTGGCCGGTGGCTCGATTTGGCGTCGTCCTGATCGACCAAAGAACCATCGGCAATTCATCAATCCAGCGCCTCCCGCTCTTGTGCAGCCTGTCAAAGGTCTTTGTCCTTAATCCTCTCAACACTTCAGCATTTGCCCTCTCAGCTTGACCATTGCTCCTGGGGTGAGCAACGGAAGCGAAACAGACCTTGCTGTCGAGGTCTTGGGTATATTGCATGAAGGTGCGGCTTGTAAACTGCGTGCCGTTGTCAGTGTTGATCCTATTGGGTACACCAAAACGGCACACTAGTCCCTTGAAGAACTTGACGGCTGACTGGGCTGTGACCTTCCTTACTACCTCCACCTCTGGGCACTTTGTGAACTTGTCGATTGCAACGTACAAGTACTCAAAGCCCCCGACGGCGCGGGGGAAAGGGCCCAGTATGTCGAGCCCCCAGACCGAGAAGGGCCAGGAGAGAGGAATGGTTTGAAGGGCTTGAGCTGGCTGATGAAGTTTCTTTGAATGGAATTGGCACGCTTCACACCTGGTGACCAGCGCCGCCGCATCCTGGAGGGCAGTGGGCCAGAAGAAGCCTTGCCGGAATGCCTTACCGGCAAGGGCTCTTGACCCTATGTGGGATCCACATATGCCTCCATGTATCTCTGCCAACAGCTCCAGTCCTTCCTCTCGAGGGATGCACTTCAATTTCACACAGTTTGGTCTCCTCCTGTATAGGACGTCATCGACGAACTAGTACATGGCAGACCGACTGGCTACTTTCTCCGCTTCTTCCTACTCATCAGGAAGTTTCCCAGTCTGAAGGAATCAGACGGTATGCTGTGCCCATGCTGGAGCCTGGGGCTCGACGGCGAGGACTAAAGGCATTTCCTCCGCCAAGGGAGTGGCCACCTCGACGGCAAAAGCTAGACGCTCCGCCGGAGTTAGCCCTCCGGTGGCGGGCTTAGTGTCCCCGGCAACATCCTTGCAGGCGGCTCCAGGGAGCTCGGCGGGAAAGTACTTGCCGGGCCCTGACTTCCTCCTCTTGTTCTGCTCTGTTGATGGGTCAACGGATGGCTGAGAAAGCTGAAGCACAAAGGTACCTGGTTCCACAGGTAGCTTGAGGGCAGCACGCTTTGATAGTTAATCGGCGATGTTGTTCTCCGCTCGGGGAACGTGCTCTGCCTGTATACCGTCAAAGCGCTCTTCCAACTTTCTCACTTCATCGATGTAGGCCTTCATCAACGGGCTCTGGTAATCCTTGTTGACTTGTTTGACAACAAGCTGGGAGTCGCCCCTGACAATGAGCTTCTTGATTTCGAGGTCCACCGTGATCCTAAGACCGGCAAGCAGCCCTTCGTATTCAGTAGTGTTGTTCGTTGATACCTCCCTAGGGAAGTGCATCTGGACCACGTACTTGAGGTGCTTTCCAGTGGGCGCGACCAGCAGTACGCCAGCCCCGGCGCCCTGTAAGGAGAAAGCCCCATCAAAGTACATGATCCAGTTGCAACTCGCCTCTTTGCCGGGGAGAGCAGTTTCCCGGACCCCTTCATCAGGTGTTGCGGTCCATTCTGCAACGAACTCTGCCAGGACTCGGCTCTGAATTATCGAGGTGCTTTCAAACTTGAGGCTAAAGCTGGACAGCTCCAGCGCCCACTCTACAATCCTTCCCGTCGCGTCTGGATTGTGCAATATCCGTTGCAGAGGGAGGCGAGTGACGACAGTGATCTCGTGCGCCTAGAAGTAGTGACGCAGCTTCCTTGAGGCCATAAGAAGGCCGAAGAGCAATTTCTGCACACCGGAGTACCTTGACCTAGCCCCCTTCAAGAGGGAGCTAACAAAGTAGACCGGGTGCTGCATCATCTTCTTCTTCGGCTGCACTCCAATCGGCTGTGTCACCTCTGCGCCAGTGGCACCAGGCTCCGTTGTTGCTATCACCTCATCATCGATTTCTCTCTGCGCCACCAGTGCGGCGCTGACCACCTGGTTTGTTGCCGCTAAGTATAGCAGCAACGGTTCCTGTGGTCGAGGCGCAACCAGTATTGGCGTGGAGGAAAGATACCTCTTCAGATCTTGTAATGCTGCCTCGGCTTCCGGCGTCCACTCTATTGGCCCCGCCTTTTTCAAGATCTTAAAAAAGGGGAGGGCGCGCTCGACAGACTTGGAAATGAATCTGCTCATGGCGGCAACGCAACCAGCAAGCCGAAGCACATCCTTGACCCGTTTGGGTGCTTCAATCTGCTCTATGGCTTTGATCTTGTCCGGATTGGCTTCTATCCCACGCTGCGACACAAAGAACTCGAGAAGCTTGCCAGACGGAACGCCGAAGACGCACTTCTCAGGGTTCAGCTTGAGATTGATCTTGCACATGTTCACAAATGTTTCTTGTAAATCCGGTACAAGGGTTGCCTTGTTCTTGGTTTTGACCACTATATCATCCATATAAGCCTCCATATTTCTATGGAGCTGAGGTTAAAAACCAATCTGGACTGCTCTTGCAAACGTCGAGCCAGCACTCTTCAACCCGAAAGGCATTCGTACGAAACAGTACGTGCCACATGGGGTGATGAACGCTGTCTTCTCTTCGTCTTCTCTCGCCATGAAGATCTGGTGGTAGCCGGAGTAGGCATCGAGGAATGACAGCAGGTCACACCCTGCCGTGGAGTCGACAATCTGTTCTATGCGCGGCAACGGGAAGGGGTCCTTGGGACAAGCTTTATTGATATCTGTGTAATCAATACACAGCCTCCATTTCCCATTTGCCTTGCGCACTACCACTGGATTGGCCAACCACGTTGGGTGGAGCACTCCTCTCACCTAACCCGCAGCTTCCAGTTTCCGGATCTCCTCGGTGATGAACTCTTGCCGTTCCAAAGCTTGCTTCCTGACCTTCTGCTTGACGGGCCACGCATGAGGGCAGACAGCAAGGTGGTGCTCAATCACCTCCCTGGGAATGCCGGGGATGTCGGATGCTTGCCAGGCAAACACGTCGACATTTGCCCGCAGGAATGTGACGAGCGTGTCTTCCTATTTTTTGTCAAGGGCGGAGCTTATGGTAAAAGCCCCTCCTGCGCCGTCCAACTTGACAGAAACCTTCTTGGTTCCTGGCGGCGTAGCCCTTGATCTCTTGTTTCTGCCGGTGGAGCTCTCTGGCACGTCCTCGACGGGAGCGCGACACTCCGAAGAGGTGCGCTTGCCGGAGTGGGTGTCTGAGGTCTCGCCGGTCTTCTTCTTTCCGGTGGAGCTCTCAGGCATGTCCTCGATGGGAGCACAGCGCTCCGAAGAGGTGCGCTTGCCGGAGTGGGCGCCCGAGGTCTCGCCGGTCTTCTTCTTCTTCCCTCTTGGGGCTCCAGTGGCAGGAGCAAGTGCCCCCGTAGCGGCAGTTGCTGCAACTGCTTGCTGGTACAATTGGTCGGCGCAAATCAGTGCATCTTTCTTGTCAAGGGGGATGGTGATGATCGTCACGGGCCCTGGCATCTTCAGGGTGTTGTAGGCATAGTGTGACGCTGCCATGAACTTGGCCAATGTTGGGCGGCCAAGGATCCCATTGTAAGGCAGGGGGATCTTGGCAACATCGAACACGATCCTCTCAGTTCTGTAGTTCAGATCACTTCCAAAAGTCACGGGCAGCATGACTTTCCCCTTAGGTTGATTCCTCCCTGGGCTGATCCCCTGAAACGTGCCCGTTTCCTCGAGGTCTCCATCAGGAACTTGCAGCTTCTCGGTCACGGTGGGCGAAAGTAGGTTCAGACTGGCCCCGGCATCGACTAGCATCTTCGTCACCTTGAGGTTGCGTATTGTCGGCGAAACCAACAATGGCAAGCACCCGACCGCAGTAGTGCGATCAGGGTGATCCTCGGCGTCAAAGATTATAGGTGTGCTAGACCATTTCAGCGGCTTTTGGGCACCAGGCGATGGCTCTGCCGCAATAATCTCACGCGCCCACTGTTTAAGCTGGCGGTGAGAAGCACGCAGCGAGGCGCCACCATCGACGCACATGGCGTCCGTAGCCTTCTGAAACTCTTGGCTGCCGGACTCGTCGTCCTCTTCGTGATCGTCGTCTTCAGGTCTTCTATCGCGGCCCCGGGCGGGCCTTTCTTGTTGTTTCTCCTTGCCACGACGGCCTGCTTGGCCGTCACGCTTCTTGCTGGATCCCTCAGCGCCGTCTTGGCCCTTCTCCTTGTCCCGCCTCTCGTATTCAGCTCTTTGCTTCTCAGCAAGGAGCTCAACCTGGTGGCAGTCCTGGAGATCATGGCCCTTGGTGCGATGGATCTTGCAGTATCGCTTGCCGGAGTTTCCTGGCTTCTTAGCAGCCGCCAAGGCCCGGCAGGCGACACACCCGGCAATTTCTTTGCCAGGGTCACCCGCCTTGGTTTTCTTGGCAGAGCCGGTGTCATCAGATCCCTCGACCGCAAGCATGGCCTTCCCCTTGTGCTTCCTGTTATGGTTCTGGCCCTTCTTTGCTGGAGCAGCGGTATCCTCGTCCGAGGAGTCGGTTTCTGCACCGGCGCTTTCGCCGGGGTACTTCCTTCCCTCTTCGGCCCGGACACATCTGTTGGCAAGAACGTAGAGTTCCGCCACATCCTTCACCTTGGTCATCGCCAGCTCTTCACGCATCTTGCGGTTGCGCACGTTCTGGTGGAACGCGCTGATGATGGCGGCAGGGTGAACATCGGGGATATTGTACTGTACCCGGCTGAATCTCTGTATGTACTTGCGCAGAGTCTCGCCTTCCTTCTGGGGTATGACATGCAGGTCACTTGCTTGGCCATGGGCTTGGTGGCCTCCGGTAAAGGCGCCAACAAACTCATGGCACAAGTCGGACCAGGAGGAAATAGAGTCTACTGGCAAGTGCATCAACCACGACATGGCGTTAGGTTTAAGAGCCAATGGAAAGTAATTCGCAAGCACCTTATCATCGCGGGCCCCGGCAGCTTGCATCGCGATGGTGTAGATGCTGAGGAACTCTGACGGGTGGGTTTTGCCATTGTACTTCTCACCAACGTCAGGCTTGAAGGTGCGGTGAGAGGGCCACTGGAACTGCCGCAGCTCACGAGTGAAAGCTGGACAGCCTACCTCGTAGGGTAGACCTCCAGGGCTTTCCGGTGCTGGGCGGTCCGCAGCAGGCCCTGGTCGCCTGTCTGACTGGTGGCGCGTTTCGCGCCGGCGCTCGATGGTGGTTCGAGCATCTTCATGAGCTCGCTCCTGAAGAACTTGACGCTGGTCGCCGCGGGTCCGTGGGTCGGACGACGCTATGGAGATGGTGTCGCCCGCGACGTCTCGATGGGTCGACGCACGCGACACCGGGCGAGGAGGAGGCGAATGCACCGTAACCACGGCGCTGCCGGCTCTCCCGCCGCCGGTGCGCGGGGCCCCATCGGAGCGTCGGCCTGGGAACTCCGCCGGATTTAGGTCATCCCTGTTGGCAACTGCGACAAGGCTTCGGATGGTGGCTCTCCATTCATCGAGTTTCCCCGTAACGGGAGGAAAGTCGAGGAGTAACTGCGCGCACGCCAAAGCTTTGGCTGGTGTCAACGGTAGCGAAACCTGCACGGATCGTGACGCGCTTCGACCCCTGACCGTGTGAGGGGGAGCTCCATCACGATCCCGCGGTCGCCTATCGTCTCCACCAGTGCTTCAGCGGGCGGGCAGGTCTTCTACGTCCCGGGAGCGGCGCTCGGGGCTCTTCCCATGGCGACGCCCGGGGTCTTCGGGACGACGACGCCATTCGTCGCGCGCTGCTTGAGAAGAGCGCGCTGTTGGCACCGGCGTGGGAGTTCTGGAGGGCCTCGCGTCGCCCTCGGGTGGTGCGGCCGCGACCTTGGAGGGCCCCGCGCCACCCGCGGAGGGCCGGGTTCCATCTCTGGAACTGGCGGTGTGCGGCCTGTTACCAGGCGCACAAGCATCGCCACCTCCCAAACTCCGGCTGTCGGGATGGCGTTGGTGTTCGCGAGCAGCGCCCCGAGTCCTTTCCGCGACTGGTCCACTGCTCGCCCGCGTCGGGACGGGCTGTCCGGCTTCCGACTGGCCAACTGCCATCGTCGTCTTCTTCTTGGGCGCCATGACGACGCAGGAGCGTCGAACTAACCGCTAAAGCCGATTCTCACAACTGCGCCCCCTACCTGGCGCGCCAAAGATATCGGGATATTTGGATCGACACCTATGGGATCACAAGAATCCCTACTACGATTGCGGGGCGCAGGGTTGAGAGAAGAGCGGATCTCACGATCAGGACACGGTTCCTTTACCCAGGTTCGGGCCGCAAAGATGCGTAAAACCCTACTCCTGCTTTGGTGGATTATATGTTGGAGTTCTTCGGCTAACGAGGAGCTCCAAGAGAGTCGTGAGGAGTTCTAAAAAGAAGAATCCTTCTCCTGGTCGCCTTGGGCCTCCTTTTATAGGGAAAAGGGGTCGCCACAGTGGCACACAGGAGGTGGAAAGGGTACAGTAATGCGAGGTTATCCCTCGCATTACAGGACAAGGTGCATTTTATGCGCCCAGCTTAGGTGTCCTTGCTTTATCGGGGACGGGGGGAGACGCTCGTCTTGTCTGTCGCCGCCCCTCCTCGCGTTGACACGCAGCCTGGCCAGCGGTGCCTGAGGTCCCATGTAGGTAGACAGGCAGCTGAGGTGGCGTAACGGCGGGTCTCCGCGAGGATCTGTGGGTTGCCACGCAGGAGCCTGTCCAGCTGGTCGGTTCGGCAGCTGCGTGGGTCGGTGGAAACCCAGTTGGTGCGGGCCTGACGGTGGCCCCGTGGGTGTCCTCGGCAAGGGCCTTGCCGGGGCCCCGGCAAGGGTCTTGCCGCGGCGCCTGCTGTCATCCCCGGCAAGGTGCTTGCCGGGGGCCTTGTAGTCCTCCTTGGCTGGGATCCCGCCAAGGGTCGTCGTCTCCTTAACTTGCATCTGATCTTGAATGTCTTCACAAAGATCTGCATGCCACCACGGGGATATCTCCCGAATCCTCTCCCCATGGGGACGGTGGACTCAAGGGTGATTCGCTCCGTAGGCGCGGGGCGAGCTGCCGCGGCAAGGGTCTTGCCGGGGCTGCCAGAGCCGGCCCCGGCAAGGATCTTGCCGGGGGAAGCCGCTTCGTCCCTTTGCTCTTTGTGATCTTGTTCTTGGCGTCGCTCCAGGCTCCATTGAGCTTCAGTCTTGCCCTGGCTCGCCTCCCTTGCCATGCTTGGTGTGGTGGCGCTGTGGCTCAGACTGCCCATGCACAGTCATAGGGGTCCAAAAAGTGTACCCCTCTTTGTGTACACCGACACCACGGCCTGCTACGGCCCAGCTGATCGACCAGTTGCTCAAGACCCTTGCGAGGGGGCTAGACCTCGCGAGGAGAACAACGTCTAGACCCCCTCAGCAGTGGCCTCGGCAAGGTGCTCTGGAGGGGTGGAGAATCCAAGGCCAAGCCTGGCTCAGGAGGAGGCAGTGACGTAAGCAGTGATGCACCGCGCCAGCGGGTGCCAGCGCCCGTCAACGGCGCAGTTGCCGTTTCGGTGCAAAGGAGGCAGCGCAGGCGCAGGTTCCCGAGGAGCGGGACAAAGGTTTTCCCTTTGGTGCAACAAGACCGAAGATCGCAAGGACGACAGGGAGGATGTCACCACCGAGCCCACCACCGCATCACCGCCAGATCCTTTTGCAGGCGAAGACTGCTTTTGTCAGGGTAGGAACGTTGTGTGTTCCCGCTCAAAAATGGCTGTTGTGGGATCCCTTCCCGCCTAAACATTTCGGGGGAAGAGGACCCTGGCTGCCTATATAAGTAGCTCGGATCCCCACTATGAGGGACAAGGCAAGCAGATCCATAAACTCGGCCTCCACGCAAAGGAGCAAGAACTCTTGCCTCCCGACCCTCCTGAGCTCAGGAACCACTGTACCAGTTCATATTCTAGCCCTCCTGAGGCCAATCCACCAAAGCAGGAAGTAGGGTTTTACACCACAAGGTGGACTGAACCTGGGTAAACTCTTGCGTGCTTCACTTGTTGTTTGCTTGAATCTCTTCACTGGGCGAGGGCGAGATGCTAGGTAGACGTGAGTGAGAGAGATCTTCGTTCACGCCCCTGTGTTCGAACTTCTTGGCTTTGCGGAGCCCGTAATCCGACATTTGGCGCGCCAGGTAGGGGGCGTCTCAAGTTCTCGCCTCTCCGACGACCTCGTCCCATTCTCGTCGTCGACTTCGCTCCACAGTCATGGTAGACACACGCCAAGCTCGTGATGCCCGCCACGCCATGAACGTCGCTCAGACGGCGCCCGCGGGCAACGGTGCGTCGCCCTGCCCCAACTCACCGGTCGCCAACGCCGCCACTGACCCGGCCGTCCACGAGCAGCAGGACTCGTCGCTGCCGCTGTCCGTGCGACGCGATGGCCGCACGGCGACGCCTTCAACCTCACCGGCCGCGGCGTCATCATCGCTGGTCTGCCGCGGGCCGGTCTATTGGGAGCCTGCGCTGTTGATGGCGCAGGAGCTCTTGCGCTACCGCCCGACAGATGACCACTAACGACGAATGGCCCAACCGCATCACCGAGCTCGTCAACGCCGCTCGGGAAGCACCTCCACCAACGCACTCCTCCCATCCCTCGTCGCCCCTGGCGGGGAACGAAGGCCACGGAGTCCCGGCTCCGCCTCCACTCTACGGTGCCGGCCAGGAGGTCCGGCGCGAGGCCCCGCGGCGTGAGCCGCCCGACAGAGCCCACGCGCGCGACGAGGAGAGCTGCCAGGTGGTTCCGCATCCACAGGCAGGGGTTCACGAGCCCCCTGGCCCGCAGCACCAGGACCGCGCGCCGCAGGAGATGGTGGCGCCAGCGCCCCAAGAACCAGCACCGCAGGCGCAGGGCGCGCCTGCGATCATGAGCGTGGCTGGATGTCGTGCCTTAGCTCCTGAGCTACGACGCCTCGTCTGGCCCCGCAAGTTCAAGCCGGACCTGCCTCCGCGCTACGACGGCACCATCGACCCCACGGAGTTCCTCCAGCTCTACGAGTTGAGCATCGAGGCATCCAACGGCACTGAGCAGGTCATGGCGAACTGGTTCCCCATGGCTCTTAAGGATGGTGCACGCTCCTGGCTCCTGAACCTCCCTGTGGGATCCATCTCCTCCCGAGGGGAGCTTCGTGAGCGTTTCGTCGCCAACTTCCAAGGCACCCGCGATCGAGCCCCGGCGGCTGTGGATCTGCGCCGCGTGAGACAGCAGCCGGGAGAGACCCTGCAAAAATGCATCCAACACTTCAACACCATGCGCCTCAAGATCCCTAGGGTCTCGGACGAGCCATCATCTCGGCGTTCTCCGACAGCGTCCGCGAGATCAGGATGAGGGAGGAGCTCGCCATCCACGAGGACCTGTGCACAGCCCTCGAGATGTTCAAGCTCGTGGCAAAGTGCGATAGGGCGGAGGAAGGACGCCTCTCCCTCCAAGAGCTGCCTGAGGCGGAGGTGGACGACAAGAAGACCTAGGCCAAAGAAGCAAAGCACAAGGGGCCCGCCGTGCTGGCTGCGGAGCCAGATGTGAAGCGTGGCTGCGGCTACGACCCCCCCCCCAGAGACAACCGTCCGTACTGCGTCTTCCACAATGTCCACAACCACAACACTAACGACTGCCAGGAGCTCAAGGCGATGCGCGGCGGGCGCGTCGGGCAGCGCCCTAAGCACGACAACCGCGACTACGACCGTGGAGGAGGCCAAGGTGGATGACGTTGGGATGACAGGAACTCGCGCCAAGGGTGGCACGAACAACCTCGTGAAGATCACTGGCAGGAGCTGCCTCGTGACGCCCCCTGGCGCGACCAGCCTCGTGAGGGTCGCCCTCAGGGCAATGGAGGCCTGCCTCCGCTGCCACCACCGCCAAGAAGGAACGACGATGACTGCCATGGAGATGGAGCAAGGGGCTTCCAGGAGCCGCGTGCAGTTGCATGCATCTTGGGAGGAGCCCATGCTCCGGCTTCCCATCGCATCTTCAAGCAGTTCGCCCGCGAGGTGAACGTGGCGCTTCCCAGGCCTGACGCCGCGCGCAACCTCAGGTGGACCAAGCAGGTCATCGCCTTCGACCCCAAGGACCAGCTCAAGTGCACCGCAGCCCCAGGCGCTCTCCCGATGCTCTGCACCCCGACCATCAGCAACGTCCTCGTGACCAAGACCCTCATCGACGGCGGAGCAGGACTCAACGTCCTCTCCGTCCAGACTTTCGAGACACTCCAGGTCCCCTACGATCAGCTCCACCTGACCAAGCCATTCTACGGAGTCATGGATGGCTCCACACTCCCGATGGGGCAGGTCCGCCTCCCCGTCACCTTTGGTGACCGCGACAACTATCACACTGAGCTCATCGACTTCAACGTCGCCAACATCCACCTCCTGTACATCGCCATCCTTGGGTATCCTGCCCTCGCCAAGTTCATGGCGGCGACCCATGCTACCTCTTGAGCTTGCGTTGTATTCCCTCGAAAAGGAAAGGGAGATGCAGCACAGTAGCGTAAGTATTTCCCTCAGTTTTTGAGGACCAAGGTATCAATCCAGTAGGAGACCACACGCGAGTCCCTCGCACCTGCACAAACAAATAAGAACTTCACGGCCAACGCGATAAGGGGTTGTCAATCCCTTTACGGTCACTTACGAAGGTGAGATCTGATAGAGATGATAGTTTATATTTTTGGTATTTTTAGTTTAATAAAACAGAAAGTAAAAGCGGTAAAAGTAAAGTAGATGTAGATTGATATGTTGAGAATAGACCCGGGGGCCATAGTTTTCTCTAGTGGCTTCTCTCATGATAGCGATATTCTACGGCGGGTAAACAAATTACTGTCGAGCAATTGATAGAAAAGCGAATAATTATGAGACTATCTAGGCATGATCATTGTATATAGGCATCACGTTCGAGACAAGTAGACCGACTCCTGCCTGCATCTACTACTATTACTACACACATCGACCGCTATCCAGCATGCATCTAGTGTATTGAGTTCATATGAACAGAGTAACGCCTTAAGCAAGATGACATGATGTAGAGGGATAAACTCAAGCAATATGATATAAACCCCATCTTTTTATCCTCGATGGCAACAATACAACACGTGCCTTGCTGCCCCTACTATCACTGGTAAAGGACACCGCAAGATTGAACCCAAAGCCAAGCACTTCTCCCATTGCAAGAACTATAGATCTAGTAGGCCAAACCAAACCAATAATTCAAAGAGACTTGCAAGGATATTATGAGCACACATAAAAAGTTCAGAGAAGAACCAAATATCTTTCATAGATAACCTTGATCATAAACTCACAATTCATCGGATCTCGACAAACACACCGCAAAAAAAGATTACATCGAATAGATCTCCTAGAAGACCGAGGAGAACTTTGTATTAAGATCCGGAGAGTGAGAAGAAGCCATCTAGATACTAGCTATGGACCCGAAGGACTGTGGTAAACTACTCACAACTCATGGTGAGGGCGATGATGATGATGATGATGAAGGCCTCCGTAATGGATCCCCCTCCGGTGGAGCTCCGGAACCGGCTCCAAGATGGGATCTCCACGGGAATAGAAGGTACGCCGGTGGAATTAGGGGTTTCTCTCTGTGTTCGGAGTTTCTGGGGTACGTGGACTTATATAGGAAGAAGGAGGGCACCGGGGGACGCCCGAGTGGGCCTTGAGGCACGGGGCGTGCACTGGGAGGGGGGGGGGGGGCGCCCCCACCCTCGAGGGCCACTCGATGCTCCCCTGACGTGGTTCTCAAGTTCCTCTGGCGTGATTTTCTCCAAAAATATCTCTCACGAAGGTTTCATTCCGTTTGGACTCCGTTTGATATTCTTTTTCTGCAAACCCTGAAATAGGCAAAAAACAGCAATCTGAACTGGGCCTTTGGGTTAGTAGGTTAGTCCCAAAAATGATATAAAAGTGAATGATAAAGCCCATTAAACATCCAAGACTTCATAAATAATAGCATGGAATAATAAAAAATTATAGATACGTTGGAGACGTATCAAGCATCCCCAAGCTTAATTCCTGCTCGTCCTCGAGTAGGTAAATGATAAAGAAAGAATTTTTGATGTGGAATGCTAACCAATATAGTTTTTCAATGTAATTCTCTTAATTGTGGCATGAATGTTCAGATATGAAAGATTCAAGATAAAAGTCTAAATTGACATAAGAAATAACAATACTTCAAGCAATACTAACAAAGCAATCATGTCTTTTCAAAATACTATGGCTAAAGAAAGTTATCCCTACAAAATCATATAGTCTGGCTATGCTCCCTCTTCATCACACAAAATATTCATATCATGCACAATCCCGACCTCATCCAAGCATTTGTTTTCATACTCTATCTTTTCAAACCTTTCAACTTTCACACAATACAAGAGCATGAGTCATGGATATAGCACTATGGGTGGAATAGAGGTGGTTATGGAGAAGACAGAAAGGAGGGAGATAGTCTCACATCGACTAGGCGTATCAACGGGCTATGGAGATGCCCATCAATAGATATCAATGTGAGTGAGTAGGGATTGCCATGCAACGGATGCACTAGAGCTAAATATGAATGAAAGCTCAACAAAAGAAACTAGTGGGTGTGCATCCAACTTGCTTGCTCACGAAGACCTAGGCATTTGAGGAAGCCCATCGTTGGAATATACAAGCCAAGTTCTATAATGAAAATTCCCACTAGTATATGAAAGTGACTAAACATGAGACTCTCTATAATGAAGAACATGGTGCTACTTTGAAGCACAAGTGTGGAAAAAGATAGTAGCAATTGTCCCTTCTCTCTTTTCTCTCTTTTTTTGGAGTGGCTTTCTCTCTTTTTTTAATCCCTCTCTATTTTTTGGGCCATCTCTATTTTCTATTGGCCTTTCCCCACATGGGACAATGCTCTAATAATGATGATCATCACACTTTTTATTACAACTCGATACTACAACAAGTATGACTCTACATGAATGCCTCCGGCGGTGTACCGGTATGTGCAATGAAACAAGAGTGACATGTATACAAATTATGCATGGTGGCCTTGCCACAAATACGATGTCAACTACATGATCATGCAATGGCAATATGACAATATGATGCGTGTCATATGAATGGAACGGTGGAAAGTTGCATGGCAATATATCGCGGAATGGCTATGGAAATTCCATGATAGGTAGGTATGGTGGCTGTTTTGAGGAAGGATATATCATGGGTTTATGGCACCGGCGAAAGTTGCGCGGTACAAGAGAGGCTAGCAATGGTGGAAGGGTGAGAGTGCGTATAATCCATGGACTCAACATTAGTCATAAGAACTCATATACTTATTGCAAAAATCTACGAGTCATCAAAACAAAGCAATCAACGCATGCTCCTAGGGGGGAGGTTGGTAGGAGTTAACCATCGTGCGCCCCTGACCTCCACACAAAGGTTGGCACTCTACAAATACTTCATGCTCTAACTTCGTCACATAGCGGTTCACCATACGTGCATGATACGGGAATCACTAACCTTAACACAAGTATTTCTCAATTTCATAATAACTCCACTAGCATGACTCTAATATCACTATCCTCATATCTCAAAACAATTATCAAGCATCCAACGTCTCATTCTATTCAATGCACTTGGTGTGAATTTTTTTACTACATTAACATTGGATGTTTATCATGTGAAGACTAGTTTCTTTAGCCTAAACACATTACCATGATGTTTTAATAGACTCTCAAATAGATATAAGTGAAGCATGAGAGTTCAACAATTTCTACAAAATATTACCACCACCGTGCTCTAAAAGATATAAGTGAAGCACTAGAGCAAAAACTATTCAACTCAAAAGATATAAGTGAAGCACATAGAGTGTTCTAACAATTTCTAGGCCATATTTAACTCTCTCAAATAGGTGTGTCCAGAAAGGATGATTGTGGCAAACTAACAAGCAAAGACTCAAATTATACAACAAGCTCCAAGCAAAACACATATCATGTTGCGAATAAAAATATAGCTCCAAGTATAGTTACCGATGGATGAAGACGAAAGAGAGGATGCCTTCCCGGGACATCCCCAAGCTTAGGATTTTGATTATCTTGTACTTCGGGTGTCATGGGCATCCCCAAGATTAGGCCTTTGCTACTCCTTGTTCCATAGTCCATCAAAGCAATACTCAAAACTTGAAAACTTCACAACACAAAACTTAGACAAAAATTCTCGTGAGCTCCGTTAGTATAAGAAAGCAAACCACTACTCAAAGGTAAAGCAATGAATTCATTATTTGTTTATATTTGTGTTAAACCTACTGTAATCCAACTTCTCTATGGTTCAGAATCTCCAATACTACTCATAGATGCATCGGAATAAGCAAACAACGCACGAAAAACAGAATCTGTCAAAAACAGAACAGTCTGTAGTAATCTGCAGGGTTCGCCTACTTCTGGAATTCCAAAAATTTCAAACTAAATTGATAAATTTGCGGAATTTGTATACCAATCATCTGGAAAAAGATTCAACTAAAAATCACGCTCCAGTAAAATCCCACGACTACTTTAGCGAGCGCTAACGATTCTGTTTTTCACATCAAGATCATATAAACTTCACACAAGTCTTCCCAAAGGTTCTACTTGGCACAAACACTAAACAAAACATGAAACTACATCTAATCAGAGGCTAGATGAAATATTTATTCCCTAACAGCAACAAAAACAAAAAATTGGGTTGCCTCCAACAAGTGCTATCGTTTTGCGCCCCTAGCTAGGCACGATACAAGATAGATCTAGGTATTGCCATCCTTGATCTTCACCCTTTTAATGGTGTCAAGCTCGAATCCGGGAGGTTCCTTACGTTTCCTATCATATTCGGAGATCTTTAGATCTAAATCATCCAACCATTTATTGCAAAGGGTAATCAACATATTCATACGGTGGATATTTCCACTAACATTCTTAAGCGGTTCAAGAGACTTTTGTAATATTTTTGGTACTTCACATATTTTCTCAAAAACTTGAGTCTTTTCCTGGGTGGAAGGCTGCCCGAATAAATCTATCAGGACATTATAAGAATTAAGGGTATGATTCCCCAAGAAATTTCCTTCGGTAGCGGTATGAAGAACAAGCCTATTCCAAGGGGTTATGCCTACAAAAAATTTGCAAAGAAGCACGAAAGTAGAAAGCTTGCTATTAGATCTATTTTGAGCATTGCAAATTCTATACCAGGCATCTTTTAAGTTTTCTTCCTGCCTTTGTTTAAAGTTGAGCACCTCACTATCGGGAGTGGCGATAATGATAGGTGTGCTACATGATGACAAGCAAGCAAGCAACACACACGAGCAAACAAGAAGCAAGCGAACGATAAACACACGGAGAAAGAAGGGCGAATAAAACGGCAAGGGTGAAGTGGGGGAGCGGAAAACAAGAGGAAAAAATTTAATGCGAAGGATAAGGGTTTGTGATGGGTACTTGGTATATGACTTTTGCGTAAGCCACCCCGGCAACGGCGCCAGAAATTCTTCTTGCTACCTCTTGAGCTTGCGTTGTATTACCTTCGAAGAGGAAAGGGAGATGCAGCACAGTAGCATAAGTATTTCCCTCAGTTTTTGAGAACCAAGGTATCAATCCAGTAGGAGACCACGCGCGAGTCCCTCGCACCTGCACAAACAAATAAAAACTTTGCAGCCAATGCGATAAGGGGTTGTTAATCCCTTTACGGTCACTTACGAAGTGAGATCTGATAGAGATGATAGTTTATATTTTGGTATTTTTAGTTTAATAAAACAGAAAGTAAAAGAGGTAAAAGTAAAGCAGATGTAGATTGATATGTTGAGAATAGACCCGGGGGCCATAGTTTTCTCTAGTGGCTTCTCTCATGATAGCGATATTCTACGGCGGGTAAACAAATTACTGTCGAGCAATTGATAGAAAATCGAATAATTATGAGACTATCTAGGCATGATCATTGTATACAGGCATCACGTCCGAGACAAGTAGACCGACTCCTGCCTGCATCTACTACTATTACTCTACACATCGACCGCTATCCAGCATGCATCAAGTGTATTGAGTTCATACGAACAGAGTAACGCCTTAAGCAAGATGACATGATGTAGAGGGATAAACTCAAGCAATATGATATAAACCCCATATTTTTATCCTCGATGGCAACAATACAATACGTGCCTTGCTGCCCCTACTGTCACTGGGAAAGGACACCGCAAGATTGAACCCAAAGCCAAGCACTTCTCCCATTGCAAGAACTATAGATCTAGTAGGCCAAACCAAATCAATAATTCGAACAGACTTGCAAGGATATTATGAGCACACATAAAAAGTTCAGAGAAGAACCAAATATCTTTCATATGTAACCTTGATCATAAACTCACAATTCATCGGATCTCGTCAAGCACACCAAAAAAAGAGATTACATGGAATAGATCTCCTCGAAGACCGAGGAGAACTTTGTATTGAGATCCGGAGAGAGAGAGAGAAGCCATCTAGATACTAGCTATGGACCCGAAGGTCTGTGGTAAACTACTCACAACTCATGGTGAGGGCGATGATGATGATGATGATGAAGGCCTCCGTGATGGACCCCCCTCCGGTGGAGCTCCAAAACAGGCTCCAAGATGGGATATCCACGGGAACAGAAGGTACGACGGTGGAATTAGGGTTTTCTCTCTGTGTTCGGAGTTTCTGGGGTACGTGGACTTACATAGGAAGAAGGAGGGCACCGAGTGATGCTCGAGTGGGCCTCGAGGCAGGGGGCGCGCCCTGGGAAGGGGTGTGCGCCCCCAACCCTCGAGGGCCACTCGATGCTCCCCTGACATGGTTCTCAAGTTTCTCTGGCGTGATTTTCTCCAAAAATATCTCTCGCGAAGGTTTCATTCCGTTTGGACTCCGTTTGATATTATTTTTCTGCAAAACCCTGAAATAGGCAAAAAACATCAATCTGGACTAGGCCTTTGGGTTAGTAGGTTAGTCCCAAAAATGATATAAAAGTGAATGATAAAGCCCATTAAACATCCAGGACTTCATAAATAATAGCATGAAACAATCAAAAATTATAGATACGTTGGAGACGTATCAACCCATCACGGCTACAACGTCCTCAAGATGCCCGGGAGTGGCGGAGTCATCACGATCGCCTCCGACGAGAAGGAAGCGGTGTGTTCCCTGGAGCATGCCTACCAGACTGCGGCGGTCGAGAACTCCGACGAGGATGGAGCCATCTTCGCCCTGCAGACCCCCCCTAAGAATAAGAAGAACTTACCCGCCAACGGACCTCAGGACACAGGGGCTCCTGACAGTTCCGCTTCAGGACTCGCGCCTGCCGACGAGGCGTCCTCCACCCTCGCATAAGGAGGCGCGCCTGACGCCCCCCTCAGGACAGGATCGGGGGCTCTCCTCTGGAGTGTCTCGGGCCTGACCAGCGTCTCGAGGGAGGCGTTCGGGCACCACCTGCAGGCGTGTCTCGACGCGCGTTTTTGTGAGCCCAGCGTGAGCCGTACAGCGCTGGGGGCTCAAGACTTCATCGACCAGGTTACCGAGAAAATTCAGTACGCAAGGCTCATATGAGGTGGGCGTAACCGCACGGTGCCAAGCTCACCTACCCGCAACCCGAGCCACCACTTCCGCATTTGCATCGATGTCGCGGGTCTCAACCGATCCGCTTCTTTGGAGCCCTTTTGGTCGACAGCGGTCGGCCGGAGGAGGGCTCTCCCCTGCACCTACGTCCGCACGCTCTTCGGCTTCCGCAACGCAGCTGCCATGTTCCAGTTCCTCACGCGGCAGGCTTTGGGGGCTCAGGAGGCTCAGTGGCAGGCGGTCCTGACGGAGTAGGAGCCGGACCCCCATGACCACTGAGGGCCTCCGGAGCCCCTAGGCCTCAGGAGCCCGGTGATCCTCGGGAGCGACCCGCACGACTCGCGTCTTTAGCTACACCGACTCTTCTTCGACGACAAGTATTAGGTGATGTCTCAGGTATTCAATCAAGGGCTCCCCCCCGGGCTGCATCATCCTCGAGCTGTCGGGGGCTCACCCCCATAGCTGTCTCTTTTGCGCATGAATCAAGGCTAGTTGTTTCTCCCCACTTGCATTATCCATATGCTTGGCGTCCTCACCGCCACTGAGGTCATGATGTCGCATCAAGACAGAAAGGGAGGGAAGGCCCGGGTCAGGCCCTCGTCCCCTCACGCGTGACCCGTCGCGCATAAGCCTGCCCTGGATTTCACCAGGGGCTCGCCGGCGGCGGGTATGATGGGCGTGGGGAGGGGCCTCCTCTCCCTCCACTCAAGCTCAAGACGCCGGGCCTCCCGACGTACCATCCCCCGGGCTGCGGAGGGTACGTCTGGAGACGGCACGGCAGCCCGTCCTACGCACGCCAGGAGGGCCCAATACCGCGGCTCCGTCCCCCTGCTCGCGTAATCACGTAACCTCTGGGCCCAGCCCTGATCAAGAGGGCTCAGGGGTCATTAGGAGCGTGAGTGGGGCGGGGTCCCCCTCGCACCTCAGGACGCCATGCCTCCGGACGACGTTAGCCCCCCGAGGGCAAAGCGTGCCCGGAGGTCGCGTAAGCAGTGTGCCTAGTGCTCGGCAGGGGGCCCTATAGCCAAGGTCCCATCCCCCCACTATGCGCAGTGTCCCACCTCATGAACGCCGCCTTCTGGTGAGCTCATGGCGGGAGCGGACTAGCGCGGGGCAGGGCCCTCAACATGAAGGGGCGGGCACGTCAGAAGATCTCCGCTTGTGACACTCTCACGCAATAATGGGTTGGGTTGTACACGCCCCGTTCAGAATCGCCCGTGTCTCTAGGCCAGGTGCTGTGCACCTGGGGACGCAGGATGGGATACCTATCCAGAATTCCTAGAACATTGAGCACCTCAGGAGGTTCTATCCATAATCAAGGCTCTGTGCCCGTCAAGGTCTCCGCTCGCGACACTCTCACGTAATAATGAGTTGGGGCTGTACACGCCTCAGAGTCCCCTATATGTTTCCTACGGGCCCTCAGACGGGGCTCCCACCCACGTCCCAGTGGCAGTCCTTAGCTCTGCGTTGGGAAGAAGACGTAGTGTAGGGGTCGGACGCGACCTTTTTCCTTTTTTTGGCTTGGTGTTTGGCTGTCAGCCTTTTCTACTTCCTTGGCTATCAGCCCTTCCTCTACCTCGTGCTATGAAGTTCTCGTATTTCTCGTGTTTCTTGCATTTGGTTGGAGGTCTTGCTTGGGATCTTTCTCGCCGGTTTTAAGTTCAGCTTGCTAAGCAGGGGCTGCGCCACTCGCTCTCCTTCGCGCGCCTCGCGCGTGGGGGCTGGGGCATGGTCGGTCATCGGCCTTTGTCTGCCATGGCCCCGTGACCTCGCCTGGCCAAGCCTGCTCAGGCTCTGGTGTCGGGCTTCTCAGTCCGCGCAATCTATCCTACCGAGCCAGCTCAGGCTTTGGCGCCTTAATCCATGCTCGGCGCTCTCAGCAGCTCTCAGCGGCTCACCCATGCTCGGGGGCTGCGTGAGCTCTCCGAATTCGGCCATCCTCACGATGTGGGCTCATGACGCCAGTGAGTCAGGAGCACTTCGCCTCAAGACGTCGCAACGCATAAGCTAAGTAATCTCACCAAGACCAAAAACATGATAGCAAGTTCTCGCTTCATACATATGTCGCAGTCCATTACACGCCTTCTCGAGGCAACTTAAAGTTTTGACACAGGAAGGACATGAAGAAAAAAAGGGGAAGAAGAAGAAGCAAAGGCCGCTCCCGTTCAGTCGGAGTCTCCCAGTTCCTCCGGCTTCACCGAGCCACAGCGGCGCAGCGACCCCCTCCCCTCGCCGAGCCGAGCTCGGCGGCGTGGTGGTTCGTTGTAGCCGCCGCTGCTGGAGGAGTTGCTGCTGCCACAGAGGGGGGACCTGCGGTGCCCCCCGGGACCAGGATCATCTCCGGAGGAGGATCTGCTCCTCCAGACGCCGTCCCCGCCATCCCCTTCGTCATCAGCCTCAGGACAGCACCCAAGGCCCATCCCTTCCTCAGAGAAGACCCTAACGAACAGCGTAGAGGCGCCATCGTACCTGAAGTGGAGCGTACACCTCCCCTGCAGCCGGCGCGCACATGCAAATGATAGCCAGCCGCGCTCCAGGAACACGTCGCCCGAGGGAGCCACATCAACCTCCACCCAGGACGCGCTGCTGCAGCAACCGTCGGTCTGCAGCCAGACGCTGCCGGGGCCTCCGGCTGGTAGCACGTCGCCAAACGAGCGGGGAAGCCAGAGCCACGAGCCGCCAGGCTTCTCCGCCCACACCACGAACTCCGACGACACGTCGAAGGAGTGGAGCTACGGGCATGGAGGACGCACGACCGCCATGCGCCGCCTCGCGCCTCCTCTCCCACCACGGCCGCGACCACCTTCACCGCGGGAAGACGCACATCGCCTCTCACTGGCGACCGTGGCGAGACCTGGAAGGCCGCGCCCGCTCCCTCGTCACCGCGGGCGTGGCGGCATGCTTACGGGGACACCCGCGGCCCCTCTTCAACAGTAGCGAGGCGGGACGACGCCGCGGCAGACGGCTTCCTCGGCGGCGCCATGGAGTTCTCGCAGCAAGAGGGAGAGCGGAGAGCAAGCAAGGAGGCAGACGGCGCTGGCTAGAAGATGGCTTGGGGGCTCCCCCCATGGTCCCATTTATAGGGCGGAGGAGCCCAACCGCCAGTCACTGGCATCGCAGCCATAACAGCCCCATCGTCTGCGCCGGGGAGTTGTCAAGTCACACGGTTACCAAGACTGCGTGGGGAGCGGAGTCGCCACGTCCCATCCAACCGTCGCGCGCCAGCCTGGCCCGCAGCCTTTTGGGGCCCGCAGCGCTTCGTCCTCGACTAAGGCTTCACCTCGAAGCCAACTCCGTGCGCGCCTTGGGCCCGGGGGCTACGGTCGGTGTCCTGGGAACCAGGGTACCCAGACTTGCCTGTCTGCGGGCCGCGACGCGCTCCTACCATGGCCTGGTATGGCCCAACTGATCGACTAGTTGCTCAAGACCCCCGCGAGGGGGCTATACCTCACAGGAGAACAACATCGAGACCCCCTCATGAGTGGCCTCGACAAGGTGCTCCAGAGGGGCGGAGAATCCAAGGCCAAGCCTGCCTCAGGAGGAGGCAGTGATGTAAGCAGTGACGCATCGCGCCAGCGGGTGCCAGCGCCCGCTAATGGCGCAGTTGCCGTTTCGGTGCGAAGGAGGCAGTGCAGGTGCAGGTTCCCGAGGAGCGGGACAAAGCTTTCCCCTTTGGTGCAACAAGACCGAAGACCGCAAGGACGACAGGGAGGATGTCACCACCGAGCCCACCATCACCGCCTGATCCTTTTGCAGGCGAAGACTGCTTTTGTCAGGGTAGGAACGTCCTTGTGTTCCTGCTCAAAAATGGCCGTTGTGGGATCCCTTCCCGCCTAAACATTTCGGGGGAAGAGGACACTGGCCGCCTATATAAGTAGCTAGGATTACCACTATGAGGGACAAGGCAAGCAGATCCATAAACTCGGCATCCACGCAAAGGAGCAAGAACTCTTGCCTCCCGACCCTCCTGAGCTCAAGAACCACTGTACCAGTTCACATTCTAGCCCTCCTGAGGCCAGTCCACCAAAGAAGGAAGTAGGGTTTTACACCACAAGGTGGCCTGAACCTGGGTAAACTCTTGCGTGCTTCACTTGTTGTTTGCTTGAATATCTTCACTGGGCGAGGGCAATAAGCTAGGTAGACGTGAGTGGGAGAGATCTTCGTTCACGCCCCTGTGTTCGAACTTCTTGGGTTAGCGGAGCCCGTAATCCGACAAGTTCTTTATGACTAATGTTGAGTCCATGGATTATACGCACTCTTACCCTTCCACCATTGCTAGCCTCTCTTGTATCGCGCAACTTTCACCGGTACCATGCACCCACTATATATCCTTCCTCAAAACAGCCACCATACCTACCTATCATGGCATTTCCATAGCCATTCCGAGACATATTGCCATGCAACTTTCCACCGTTCCGTTCATATGACACGCTTCATATTGTAATATTTCCATGCATGATCACGTAGTTGACATCGTATTTGTGGCTAGGCCACCATGCATAATTTTTCATACATGTCACTCTTGATTCATTGCACATCCCGGTACACCGCCGGAGGCATTCATATAGAGTCTTACTTTGTTCTAGCATCGAGTTGTAATATCGAGTTGTAATTCAATGAAAGTGTGATGATCACCATTATTAGAGCATTGTCCTATGTGAGGAAAGGCAAAATCAATAAAGCCCCTCCAAAAAAGGAAAAAAGGCCAAAAAAATGGAAGGCCCGAAGAAAAGAGAAAAAGAAAAGAAAAAGGGACAATTGCTACTATCTTTTTCCACACTTGTGCTTCAAAGTAGCACCATCTTCATCATGATAGAGAGTCTCATGTTTAGTCACTTTCATATACTAGTGGGAATTTTCATTATAGAACTTGGCTTGTATATTCCAACGATGGGCTTCCTCAAATGCCCTAGGTCTTCATCAGAAAGCAAGTTGGATGCACAACCACTAGTTTATTTTGTTGAGCTTTCATACATTTTTAGCTCTAGTGCATCCGTTGCATGGCAATCCCTACTCAGTCACATTGATATCTATTGATGGGCATCTCCATAGCCCGTTGATACACCTAGTTGATGTGAGACTATCTCCCTCCTTTTTGTCTTCTCCACAACCACCACTCTATTCCACCCATAGTGCTATGTCCATGGCTCGCGCTCATGTATTGCGTGAAAGTTGAAAGGTTTGAAAGAATAGAGTATGAAAACAAGTGCTTGGCTGAAATCGGGATTGTGCATGATATGAATATTTTGTGTGATGAAGAGGGAGCATAGACAAACTATATGATTTTGAAGGGATAACTTTCTTTAGCCATAGTATTTTGAGAAGACATGATTGCTTTGTTAGTATGCTTGAAGTATTATTATTTCTTATGTCAATATAGACTTTTGTCTTGAATCTTTCAGATCTGAACATTCATGCCGCAATTAAGAGAATTACATTGAAAAACTATGTTGGTCAGCATTCCACATCAAAAATTCTGTTTTTATCATTTACCTACTCGAGGACGAGCAAGAATTAAGCTTGGGGATGCTTGATATGTCTCCAACATATCTATAATTTTTGATTGTTCCATGCTATTATTTATGATGTTTTGGATGTTTAATGGGCTTTGTTATACACTTTTATATTATTTTTGGGACTAACCTACTAACCCAAAGGCCCAGTCCAGATTGCTGTTTTTTGCCTGTTTCAGGGTTTTACAGAAAAGGAATATCAAACGGAGTCCAAACAGAATGAAACCTTCGAGAGAGATATTTTTGGAGAACATCACGCACGGGAGACTAGAGAACCACGGAGTAGGGCATACATGGCGCCCATGAGGGTGCCCCCCCCCTATAGGGCGCGCCCCCTGCCTCGTGGGCCCCACGTTTGGCCCCCGGTGCTCTCCATCCTCCTATATATACCTGATACGTCTCCAACGTATCTATATTTTTGATTGTTCCATGCTATTATATTATCCTTCTAGGATGTCTTATGGGCTTTTATATACACTTTTATATGATTTTTGGGACTAACCTATTAACCCAGAGCCCAGTGCCAGTTTTTGTTTTTCTCCTGTTTTAGGGTTTTATAGAAAAGGAATATCAAACGGAGTCCAATTTACGTGCCAATTTTTGATGATTTTTTGTGGACCAAAAGAAGCCCCCGAAGTAAAAGAGTTGGGCCAGGAGAGCCACGGGCTGCCCACGAGGGTGGGGGCGCGCCCTGGGCAGGGGGGCGCGCCCTCCTATCTCGTGGACAGCCCAGAAGCCCCCCTGACTTGCGCCCTACGCCAAAAATCCTATAAATACTGAAACCTTCGGAAATTAACCTAGATTAGGAGTTCTACCACCGAAAGCATGTGTAGCCACCAAAAACCAATCTAGACCCCGTTCCGGCACCCTGCCGGAGGGGGCAACCCTCACCGGTGGTCATCTTCATCATCCTGGCGCTCTCCCATGATGAGGAGGGAGTAGTCCACCCTTGGGGCTGAGGGTATGTACCATTAGCTATGTGTTTGATCTCTCTCTCTCTCTCTCTCTCTCTCGTGTTCTTGAGGTGGCACAATCTTGATGTATCGCGAGCTTTGCTATTATAGTTGGATCTTATGATGCTTCTCCTCCTCTACTCTCCTGTAATGGATTGAGTTTTCCCTTTGAAGTTATCTTATCAGATTGAGTCTTTAAGGATTTGAGAACACTTGATGTATGTCTTGCATGGGATACCTATGGTGACAATGGGGTATTCTATTGATTCACTTGATGTATGTTTTGGTGATCAACTTGCGGGTTTTGTGACCTTGGGAATCTATGCATAAGGGTTGGCACACGTTTTCGTCTTGACTTTTCGGTAGAAACTTTGGGGCACTCTTTGAAGTACTTTGTGTTGGTTGAATAGATGTTTCTGAGATTGTGTGATGCATATCGTATAATCATGCCCACGGATACTTGAGGTGAAAATGGAGTATCTCGGTGACATTAGGGTTTTGGTTGATTTGTGTCTTAAGGTGTTATTCTAGTACGAACTCTATGATAGATTGAACGTTAATACAGACTCTTGAATAGATCGATTAGAAAGAATAACTTTGAGGTGGTTTCGCACCCTACCATAATCTCTTCGTCTGTTCTCCGCTATTAGTTACTTTGGAGTGAGTCTTTGTTGCATGTTGAGGGCTAGTAATATGATCCAATTATGTTATCCTTGTTGAGAGAACTTGCACTAGTGAAAGTATGAACCCTAGGCCTTGTTTCCTATCATTGCAACACCGTTTATGCTCACGTTTACCACTTGCTACCTTGCTGTTTTATATTTTCAGTTTACAAAAACCTATATCTACCATCTATATTGGACTTGTATCACCATCTGTTCGCCGAACTAGTGCACCTATACAATTTACCATTGTATTGGGTGTGTTGGGAACACAAGAGACTCTTTGTTATTTGGTTGCAGGGTTGTTTGAGAGAGACCATCTTCATCCTACGCCTCCCACGGATTGATAAACCTTAGGTCATCCACTTGAGGGAAATTTGCTATTTTTCTACAAACCTCTGCACTTGGAGTCCCAACAACGTCTACAAGAAGAAGGTTGCGTAGTAGAAATCAAGCTCTTTTGTGGCGCCGTTGCCGGGGAGGTTAGTGCTTGAAGGTATATCTTTAGATCTTGCAATCGAATCTTTTAGTTTCTTATTTTATCACTAGTTTAGTTTATAAAAGAAAACTACAAATTAAATGGAATTTAGGTTACCTCAGATGCTTCATCTGTTTAATATCTTTCGTGAAAATGGTGGAAAGGAAAATTGTGCTCAAGTACTAGAAGAAGAATTACATAGAATGCTTGGCATAGAATATGTGCATGATGAGCATGATTGCAATGTTGTTAGTATGAATTCTTTGAATACCCATGATGCTAATTACATGCAAAGCCACAAGCTTGGGGAAGCTATGTTTGATGAAGATGATATTTTTAGTCCCCCAAGTTTTGATGAGAAAATTTATTATGATGAAAGCATGCCTCCTATCTATGATGATTATTGTGATGAATTATATGCTATGAAGAATAATGATAACCAAGGAACTTGTCATCATGATTTTACTTTACAATAGGATTATGCCTCACATGTTGAGTTTGCTCCCACTACTATTCATGAGAAGAAATTTGCTTATGTGGAGAGTAATAAAATTTATATGCTTGGGGATCATGAAAAGAATGCTTTATGTGCTGGTTATATTGTTGAATTCATTCATGATGCCTCTGAAAATTATTATGAGAGAGGATCATATGCTTGTAGGAATTGCAATAGTGTCAAGTTTCCTCTCTATGTGCTTGAAGTCCTGAAGCTATGCTTGTTTTGCCTTCCTATGCTAGTTGATTATTGCCCCCATAAATTGTTTGCTCACAAAATACCTATGCATAGGAAGTGGGTAGACTTAAATGTGCTAGTCATATTATTTATGATGCTCTCTTTATGTTTCAATTCTTATCTTTTATGTGAGCATCATTGAAATCATCATGCCTAGCTAGGGGCGTTAAACGATAGCGCTTGTTGGGAGGCAACCCAACTTTATTTTGTTTTCTTTGCTTTTGATTATGTTTGGGAATAAATATTGCATCTAGATTCTGTTTAGATGTTGTTTTGTGTTTTAATTAGTGTTTGTGCCAAGTAGAACCTTTGGGAAGACTTGTGTGAAGTTTATATGATATTGCTGTGAAAAACAGAATCGTTAGCGCTCGCTAGAATGGTCATCAGATTTTACTAGAGCGTGCTATTTAGTTGATTCTTTTTTCAGATGATTAATAGACAAATTCCTCATGTTTACCAATTTATTTTGAATTTTTTGGAGTTACAGAAGTATGCGAAACCTGCAGATTACTACAGGTTGTTCTGTTTTTGACAGATTCTGTTTTTCGTGTGTTGTTTGCTTATTTCAATGCATCTATGAGTAGTATTGGGAAGTGTGAACCATAGAGAAGTTGGAATACAGTAGGTTTAACACCAATATAAAAAAAATAATGAATTCATTGCAGTACCTTTGAGTAGTGGTTTGCTTTCTTATACTAACGGAGCTCACGAGATTTTTGTCTAAGTTTTGTGTTGTGAAGTTTTCAAGTTTTGAGTATTGCTTTGATGGAATATGGAACAAAGAGTAGCAAGGGCCTAAGCTTGGGGATGCCCAAGGCACCCCAAGTAAAATTCAAGGACAACCAAAAGCCTAAGCTTGGGGATGCCCCGGGAAGGCATCCTCTCTTTCGTCTTCATCCATCGGTAACTATACTCGGAGCTATATTTTTATTCACCGCATGATATGTGTTTTGCTTGGAGCGTCAATTTAGTTTAGTTTGTTTTTCTTGCTGTTTGAACAATATACCAAGATCTGAAATTCATAAATGTTAGAGAGTCTTCACATAGTTACATAATTATTCAACTACTTGTTGTTCTTCACTTGTATATTTTGGAGTAGTTTGTCATTTGCTCTAGTGCTTCACTTATATCTTTTAGAGCACGGCGGTGGTTTTATTTTAAAGAAATAGATGAACTCTCATGCTTCACCTATATCCTTTTGAGAGTCTATTAAAACAGCATGGTAATGTGCATAGGCTATAGAACTAGTCTTCACATGATAGACATCCAATATCAATGTAGTAAAAACTTTCACACTAAGTGCATTGAATATGATGAGAAGTTGGATGCTTGATAAATGTTTTGAGATATGAGGATAGTGATATTAGAGTCATGCTAGTGGAGTTATTATGAAATTGAGAAATGCTTGTGTTAAGGTTAGTGATTCCCATAGCATGCACGTATGGTGAACCACTATGTGACGAAGTTAGAGCATGAGGTATTTGTAAAGTGTCAACCTTTGTGTGGAGGTAGGGGGCATGCGATGGTTAACTCCTACCAACCTCCCCCTAGGAGCATGCGTTGATTGCTTTGTTTTGATGACTCGTAGATTTTTGCAATAAGTATATGAGTTATTTATGACTAATGTTGAGTCCATGGATTATACGCACTCTCACCCTTCCACCATTGCTAGCCTCTCTTGTACCACACAACTTTCGCCGGTACCATAAACCCACTATATATCCTTCCTCAAAACAGCCACCATATTATTCCTCAAAACAGCCACCATACCTACCTATCATGGCATTTCCATAGCCATTCCGAGATAAATTGCCATTCAACTTTCCACCGTTTCGTTCATATGACACACTTCATATTGTCATATTGCCATGCATGATCATGTAGTTGACATCGTATTTGTGGCAAAGCCACCATGCATAATTTTTCATACATGTCACTCTTGATTCATTGCACATCCCGGTACACCGCCGGCAGCATTCATGTAGAGTCATACTTTGTTCTAGTATCGAGTTATAATATCGAGTTGTAATGAAAGTGTGATGATCATCATTATTAGAACATTGTCCCATGGGAGGAAAGGCTAAATCTATAAAGCCCCTCCGCAAAAAAAATAAAAAAAGGCCAAAGAAAAAAAAGAAAGGCCCAAAAAAAAGAAAAAAAGGAAAAAGGGACAATTGCTACAATCTTCTTTTCCACACTTGTGCTTCAAAGTAGCACTATGTTTTTCATTGTAGAGAGTCTCATGTTTAGTCACTTTCGTATACTAGTGGGAATTTTCATTATAGAACTTGGCTTGTGTATTCCAACGATGGGCTTCCTCAAATGCCCTAGGTCTTCATGAGCAAGCAAGTTGGATGCACACCCACTAGTTTCTTCTGTTGAGCTTTCATACACATTTAGCTCTAGTGCATCCGTTGCATGGCAATCCCAACTCACTCACATTGATATCTATTGATGGGCATCTCCATAGCCCGTTGATATGCCTAGTCGATGTGAGACTATCTCCCTCCTTTTTGTCTTCTCCACAACCACCTCTATTCCAGCCATAGTGCTATGCCCATGGCTCACGCTCATCTATTGCGTGAAAGTTGAAAGGTTTGAATGAATAGAGTATGAAAACAAGTGCTTGGCTGAAATCGGGGTTGTGTGTGATATGAATATTTTGTGTGATGAAGAGGGAGCATAGCCAGACTATATGATTTTGTAGGGATAACTTTCTTTAGCCATAGTATTTTGAGAAGACATGATTGCTTTGTTAGTATGCTTGAAGTATTATTATTTCTTATATCAACATAGACTTTTGTCTTGAATCTTTCAGATCTAAACATTCATGCCACAATTAAGAGAATTACATTGAAAATTATGTTGGTTAGCATTCCACATCAAAAATTCTGTTTTTATCATTTACCTACTCAAGGACAAGCAGGAATTAAGCTTGGGAATGCTTGATACGTCTCCAACGTATCTATAATTTTTGATTGTTCCATGCTATTATATTATCCTTCTAGGATGTCTTATGGGCTTTTATATACACTTTTATATGATTTTTGGGACTAGCCTATTAACCCAGAGCCCAGTGCTAGTTTCTGTTTTTCTCACGTTTTAGGGTTTTACAGAAAAGGAATATCAAACGGAGTCCAATTGACGTGCCAATATTTGATGATTTTTTCTGGACCAAAAGAAGCCCCCGAAGTAAAAGAGTTGGGCCAGGAGAGCCACGGGCTGCCCACGAGGGTGGGGGCGCACCCTGGGCACGGGGGGCACCCTCCTATCTCGTGGATAGCCCAGAAGCCCCCCTGACTTGTGCCCTACGCCAAAAATCCTATAAATACTGAAACCTTGGGAAATTAACCTAGATCGGGAGTTCCGCTGCCGAAAGCCTCCGTAGCCACCAAAAACCAATCTAGACCCCGTTCCGGCACCCTGCCGGAGGGGGGAACCCTCACCGGTGGCCATCTTCATCGTCCCGGCGCTCTCCATGACGAGGAAGGAGTAGTCCACCCTCGGGGCTGAGGGTATGTACCATTAGCTATGTGTTTGATCTCTCTTTCTCTCGTGTTCTTGAGATGGCACGATCTTGATGTATCATGAGCTTTGCTATTATAGTTGGATCTTATGATGCTTCTCCCCCTCTACTCTCTTGTAATGGATTGAGTTTTCCCTTTGAAGTTATCTTATCGGATTGAGTCTTTAAGGATTTGAGAACACTTGATGTATGTCTTGCGTGGGATACCTGTGGTGACAATGGGGTATTCTATTGATTCACTTGATGTATGTTTTGGTGATCAACTTGCGGGTTCCGTGACTTTGGGAATCTATGCATAGGGGTTGGCTCACGTTTTTGTCTTGACTTTCCGGTAGAAACTTTGGGGCACTCCTTGAAGTACTTTGTGTTGGTTGAATAGATGTTTCTGAGATTGTGTGATGCATATCGTATAATCATGTCCACGGATACTTGAGCTGACAATGGAGTATTTAGGTGACATTAGGGTTTTGGTTGATTTGTGTCTTAAGGTGTTATTCTAGTATGAACTCTATGATAGATTGAACGTTAATACAAACTCTTGAATAGATCGATCAGAAAGAATAACTTTGAGGTGGTTTCGCACCCTACCATAATCTCTTCGTTTGTTCTCCGCTATTAGTTACTTTGGAGTGACTATTTGTTGCATGTTGAGGGCTAGTAATATGATCCAATTATGTTATCCTTGTTGAGAGAACTTGCACTAGTGAAAGTATGAACCCTAGGCCTTGTTTCCTATGCATCACCATTTATGCTCACGTTTACCACTTGCTACCTTGCTTTTTTCATATTTCCAGTTTACAAAAACCTATATCTACCATCCATATTGCACTTGTATCACCATCTCTTCACCGAACTAGTGCACCTATACAATTTACCATTGTATTGGGTGTGTTGGGGACACAAGAAACTCTTTGTTATTTGGTTGCAGGGTTGTTTGAGAGAGACCATCTTCATCCTATGCCTCCCACGGATTGATAAACCTTAGGTCATCCACTTGAGGGAAATTTGCTACTGTCCTACAAACCTCTGCACTTGGAGGCCCAACAACGTCTACAAGAAGAAGGTTGTGTAGTAGACATCAATACCTACGTACCCCGAAACTATCAGAACAACAGAGAAAACCCTAGTTCCACCACCGCAACCTTCTGTTCCCGTGAGATCCCATCTTGGGGCCTGTTCTGGAGCTCCGCCGGAGGGGGGATCTTCCACGGAGTCCTTCTACATCATCATCATCGCCTCATCATGAGTTGTGACTAGTTTACCACAGACCTTCGGGTCCATAGCTAGTATCTAGATGGCTTCTTCTCTCTCTTTGGATCTCAATAAAGTTCTCCTCGGTCTTCGAGGAGATCTATTTGATGTAATCTCTTTTTGCGGTGTGTTTGTCGAGATCCGATGAATTGTGGGTTTATGATCAAGATTATCTATGAAAAATATTTGGTTCTTCTCTGAAATCTTTATGTATGATTATAATATCCTTGCAAGTCTCTTCGAATTATTGGTTTGGTTTGGCCTACTAGATCTATAGTTCTTGCAATGGGAGAAGTGCTTGGCTTTGGGTTCAATCTTGCGGTGTCCTTTCCCAGTGACAGTAGGGGCAACAAGGCACATATTGTATTGTTGCCATCGAGGATAAAAAGATGGGGTTTATATCATGTTATTTGAGTTTACCCCTCTACATCATGTCATCTTGCTTAAGGCGTTACTCTGTTCTTATGAGCTTAATACTCTAGATGCATGCTGGATAGCGGTCGATGTGTGGAGTAATAGTAGTAGATGCAGAATTATTCCGGTCTACTTGTCTCGGACGTGATGCCTATATATAATGATCATGCCTAGATATTCTCATAATTATTCGCTTTTCTATCAATTGCTCGACAGTAATTCGTTCACCCACCGTAGAATTCTGCTATCATTAGAGAAGCCACTAGTGAAACCTATGGCCCCCGGGTCTATTCTCAACATATCAATCTACAATCTACTTTACTTTTTTGTTTTTACTTTTTGTTCTTATATCCAAAAATACCAAAAATATCAAACTATCCTATCTATCAGATCTCACTTTCGCAAGTGACCGTAAAGGGATTGACAACCCCTTATTGCGTTGGCTGCGAAGTTCTTATTTGTTTGTGCAGGTGCGAGGGACTTGCGCGTGGTCTCCTATTGGATTGATACCTTGGTTCTAAAAAACTGAGGGAAATACTTACGCTACTGTGCTGCATCACCCTTTCCTCTTCGAGGGAATACAACGCAAGCTCGAGAAGTAGCCGTGTCTCCTATTAGATCCTTGTTTTCTAGTATGAATCTTGATAAAGATGGTACTGGAGATGTGTCTACTTTAGCCAAAAGGCGTCCCAATTATTCGGAGTTTTTAGATCTTGATGCTAAAATTGTTAAAAGTGGGATTGAAGAGATTAAAACTTTGCATAGTGATGAACCCACTATTTTGGATTTCAAGGGATTCGATTATGATAATTGCTATTTGATAGATTGTATTTCCTTGTTGCAATCCGTACTAAATTCTCCGCATGCTTATAGTCAAAATAAGGCTTTTACCAAACACATAGTTGATGCTTTGATGCAATCTTATGAAGAAAAACCTGAATTAAAAGTTTCTATCCCTAGAAAGCTTTATGATGAGTGGGAACCTACTATTAAAATTAAAATTAAAGATCATGAATGCTTTGCCTTGTGTAGTTTGGGTGCAAGTGTTTCTACTATTCCAAAAACTTTGTGTGATTTGTTAGGTTTTCATGAGCTTGATGATTGTTCTTTGAATTTGCATATTGCGGATTCTACCATTAAGAAACCTATGGGAAAGATGAATGATGTTCTTATTGTTACCAATAGGAATTATGTGCCCTTAGATTTCATTGTTCTTGATATAGATTGCAATCCTTCATGTCCTATTATTCTTGGTAGACCTTCCTTAGAACGATTGGTGCAATTATTGATATGACGGAAAGAAATATTAGATTCCAATTTCCGTTCTGGAAAGGCATGGAACACTTTCCTACAAAGAAAATCAAATTACCTTACGAGTCTATTATGAGAGCCACTTATGGATTGCCTTCCAAAGATGGCAATACCTAGATCTATTCTTGTATCGTGCCTAGCTAGGGGCGTTAAACGATGGCGCTTGTTGGGAGGCAACCCAATTTTATTTTCTTTGTTTTTGCTTCTGTTTAGGAATAAATATTGCATCTAGCTTCTGTTTAGATGTGGTTTTGTGTTTTAATTAGTGTTTGTGCCAAGTATAACCTTTGGGAAGACTTGTGTGAAGTTTATATGATCATGCTGTAAAAAAATAGAAACTTTAGTGCTCACTAGATTAGTCACCAGATTTTACTGGAGAGTGCTATTTAGTTGATTCTTTTTGCATATGATTGATAGACAAATTCCCCACGTTTACAAATTTATTTCAATTTTTGGAGTTACAGAAGTATTCGAAAGTTACAGATTACTACAGCCTGTTCTGTTTTTGACAGATTCTGTTTTTCGTGTGTTGTTTGCTTATTTTGATGCATCTATGAGTAGTATTGGGGAATATGAATCATAGAGAAGTTGGAATACATTAGGTTTGACACCAATATAAACAAAGAATGAGTTCATTACAGTACCTTTGAGTGGTGGTTTGTTTTCTTATACTAACGGAGCTCACGAGATTTTTGGCTAAGTTTTGTGTTGTGAAGTTTTCAAGTTTTGAGTATGGCTTTGATGGACTATGGAACCAAGAGTGGCAAGAGCCTAAGATTGGGGATGCCCAAGGAACCCCAAGGTAAAATTCAAGGACAACCAAAAGCCTAAGCTTGGGGATGCCCCGGGAAGGCATCCCCTCTTTCGTCTTCATCTATCGGTAACTATACTTGAGACTATATTTTTATTCACCACATGATATGTGTTTTGCTTGGAGCGTCATGTATGATTTGAGTCTTTGCTTTTTAGTTGTACACAATCATCCTTGCTGTACACACCTTTTGAGAGAGATAAATATGGTTTAGAATTTATTAGAATACTCTATGTGCTTCACTTATATCTTTTGAGCTAAATAGTTTTGCTCTAGTGCTTCACTTATATCTTTTAGAGCACGGTGGTGGTTTTATTTTGTAGAAATTGTTGATCCCTCATGCTTCACTTAAATTTATTTGAGAGTCTTTTAGAACAGCATGGTAATGTGCTTTGGTTATAAAACTAGTCCTAATATGATAGGCATCCGAGATGAGTATAGTAAAAACTTTCACATAAACTGCATTGAATACTATGAGAAGTTTGATACTTGATGATTGTTTTGAGATATGAGGATGGTGATATTAGATTCATGCTAGTAGAGTAGTTGTGAATTTGAGAAATACTTGTGTTGAGGTTTGCAAGTCCCGTAGCATGCAAGTATGGTAACCGTTGTGTGACAAATTTGAAGCATGAGGTATTTCATTGAGTGTCATCCTTTGTGTGGAGGTCGGGGGCGCGCGATGGTTAACTCCTACCAACCTCCCCCCTAGGAGCATGTGTGTAGTACTTTCTTTTGATGACTTGTAGATTTTTGCAATAAGTATGTGTGTTATTTATGACTAATGTTGAGTCCATGGATTATACACACTCTCACCCTTCCACCATTGCTAGCCTCTCTCGTATCGCGCAACTTTCACCGGTACCTGCTACTTCTCGGGCTTGCGTTGTATTCCCTCGAATAGGAAAGGGAGATGCAACATAGTAGCGTAAGTACTTCCCTCAATTTTTGAGAATCGAGGTATCAATCCAGTAGGAGACCACGCACGAGTCCCTCGCACCAGCACAAACAAATAAGAACTTCGCAGCCAACGCGATAAGGGGTTGTCAATCCCTTTACGGTCACTTACGAAAGTGAGATCTAATAGAGATGATAGTTTATATTTTTGGTATTTTTTATTATAAGAACTGAAAGTGAAAACGGAAAAAGTAAAGTAGGTGTATATTGATATGTTGAGAATAGACCCGGGGGTCATAGTGTTCTCTAGTGCCTTCTCTCATGATAGCGATATTCTACGGCGGGTAAACAAATTACGGTCGAGCAATTGATAGAAAAGCGAATAATTATGAGACTATCTAGGCATGATCATTATATATAGGCATCATGTCCGAGACAAGTATACCAAAACAATTATGCATCTACTCCTATTACTCCACACATCGACCGCTATCGAGCATGCATCTAGTGTATTGAGTTCATAAGAACAGAGTAACGCCTTAAGAAAGATAACATAATGTAGAGGGATAAATTCAAGCAATATGATAAAAACCCCATCTTTTTATCCTAGATGGCAACAATACAATACGTGCCTTGCTGCCCCTACAGTCACCGGGAAAGGACACCACAAGATTGAACCCAAAGCCAAGCACTTCTCCCATTGCAAGAACTATAGATCTAGTAGGCCAAACCAAACCAATAATTCGATGAGACTTGCAAGGATATTATAATCATACATAAAGAGTTCAGAGAAGAACCAAATATTTCTCATAGATAATCTTGATCATAAACCCACAATTCATCGGATCTCGACAAACACACCGCAAAAAGAGGTTACATCGAATAGATCTCCTCGAAGACCGAGGAGAACTTTGTATTGAGATCCAAAGAGAGAGAAGGAACCATCTAGATACTAGCTATGGACCTGAAGCTATGTGGTAAACTACTCACAACTCATGGTGAGGCGATGATGATGATGTAGAAGCACTCCGTGGTAGATCCCCCCTACGGCGGAGCTCCGAAACAGGCCCTAAGATGGGATCTCACAGGAACATAAGGTTACGGCGGTGGAACTAGGGTTTTCTCTGTTGCTCTGATGGTTTCGGGATACGTAGGCTTATATAGGAGGAAGGAGGGCACCGGGGGCCTTACGTGGGACCCACGAGGCAGGGGGCGCTCTAGGGGCGCCCCCCACCCTTGTGGGCACCACGTAAGCCCTACTCCGTGGTTCTCAAGTCTCTCGTGCGTGATTTTCTCCAAAAATATCTCCCCCGAAGGTTTCATTCCATTTGGACTACGTTTGATATCCCTTTTCTGTAAAACCCTAAAACAGGCAAAAAATGCAATCTGGACTGGGCCTTTGGGTTAGTAGGTTAGTCCCAAAAATAATATAAAAGTGTATAACAAAGCCCATTAAACATCCAAAACATCATAAATAATAGCATGGAACAATCAAAAATTATAGATACGTTGAAGATGTAACAAGCATCCCCAAGCTTAATTCACACTCGTCCTCGAGTAGGTAAATGATAAAAACAAAAAATTTGATGTGGAATGCTAACCAACATAGTTTTTCAATGTAATTCTCTTAATTCTGGCATGAATGTTCAGATCTAAAAGATTTAAGACAAAAGTATATATTGACATAAGAAATAATAATACTTCAAGCATACTAAAAAAGCAATCATGTCTTCTCAAAATACTATGGCTAAAGAAAGTTATCCCTACAAAATCATATAGTCTGGGTATGCTCCCTCTTCATCACACAAAATATTCATATCATGCACAACCCCGATTTCAGCCAAGCACTTGTTTTCATACTCTATTCTTTCAAACCTTTCAACTTTCACGCAATACATGAGCGTGAGCCATGGACATAGCACTATGGGTGGAATAGAGAGGTGGTTGTTGATACATCTCCAACGTATCTACTTTTCCAAACACTTTTGCCCTTGTTTTGGACTCTAACTTGCATGATTTGAATGGAACTAACCCGGACTGACACTGTTTTCAGCAGAACTGCCATGGTGTTGTTTTGTGCAGAAATAAAAAGTTCTCGGAATCGCCTGAAAATCAACGGAGATTTATTTCAGAAAATATAAAAAATACCTATCAGAAGATCCACACCTGGGGGCCCACGGGCTGTCCTCGAGGGTGGGGGCGCGCCCCCCTTCCCAGGGGCGCCCCCCAACCTCGAGGGCACCCCAATGCTCCACCGACGTATCCCCAGGTCCTATATATTCCGTTTCGTGGAGAAAAAAATCGAGGAGAAAGAATTATCACGTTTTACGAGACGGAGCCGCTGCCAAGCCCTAATCTCTCTCGGGAGGGCTGATCTGGAGTCCGTTCGGGGCTCCGGAGAGTGGAGATCGTCGCCATCGTCATCATCAACCTTCCTCCATCACCAATTCCATGATGCTCACCATCGTGTGTGAGTAATTCCATCGTAGGCTTGCTGGACGGTGATGGGTTGGATGGGATCTATCATGTAATCGAGTTAGTTTTGTTAGGGTTTGATCCCTATTATCCACTATGTTCTGAGATTGATGTTGCTATGACTTTGCTATGCTTAATGCTTGTCACTAGGGCCCGAGTGCCATGATTTCAGATCTGAACCTATTATGTTTTCATGAATATATGTGTGTTCTTGATCCTATCTTGCAAGTCTATAGTCACCTACTATGTGTTATGATCCGGCAACCCCGAAGTGACAATAATCGGGACCACTCCCGGTGATGACCATAGTTTGAGGAGTTCATGTATTCACTATGTGTTAATGCTTTGGTCCGGTACTCTATTAAAAGGAGGCCTTAATATCCCTTAGTTTCCAATAGGACCCTGCTGCCACGGGAGGGTAGGACAAAAGATGTCATGCAAGTTCATTTCCATAAGCACGTAGGACTATATTCGGAATACATACCTACATTGCATTGATGAACTGGAGCTAGTTCTGTGTCACCCTAGGTTATAACTTCTACATGATGAATTGCATCCGACGTAATTTACCATCACCGATCCAATGCCTATGAGCTTTAACTATATTGCTTGCCGCTTATTTACTTTTCTGTTGCTATTATCACAAAAACTACAAAAACACTATCTTTACTTTTATTGCTGCTACCAACACTATCATATTACTGTGCTACTAAACTATCTTGCTGCAGATACTAAGTTTCCAGGTGTGGTTGAATTGACAACTCAACTACTAATACTTAAGAGTATTCTTTGGCTCCCCTTGTGTTGAATCAACAAATTTGGGTTTAATACTTTACCCTCGAAAACTGTTGCGATCCCCTACACTTGTGGGTTATCAAGACTATTTTCTGGCGCCGTTGCCGGGGAGCATAGCTCTATTCTTTAAGTCACTTGGGATTTATATCTGCTTATCACTATGAAGAATTTGAAGGACTCAAAAACCACGATCTTACCCTCAACTACGAGGGGAGGTAAGGAACTGCCATCTAGCTCTGCACTTGATTCTCCTTTTGTTATGAGTAAACTTGCGACACCTACTCCTGCTATTGAATCTGATATGTCGTATGTTCTTGATGATGCTACTTCTGCTATGTATGATGAAACTACCTCTATGCCTGATACTGTGCCACTAGGTGAATTTCTAGATGAAAAAATTGCTAAGGCTAGGGAGAATGCAAATGTTGATGATATTTATGAAAGTGATGATGAAACTACTCCCAATAGATATGAATTGCCTGTTGTTCCTGAGGGTTATGTTATGGATGAAGAAACTGCTAGAGACTTTCTTGCTTGCAATGATAGATATGATCTTAAGAAGTTATTAGCTAAGCTTAAAGAAAAGTCCTTGAATGCTAGAATGAAACATGACCCTGCTTTTGCTACTTCACCTATATGTGTTACAGATAAGGATTATGAATTCTCTATTGATCCCGAGTTAATTACTTTGGTTGAATCTGATCCTTTCCATGGCTATGAGTCTGAAACTGTTGTGGCACATCTTACCAAGTTGAATGATATAACCACCCTATTTACTAATGATGAAAAGATTCGCTACTACTATATCCTTAAGTTGTTTCCGTTCTCGTTAAAGGGTGATGCTAAGACTTGGTTTAATTCTCTAGATCTTGGTTGTGTGCGTAGTCCCCAAGATATGATGTATTACTTTTCTGCTAAATATTTTCCCGCTCATAAGAAACAAGCTGCCTTACGGGAAATATATAACTTTGTGCAAATTGAAGAAGAGAGTCTCCCACAAGCTTGGGGGAGGCTTCTCCAGTTACTTAATGCTTTGCCTGATCATCCTCTTGAGATGCATGATATACTTGATGTCTTTTATAATGGACTAACCGATGCTTCCAGAGACCACCTGGATAGTTGTTGAAAGATCGCGGATGTCGCCTAGAGGGGGGGTGAATAGGCACTTTTAAAATAATTACGGTTTAGGCTTGAACAAATGCGGAATAAACGTAGCGATTAATTTGTAGGTGATAGATAAACAAGTAGGCTCACCTATGTGCACCAACAACTTATGCTAAGAAAGATAAACAAGTAGGTGATAGCAAGATATATGACAAGAAACAATATGGCTATCACAAAGTATAGTGCATAAGTAAAGGGCTCGGGTAAGAAATAATCGAGGCATGCGGAGACGATGATGTATCCCGAAGTTCACACCCTTGCGGATGCTACTCTCCGTTTGGAGCGGTGTGGAGGCACAATGCTCCCCAAGAAGCCACTAGGGCCACCGTAATCTCCTCACATCCTCGCACAATGCAAGATGTCGTGATTTCACTAAGGGACCCTTGAGGGCGGTCATCGAACCCGTACAAATGGCAACCCTTGGGGGCGGTCACCGAACCCGTACACTTTGGCAACCTTTGGGGGTGGTCACCGGTACCCATCAAATTGCTCGGGGCAATCTCCACAACCTAATTGGAGACCCCGACGCTTGCCCGGAGCTTTAGACCACAATGATTGAGCTCCGAATAACACCAACCGTCTAGGGCGCCAAGGCACCCAAGAGGAACAAGCTCTAGGGTGCCCAAACACCCAAGAGTAATAAGCTTCTCAAACTTCACTTCCACGTATCACCGTGGAGAACTCAAACCGATGCACCAAATGCAATGGCAAGGGCACACGGAGTGCCCAAGTCATTCTCTCTCAAATCCCACCAAAGCAACTAATGCTAGGGAGGGAAAAGAGAGGAAGAACAAGAAGGAGAACACCAAGAACTCCAAGAACTAGATCCAAAGGGTTCCCCTCACAAAGAGGAGGAAGTGATTGGTGGAAGTGTGGATCTAGATCTCCTCTCTCTTTTCCCCCAAAAACTAGCAAGAATCCATAGAGGGATTGAGAGATAGCAAGCTCGAAGAAGGTCAACAATGGGGGAAGAACACAAACTCAAAGGATGAGGTTCATTGGGAAATAAGACCCCCTTTTATAGGTGGGGGGGGGGGGGAATCCAACCGTTATGCTCACAGCCCGCACAGAGCGGCACTACCGCTCCAAGGAGCGGTACTACCGCTAGGGCGGTAGTACCCCTTTGAAAAACAACAGCGAGGAGGCAAAAAGGCCAGAAGAACCGTCGGAGCGGTAGTACCGCTTGACCTCACGGTACTACCGCTAGGGGTAGCGGTACTACTGCTAAGGGTAGCGGTACTACTGCTTGCGAGCGGTACTAAAAAATTACATCCGAGCCTACCACCGCAGGACTTGGGACGAGTTTTTGGTCCGGAACGGTACTACCGCTGTAGGAGCCACGGTAGTACCGCTCTCGAGCGGTAGTAAAAATTACATCCGCTCCAATTCGCGGTAGTACCGCTGCAGCTTTTTCAGAACACCAAAACTGCCACAACTTTTGCAAACTGACTCCGAATTTGATGAAACCAAGTTTGTTGAAAAGCTAGCGACAAGGGCTAAGACAATCTTGAAGGAAATATCAATAATAAGCAAATTAGAAAAGGCCCATAAGAAAATGGTGAGAACCCTTCCTCGGATAAGACCGGTAAAACCTCCAACACCGAAAACATCATAGAAGACGCATGTGAACTCCATTTTCGATGAACTCAAGCTTGTCATCAAGATGATCATAAGCTCTAAGACTCACAAAGATAACCAAACAAGAACCGAGAAACATGATGCAAGGATGCAATGGTTTGAGCTCTCTACTAACGATACGATCTAGCTACCAACTTGAGAGCCCCCCTTGATAGTACGGCAAACGATCCTATAACCCGGTCTCCCAACTACCACCACGAGACCGGTAAAATAGAAAACCTATCAAGGGCAAACATTTTCCTTGCACATGGTCCACTTGAGCTAGATAATGACGATCTTGACTCCCTCAAGTTGGACAACCTTTCTTGATTGCATTGGCTCGATGAGGACTAGATGATTGCTCCCTCATAGTCCACTATGGGCGAGCCACTCTTTAGCACATATTCACAAGTCCATTGACACCACAATGGATGGCAAGATTCAAGCACTTGATCTCTTCGTGATGCTCCACTTGAACTTGCAGATGGCAATCTTGATGGCGATCACCACTTGATGTCATCCTTTCCATGGGTTGTATGATATCTTCCTCTTGACGCAAGCCCATGGACACGTACCTAACCCCACATAGAACTCTCACATAGACCATGGGTTAGTACACAAAGTGCAATGGAAAATGCTTACCATACCATGGGATCACTTGATCCCTCTCGGTACATCTTCTACGCTTTGTGAGTTGATCAACTTGATTCACTCTTGACAAAGTCTTGATCAACATTGAATCTTTCCAACTCTCTTCATTTGGATGATGTCTTGAAGGTAAACATGAATGATCACACAATCTTCTTCTTCAAGACATGCTTGCAATAAGCTCAGCACTCACATGACCAATCTTTGTATAATTCCTTAATAGCACCTTGGTCGACTCATAAACTCCTTGAAACCAACACATGGACTTCAAGAGAAGCCTATGGACAAATACTTCAAATATAACTCAAGACAACCATTAGCCCATAGATATTGTCATCAATTACCAAAACCAAACATGGGGGCATCGCATGTTCTTTCAATCTCCCCCATTTTGGTATTTATATAAGGAATTATGCATCACCATGCAATGCAACAACCAAGTGCATGTGGATGAGATGCAAATGCTAAGGAACAAAACCAAAGCAAGAGGAGATAACTCTCTAAACTTCTCCACAAAACTCTCTGAAACTTCTCCCCCATTGGCATCGATTGCCAAAATGGACAAAAATCTAAGAAGGCCAATATAAATTGTGGTCCTCCATAAAATGTGTATTTCTCAACAAGCGAGTGGAATGCAATACACATACCCAAAGGTAAATACTTGGAGGAACACAAACTATATTGAGGCACAAAGATTGCTAAAGAATGATATGCCACAAAGACATAACAAAGAGAGACACAAGCAATGAAGCAGTCAAAATATATCAATTGAAGCAAGCAAACAAAGGATATCAACTGAACCAACTAGACCAAGGATCCTATGAGCCACAAGAATAAATGATATTATGATATGAGCAGAGGAGTGTTCTAAAGAAACTAGGAGAAGCTCCCCATGATTTGTGCACAGATAAGAATATTTGTATTGGCTACAAAGTGCACAAGATAGGATCATAGCTCCCCCAAAATCAATAGAAACTCACATCCAGTGCAAGTGAGCATATAGGAAACAAAGCCTAGCGCTTGCAACAAGCACATGGTTGAGCAACATGTAAAAGAGGCAACTTAAGAATAGGCTCAACCAAAATGATGTGTGTGAGTCATGGCGAAGCACTTGAGAAGACTAAAATTAGGATGAGCATTAAGCATCAACATAGTCTTGAAAGAATGAGGCACACGGTGCAAGGACTATCATTCCCACACACACAACTGGCAATTGGGTTCACAAGCTTACTAATAAGCAAATAGAGAACCTATGCTTGTGACAACCCATGGTAAAGATAGACGATGAGAGGCTCATCAAGACGAGGGGTACCAATTAAGATGGCAAGCCTCGTAAAGATAAGCAAGAGGAAAATAATCTTCACCACACAAGAGTGCATCAAGATGCAACGATAGAGGACACACACTCAAGGCAAAAGCTTTCACGGAGCCACCAAATAAATAACATAAGAAAGACAAGGTGGACGTGAAAGAAAGGATATCAACTAGAGATGTAATTTCTCTCAAGTGTATAAGGTTCTAGGTAGACAAAATCAATATCTACAAAGAAGGATGTACACTCGAAATATTTACAACACGAAGGAACAAGATATCCACAAGGAAGTCATAATTATACCAATAAGATATTTTCTTGAAAGCATAGCACTTGGCTAGATATGGTCTTATTGTATATAAATGAAGTCCAATCACACATCCATCAAAGACATCACAACTAGCAACAAGAGATCATCGTTGCGATGCTTTGAGAAAGGAAACAAGTATCACAAGATATGAAATGAATATCATGCCAAGATGCAACCTACACAAGGTTGAATGCAAGAGTGGAAAGCATGAATAGATACTTGTTACCGAGATATCATTGGAAGGATGTAGTAGATACCAATTGAAGGTAGATAGTAGTTCATTGATCATCCTAGCTTGACTCCAATATGCACATGGTGACAACACCTTCCTTGTGAGTGAGCCGAGCATCCAATGCATCTCTAATTTTTTCCTATAACAACAACACAAACAAAATGGCACCCAAACTCATTGGGACCAAAGAGTTAGAAACACCAACAATACATAGGACAAACTCCACATAAATATGTGCATATAGATATGGAAATGAAATTCATGCATGTCTCATCAATTTGAGACTTGGTGGAGTTTCCCCTATATATTGGGTCAAAGAGAGAAAGCATGCCAAGGAAACTACATGAAGTTAATATGCATGCTCAAGACTTTCAAGAACCGATACCAAAATACAAGGAAAAGCCAAGTGAAAAAGGATACCAAATGGAGAAATCATCACTTGGAAGATATCATTAAAGATACATCAAGGAATGAGATATCCATTGGAACCCACTCAAAAAGAAAGATATCGCACTCCCAAAAGAGAGGATGGTTCCAAACAAACCAACCCATCTACAAAGTTTCATGATGGCACAAAGTACCAAAAAGAAACGGCTTGCCTTCCATCAACACACACTTGATATGGATCACAAGATGAGTGTTCTATCAAAAATAGGATAGCTCCCCCAAGAATTGTGCATTAAAGAGAATTTGCATTTGAATACAAAATGCACAAGGTGGGATCACCACTTTCACTATATCTAGAAAACACTTGACAAAATCAATAAAATAACAAGATCCACAAGTGGCACGGAAGGCAATGGGAGTTAATACAATCTTGGCAATAAATAAAACCAAAATACAATGTAAAGATGATCAATAAATTCCACCACATAAATGATTACCAATTGTCAAAGACAAGAGGTATTTGGAACTAATTCCCGGTGGTAGATTGCCAACAAATCCAACATCATCTTCACACCAAACACAAAACCAAATTTGCAACTTGTATAGCTAACATGCCACCTAGGAACAACATAATTTATACTATCAACTCTAGGTGACAATATCTCAAATTTACACATTTTCTAGGCTTGTAATATGCACATAGAATATTACTCCCCCATAATGTGATACCAATGAAAAACTTACCAAGATGTAAAAGAGAACCAACAAGAGATAATTAATGGAACATTTAGAATTTGAATTTCTCATGAGAAGACATACCACATAGAGACTAGATAATCTTGTAATATCAATACTAGATGGTATTCCTCATGTACACACATTTATAGGATTGTGAGGTGCACAAAGCACATTAATCTCTCACACGAGCCAACTAAGATAAAAGCAAGACGTACAAAGGCTCAACGCACGACACACACATACATGATGTGCGAACCAATATACACATACTTGATTTCTCAAGATACACAAATTGGACGCACAACATATACAAACACATGCAAGGAACAAAACCAAAATATGCAAAGGGGCAAGTAACTTTCAATGTAAACAATTTAAGCACGAGTTGCCGCAAGGAGGAACTTGGATATAAGCTAGAAACTTGATAATCCGAATGACTTAGCTTGAGACAATATGAATGATGAAGACCCCTTAATTCTTCATAATGTAGCCAAGTCTCCAATGCCCTCCAACAACGCATATTGATCAAGTTTTAGCTTGTTGGTCCCCAACCAAGTTGGGTCCTAAGAGGTTAGTCACAATAGGCTTGGCCACCCAAATGATTCTTTTCTTGACACCACTTTGAGTACCAAAAAACTTGGCAAACACATTGCCAACATTATCCTTCCCAAGAAAATAGACATCATTGTCGGTGTACTAAGATAGGGGTACCTTAGTACCCCAACTTGTGCACGGGCAGTAGCAGCTTCCCGCGGCAGGGCTCACCACATGCTCGCCGGAAACCTTTCTGGTCCTTATAAAGCCATTCAAAAACAAAGTATACAAGACAGAAGATCAAGGCCCCGGCAAGTGGAGCTTGCCGGGAAGGCCGTCCCAGGCTCAAGATTATCACATTAACACAAGACCCTGGCAAGAGGAGCTTGCCAGGAAGACCAGAAGACTGCATCTCAGAAGACATGCCTCGGCGCACCCTGCGCCCCGGCAGGACCCGGGGAGCGACAAGCTCCCGGGCCCGGCAAGGTCAAGGCCCCGACAAGGTGCTTACCGGGGAGAACTCACGCTGTGTGCCCGCGCTCCAGCTCATCTGCCCACGCGTCGCCCTGGGGCCCTTCCAGGGACGCGTGGCGGACGGCTGTGCAGCCTGGGGCACACGATGGCAATCCACGGTGACGAGGCTACCGCCGTGTCGAATGGAGAAGCATGGACGAACACTTTTGGGGTCGACGGTGACGGGCATTTAATGCACTTGTCCCCCACTGTCAAAGTTAGGTGATGACCACTGTTCATCCACTGTTCACGCACTATTCCCGCACTGTTACAACTACCACCACAATTACATTTTTGCCCTCCTCTACGTTGACACCTGTCGGTGACCCCTTGGGCTATAAAAGGAGGCCCATGCACAACGTAGAGGGGGTTCGGAACCTAGATAGCTCTCTTGCTCGGTGTAGCTAGCCTTCCAAGCTCCCGAGCTCAAGAACTCGATACAATCCAAGCAGGAGTAGGGTTTTACGCGTCCGCGCGGCCCGAACCTGGGTAAACTGCCCGCGTGCTCTCCTCGATCTGCTCTTCGTGCTTCTTCCGCTACCTTACCGGAACGAAGAAGGGGCTCCGGTCCCATAGGTGCTCGTGGGAGGACAGTTTCCCCCAACATCTTTGGCGCGCCAGGTAGGGGGCGTCGAGGTTGTGCGAACCTGATCCGGCGCTCACGCGGGCGCATTCTTCATCAACCTCTCCAGCTACATCAACTTCATCAGCAACAGCATGGCCCCGAAGAAGAAAGCTTCGGAGGTCGCAGGCCCATCTGCATCGATTCCACCACCACCGGAACCAACGGTTGGTGGATGAGATGCTGGCGGAAGGGTGGTCGCCGGCGAGGAAACTCGCGGCGCCACCAAATCCAAGGACAAGACGGACGACCGAGCCTCGGTGTTCGTAGACGCGCCACGTCCATCTCAGCAGACGACAGGCCAGCAGCGCTGTGGTACAGGAGGTACCATCCGCTTGCTGGGCCAAGGACAAACCGGAGGATCGCGGGACGCTCAAGGCCATTGCCCTGGCACGAGCAAGGCGCGGTCGCCGGGGCGAGAGACTGCTCCTTCTAACCCTGTTAGAAGTCCGAGCATATCTCGCTCCTCGCACCGCTCGCCGCCGCTCCCCTCCTCTCCAGCAGAAGCTCTCGCAAGAGCGCAACTGCTCCTCGATTTCCCTCCAGCGGCAGACAAAGCCGAAGACTGGAGGGCGACGATTCAAAGCCTCATCGCCTTCGCCAACAACGACACGCCGCAGCAGCCGGCGACGTCACGGCCACGGCAAGTCGAGCAGACGAAGGCCGACGGCGACAAGACCGCCGGGGGTGAAACCACCGTGCACTCCCCGCCGCGGAAGCAGAAGACGCCACCCCGCCGGATTAACATCGACGACGACTCCACGGCGTCGTCGGATCCGCGGGCTCATCGGGACCAGCGCCAAGTCCTCGACGACCGGCGGCAAGAGGATGCTCGGACGACAATCGAGCGCCGACGAGAAGCCCGGCGACAATCAGATCAGCGTGCTGGGACCGCTGTTGACACGCACGTGCCTGGTGAGCCAGGCGACTTGCCGTACGCGGCAGGTTGCCCTGCGTTTACCCGTGAGCTGCGGCGTGTCCAGTGGCCCAGCATGAAAAACTACAAGCCCGACGTACCCGAGAAGTACGACGGCAAGACGCACCCCTCGGAGTTCCTCAGCATCTACACCATCGCGGTGCAGGCTGCCGGGGGGCGCGACGAGAAGATACTAGCTAACTACTTCCCGCTAGTGCTTAAGCCGAACGTCCGTTCTTGGCTTATGCACTTGCCGGAAGGCTCCATTTCTTCGTGGGCAGATCTGTGCCACCAATTTGTTGGCGCCTTCACAGGCGGCAACAAACCCCACGGCCAGGAGAGTGATCTCCACATCTTGGCCCAGAAGGAAGGAGAGCCCCTGCACAAGTACATTCAACGGTTCAGCCGCGTGCAGCACAACATTCCCGATGTCCATCCTGCTGCGGTTATCAGCGCGTTCCACCAGAACGTGCGTAACCGCCACATGCGAGAAGAGATGGCCATGACCAAGATCTGGGATGTCAGCGAGCTCTACGCTCTGGCTGACAAGTGCGCGCGCGCCGAAGAAGGGAGGAGACTCCCCGGAGAGGATACTGGCGCAGGGGGAAGCGACAGCGAGGATGCCGCCCCGGCAAAGAAGAGCCCGCGGTGGAACAACAGAAGAAAGAAGAGCAAGGAAGTGCTGGTCGTCGAGCAGTCCGGCAAGGAGGCTCCCGCCAAGAAGGCACAGGCTGGCGGCTCCGGCAAGGAGCCTGCCCCTGTAGCGGCAGCCGACAAGCAGGACGGCTCCGACAAGCAATACTGCAAGATCCACCGCACCAAGGGCCATGACCTTTCAAACTGCAAGCGAGTCGAGTACCTCGTAGAACAGTAGAAGGCTGAGTACGAGCGTCGCGACAAGGAGAAGGCCCAAGGTGGCGGGGGAGAGCCAAGCAAGAAGCGGCTGTTCAATGGCCGGGGAGGACGCCGCGGCAAGGCCAAGCAACGGCAAGGTGATCGACCTCCCCGGGGCCACGACAAGGACGAGGAAGAAGACGACGACGACGACATGGAGGAAGGTGATAACAGCGAGCAGGAGTTCTAGAAGGCCACAGAAGTTCTGTGTGTCGGCGGAGGCGCCTCTCTGCATACTTCCCACCGCCAACTCAAGCAGTGGGTGCGGGAAGTAAATGCAGCTGAGCCGCCCGTTGAGTCACGCAGGCTCCTGAAGTGGTCCAGCACGCCCATCATTTTTGATCTTGAGGATCACCCTGACCGCACCACAGCGGTCGGGTGCTTGCCGATGTTGGTTTCACCAACTATCCGCAACCTCAAGGTCACCAAAATGTTGGTAGACGGCGGGGCCGGCCTGAACTTGATCTCCTCGGCTGTGATCAAGAAACTCCAGATCCCAGACGGCGAGCTCGAAGAGACCGGTTCGTTCCAAGGAATAAACCCAGGAAGGAGCAAGCCCAAGGGGAAGATCACTCTGCCAGTGACCTTTGGCGGGGAACTTAACTTCAGGACGGAGAGGATAACCTTCGACGTGGCCGATATCCCATTGCCATACAATGGGATACTTGGACGTCCTGCCCTCGCAAAGTTCATGGCAGCTTCCCACTATGCCTACAACGTACTCAAGATGCCGGGGCCGATAAGCGTCATCTCTGTCCCTGGCGACAAGAAGGACGCGCTTATCTGTGCCGACAAGATATACCGGGATGCAGCAGCCGCAGCGGAGAGCAACACACTTGCCGCTGAAGCTCCCGGGGGGAAGAAGACCAAGACCAAGTCCGGCAAGTGCTCTGGGGCCCACTCCGGTAAATGCACCTCTTCGGAGTGCTGCGCTGCCGTAGAGGACGCTCCATCGAGCTCCACCGGCAAGTGTAAGAAGGGGATGGCCGCTCCACCGGCAACCAAAAAGGTGTCCGCCAAGGAGGATGGCACTGGTGGTACCTTCACCATCAGTGCTACACTTGACAACAAATAGGAAAGCGCGCTCGTTGCCTTCCTGCGGGCGAATGTCGATGTGTTTGCGTGGCAGCCATCTGACATCCCCGGCGTTCCCAGTAAGGTAATTGAGCACAAGCATGCTGTTTGTCCTCATGTGCGGCCCGTCAAGCAGAAGGTCAGGAAGCAAGCCGTGGAGCGCCAAGAATTCATCGCCGAAGAGATCAAGAAGCTAGAAGCAGCAGGTCTGGTTAGAGGCGTGATCCATCCCACGTGGTTAGCAAATCCAGTTGTCGTGCGTAAGGCCAATGGGAAATGGAGACTCTGTATAGACTTCACCGATGTGAATAAAGCATGTCCTAAGGATCCATTTCCCTTGCCGCGTATTGACCAGATTGTTGACTCCACCGCCGGATGTGAGCTGCTTTCCTTCCTTGATGCATACTCAGGTTACCACCAGATTTTCATGGCCAAGGAAGATGAAGAGAAGACTGCATTTATCACTCCATGCGGCATGTATTGCTTCATACGCATGCCCTTTGGATTGAAGAATGCAGGCTCGACATTTGCAAGGGTGGTGCACACTGCTTTTGAGCCACAGATCCACAGAAATGTGGAGGCCTACATGGATGACATAGTGGTTTAAAGCAAGAGCAAAGATACCCTGATACAAGATCTGAAAGAGACGTTTGAGAATCTGCGCAAGATCCAGCTCAAGTTGAACCCCGAGAAGTGCGTCTTTGGAGTCCCCTCCGGCAAGCTTCTCGGGTTCTTTGTGTCCCAGAGGGGGATTGAAGCCAATCCCGACAAGATAAAAGCCATCGAGCAGATTGAAGCCCCGAAGCGCGTCAAGGACGTAAGGAGACTTGCAGGTTGTGTAGCTGCCCTCAGTAGGTTCATTTCAAAGTCTGCAGAACGCGCCCTGCCTTTCTTCAACATCTTGAAGAAGGCAGGTCCTATGAAATGGACTCCGGAAGCGGAGGCAGCGCTGCGAGACTTGAAAGAATACCTATCCTCCACTCCAATACTTGTCGCACCTAGGCCACAAGAGAAGTTGCTGCTGTACCTAGCAGCAACCAATCAAGTGGTTAGTGCTGCGTTAGTAGCGGAGAGGGAGGCCGATGAGGAGTCAGCACCACCGGCAAGCGAATCCAGCGACAAGCAGGGGGCTTCCCCGACAAGCTCTGGCCCCGACAAGGACAAGTCTGCGCAGGAACAAGGAGAAGTGCGAAAGAAGATGGTGCAGCGCCCAGTGTATTTTGTAAGCTCCCTCTTGCAGGGGGCTAGATCAAGATACTCTGGGGTGCAGAAGTTGCTTTTCGGCCTCCTCATGGCCTCGAGAAAGCTGCACCATTACTTCCAAGCACACGAGATAACAATGGTCACTCGCTTTCCGTTGAAGAGGATATTGCGAAATCCAGAAGCAACAGGCAGGATCGTCGAGTGGGCACTGGAGCTGTCAAGCTTTGGTCTCAAGTTTGAGAGTACTTCAACTATACAGAGCCGAGCTTTGGCAGAGTTCATAGCTGAATGGACCCCAACGCCCGATGAAGAAGTTCCAGAGACAAGCGTCCCCGTCCAAGAAGCAAGTAGTGAATGGGTAATGTACTTTGATGGTGCCTTCTCGCTGCAAGGCGCCGGTGCCGGCGTAGTACTCATAGCGCCCACCGGAGAGCACCTCAAGTATGTTGTCCAGATGCACTTTCCCAAGGAGCAAGCGACAAACAATACTGCTGAGTATGAAGGTTTGCTTGCCGGCCTCAGGATTGCGGCCGAGCTTGGGATCAAGAAGTTGATTGTGCGGGGAGATTGTCAGTTGGTGGTCCGACAAGTGAACAAGAGTTACCAGAGCCCTTTGATGGAAGCCTATGTTGATGAAGTGAGGAAGCTTGAAGAACACTTTGAAGGTCTGCAAATGGAGCACGTTCCAAGAGCTCAGAATGATATTGCAGATGGCCTTTCAAAGTGTGCTGCAATGAAGTTACCTGTGGAACCAGGGACCTTCTTGCTCAAGCTAACTCAACCATCTGTTACACCATCAGTTGGGCAAAGTAAGAAGAGAAAGTTGGTCTCCGGCGACTACTTGCCGGCGGATCTTCCAGAAGCCGCCGCCAAGGTTCCCAAGATCAACAACCAAGATGCTGAGGAACAGTTTGCTCCTGCGGATCCTAGGGTCTGTACAGTTGAAGCAAGCGTTCCCGACAAGCCCTGCCCCGGCAGGCTTGCCGGAGGACCATCAGCTCCGGCAGGACCGGAGGTTCTTGCCATAGAAGCTGGGGTTCCCGCAGCGGCCCTCATGCCTTTAGTCCTTGCCGTTGAGCCTCGGGCTCCGGCGTGGGCACAGCAGATCGTTCGTTTTCTGCAAACTGGAGAACTTCCCGACGACCCAGAAGAGATAGAGAAAATAACCAGGCAGTCAAGTATGTACCAGTTCGTTGACAACGAACTGTACAGAAGAAGGCTCAATGGTGTCAGGTTGAAGTGCATTTCCAGAGAAGATGGACAAAAGCTGTTGGCAGAGATACATGGAGGCATATGTGGTCACCACATTGGCGCAAGGGCACTTGCCGGGAAGGCGTTCCGGCAAGGGTTCTTCTGGCCAGAAGCCCTCCAAGATGCAACTGCGCAAGTAACCAAGTGTGAAGCGTGCCAGTTCCATGTCAAGCTAATTCATCAGCCAGCTCAAGCTCTCCAGACAATTCCTTTGTCCTGGCCCTTCTCAGTCTGGGGGCTCGATATCCTCGGCCCCTTCCCCCGTGCTGTCGGGGGCTTTGAGTACTTGTACGTTGCGATCGACAAGTTCACAAAGTGGCCAGAAGTGGAACCAGTGAGAAAGGTGACAGCACAGTCAGCGGTCAGGTTCTTCAGGTCGATTGTTTGCCGTTTCGGGATCCCTAACAGGATCATCACCGACAACGGCACGCAATTCACAAGTCGCACCTTCATGCAGTACGTCCAAGACCTTGGCGCCAAGGTCTGTTTCGCTTCTGTTGCTCACCCGAGGAGCAATGGTCAAGCGGAGAGGGCCAATGCTGAAGTGCTGCGCGGACTCAAGACAAGAACCTTCGACAGGCTGCGCAAGTGCGGAAGAAACTGGATAGAGGAGCTACCGGCGGCTCTTTGGTCAATCAGGATGACACCAAGTCGAGCCACCGGACAGACACCCTTTGCTCTAGTCTATGGAGTAGAGGCAGTTCTCCCCACGGAACTCGTATACGGATCTCCTCGAGTGCTCGCTTATGATGAGCTCGAGCAAGAGCAACTGCGACAAGATGATACATTGCTCCTCGAGGAGGAACGTCTCCAGGCTGCTGTACGAGCTGCTCGATACCAGCAAGCCTTGCGTCGCTATCATAGCCGCAAGGTCAAGGCCAGGAGTCTCGAGGAAGGCGACCTTGTTCTTCGGCGTGTTCAGTCCGCCAAGAATTCCAACAAGTTGACGCCGAAGTGGGAAGGCCCTTATCGGGTGAGACAAGTCACAAGGCTCGGCGTTGTCCGCCTTGAGACCGAAGAAGGCTTACCAGTGAGCAACTCCTGGAACATAGGGCATCTTCGCAAGTTTCACCCATAAGGCGCGGTTGCCGTGATCCGCTCCGGCAACCACCTTTTGTACGAGTCTTGCCGCTGTTGCATGTAAACCTTTGTACAAAGCCGAGCGTAGATCCCGTGCATCAGTAAAGTTTTTGTGCTTTGCACTATTTGCCATTTCCATGCTTTTCTTTGGTTATTTGCATGCATTGTTGGCATCTTGTGCGACGTACATCCCCGGTAAGCACTAGCAAGCCGTAAGGCTATATACTTGTTTTTCCCTCCTCTTTTTCTTTCCCTCTTAAGCAGAAGGAACATTCCTCGCGCACAAGTTTG